>OY998177.1:154285112-154974117 GCA_963921935.1 Galeruca laticollis
CATCGCTCTCCAGATCATTGCGGGTACTGAGCCCCCTCACCAACGTCAAGGTTCCACAGCTCCTTGAGGGGGCACTCTCACAGGGTCATCAGGAAATGGTTCAAATAACTCATGGATATTGTCTTTTCGAATTTCACTTGCACGTATAATTCCTTGTATACCTTTGGCAGATAACTTAACGAACTTTGAAGTTTCGCCTTCTTTTTCAGAGCACAAGATACAGTTTATATCTGCCATGTTAAGTTTCTTAGGATTTGTCAGAACTTGGGAAACTAATCTAAAAAAAAGAATTCACATATTTTTACATACCGTATAGTATATTTTTATTCTTTTGAAAATAAAATATGCATCAAAAAAATGGGACATAAGAAAACTAGAACAGCCAGAAACACAAAACGAGTACAGAGATAGTATAGAACAATTCGTTAATGAGGCAGAAAAAATTAGTGGAATTCAAGCAGGATGGAAAAGGATAGAAAAATGTATAGATACAGCTGTAAACAAAAAAATAGGAACGGTGGTAAACAGAGAACAGAAGGAATGGCTCGATGATAAATGCAAAGAAATGATTGAAATGGAGAAAGAAGCATGGGTAAAATTGATAAGGACGAACAGAAATGAAGAAAGAAAAACTTATGAAAAACTAAGAAAAGAAACAGAGAAAATAATAAAATAAGATAAGAGAAAAACAATTGAAAACAGAATTAGTGAGATAGAAATGACAAGTTATGCAAAGAACACAAAAGCTTTTTATCAAAAATAAATGCACAGACCCGAACATATAAAAACAAAGCAACAGGAATAAAAAACAAAGAGGGAAGAATAGTTATTGAAGATACGGAATATAAAGAGACATGGATGAAATACTTTAGGGAATTACTAACAGAAACAGACGTAAGAGAGGAGGTTCATATAGAAGCAAAGAACAAACAAGATGGAATCGAGAGCCCAACGAGAAAAGAAATGAGAGAGATAATTAACAGGAGTAAGAACGGAAAAGAGCCAGGAAGGACGTGATCAACATGGAACTAATCAAATACGGAAGGACTAAACTGTTAGAAAAATTATACCAATTGATATATAAAATATGGGAAGAAGAAGAGATGCCAGAGGAATGGAAGGTGGGACAAATAGTAACAATACACAAGAAGGGAGACCAACAAGCTTGCGAAAACTTCAGAGGAATTTCGCTACTGATTACAGCATATAAGATAACAACAATCATAAAAAGAAGACTGCATGACGCAGGTTACAGAGGTGGGGAATATCAGTACGGATTTACAAAGGGAAGGTCAACTATAGATGCGATACATATACTGAAACAAATTTTGGAAAAGTCCAACGAATATAACATAGACATTGAGCTACTATTCATTGACTTCCAAAGAGCATTTGACCTAATAAAAAGGAATCAAATAATGAAAGCGCTGAATGAAATGGGAGTGAATAATAAACTGATAAGATTAATAAAAATGACACTAGACCAAAGCGTAGCAGAAGTAATAACAAAAAGAGGGAAAACAGAGAAGTTTACATATAATAAAGGAGTCAAGCCCACTCTCTGTGGGCAACACTATTCAATTTCGCACTAGAATATACGTGGAAAGAATATGTAAAGGAAATTTAACGACCAGAGGAGGACAAATAATATCATATGCTGACGATGTAGCACTAGTGACTTAAAACAGAATGGTAATGGAAGATATGTTGCAGGAGATAATAAGGGAAGGAAAGAAAATTGGTCTGGTGATAAATACACATAAAACCAAATTATTAAGACTCAAAAAGAATTGTGAGTACAAAAATGTGAAAATTGGAAGATTTGAATTAAAAGAAGTGGATAGAGTTAAATATCTGGGAATAACAATAAGTAGCGATGGAGACAGAGAAACTGAGATAAGGGAAATAATCGTAGCAACAAACAAATCATTTCAGGCTAACAAAAAATTATTAAAAAATAAAATAATTAGCAAGCGCACGAAAATAAGAATATATAACACAATAATTAGACCGGTGATGATGTATGGGTCAGAAACATTAACTATGACTAAAAAACAACAAGAGGATATGAGAATACAGGAACGAAAAATACTAAGAACAATATTAGGACCAAAAAAATAGGTGAAGAATATAGAAGAAGAACAAATATGGAACTATATCAAGAGATACAAAAAGAAAAATTAAGGAACAAAGATTAAAATGGTTGGGATACATATGGAGAGCAGGTAAGAGAGGAATAATATACTCAATGGTAGAGTGGAAGCCCTTAAGTAAGAGAACCAGAGGTAGTAGGTGATCTCAAGACTATGAGAATTAGATACTGGGAAGAGAAAACGTAGGACAGGAAGCAATGGCTACAAACAGTAGATAAAATATGAAAAAGTAAATGTGGTCTGATCCACCTTTAGGAAAGGATCTAGAAAGCTCATAAGAGCGGCGCTACTCCCACGGGAGTGTTAAGACACTATATATATATATATATATATAGCACGAAAATAGAAGAAGGGGCTACTGAAAAGAGTGGTAACCGCAGACATGCATGTTTCTGGCTCATTAGCCGTCATCGGTACGGTACAACCAAGAAACATGGGAGCAAAGGAAACATGAGAAAATATAACAGAATTCAGCTGGATAGTCAAACACAACATTTGTGTCAGTAATATTAGAAGATCTCGAATATTCGAGACAACAACCAACATAGACACGGAGTTATATGCGGATAATTCAAATTTACCAATAGAAACAAATTAGCATAACAACTATAATTTATTCTATACGGTGTTTGAGTTGATTCTCATTCGTTTCCATACAATCGAGCTTCAAGAGCTTTTCGTATATCATGTAACCTTTCTGGGTTTATTTGTCGACATCTTTGAACAATTAGCAAGCAATAGATTAGTAGCATGGATTTTAATTTCCAAATATCCCCAAGAAAAGTATAGAGGGGTTATATCGAATAATATTGTTGGCAATTGCAACGTTTGGCCTCATATTCCTTTCCAACGACCAAGAAATGTTCCGTTTAAAAATTGTCGTACCTCGATAGCGTAATGTGGATACGCTTTATCGTATTTAAACTTCAGCTAAGCTTCTGATATATTATCATAATTTTATAAAATTCGCTATACTTCGGTAAGTTATTGTAGATAAAATTCACAACATATCTGGATTATTGTTCAGCCATATTGCTCATTAATACACAAAACTGTGGTGAACGTCCGTCGAAATCGTCTTCATGATGCTTATGGACTAATTTTATTTTATAAGGATGGACTTTGTGTTTATGAAAATTCTGAAAACTCTACTGGGAGAAATACCCATAGCACTAGAAATTTGTGATATCGATTGTTGTTCTTGTAACGTGAGTTGCCTTATAATAGCAACTTCCATAGCCTTGTTGTTAACTACTCGTAGTGGCTGAGGTATTTAATTAGTAACTGATCCGATTTATAAATACTAGGCAGCAATCAGCAGTCTAGATGTCGTTCTTGCAGATTCATTATTGTCATTGTATAAACCTACCATTTCAATTATTTCTTCCAAAAGAATACACCATTTTCACGGTAGATAGTACTAGGTACTTGTGAATGTTATGATTGTAAAGATCTGAGCTACGTATTTAAAACTTTGTTTTAAAAACATCAAACAACAGTTTTTTGTTCACTACGATTTTGTCGCGTTCAATTTGATTCGATTTCATTATTTATAGAATTGTAAACATATTAAATTACTTCTAATTCTTTCCAAAAACCACTGAGCTGTTCACTTTAACTCTTAACACAATTGGTTCAATGTCAATCTTATCTGCAGAAATTAATTAGGATTTATGCAAATCTCTTCAGAAGTTTCCAGTAAGATTAATGGAAAACCAGACGGTGGTGTTTAAACTTGCCAGTACAAGTGAATGAAAGAATTTTCCACCCAGAATCTCATGGGAAATCTCGCAGAGAATTTTCATATACTCACATCAACTTTTAACTTTTCAAATGGAAATGGAGAGCTTGTGTACTACAAAAAATTGATTCTAAAGTTTTTTATTCCTCCCTACTTTCAACTTTTTCTCATTTCTGAATATTTGTACTAGGTATTTGAGTGAGTATTGATGACGTTCAAATTGATTTCGAGAAAAGTATAGACACTATGATTTGGAAATAATAAAGACCTCTCTGGAAATCATATATATATATATATATATATATATATGATTTCCAGAGAGGTCTTTATTATTTCCAAATCATAGTGTCAAATACCTAGTACAAATATTCAGAAATGAGAAAAAGTTGAAAGTAGGGAGGAATAAAAAACTTTAGAATCAATTTTTTGTAGTACACAAGCTCTCCATTTCCATTTGAAAAGTTAAAAGTTGATGTGAGTATATGAAAATTCTCTGCGAGATTTCCCATGAGATTCTGGGTGGAAAATTCTTTCATTCACTTGTACTGGCAAGTTTAAACACCACCGTCTGGTTTTCCATTAATCTTACTGGAAACTTCTGAAGAGATTTGCATAAATCCTAATTAATTTCTGCAGATAAGATTGAGATTGAACCAATTGTGTTAAGAGTTAAAGTGAACAGCTCAGTGGTTTTTGGAAAGAATTAGAAGTAATTTAATATGTTTACAATTCTATAAATAATGAAATCAAATCAAATTGAACGCGACAAAATCGTAGTGAACAAAAAACTGTTGTTTGATGTTTTTAAAACAAAGTTTTAAATACGTAGCTCAGATCTTTACAATCATAACATTCACAAGTACCTAGTACTATCTACCGTGAAAATGGTGTATTCTTTTGGAAGAAATAATTGAAATGGTAGGTTTATACAATGACAATAATGAATCTGCAAGAACGACATCTAGACTGCTGATTGCTGCCTAGTATTTATAAATCGGATCAGTTACTAATTAAATACCTCAGCCACTACGAGTAGTTAACAACAAGGCTATGGAAGTTGCTATTATAAGGCAACTCACGTTACAAGAACAACAATCGATATCACAAATTTCTAGTGCTATGGGTATTTCTCCCAGTAGAGTTTTCAGAATTTTCATAAACACAAAGTCCATCCTTATAAAATAAAATTAGTCCATAAGCATCATGAAGACGATTTCGACGGACGTTCACCACAGTTTTGTGTATTAATGAGCAATATGGCTGAACAATAATCCAGATATGTTGTGAATTTTATCTACAATAACTTACCGAAGTATAGCGAATTTTATAAAATTATGATAATATATCAGAAGCTTAGCTGAAGTTTAAATACGATAAAGCGTATCCACATTACGCTATCGAGGTACGACAATTTTTAAACGGAACATTTCTTGGTCGTTGGAAAGGAATATGAGGCCAAACGTTGCAATTGCCAACAATATTATTCGATATAACCCCTCTATACTTTTCTTGGGGATATTTGGAAATTAAAATCCATGCTACTAATCTATTGCTTGCTAATTGTTCAAAGATGTCGACAAATAAACCCAGAAAGGTTACATGATATACGAAAAGCTCTTGAAGCTCGATTGTATGGAAACGAATGAGAATCAACTCAAACACCGTATAGAATAAATTATAGTTGTTATGCTAATTTGTTTCTATTGGTAAATTTGAATTATCCGCATATAACTCCGTGTCTATGTTGGTTGTTGTCTCGAATATTCGAGATCTTCTAATATTACTGACACAAATGTTGTGTTTGACTATCCAGCTGAATTCTGTTATATTTTCTCATGTTTCCTTTGCTCCCATGTTTCTTGGTTGTACCGTACCGATGACGGCTAATGAGCCAGAAACATGCATGTCTGCGGTTACCACTCTTTTCAGTAGCCCCTTCTTCTATTTGCGTGCTATATATATATATATATATATAGTGTCTTAACACTCCCGTGGGAGTAGCGCCGCTCTTATGAGCTTTCTAGATCCTTTCCTAAGGGTGGATCAGACCACATTTACTTTTTCATATTTTCTCTACTGTTTGTAGCCATTGCTTCCTGTCCTACGTTTTCTCTTCCCAGTATCTAATTCTCATAGTCTTGAGATCACCTACTACCTCTGGTTCTCTTACTTAAGGGCTTCCACTCTACCATTGAGTATATTATTCCTCTCTTACCTGCTCTCCATATGTATCCCAACCATTTTAATCTTTGTTCCTTAATTTTTCTTTTTGTATCTCTTGATATAGTTCCATATTTGTTCTTCTTCTATATTCTTCACCTATTTTTTTGGTCCTAATATTGTTCTTAGTATTTTTCGTTCCTGTATTCTCATATCCTCTTGTTGTTTTTTAGTCATAGTTAATGTTTCTGACCCATACATCATCACCGGTCTAATTATTGTGTTATATATTCTTATTTTCGTGCGCTTGCTAATTATTTTATTTTTTAATAATTTTTTGTTAGCCTGAAATGATTTGTTTGTTGCTACGATTATTTCCCTTATCTCAGTTTCTCTGTCTCCATCGCTACTTATTGTTATTCCCAGATATTTAACTCTATCCACTTCTTTTAATTCAAATCTTCCAATTTTCACATTTTTGTACTCACAATTCTTTTTGAGTCTTAATAATTTGGTTTTATGTGTATTTATCACCAGACCAATTTTCTTTCCTTCCCTTATTATCTCCTGCAACATATCTTCCATTACCATTCTGTTTTAAGTCACTAGTGCTACATCGTCAGCATATGATATTATTTGTCCTCCTCTGGTCGTTAAATTTCCTTTACATATTCTTTCCACGTATATTCTAGTGCGAAATTGAATAGTGTTGCCCACAGAGAGTGGGCTTGACTCCTTTATTATATGTAAACTTCTCTGTTTTCCCTCTTTTTGTTATTACTTCTGCTACGCTTTGGTCTAGTGTCATTTTTATTAATCTTATCAGTTTATTATTCACTCCCATTTCATTCAGCGCTTTCATTATTTGATTCCTTTTTATTAGGTCAAATGCTCTTTGGAAGTCAATGAATAGTAGCTCAATGTCTATGTTATATTCGTTGGACTTTTCCAAAATTTGTTTCAGTATATGTATCGCATCTATAGTTGACCTTCCCTTTGTAAATCCGTACTGATATTCCCCACCTCTGTAACCTGCGTCATGCAGTCTTCTTTTTATGATTGTTGTTATCTTATATGCTGTAATCAGTAGCGAAATTCC
The DNA here is from genome assembly GCA_963921935.1 of Galeruca laticollis. NCBI lineage: Eukaryota > Metazoa > Arthropoda > Insecta > Coleoptera > Chrysomelidae > Galeruca > Galeruca laticollis. Next base: position 154,292,266 of record OY998177.1, read on the forward strand.
TCTGAAGTTTTCGCAAGCTTGTTGGTCTCCCTTCTTGTGTATTGTTACTATTTGTCCCACCTTCCATTCCTCTGGCATCTCTTCTTCTTCCCATATTTTATATATCAATTGGTATAATTTTTCTAACAGTTTAGTCCTTCCGTATTTGATTAGTTCCATGTTGATCACGTCCTTCCTGGCTCTTTTCCGTTCTTACTCCTGTTAATTATCTCTCTCATTTCTTTTCTCGTTGGGCTCTCGATTCCATCTTGTTTGTTCTTTGCTTCTATATGAACCTCCTCTCTTACGTCTGTTTCTGTTAGTAATTCCCTAAAGTATTTCATCCATGTCTCTTTATATTCCGTATCTTCAATAACTATTCTTCCCTCTTTGTTTTTTATTCCTGTTGCTTTGTTTTTATATGTTCGGGTCTGTGCATTTATTTTTGATAAAAAGCTTTTGTGTTCTTTGCATAACTTGTCATTTCTATCTCACTAATTCTGTTTTCAATTGTTTTTCTCTTATCTTATTTTATTATTTTCTCTGTTTCTTTTCTTAGTTTTTCATAAGTTTTTCTTTCTTCATTTCTGTTCGTCCTTATCAATTTTACCCATGCTTCTTTCTCCATTTCAATCATTTCTTTGCATTTATCATCGAGCCATTCCTTCTGTTCTCTGTTTACCACCGTTCCTATTTTTTTGTTTACAGCTGTATCTATACATTTTTCTATCCTTTTCCATCCTGCTTGAATTCCACTAATTTCTTCTGCCTCATTAACGAATTGTTCTATACTATCTCTGTACTCGTTTTGTGTTTCTGGCTGTTCTAGTTTTCTTATGTCCCATTTTTTTGTTGCATATTTTATTTTCAAAAGAATAAAAATATACTATACGGTATGTAAAAATATGTGAATTCTTCTTTTTAGATTAGTTTCCCAAGTTCTGACAAATCCTAAGAAACTTAACATGGCAGATATAAACTGTATCTTGTGCTCTGAAAAAGAAGGCGAAACTTCAAAGTTCGTTAAGTTATCTGCCAAAGGTATACAAGGAATTATACGTGCAAGTGAAATTCGAAAAGACAATATCCATGAGTTATTTGAACCATTTCCTGATGACCCTGTGAGAGTGCCCCCTCAAGGAGCTGTGGAACCTTGACGTTGGTGAGGGGGCTCAGTACCCGCAATGATCTGGAGAGCGATGCCGACGGGAGTATTACACTCCTAGTAGGGCCACCCATGTCGGTAAGGTCGAGAGTGAGCGGAGAAGCTAAGGACAGCTACATAATATTCTTGAACCTCGAGAAAAAATCTCCAATCTCAAGCTTGTAAACGTGGCGAAGAGATGAATGACTGGGGGTGATCCAGCTGTTAACGTATTGAACCTCAGGGACATGGCACATCCTGTTGTATATAGGCCTTACCGCGATAAGGGCGCACTATTGCGGTCGACCTACTTTTCGTCCCGTACTCGTAGGAACTCTATGATGGAACCCGATATAAACTCAAATAAGGAGCAGTCCAGCTCTCTAAATGTGGACACAATTGGTGAGATGCCACCTAAAACATCGACTACTGCCCGTCGGGGTGGTAAAAATAGCGAAATAAGGATACAGCTGACCAGCCAGAAAAATATGGGAGTCGTACCACGGTTCTTGGTAATGAAACGTGTAGACGGAGATTTCTCTAAACTAAGCCCCTTCCTAATAGAAAAAGTACTAGATGTAACAATAGGAAAAGTAGAGAGTGTAGAGAAAATCCGGGATGGTCTATTAGTTGAAACTGGATCAACCACTCAAACAAAAAAGTTACTCGAATTAACAAAATTTCGTGAGTATGACATAACTGTCTCCCCCCACGTAACGCTCAATCAATCAAAAAGACATGTCGTGATCCATTGAACTGTTCGATAACAGAAATTACAGAAAATCTTGAAAATCAAGGTGTGATTGAAGTTAAAAGAATTACAGTAAAGAATGAAGATAAGATAAAGGAAACACCATCACTTATACTGACATTCAACAGAGAAACTAGTCCAAAGAGAATAATAGCAGGTATACATTCTCTTTCCGTTAGGAATTATATTTCCGCCCCACTTAGGTGTTTCAAATGCCAGATATTTGGCCATACCTCTAGAAGATGGGATAAAGAAGAAATGTGCGTATGTGGCAAACCCCCACATCAAGGCTCTCCATGCACAGAACATCTAGTTTGCATCAACTGCAACGGACAACACTCTGCTAGATCGAGAAACTGTCAAGTATATTAACAAGAAGCTGCAATACGAAAAATTAAAGTGGAAGATCGTATTCCATACGCAGAAGCAAGAAGAAGAGTAACAGAGAACTTACCCAAAAAAATGAATCTTACATCATATGCGCAAGCTGCCAGAGCAACACAACAACCCATAGAAGAAATTATTCGACAACTTGTACCAGAAATAACTGGAATCGGTACCAAAATAGTTACAGATACATTCCAACAAATGAGGAACCAGATCCCTTCACCCATTCAGGGTTATATCCCTTCCAAGGCTGCAAAAGTAACTACCAATTCAGTACCAGATTTATGTGATACATTGACGGTATCTGCGACACCGGCTGAAAAAAGAGAACGTACTCCAAATAAATCTGCCGAAGATATATCAGCGGTGGAGGAATCAGACTCTGATGTAAGCATTCACTGGGAAAGCTCACAAAAACCAAGGCGAGGTCGTAAAAAGGTTAAATCAAAAAAGTCTGCCCCGACTACACCTACCTGGTATCATTATTTTTTTATTTGTGATAGAATCTGTGATATAAGATGAGAGCATATACATGTATATATAATTTATTTATATCATTTTATATTCCTAAAACTAAAAGTGAATGTCCAAATATTTACAAACCAGTCCTAATGAATAATGTAATGAATCTCATCTCGTGGAACTGTAACGGCTGCAAAAACCTCTATCCTGAGCTAAGAGATATAGTGAATAGAAAATCACCATATTGTATATGAAACAACAGGACATTTTCGAAATCAAAGGTTATACTACGTACAGAGAAGATACTGTTCCACACTTCAGAGCCAGAGGGGGAGTTGCAATACTCATAAAAAAAACATCCCCAACAGACAAATTCTACTCCAGTCTAGGCTTCAAATCATTGCAGTTTGTGTGTATTTTCCGATCAAGCTATCGATCTGTAAGATCTACCTACCTACCAGATGGTGACTGGGATGATGGTGATATCCAAGAAGTAATCGATCAACTACCAACTCCAGTCTTGATTGTGGGCGACTACAATGCTCAGTTTCTTCTGTGGGGCTCTGAAATATTGGACAGAAGGCCGAGATTAATTGAAAACCTTCTCAACGATAATGACCTGATCCTCTTAAATACCGGTGAAGGCACTTACCTGAACCAATGATAAAATAACCTATCCGCTCTTGATTTAGCATCTTGTTCCCCTACAGTTGCTCCAGCATGTCAGTGGAAATGCCTCTGCGACCATTTGTCAGATCACTTTCCACCATCTATCGAATTCGTGGGTCGAACCGAAACACATGCCAATCCGAAAAGATGGAAACTCGATAATGAAAATTGGGCATTATTCAAGGAGAACTTATAAAATTTTGAATTTCCATCTACAGGTGTCAATGAAGCCACAAGAATAGTCACCGATAAGATCATATCAGCCACCCTGACAGCAGTGCCTCAAACAAAAGGCGTTAAGGAAAAAAAATGGTTCCCTGGTGGAACGTAGAAACAGCTTTTTTAATAAAAGGAAAAAATAAAGCATTCAACAAATTCAAAAGATCACCCACACAAGAGAATATGATCGCCTTCAAACAGGCACTAGTCAAGGCTAGGCGAAAAATTCGCGATTGTAAAAGACCATCGTGGGAAAATTATGTCTCTACTATAACACCTGAGACACCGGTGTCACAGGTGTGCAAGAAAATTCGTGCCATTATAGGAAAAAAAGTATCAGATGTCACCGCAGTTCTCATAGTAAATGGACAAACGATTACAAATGAAGAAGAAATCGCAGTAAGAATTGCTCAGGAATTCGAAACTGACAGTAGCACACTTATTCTGGACCACGAGTTTCAACAACATAGAGAATATTCAGAGAGAGAAATCAATTTTTATGAAGGAATTACCTCAGATTACAACATACCATTCACTAATTTGGAGTTTAAACACGCACTCTCTGAAATGACTAACTCAACACCAGGCGGAGATAGAATCACATACGACTTTATAAAAGAAGCACAAGAATCAACAAGACACATTATACTGGAACTATACAATGAAATCTGATCGAACGGAACATACCCAGAAATGTGGAAGGAAGCTATCATCATCCCTTAACTCAAACTGGGAAAAGACCCAACATCTCCAGCAAGTTATCGACCCATATCACTAACGAGTTGACTCAGAAAATTGTTGGAAAAGATGGTAAGTCTAAGGCTACGATGATATCTGGGAAAAAACAACCTACTATCGACTTCTCAAGCAGGGTTCAGAAACCATACATCCACAACTGATCAGTTATTCATGTTTGAAAGGGCAATTCAAAACTGCTTTGCTAACAGAAGCTATATGGTGGCTTTATTTTTCGACTTAGAAAATGCCTATGATACAACCTGGCGATTCAACATAGTCCATCAACTGAACAAATGGAGAATAAAAGGCAATATGCCGAGATTCATATAGAGTTTTCTTCTCCATAGAAAATGGGTAAACACAATCAAACTTACATCAACTAGAAAATTGAGTACCCCAAGGATCCCCCCTGAGTGTACTGCTGTTTGTGATAGCAGTCAATGGACTCCTTGATAATCTTGACCAAGCTATAGGAAGATACTGAGATGTCGCTGACCTCACAATATTCTGCACGGCCGAGATGATGGCAGAAATAGAAACAACCCTGCAGGCTGCAATAAACACTTTTTCTAACCGAGCAAAATATCTGGAATTTAAATTTTCCAGTCCAAAAACACATTGCGTGCACTTCTGTCGACTAAGATCAATCCACAAAGATCCAAAACTGGAACTATATGACGACGATCTTGAGTGTAGAGACAACGTAAAATTCCTGGGGATTATATTTGATGAAAAACTCAACTGGAGTACTCATATCAACGAACTTGCTGAGAAATGTAAAGAGGCACTGAATCCTCTATGAGTGTTAGCAAACATCAACTGGGGTTGTGATAAAGACGTCCTTCTAAAGATGTACAAGGCACTTATAGCCTCCAAAATGTTGTTTCAACGTCGACCGACAATAACACGCCCAGCAGGTATCCGTCTGGAAGAGGATCTTGACTACATGCAATATTCCTTTCCAAATGTTCTCAATTTCGGTCTACCAGAAATACCTCCTTGGAAGATCGTCCCGTTACATGCAATTATGGATATTGGGATACATAGAAAAGGAGGCGTCAATCGAACATTTGTTAGAGCAGAATTCAACAGAATTGTTGACAGATACCTAGGACACCAAGTTATATTCACAGATGGATCAAAAACTCTGGGAGGATGTGGCTCGGCATTCGGAATATCCCATTCATGGGCACTGCTCAGGGATACCAGCGTGTATACTGCAGAGCTATACGTCATTGCATTACATAATCTGTACTGACTCCAACAGTTTGATTGAGGCTCTGAGTAATCCATTCAGCAAAGATTCGCTGGTCCAAATTATTTTTGTGATACTGACTCTACTTCAAACTAACGGTAAACTCACAAAGTTCATTTGAGTCCCAAGTCATCACGGAATTGAAGGGAATGAACAGCAGATCGAGCAGCTAGAGCAGCTGCGCAAGCAGATATAATAGAAAATATACCTGTGAGACCAGACGACATAAAACTACATTTGAAACGTAAGTTCTTGAAGGTGTGGCAAAATGAGTGGAATAGAACAGATGCCAAACTTCGAGACATCAAAACAAAGGTCACCCCTTGGACGCTAATACCTTACCAATGTAGACGAGATCAGACTATGATAACCAGACTACGAATCGGGCATACCCGCCTCACAAACGTATTCATGCTAGCGGGAGACAGACAACCTAGATGCGACTACTGTCGATCCAGGTTGACAGTAAAACATATTATCATAGACTGCCCTCAATATGATGTAATAAGACAAAGACTTGCACTACTGAATGATATTCAAACGTGCCTGGAAAACGAATGGAATACATTGAAAAAGGTTTTGGAGTTCTTAAAAGATACAGGAATATACTCCAAACTGTGACATGCAATCCTACATGTGGTTACATATGCGCTAATGACCTCAGAAGTCGATGCCTTGAAAAAAAAATATCCAGAGTGATGCAACATTGAAGTTATCCACTCAGGATGAAGCACAAGGTAGCTGCAGCCGTATGCTCCTGTCGAATATACCAAAACATTCTCATTCACAGAACAATGTCCGATGCTTGGATATCTAGAGATATGAAAAACTTCCTTACATTACTTCAATTTCTGCAAGTTCACAATCCATTTGATTCAGAATGCGTACAGCTACGTAATATTTTCAGTGGGATAATAGGCAGTCAACACAAGTCTATTGGACTTCAAAAACAATCCAAACTAACTGGAAAAGCTTCCAGCTTTGTTACCATGGTTAAAAAGGATCAAGCTGTCACAATGGGTATTTTAAGAAAAGGTATTCTCATTGACGGAGTTGTTCAACATATTGACACAATACTCCTCACTCAGAGAATGCAGGTATGTTTGTCTGTAAATCCTGATCTGCAAAAATTGGAGAACTTTAATTATTAACTATCTATACTTCCTCCATCGCTATTTGATTCAGACACTCAGTTATTTAAAAAATGAGACAAATCATCATTGGCAAGAACTTTGGATGATTTACAACCTAGTCTAAATTACATGTTGCGGACACATGTTATGTCATTTTTCATAAATTAAAAAAAATTTAAAATGGCTGCGAAAAAACGCGTTTCTCATACTCACATCTTTCTAGACTTCTAGTATTTTTAAAGGATATGAGTAATGACCTTAAAAAATCAAACTCCGTCTTTGTGGGAATTATTTCCACCTTTGGCCAATTTTTTGTGTAAATCTACTATACTATAAGGGCATCTTTAGCTTTTATTATTGCATTCTCTCTGAATTCGAGGTCGGACAGATTTATTGAGCGATCTGCAAATCCTATAATATTTAAAAACAAGATATTTATAAAACGTTTACACATATTTTATAACCCTAATAATACAAAAACTAAGAGAGACAATAAAACAAACCAATTTCTCACTTTACCATACATACCAAATTTATCAGATAACCTAAAAAAGACATTTTCACACCACAACATATATGTTGCTCATGACAGGTACAACCTACTAAAAACCAGTTACGCCTATCTAAAAAGTTGAATCTCAAAGGAAAGAAGAGCAATATAGTATATGACATACCATGTAAAAACTGTGAAGGGGTGTACATCAGACTAACAAGTCAGTATTTAAAGAACAAAATAAATAGTCACAAATATGACAAACGTAGCAAAACGACACTCACTACTCGTATTTCAGGAAACCAACATTTATTTGATTTCGAAAATACAAAAATTCTTCGAAGTGAAAACCACACAAAAAAAGACGGAGTTCTTGAAATTATAGAAGTCCATATAAAAAGCAGTTCCGTAAATTCGAAGACTGACACAAAAAATCGTGGTAGAATTTATATTAGTATTAAAGAAACATAGAAATATAGAAAAAACAAGGCATATTTCAAATATAATAAATTTATTACCACTCTCTAGTAAGCCCGAAACCTTAAATATGAATGTATTAACTACAACTTGTCTTCAAAATTGGTCCTCAAACCCAAGAATACAAAATGAACAATATCTAATTGAAACAGAAAAGATCAAGAACCAAAAAAAACGGAACTATATATATATATACTTTGGTACTTGTTTGGTGTGGTGGTTTTTGTGGAGGTGTACTTGCGTCACTCGGCAACTATCGTTCCCTGTGATTATTTAAGAAGCAACAAAAAGTAAATGAAGATCATCCCAATTAAATTTGTTGTTTTTTTTACGATTGAGAAATTTTGAATTGGGTAGCAGCTTTCATAATAAATTAAGCTCGCAATGTTTCATTCATGGTGATAATGAAATATCCAGTGCGGATTTGTTCAGTAAATTTAATCAGCACAAAAGTTCACATTAGTGTGCCTGGAAACCGCATATGTGCGCATCTTTTTACAAATATGTATTTCAGCAAGTCTGTTTCCGACAGCTAACTTCGTTAAATTTGAAACATTGATTACTTATCGTTGTTGTTTTCGTTAAAATTGGAAAAATACAGTAAACAAGATAATCACTAATTGAAATGTTGAAGAGAGTCGAGCAGCGTAATATTGTTTTGACAATGGAAAATATTGAATATAACAGATCTCTTTGAGTGAAGCCTCACAAGTTACTTCGTTAGTAATTGTTTGTATGTTGAATACGATTACCACTATTATTAGAGAAAAGTATTTTCAAAAATGTGAATAATAAATTTCAAACTATTTCAACAACCAAATAATTCATTCGTTTATTAGAATGGTGAAGTTTCCACGTTTTAGTTTAGACTTTAGAGATGTGGAACGCGTTTTCCTATTTATCCCTTGTAATTGTTTTCAACGATTCATCAAATATTCTTTAAGGGTAGCCTCTGGAAGTCACTTCTATGACGGAAGAGACGTCACAGAGCGTTCTTCGAAAGTGAGTATATATATATATATATATATATATATATATATATATATATATATATATATATATAAACCTAAAGGGTATTCTTGACTGTACAAAAATAAAAAATCTTTCTTCATCTTAGGTACTCCCTAAGATACAGAAAGATTTATATATATATATATATATATATATATAAAAAAAAATTTTTTTATATAACGACTGAAAATTGCTATATAGGTGGGGATAACGGGGATTTCAGTCCAAAGAATCAACGCCAAGATCTTTTATTTCATGTATCGATTTGTCCTCTGTGAAATATGACAATAAAGTATATTATTATTATATTTATTTTTACATTTACAAATTTTTTAATGATTATTTATATTGAATGTACTTAAAATATTTTACATTGCCCTGAAGAAGTGTCAAAAGGACACGAAAGCTTGGCGGCATTTTGTAAATAAAAGATCTTGGCGTTGATTCTTTGGACTGGAATCCCCGTTATCCCCACCTATATATATATATATATATATATATATATATATATATATATATATATATATATATATATATAAAAGCAAAAAACTATGATCGTTGCTGATCAATTAAAACACAAAAGGACAAGTACTATTGAGGTTAGCAGCAAAAGGAAAAGTGTACTCTTCTTAGATTTCCAAGCTTCCGTAAATATCTATTTATATTTTCAGGGAACTACAAAGAGAGAAAGAAAAAACATAATTTACAAAACAGTCCGCTACAACAATTTCATAACTTACGCTTATTAAAATATGTATATATATATATATATATATATATATAAAAAATCTCTCAATATATATATATATATATATATATATATATATATATATATATATATATATAAGCAGATATAGGAATATCGCGTGATATTTTAACATCAACAACAAAGAGATTCATATATATATATATATATATATATATATATATATATTATATATATATATATATATTATATATATATATATATATATATTTAATTTTATGTTCTTGAGCTTGACGTTTCGCTCCTTGTTGGGAGATTTTTCAAAAAGATTTTATTTCGATCTGGTCGGAGTAAAATATTTACAATGAATGAATATAAAATGTTGGAGTATGTACAAAATCGACACTTAACATATATAAGAACAAGTTTGTTGATGAAATGATGAAGGTATTTACCTTAGAAACAAATTCACGATATACGGGTAAAATCAAAAGTGTCTAGTATATTTATTTTGTTTTTGGATGCATGTATTTTTGTCATTAAACTCATTACATAATCAAATTATGGTAGATGTGACTTATATTCTTTACGTCTTGTTTATCATTCACTACATTCTTTTCTTTTTTATATGTATCATTTCTTTGATTGCCAATTTATGGTAAAGTCCTGTGTTAGTATTATTGTATTATCAAAGTCAAACTCATGTTTTTCTGTTGTTTCGTGTTTATGTAGGGCGATGGACACATTTTTTGTGCATTTGTGTCCATTTAGACGATTTTCTAGATGTTGCGTTGTCATACCTACATATTTCTTTGGACAGTTCAAACATGGTACAGAATACACTACGTTAGATTTTTTTTGGTTTTAATTTGGCTTTTAAATTTAGTGAACAATGACGATAAAGTATTCTGAGCTCTGTGACATACGTTAATATTGTGTTCGGATAAAACGTATTCCAGTTTGTCCGAGAGTTGTTTTGTATACGTTTGATATGTATCTGTTTTGGTTTATTTGAGTTTGTGCTTGGTTATTTTTGTCATTATTGTCGAATTTGTACGTGCGTTGTTTAAAAATTCGTTCTATATTTTTTAATGGGTAGTTATTATTTTTAGTGTGCTTTTGACATGTGTTAGGACTTCTGGACGGTATTCTGGAGAAGTAAGTTTTATAGCTCGGTCTGTAAATCCAATAATTACACTGTTTTTCTGTGCATTGGGATGATTAGAATAGTAATTTAGATATCGGCCGAACCATGTCTCTTTTTGATATAGTTTGGTTTTTATTTTGTTGTAATCAGTTCGAATTAATGTTATGTCTAGAAAATTAATTGTACTCTTCTCTGTTTCGATAGTAAATTTTGGATGGAAACTATTAAAAGAATTCAACATATTACCAATTTTATTTGACGGGATAGCAGCTATGCAATCGTCAACAAATCGTTTAGAAAACGATACATTGAAATCTAAATTTCTTAGTACGTTTTCTTCCATTATTAAGGAGGTGGGAGAACCCATTGTACAACCATCTAATTGTTGATAAAAAATTTCTTGGTATTGATACTGATTATTATTTTGTATTAGTATTATACCTTCTACGAATTCATCACATGACAGAGTTGTGTGTTCTTTCAGTAAGTTCCATTTTTTCTTCAGAACTGCTGTTATTAATTCATTTGAGATACTAGTGTACATCGAAATAACGTCTAGTGATATAATTTTATAATTATGTGGTATATTTACGGTATCTATAAAATGTTTGAAGGAAAATTAATCTTTAATGTAGTAATTATTTTTTCCGGTTATATTTGATAGACAATATAAAAGGTATTCAGATAGTCTGTGAAAGGGGGATTGGATATAAGACACTATTGGTCGTAACGATATTTGATTTGTGAAGTTTTGGTAGACCATATAGCTTCGGTGCTAAAGCGTTATTAATTTGTAGTTTTTTATCTAATTTACTAATTAAATTATTATTTAGTAATTTTTCAACGAATTTATTGCTTTTATCTTTAGAAGATTTAGTTTGATCAGATTTTAGAGGTTTATAAACTTTTTGTCATTTATCATTTCCTTTATTTTTTTATCATAGTCAACTGTATTCATTACTACAGTTTTATCGCTTTTATCAGGTTGTTAAATTGTTATTTGGGGATTATGTTTATTAATTTGTTTAGTCTTATTTAATCGTTTTTTTATATTTTTTTGTAATTTATTTTCTTTAGTTTATTATGGTGGAGTTAGATTTTATGATTAGTTATAATATTGACTGAATCTGCTCTAATTTCGTTGTTTATGTGTTTATCAAAAATTGCTGTTTTTATACATGCTATGTATGCTGAATGAGGTAGTTTATGTTCGCTGTTAATGGGAAGAGCAAAATTTTTTCTTAGCGCTAAAACTTCAGCTATATCATTAGGTATGTCAGTGTCTGATATATTCTTTAGCCATTGAGATGTGTTTATATTTATTTCATTTTGTGTAATCAATTTATTGATTTTTTTGTAAATTTTTAAATGGATGACAAGAATGGAAACTGAAAAGTCTGCCTGAGGCGAACGATTTTTCATAAAAACTGAAGATTAAAGTATATTGTTCTGTTCTGATTACCATATCATCTAAAAAAATGTACACCGCAGGATGAATTCTCACCTTCTATAATGAATCTTATATTAGGGATGAAAGAATTATCCTCCGGTGGGCGCGCCTTCCAATGTTTCATTAGCGGGCGCGCAGCGGCATTTACACCGTGCGTGAAAATTTATAATTTTGACAACGAAATCTTACAAAACAGATGATTATATTTTTTATTTAATGTATTAAATGTTGCATAAAAGTTGAGTAGTTTATCAAATTATAATAAAATGTAATAAGGAACAAACAAAAAAATAATAGATTTAATCTATGATTACTTAGTTACAACTTCTAGAAAATTTAAAAAATAACACTTAATAAATGAAAACTGTTAACTTTACTTCCATCTCGGTCTGGTCAAACTTTTCATCACACTCTAGACAATTAATGGTTATATAACTGTGCCTTTTGCAAACATTCTCACCACATGATTTACAGACGGATTTTGTTCTGTTATTTTTATGAGTGCCAGACACGAAACAAATACCAAGCTTCACAAGATTCCTGACATGCTCTTCTTCATCCTTATATTTGGACCAAAAGTAATAAATATATTTAGGAAGTGTTTGAATTAGAGCTCTTTCTTTAAAATATTCCTGCATGAGTTCCAAAGACAGTCTTTTCAAAAAAAACAGGTCGTCTGTCTTTGTTTTCAAAATTATTAAATTTAAATATAAAACGAGCATTCATTCCAGCTATATCCAGATGCCTATAAAAACAGCAAGTGACCACCTTCTTGTAATTCTGGAAGTACTGTATGCCACACACATTTCGTCTACCGTGTCAACCCCTCCTTTCGTAGCATTGTAGTCCAAGTTCACTAGAGCTTTATTAGAATTTTCATCTACTTCGGATGTGTCGTGCATAGTTGACAAGAGTAGCACGGCCTTATTTTTATTTTGGGACTGTTGACACTAAACAATATTCTTCTTGGAAACTAAAAACATGCGTGTTTACTGTTCTAGTTTTGTTAGGTAAAAATTCGATGTGAATTTCTTTTTTTTCATAGTTCCCAAAATAGTAATTTTTGAGTAAGCAAATATCCACCTAAAGAATAGCTGCTATAATAATTGTCGGTAGTTAGATTTCTTTTCGTATTTTCGATTGGAGTGACTAATCTCTCCGCAATATCATTAGGTTTATTAGATTTGACATAGGGCTCTGGAACTTGTTTACCACAATAAATTTCAAAATTTTGAGTACAGAAAGTTTTTGCGTCGCAAGGTGCATACAGTTTTATACCATATTTCGCTGGTTTATTTGGTATGTACTGCATAAATGAACAACGACCTCCAAAAGGGTGGAGCATTTCGTCGATTGTTGTTGTCGGGGTTATAATGGGCGATTAATTACGAATAAATGTTTCGTGAAAATCACGTGTTGGAGTAAGTTTGTTATGTTGCTTTCTTTCGTCACGGGTATGGATGTTATCAAATCTGATGCAACGAAGCAAAAACCGAAAGCGTTTATAGCTGAACAGTGTCCATAGAAGAATCATTCCTGAGCCATCTGCATCCTAGAACTCCAAACAATTTGTGTGAAAACCCTTTTTTATTAAAACTAGTGCACCTAAGAGAGCTTTGATTTCGGTTTTTGATGTGTTTTTACAATCTCTCTTTCGTATTGCACAGTATTTATTTAATTGTCAATATAAATGTTGGTGTTACTAATATTATCATCAATCATGTGATCCGTTATTAACAATTAAATGCCTCAATTGGTTCTTTTGCATTCTTGGCACTTGTTTTGGGACCGGGTGAAATTTTAATAACATTATTTGCTTTTATTTTGCCGGAAAAAAGAAGTTTACTAATCCAGAGCATTTCGCCATCCTTTCCAATAAAGAAACGATAATCCTCCGAAACTTGGTCACCTAGGCCACTTACTTCAGGTTGTTCCAACTCTCCGGATTGTTCGGTATTACTGGTATGGTCGTCTCTCTCAATTGTTTATCCTTCTCTGTTCCTGACTCATCGCTATCAAATTCATCATCAGGGAAGTCACTAACGTCTTGCTGATCTTCTGCAACCAATGATTTCTCTTCTTCTACTTCCTGAACAGCTTGTTCTACAGCTCACTCCAATTCCTCGAAGGATAATTTTTTGTGCGACCTACAAGAAAAAATATATTATACTGTAGCTGCAGGCATAAAAGCATACAGACACATATAAATAAATTTTGAACGTAATAATACTAAATTCTCTTAAAACTGATAATTAGTAAAAAATATTACAAGGCAGAAAATATACTTACGTCGTGGTAACGGCACCGCAAACTAGACACTCTTCTAAATAAACGCCAATTATGACTGCATCCAGTTAACGCGGCACGGTAGCTATATGGGGAGTGGGGGTGGATAGTCTTGAGAACGAATAGCTAGACGCATAAGCTTATAAGTTGAAAAGTATGAAAAGTAGAATTAAAAAAAGTTGCTCACCGGAGGGTTAAAATAGGTTAGAACACTATGAACTTCTCTTTTTTTTACGGATATGATGGTATCATCAACATAAAATCTTAATGGAGGCACTAATAAAGGCAAAGTTAGACACTATTTTACTGAAAACATTCTCCCATAACTATATTGGCCAAAATAGGGCTCGATGGATTGCCCATTGCAGTTCCACCAATTTGTTTATAATGTTTACTGTCAAATTGAAAATAACTGCTGTCAAACAAAAATGTTATTAGTTTTAAAACCACTTCAAGTGGAATTTCTGTAATGGTAACTGAATTCTCCCAAGTTTTCTTAATATATTTCCCTACTAGGTCGTGAGTAACAGTAGTGAACAAATATACAACATCAAGACTTATCAGCACGTAATCTTTTGAAAATACTAAAGATTCAAGATGATTGATCAATTCAAATGAATGTTTATTGAAAATTCAAAGGCAGAAGCAGAAGGTTCCAATAATTCATCCACAAATTTCGCAATCTTATATGAAGGAGATTTTATGCAAGATACCACAGATCTTAATTCATTATTTTTGTGTACCTTTACTAGGCCTTAAATTCTAGGTGGAAGAGCATGGTAGGACTTTCAGTCATTTATATATTCTTCAGAATTAATAGAAGCAATAACGGGGCTGCTTTTTGTTTGTTAAGAGATAGTAGGATCTTTAGTCAATTTTTAGTAAGTGTTTGAGTCATCATTTTCAGAAAATAATATTCTTTGTATATAACTATCGTAATGTTTCCCTTATTATTATCAGATTCAGTTACAAAAACATTTTTATTATTTTTCAGAAAATTATTAGTATTTTTATACATAATCATCAATTTTTGAGATTGTTCTGAATGTCGTTTACTTTTGTACATAAAATTTGTGACTGCATTATTAATCACACATTTAACTTCATCCTCATCAGAATCAAAAGAATTAACCTGTATGTAATACTTTTCATCCTTTAAAACTTTAAAAATAGGTACTTACTCCTTATAATGTTCAACACTCAATTTATCACTCAAGCTCACACAATATTTAAGATCATCTCTTATGTTCAGACTGGTAAGGTTTACAAAATATTTATCATTTATCATCAGATGAGAATTCCTTTTTTTACCTGGTAAAAGTTTTAGTTTTTTAATATTTGTCTTTTTAATATAATTAAACTTCCAAGTGACGAAAAACCAAAGGGTTTAAAAACCTATAATGCTGTTCCACCTAGAATTTATGGCCTAGTAAAAGTACACAAAAATAATGAATAAGGACTTGTGGTATCTTGCATAAAGTCTCCTTCATATAAGATTGTGAAATTTGTGGCTGAATTATTGGAACCAATGGCTTCTGTCTTTAAAACTCATTTGAATTGATCAATAATCTTGAACCTTCAAGCTGGATTTATAAACTCTGTTGTTCGTTATTGGTTGTTTGTGATTCCCGCTATTCGAAAATTAAACATTGATATCACATACATGGGTTTATAAACCGTTGTTGTCGTGTTGTTCGTCGTTTCCACGTCGTTCGTCGTTGCTCTCAAATAACCAAAATTTATATCGTGTTATACGTGTTTCGCATTTCCACCAATGAAAACTGAAGTTAGTGCCACATAACTTGATTTCTACCAATTATTTTAAACTCAAAACTGACACTAGTGTTTTTACGGTCTGTCAAGAGAGGCGCTTCATTCAAGTAAGCTACTATTTATTGATGCACTTCGGCAGCATGCAATGAGGAACACTATTGGTGCTACCAGCTGTCGAGTTAAAAGCACTAATCAGATTCACTCTTGTGATGCGCGATTTCTACATGTGAAGTTGACATTTCTTACTGGACGTGGCGCTGTTTACGATACGAGCTTGTGGTTTGGTTTGGTTGTGACCAATCAAATTTCAACAACGCCAGCAACGAAAACCGATGTAAATTGGTCGAGTCGGGAACAACTGTGAATAAGGAATCTCCAGCAACTTGGAAAATACGGTAAGCAACGAACAACGGGAACAACAGAGTTTATAAATCCACCTTTAGTTTTGCCAGAAGATTACGGGCTGATAAGTCTTGATGATGTATCTTTGTTCAATCATGTTACTCACGACCTAGTAGTGAAATATATTAGGAAAACTTGGGAACATTCAGTTACCATTCCATACATTCCACTTGATTTTAAAAATAATAACATTTTTGTTTGACAACAGTAATATCAATTTGACGGTAAACTTTATAAACAAATTGGTGAAATTGCAATGGACAATGCAGCGAGCTCTATTTTAGCCAATATAGTTATGGAGAATGTTTTGAGTGAAATAGTGTCTATCTTGCTTTTTCCAGTGCCTCTATTAAGGTTGTATGTTGATGATACCATCATTTCCATACCAAAAAGAGAAGATGATAGTGTTCTGACCTATATTAATTCTTCCCATTCTAATGTACACTCAACTATGGAAACGGGAAATTCATCCCGCGGTTTACCTTTTTTATATGTTATGGCAATTAGAACAGAACACCAGACTTTAATCACTAATTTTTATGAAAAATCGCTCGCCCCGATCAGACTTCTCAGTTTCCATTCCTGTCATCCGTTTACAAAATATTGCTATGGTGAGAGAATTTAAGATTAGGATATTATCATCACATCCACAATTAACTCCTGAAAACCTAGAAATGTTTAAAAATAGATTACGACTTCGATATTATTCTAGACCTATTATTAATAAAATCATACAGAACACTGATAACAACGGAATTCGAAATAGTTATCAAGGCAATCAAATGAACTTCTATGAAATTCCGTTTGTCAATTGACTATCTCAAAGAGACAAACACATTTTATCTAACGATACAAATCTGATAGTTTTTTATCATACAAAAAAGTTAAGCGATTTTTATAGCTTCATGGAGGATGAGTTAGACAAGCTATATAAGTCGAATATAGTCGAATTTCCTGTCAGGATTCTTCTGCTTCATATGTTGGTCAAACTAAACGGCTCCTACGCGATAGAGTTCGAGAGCACAAAAATTCTTGTAAGAATAAACATTTCACTGACTCAAATGAAACAGTTTTCCAGATTCACCATTTTTAAAGAAATCATTACTTCCATTTTGAAAACGTGAGCATTATTGATTTTGACGAGAATTATAAAAAGAGACTAATTAGTGAGATGGTTATTACCCAAATAATAAAAATTTCATTAACAGGAAAACAGCTACAGAATAATTAAATCGTATATATAACCATCTAATCCATAATTTTATTCGTTGATGTCTCGGTACAATTTGGCTACACCTGAAAATCAGATATTCAGTTTTCTTATATATTCATTACATCCTTAGTTCTTCGATTGCTGTTAAATCCATTAGCTATCTGTCTTGTTTCTTGTTTATTTTTATTGTTTTTACTTCTACATCTGTGTTTAACGAATGTATTTTATATATTTTTACACCCTTGAGACCTGGTTTGGTTCCTATTTTTAGGTGCGTTCTTCCTCTAATGTTGTTACACTTTTGTTCAATTTGTCTTTGTTTTCCATTTTAATTGTCATCTGTAATTTCCAGTTCCTTGTAAAACTATATTTTCATTATTCTGTATTGTTTTTTATAGCCCTAAAGATAGTAACAAATTGCACCGAAACGTTGGCAAAGAAACTAGTCAAACTAACACTGATATTTTTATCTACTTATTAATGGCAACACATCCAAATAAATGTTACTGAATTCACTGACACATGAAATTATACAAATTAGCATAACAAAATTATTCCTTTATGAATAATTCCATGCTATAATGCTTGTCTCCCATCAAATTGATCTACAAAATTATCTTTGATTCAATGAATTCCAAGTAAAATGATTTGGCCTGATACGATGTATAATTAATTCATTATTATATAATTGGATTTTGCTATTGCTATAACATATACAAATTTCGTCGTACCCTTGATGTAAATATTTGGTAACATGATAATTTATTTATCAAGGCGGAAAATAAACATACCTTGAGTAACGAGCATTTTTAATATTTTATCAAAGCAAATAAATTGACTGTAGAGGGGTATGTTGGGAAACTTAACGATAAACTTGTGTATAAGGAAAATCAATTTGAAAACTTCCCACACTTAATATCTTGCTTCCAGTAAATATTATGATATATCGAAAAAATAAGTGAATTTCATTTGCACGGATGACACTTTTGATTAATATTAGTAGCCCTTAGAATGGGTAGAGATTAGAATCTTGAATAGGAAGAGGAGTCAAGTGGCACATCATTTTGGCAGGCGTTTGATCCAAAAAATACCGTTCTAATCTTGCAAAAGAGATTAAAACTTGCCTGCAATGAAATACATTATTCTAATGAATCTCCTTGTAATAAGAATGGTTAGAGTAGGTGGTACCGTTCCGAATAACAGGAAGAAATCCATGCTACACATGTGATTTTTAATTTGTTGGATATTTGAATTTTACAAAAAACGATTATTAATTTGTGAGAAACGAATTTCAAGCATAGGTTTTTAGGCATATCTCATAAAATGTTGTCCATTTTGCTTTAAACAGTAATAAAATATGATTTCGAATTCATATCTAACATTTCGGAAAACATCACCGTGAATCGCCCGGTAAGATACTGTAATTAACCTTTTGAGTTCATCAATATTAACTGGTTCTGTTTTATAAACAACGGATCTAAGATGGCCCCAAAGAGAGGAGTCTAAGAGAGTTACTTCTGACGATATCGGAGGCCATTCAACTGTTCCCCGTCTCACAATATATCCAAGAAACTATCGTTAAACCACTATAGGACGGGAAGAACATAATGTGAAGGAGCATCGTCCTCCATCTCTTCATCCGGGCACCTCACAAAGGGAAAAAAGGCCAAACGGCACAAAGGTCGTATGCCGTTCGACCTCACAAAACTGGGAGAAACGGGCGGCATAGACGACCCACTGAGAAAAGGCCTCAGAGGAGCAGGAGTGCGGAAATACCTGCGACTCCTCAATCAGGGAATATCTCTTGAAGAGGCCAGGAAGCAGGTTATTCAGCGCCTGGTGGAAGAGCTGTGCCAGAGCAAAGAGGAGGGAATCCAATTCTCACGTATCCATTTCCGTTGTGGAATGATACTGCAGGACTGTGGGTCACAAGCATCGGCGTACTAGCTCATGAGGTCAGTGCCGAAATTAAACTCTTGGGAAGGACCCGAATTGGTGGCTCAAAGTGGAGACGACATCCCAAAGCCAGTCACCATAACGGTGCTCTTCCCAAGAAGCCACGACATGAAATTGGAGAAGATCCTTCAACTTGTCGAGGTTCAGAACTCCAACCTTACTACTGAGGCTTGGAAGATCCTGAACTCCAAAAAAAGAAGGACAGGGAACTATCCTCACGATTGGGATCGATCACCAATCAGTGAAGGCTTTGAAGGCAGGAGGTTACTCGCTAAACTTCCGTTTTGGGCGTATCCCTGTCTCGGGGCTTGGAAAAAAAGCCCCGCGGAGGATCCAAAGAACATGGAGATAACCTCCTCATCCGAAACCTCTGGGAAAGGGGAAATGGACGAAAGCTTGACCTTAGGTCAGCCCAAGATCTCCTCTGGCTCTGCTGGGGTGACTAGGGATGCGGACATCGCCTCTGCATGCCGGGAAACTGGGCGGAGCAGCCTGGGGGTAGAGAGTCTGACCCTAGATCAAGTAACCTGCTCGAACTCCGAGGAATATATTGCCACGGTGGTCGAGGAGGGTCAGGGAGAGATAAAGGAAGGGGATGAATAGAGGCTGAGTAACTCGGCCTCTCTTATCCATAATAATTTACCTTCACGTTCACGAATGTAGCTCAGAATAACCCGCATCACGCGAAGGGAGCTTCAGCCGTGATCGCAAGGTTGTTCGCTAGACTACAACTGAATATTGTACTGATCCAAGAACCATGGATCAACAGAAACGGCCAAATCAAAGGTTTGGCATGCGAGGATTCTAAATTGATTTATGATCAAAGGCAAGTATCTCCGCGTACCTGTGTAATCATGAGAAATAACATAAACTATATTTGTGTTCCAGAATACGTGTCACGGGACCTTGTTCCAATCATGGTTCACCTCAACATCGGGGGTATCGACCGATACGGGCCGATGACACCTCCAGAAAAAGTACAAGATCTAGTGAGACACTGCAATAGCAGACGGCTGCCAATTATAATTTGTTGTGATGACAACGCACACAATACCGTGTGGGGAAGCACTAACAACAACGCAAAAGGTGAGTGTTTATTAAAATATCTCTTAGCAAATAATCTTGAGACCTTAAACGTGGGGACAATCCCCACTTTTGTCACGAGAGCAAGAGAAGAGGTCCTGGATGTAACAATTGTTAATGTTGCTGCTAGGAAAATGTAAAAGATTGGAGGGTGATGAGCGAGCCTTCACTTTCCGACCATAGGATCATCGAATTTAGAATAAAGGGAGATACTACCTCGATTCCTACAATCCGAAACACAATAAATACTAATCGGTCTCTTTACAAGACCAATCTGAATGACAATTATTTGGAACACGTCGAAGTGAATGGGGTAAATCACCCGAACTACGACCTGGAACAAAGAGTCGAACAGATCAGCGAGGCAATAATGGAAGCTTTCCATTCCAGTTGCCCACTGTCAGAAGCTCGTTCAGAAAAGGACGCTCCTTGGTGGAATGAGAACCTGTCAAACCTCAGAAAAGAGGTCCGTCGGCTCTTTGATAGAGCCAAACGTGACGGTAATTGGCAGGGGTACACTGAGAAGCTTACTTAGTACAATAAAGAGATTAGGAGGGCCAAAAGGCTTAATTTTCGAGCCTTTTGCGAAAAAATCACACTTCCATTTACACAGCGGCCAGACTACAAAAGGTCGTGGCAAATGGGGGAACTAACCGTACAACGTCGCTGAAAAGCCAGACGGATCCTACACGGAAGGTGAAGAGGAACGATCGATTCTTCTTCTTAGAACCCATTTTCCAGGTAGTGAATCAGCAACAAGCACTGGAATAGCCATGAATTACACCAAAAAATCCCGCAAGGAAGATTGGGACATTGCTAAGAAAATATTTACAAGATAACGGTTGGAATGGGCAATACGTACCCTTCAACCATATCAATCACAAGGAGTGGATTTCCAGCACTCCTGCAGCAAGGGATAGAGGAGATTCTTCCTCACCTGCTGAAGATTGCAAGAAGCAGGCTAGCAGTGGGTCTAATACCTAGAAAATAGATAAGGGCAAGGGCAACCTTCATACTAAAAATTAGGAAAAAAGGTGGGACTGATCCCCGATCTTTTAGACCCATCTGTCTAACATCGTTTCTACTCAAAATGATGGAGAAAGTAGTGGATAACTATATAAGAACAGAGAACCTGGAGAGAGAATATACCACTTCATAAATGTCAGCATGCCTACAGAGCGGGTCGATCAACTGATACGAGTCTGTATCAGCTGACCGAAGTCATCCAGAGAACTTTGAACAACAAAGAAATCGCAATGTGCGCATTCCTGGATATATCTGGGGCCTTTGACAACACAACTCATGTGTCTATCAAAGAAGCACTAAAAAGGCGAGGAGTGAATGAAACTATTGTAAAATAGATGTATGAGTTATTGACGACTAGGATAGCTGAGACATAGGTGGGGAATCAAACCACCTCAGTTAAAGCCACTCGGGGGACACCTCAAGGGGGAGTGATATCTCCCCTTCTATGGAGCCTCGTAGTAGATGAGTTGCTCTAAAGTCTAACGGAGCCTGGCTTCGAATGTATGGGCTATGGTGATGACATAGTTCTAATAGAAGCAAGTTCGATAGCACCTTGTGTGATTTATTACAAAAGGGCCTCAGAATCATTGAGCAGTGGTGCTTGTCAGTGGGGCTAAACATCAACTAACCCAAACACGACCATAGTAATCCCATTTACCCGGAAAAGAACACTTCCAGTCATGAAACCCATATCCTTAAACGGGGAAATCATAGAATGGGAATCAGAAGTTGAATATCTAGGGATAACCCTAAACAGTAAGCTTCTGTGGAATAAGCATGTTGAAATAACTGCTAGTAAAGCAATAAGAGCTTTGATGGCGTGGAGAAATCTTTACAGCTTGGAATGACTTTTCGCTTGAATGTTCGTCAAGCGAACAAGAACCTTATTTTCTACTAAACACTAGAGATGTTTTAAAAAGCTTGCTATTAGAGAAAATTTGAATCCCATTGTTGTCGGGAAGTTTGTTGGACATAAGTTCTAACCATTATTTCTGAAAAAATGATATACCTACGTTCGACAATTATAAAAAATATTCCAGCACAATTAGAAACTTTATATGTACAGCTAAGCGAGTGTAAAATAGTTCCCGGGACCATTTTGCCTCAACATAAAGAGGACCGCTTTACATAAAAGCGTAATCAACTATAATAATAAATTTATATAAGTGACTCCTTATAATTAGAGCGATGGCAATAGACGGGAAATGTACAGAAATAATACCTTTGTAAACTCCATTGAAAATTTACATATCTCAATTAAAACGTAGAAATACACATCTTTAATGTTCAGTAAATTAACAAAATAACGTACGTTTTTATAGGAAATGACAAAACTAGCCGACTATATTTAGCACTCTTCACCGCTTCAGAGATAGACTGCGGTAGTAATACTGAATCTATTGAAGAAAATTATGACAAATATATTAGGGAGCCACTTAACCCCAGGGACCACTTTAGAGAACTTCCTCTCACTCTATTCGTAAGTATAGCTCAATTTTGTAATACTTGCATCGACCCAGCAAATCGAAGCAAAGTAAGTATCGTCCGCTCGATAATTTTTAATTGTTCTTGATTATTTTTCTTTCAATAAACGCTATTATCTTTATGGAATCATGATATGTTAGAGCTCTTGCACAGAAAACGTATTTCTTTCAGAAACCTCCACAATTCTACATAAGACGAGTGCAGTAAATATGCCCATGTTAAGCGAAATACTTGATAAAAATTGAAAATTGCAAAATAATAAATTCGGTTTCTAATAAAAGCGTACCTTTAACACCAAAGAAGTAATGTTGGGCAGTAATGGATGATCTAATCCTTTATATTTTACTTACTGGGCAAATTACCAACCCACTCGTTAATACGCTCATGGCATGTACGAATTTAAATTAACACTCAAATTCCTCCTGTAAATTCTTACTTACCCTGTATATCAAAATTCATATATTCCACATACATCTTAAATAGAAATATAATTCCTTTCATTTATATAATATTTCTTTAACTACACAGAATTTCATTTCAAATTCCCTTTCACAAAAAACACAGATAGCCATTGCCTTATCTTATGTTATATCTCCACTCATTGCATACTTCAAAGCGTCCAAATCGTTATCGCGTCATAAAAACTGCTTAGAAAATACAGTATCGCAACTAACAACATCATCTTTTATTCACAAAAAATACGTGCCTCGGCCGATATTTTCAACAGTTGTATGACGGTTATATTTTAAATCCTTACTCCCCATTGGCTACAACTTCACGTGATGCTCCTTGTTACCAACCACTTTTCCGACCTATAAATAGGAATAAGACCCCATTTTTCCTCACTTTTCCAGTCAACCTTCGTACATAATGGTACTCTCATTATGATACCGGCGTTTTTACCGGTACAACATTTATTATTCATTAAATTTCATTCATTTATATCAGATCAAGTGATGAAGAGATACAACATATAGAGAAAAATCAGTGAAATTCTTGGTTGTGTCGCAAATGAACCACATGTAACATACCGGTAATATACAAACTAGTGAAAGTGAATCATGAATCTAATTTATTAAACTATCAAATTCTGCATAAATATACGTAAATAATTTAGTGTAAAACAAAGTCCTTCGAGTTGAATAAAGTTTAAAATGAAGTGTTTGGAGACTTTCCGTAATATTACTACCTCAAAAACATAAATGAGATTGTAAAACATGGCATGTTCTTAATGTGCCGAATGATTATTGTTATCAAGAGCAAAACAACTTCGTCGATTTTAAGTATATGTATTTGGAAAAACAAAATGAATGACGACAACCAACCAAACAATGCCAAAATTCTAGTTTAACTGAGAAATTATACTTGAAACTTTACACTGATAGGTAGACATGACTTAGTAGTGAGGGCACAAAAAGTAAGTATCAAAATAGTAACAAACCCTGTTTTAAAAATATATAAATTATTTTCAAACTAAGGAAACTTTAAGCAATCAAAAGTATATTATACACCAAGGTTATGAAATACTGTTGTTACTGACCGAGCACCCAGATTATTTCGCGAGAGGCTTTGCCCCAAGCGGAATAATGTGCGACACCTATAAATGTCTTCACAACCGTGGTGTATATATGTTACAGGAAAAGTAGATTGTTAGGTAGAGTTGACTCTGCCTAGCGAAAGTAAACTTTTACTAAAAGTATCAGTGAAAGTTGATATAAAATAAGCAGATCAACTTTTCCTAGGAAGAGTTAACTATGTCGGCTGTGGTTTAGTAACAGTTGATTCCGAGTTGTTGCTCTTCAGATGTAATTGCGTGCGCATATCTTTGTTTTGATTATTCCAGCTGAATTCGTCTAGTATCGTTCATTACTTGTCTATTTGTTGTAGTTGACAAGAATTACCAAGAATTCAGTGTGTTTTTATATTTTAATAATTAGTTTTAGTGCGTAATAATTATGTCAGACTAGAAGGAACAACTGTTTTGGGAAAAAGTAAGGTTAGAACGATCAAGTTCCAAGGTAAATTCAGTGACATTGACAAGGTTAAAATATGATAGCTACATACAAAAAGTAAAAAACCTAAAAACTACGAGTAAAAAAGGAAGTAATGATATTAGGGTTTTAAGATGATATGACATAATTGAAGTAAATGGTATTACAAAACTGATACACCCTGTCACATACCAAGAAAACATAAGTTATTATATTTTTTATGAAGCATATATCCACTGGACATGGAGGAAGAGATCGTATGATTCAGAAATGTTACTACAAAAGACATTTTACTATTTTTAAGCTTATGCGAACCTTGTGTTCAAAAATTAAAACATAAAAAAAGGACTGGTTGTAAAGCCTTTGTTATTCAAAGAAATTAATTAACGATGTCAAGTGCATTTGATTGACTTTCAGTCGCAACCCGATGAAGATTTCAAATGTATACTGGTATACCAGGATCATTTGACGAAGTTTGTTGTGCTAAGACCATTTAAATCAAAGACTGCAGATGAAGTGTGCGAGAAAATTATTGATATTTTTACTTTGGTAGGCACTCCTAGTATTTTACAGTCAGACAATGGTAGGCAATTTGTAAATAAAATTATTGACAGTGTGGTTAACACATGGCCAAACTTCAAAATGGTGCATGGCAAACCGCGACATAGTCAAAGTCAAGGTAGTGTTGAGAGAGCCAACCAGGACACAAAACATCAAAATGGAGTAAAGAATTAGAGTATATCCAACTCATGAAAAACAGTGCATTGCACAGTGGGATAAAAAGATCACCGTATGAGGCTATGTTCGGTTGCCCCCCGAGACATGTCTTATTTACCTCAAAACTACCTACTGAGATATTGGCAAATTTAGGAACAGAAGAGGATCTTCAATGCGCTATTGATCAAATTCAGAAACAAAAACAACAAGAAAACAAAATTGAGAATAACGGGGACTTAAATTCTATTGAAATTGAAACTAACCAAAATTTGTCAAGTGATTCGCTAATAGATGATGGTGATTATCTCCTTACTGATCTGGATGAGTCTACAAAGGCCATTAAGAAGCAGATAAATGAGGATTTCGACTGCCTCGAAGAGCAAGCTAAACGCATGAAAAAAACCTCAGATCAAATTCATCCGCCTCTAAAAAAAGGAACATCAGTTCGAATTCCT
This sequence comes from Galeruca laticollis, assembly GCA_963921935.1. NCBI lineage: Eukaryota > Metazoa > Arthropoda > Insecta > Coleoptera > Chrysomelidae > Galeruca > Galeruca laticollis. The sequence continues at coordinate 154,318,674 of OY998177.1, forward strand.
GCCCCAGAGGTTGACCGCGGAAGAGGAGATGCCCGATCTATCCTTGGCGTGATACTGGAGATTGTCGATGATGGATTCTATCGAATCGGAACAAGAAATGGAATTCTGAATCAGATTTTTTCAAGGTAATTTATCTCTTTCTCTACCTTTCTCTGTCTCTTCATTCTATCCCAGCCCATTATATTAAAATTATTGTTCAATGGTGATATTTTTTTAGGTCTCAATTCAGTAATGGTCCCACAAATATTATCCAAGAAAATGAAGTCCTTCTGGATAAAACAATAGCTGTAAGGACTGCTGCATCTTCTCAATCACTTGGAAGTGGACAAGGATTTTGTAAATGCTCTTGCAACACTAAATGCGAATCCAAAAAATGTATGTGTCAGAAAAAAGATGTGCTTTGCAACTCAAAGTGTCACAAGTCATTACCTTGCTGTAATAAATGATAAACATTACTATATTTCTTTGTATTATTTTCATTTGTTTTTCATTTCACTTTTACTAGCTCAAGGCAGTAAGAGTATAGTTGCCCTGGGTATAATCAACTCTGGCTAGTAAATGTTGATCAAAATTCATCAATTTCGTTTTTAATCAACATTTACTGGAAATTCCAGTAAGAGTCAACTTTTTCTAGGTCGAGTCAACTCTTACTGGGGAATCTACTTTTCCTGTAACATATACAATTTTTTCCATCACTAGTCAAATTTGAAAAAAATTCTTGTGAAAATCGAGTAGCACAGGAATGCAAATTCGCCTTTCCACTAATAAAACAAAAATCAAGTAGTATGATGGAGACTGACATTTCCAGTAGTGGAACTTATTCTCAAACAACGGATGCGTACAGAAAACATAACTTATAATTCAACCGTTGAATAAGCGCTCATTGAGCATCAAATGGTTGACGTGTGCCTCCTGAACGAAAGTACAAATATTGATAAATTGAAATTAGGACTGGATACAATTTAATTTTTGCGTTATTATATGATGGTTATATAATTGATATAGGCAGAAATATTATGGCCCATGCAATAGAAGATTTGCAGGAACCATTACCACATGATTATAATGGAAATATACGTGGTATTCGTGAAAAAACAGGAATTACTATGAAATAATAATTCCAGGGTATAATGTTATGTTGTCTTACTTATGTATTAATTGCACTAATATAAAAACATCACGTGTTCTGCTTAGTGAGCGCACTTGAAAACCGATGAGGAAAATAGCGTGCGTTCACAAAATATGTTGAGTTTCTCTCACTGATCAAAGTGCGTTCACAGAACATTTACCCAACGGTTGTACAAAAGTTTTGTTTTCTGAACACACCCAATGTTTGTAATTATCGTCAATCTGTAGTTACGGGATGTCATCAGTCATTATTGGTTGAGTGCGAAACTTAAACGAATGGCATATTTATTCAAATAATGTTATCGTGTTAGGTAATTTCAAGCAGCAAATACGTTAAAGTCAATCTCCTGGGTATACAAAATTATATTCCACAGTTTCGATAAACTACTATTCCTGGATTCTAAAAACATTTTAATTTATCCCGCTATACCTAAGTTAACAATAGTAAAATTATTGAGCACTAATAGAGGAATTCAACTTCCCAGTTGGCTTGAAGACGCAATCATTGTCAACTTAATAGCTAGTAGTGGAAAAAATACTAAATATCTCTGTGACTTTCTACTAACAACAGTCGGAACAAATCAGCTTTGGTGAGTCCGACGCACACTTCATGATAATAAACCAAACAAACTGAGCACAACCGCATATCTTTCTGACGCCTTCTTGGTAAGCTTTGCAGTACCGCGATTCTTTGTGTTTGGTTTGCCCTCCTTGATCTTTGGTCACTGCAATGACTTCTTTTGCTCCGGTAGATGTTGTTGTTTTGATAGGAAAAACTTTTTTTTCACGATAAGCGCTTTGTTGCTGCTCTTTCTAGTTGTTCTGAAATATTTATATTGTGTCTTCAACATTTCAGTAAAACTCATGTTAATGATCATTTTTTCTTCATCGTTTTTTGTATTTGTGGTATTTTCTTCGGATTTTGGCTGTTCTCCTGATTTATTTGCGCCCATTATCTTTACTAAGTATTTCATGCAAAGTATGTCTATTTGGAGTATTTTCAGATTCTAGAAATTTTCTCATTCGCTCCTGGGTTTCTGCATCAATTTTTGAACTTTTAAATGTCGCTTCTTCTTTGAAGTTTGACCTTGTAGCCTCTTCGTTATCCGATGGTCCCACGTCATCAGGAGAAAAAGTTTATGATAAAGTCTCGTTGTATAAAGATGAAGAGCTATTTGATGACTACCATTTTCACCTACTTTAGCGTTTTGTTTCGGTTGGATAATTGGACATCTTTATTGGAGGAATATTTTCTATAGAGCTTTGATCAGTCCTCTGTTGAAGTCTGGAAGGTTCAGGATGGGTTGTGGTTTCCCTTGCGAAATCTTGGTTGTTCCTTTATCGATATGTGTTAGACTTTTTCTCTTAGTAACTTCGAAAATATTTGAGAAAATACCAACATTTATATCACAGTTATATTTTCAATTTCGTGAATCAATGAGAAATGTCTATGCGCCATGACAAATGAAGATATAAATTTTTGAAAAATATTTGTTTCGAATCACAAAATGTCATATTATTTCACCTAATTGGACCAAAATAGGAAAGTAATGCACATTGAAATATTTGTTATCTATTCAAATATATCGATTTCTGTCCATTTCATTAAACTATGATAATAACTCAAACTAACCATATTTTCACGTCAATACATTTTCCATGAGAATAATTATTACACGATAATGTTATCAACGTGATCCGGATCACGAGGAATTTATTTCCATCTAAAATTATAGGTTATTATAGTATTTTAACATAGGCCAATCTATTACATTGCTATATCGCGAAAGCTGAGAGATAGAGAGACGGTTGACTGAACAAGGAGTTTTATATTTTAAAGCGCATCAAAATAACACAAGATAATTCACACATCGCCCATATCAGATTAAAAGAGGAAAACCAAATAGCGAATTCTCGTTTAAACGATATATCATCTTTTTTCCAAAAAAAAATCTATATGGGAGAATAAAACTTGTTCAAGTCTGCGTGTTCACAGGGCAACCATATACTTCTATTATTTCAAAACGAACTTGCATTGAAATATAAACAGAGAAAAAAATTGAAACGGTTTTTCCCATCGAAAAAAGTTATTGTTAATAAAAATTGTATTTCTCGTAAATAATTCAATTGATGGTAGTTACTAAACTCGATCAAATAGTAGTCACTACAGTTTTGATTTTGTATCGCTTCTAAGTTAAGTCGTAGGTTCATACTGGATTTGTGAATGTGATTTGATTTTTTTAATAATTAGGAACTCCTGAAACATGGTTGTTTCATTGTCGACTCCTGAAGCATATCGCTTGATTTATGTGGTGAGAATTCATCTAATTGAAGTATTAAAATATTCACACAAGGAATAATACGTTGATTTTAACACGCTATGTCGTTATCTCTACGGTTTATTCCTTTTTCTTTTTTCCTTTTGGATTCTGGCTTAAACTTAAATTGTTGTTCTTACTAGACGCTTTCCTTTCATGTCCCGGAGCAGATCCGAGCGACTCCAGTGCAAGTTGCGCGTGTTCCATTCAACGGAGGCGTGATGCTCCTGAGCTGCACTGGACTGCCTTCCCCTTTCCCCTCATGCACTACCTAGCGACGTGGGGTTTCGAGTTCTTTTTTCCTTTTAGGTTATGTTAAATAACGAAAACAACATGTCTGAGAATGTTAATTGCAGAAGCAATAGTAGTAACAATAATAACATTTGCGAATTATTACTACAGGATCCAGAAACACAACAAACTTATAAGTTATTACTTAATAGTGATGATTACAAGAAAGCAACTTCGGGTAAAGTATTTTTAATAAAGTAGGCTCATACTTGTTACCTTTTGTTTAGATGGAAACTTTGCAGCGTCATTATTATTGCACGCACAACGTGAATTATTGGCAATAAACTCCTAGCACTAGGAAGGCGATGAAATTTTTGAGCAGGGTGAAATTGACCTTGAGGATGAATTACCACAGCTTGAAATCAGTAAAAACAGTAGAGTGGTATATACATGGGGTTATAAAGAAACCCTACTCCTAATTTCGTCAATGGGGTACTATGAGGATGATTTTAATCACCCAAGGAAGAGAAATCATGTCTATTAAATGCTTACAAATGATTTGGTCAGTCATGGGTACACTGTAGCGATTATAATGGTCCAAAACAAATGGAAAAGCTTGACAAGGAGCTATAATAAGCCACGGACAACAAATTTAGAACAGGACAAGGACCAAACCGTTTCCAATTTTACGAAAATATGGATGAAATGGAGGTGATAAGCCTACAAATAGTTGTCACCACTCACTAAATTCAAGTGAGAATATTCCAGAGGTCGAAGAGGCCCATCCGGCTGATGTCGAAGATCAAAAATCGGGAGAAAGTAGTGAGGCAAATGAAGAAAAATGTGGGGAGAATGGAAATCAAAGAGTTGGTGAAAATAAGCTGAAAAAAAAATATATTGCCATTAAAGAAAGGCAATTGAAAGCAAAGGAGAAACGCCACCAAGACAAAATGCAAGTTGAAAGAGAGCGAATTGAAATAGAAAGAAACAAAATAAAGTTATTTGAAGAATATCTTAATAAAAAATAATATCCTCGGATTTTTGCTTTTCCAAGTTGTTAATTTTTGTTCAATTATTCTGTTTATATATTTAAGTTAACAATCACAAGGGTTTACTATGAACTATATTGTTATTTTGGGCATTTTATTTGTTTTAAATATTAAGTTAATACCTAGTCGACTGTCTTTTAGAATATATTTTCTGTTCATTTTGAAAATATGTTTGTGGTATATACATGGGGTTGAATGTGATTGAATAATTAATATTAATTTTAGAATAGTAGTAACGGTTTACTCTCATAACTTTATTTTTATCTCTAAAATATCGTTATTTCGAGTATTTTCCATATTTATTTGTTCCAAATATTTAAATGAATATCTATTCGACTGTCTACAAAACTATATTTTCTGTTATCATTCTAAAAATATTTTGTGCTGAATATAATTTAGGAATTAATGTTAATTCAATAATAGTAGTGAAGGATAAGAAATAATAAAAGTTTGGAATACTCTATTATTTATTAATCAACATTAACCAACAATTATTATTACCAATTTAATTATGTATTCAGAAGGTCTCCTTGTCGACTATTCTCAGTAATATTACAAATATTTTGAGTAAATGGTATATGCTGTGGTTTATTAAAATCCGTGAGCTCTGCTTCAATAAAATCATTCTTTTCGAGACAAATGTTGTGTATTATACATACAACCATGATTAGTTCAGAGCATATGTGGACATTTATATTGTCCAGTTTTCTAACTCTTCTGAATCTGGCTTTCAGTGAGCCAAATGCATTCTCAACAACTATACGTGAAAAAAATAACCTATAATTGAACCTTCTTTCCTCTCTTGTAAGGTGCCCATTGTCTCTAAAATGTGTAACGAACAAAGCCAAATTCGGATTATCACCTATTAGAAAACAACAATTCAGATGGTTTGGGTTATTTTGTAGCTTATCATATATAGCAGATTTTCTAAGCCGTCTAGCATCATGCCATCATCCGGGTTCGCCGCAAAAAACATCAATAAATCTTTTTTTATGATACACAATACCTTGCAGCATTAAACTGTGGTATCCTTTCCTATTTATATATGCATCTTGATTTTTTTTAGTTCTATTTATTTCTATATGGGTTCTATCTATAGCACCTAAGATATCTTCCATGCCTTGTTTACTTCGGAAGTCATTTTTTACTATATCTACTTGTTCCCCTGTAGGCCATTTTATAATCTGAGACTTCATTGACAAAACAAACCTCAAACACCTCCATAATGTGCGATATGCACTGCTGTATATAACACCAAATTTATCGGACACTTCTCGAAAAGTTTGTTGATTACTTAAATACCATATACAAAGCAGTAGAGCTTTTTCAGCTGTTATCTTTTCCCTCCCATCTTTATGAGTGGCTAAAAAGTTGCTATTTGCCAGTATATCTAAAAAAAAAAGAAAAAAACATTAGAAGAACCTACTTTTAATTACTTATATAATATTATAATAATGTGTTTTCCAAACCATTTCTTTGCACTGGCCACCTAATGATGTTTTGATAATTTGCATCTCACCTATAAGGATATATGTTGTGCTAAGATTCAAGCGGAAGTTTTTCTTAAATTCTTCCAAGTTGTAGCCTCTGACTGTTATTTCAAAATAATTTTTTCAATCTTGACAGAGACTGTCGCGTTTCTTCATCACTGTCGGTCTCAGAAGACCAAGAACAAGTGGAAGAAGAATCCGAAGAGTCACTAAGGTTCTCTGGACTTTCAATAAAAATCTGAAAATAATAATAATAATAATAAAATAATGGGAAATCAGCCTACAGACATATACGTACTTTTTACAGTAACTCTACGTCCATCAAACTATATTCTATCAAACTATGTAAATTGTTTACACACATAACACAGGACTAGTATTTACTGTAAATCTTTTACAACTATTCAGACTCTCACTTTACCTATATGAAAATAAAAGTTTTGTTATGTTCATGCCTTGCGATCTTTTATAGCCACTGCTGAACTGCATTTTTAACGCCATCTATTCGCTTGGAAGGTTACTAACGACATCAAAATGTCAGGAGTAAAACAATAACAAATGGGTCAGTATATTAGAGACTTTGACAGAGTTTTATTGTATTTGTCATATTTTAAAGAGAAATAATTTTTTAACTTGTATATGACTTTACTGTAGCACAAAGAAAAGCCAGAAAGGCTTTAATTACAACAGACCTTTCGTCTAGTTCCGATATTTACAAAGAACGGGGATCAAGGATACGGAAAAAATACAAGGTATATGTCCCATCACTCTAGTTCTGATTCAGACGATCCTGTTTTAAACCTACACCACAAAGAAATTGTGAGTATTTGAAGAAATTAATTAGAATGTTTTGTGTAAATAATATATTTTTCAGTATTGTATAAAGAGTCGGGGAATTATAAATCGGGTAGTACTTCTCCAGAGATTCAAGTGGAATCTATTGCCGAAACTATGAGGTCTGAAGCTGAAGGAATTTCCCTTGAGAATAAAGAATCAAATGATATGGCGAGATTTGCTGTTCCTAGAGGTAATTTGTTTAAGTTAAATCATAATTTATAATAACCTAAAGTTTGCATATTAAATTTGACTTTTAGTATAAAATTACTTAATTTTATAATGTACCTTTTTTTAATTTTTTTTAGAGTCAAAACCTTGTGGCAGTGGAATCAGATGAACACTTCACAAAAGAGATAAATCATCACCACAAATAGATACACTTGATGATCAAGGTGACTAAACTAAATAACTAAATAATTTTTATATTTAATCATATTTTAAATTTATTTTAGAATTTAAAAGGTTGATGATAGATGAAATATCTCAATTAAATTTAAAAATCAACACTTTAATTGAAAGCGTTGGCACTCTCTTGAAAACACAAAGAATTCCGAGTAACCTGCAAGTAACATCGTTTGAAAATAATGTGAAAATGTTATATGAAAAAATTCCAGTAATTCGACATTCGACGCATATTTTTAAAATCCAAATTCAACCTACTCGATCAAATACTGTCACTAGTATTGCAAACCGACATTACAGATCATTTCTCAACAATACTACAGATAGAACTGGAAAAGACCAAATGCCCCAAGGAACGAGGAATAGTGAAATACATATATGAAACAAAACTTAAAAATATAATCAGACAAAAATCTTGGGATTTCTTATACTTGAATCCAGATCCTAACTATGCAAGAAATACTTTCATTGAAACACTTCAAAAATATATAGACGACTGTACATATACAAAAAAATGTAAGAGGCAAAACACGAAGATCGCCCCTTGGATGACAAATACACTACAAAATACACAATGTATATCGAAAAAAAATTAGTGCTTGAAAAACATTGGAATCCATTATATTGTATCATATGTGTAATATTTGTTAGCACATGCTATTATCAATAAATTATTCTTATCTTAAGTTTGAGAAGAAAATAAAGAAAATCACCTGTACTATTTTATAAACAAAATTTTATATTAAATTTTTGAAACTATTTCTCGTCATTCGTCTTTTAATAAACTATCCTGGTCAATAAAAACGGATAAGAGCTTTAAACAACTTTTTGGAACAACCTATCCTATTTTTAAGCCAAAATAAAATCACAGGTTGTTTCAAAAAGTGTTTAAACTTTGTATGACTGTTTTTATTGGTTTATTTAAGAAAAACCAATATAGGCATAATTTAAAAAACCTTCAGTATTTGCTTGGCTTTCCATCTCTAGTAGTAGCTAGTGAACTGTGACTAATCATGCATGTCTCTTCCTTTATTTTTTCCCTGTTAGTGAATAGTAACCTTCCACCACAATAGATGGCGCCGCACTCGACAAAACTTTGTGGCTTCGGACTTGGTACAGGATATTCCATTCTTCCCCGTATTAAAAGTATTTATCTATGGTTATGTTATGAGCAATGAAATGTCAAAATTAATGACATGATGTATTCCCTACTCTTATTTCATGTTCCATTCAAGTGCTGCACCGAGTAACACAGGTTTTGAGGCCCAAGGGTCTCGCGCACCTGAAAGGAAAGGAGACGCTGTATTCATGAATGAAATCTTGATTATTACGTCTACCTATGAGTTAAGTGGGATTCACAACAAAACTTTTTGCGTTTTGCTTTTTACGTTTCGTATTCTGATTGGTGGAGCAGAATCTGAAATTAAACTGACGCAATATGCCATTCACAACAAAAACGTCAAAAATTTTCGATTCGCTTCTCAACAAGAAACATAACATAACCTTAGGTTAGGCAAAGCAAAATAAATAAATAATAATTTAAATGAAGAAAAATATTCTTGAAAATTTGAAGAGACGTAAATTGCTCCTACTTTTGTACTTAAAGGGAAAAATTGATCGTACAAAACGAGACTATTTGGTGAGACCTTCACTAAGATGTGAAAGTAGAAAATTAAACAGTATATAATATTCCCCGGAATTACAAAAAAATTCGGAAGAAAAAAATGATCACAACTTTCATAGAATGTCCCAACAATATTTTGATGATCCGCTCTCATATTGAAAAACATTCCCACAGTGAATTCATAAGCCCTGCTGAAAGATTAGTTTAACGTTAAGGAGAAATTTTTCAAGTACTTATATTAATTATTCAACTCTTCTAATGATGTGGTGTTGATGTATTTTTTTCGTGTTTTCTTGCAGCTGTGAAAGAGAATTTTAGCCACCCTGGAGCACAAATGAGATATTTTCCGACGACCTACCTGAAATTTGTATAATTTTGCGCTGCAAACTATCACAGCATATTGCGTAATTTGAACTAATGCGAAATATTACATAAAATAGTTCCGAGCTTCCCAGGCAGAAAACAATAGTGTGAAATGAAATATTAAGGCACTCTTCTGAAACTAGGTTTTCCTGTTAAAATTATGTGTGGGTAGATATAATGGGAGTTACACAAAATTTATGTTATTTGTTGATATTCTAGTATGGTCTCGTAGTATTGCGTGTTTCAGGTTGGTCACTTATTGCTTGTGGTTTATCATCTCGTCACACTTCTGTGATATATTATATCCTGTTTTCCGCACTAGTTATACAATATACTACCGTAATATTGTTACTTTGCTTTGTAAGTATTCATACGGATTTTCAGATATCTTGCATCTGGCGATAGTATGGTTTCAAGAGCAAATCAATATCATGTGGGAATCAGCACAGTATCAATTATGATTAGGGAAACATGTGATTCCCTGTGGACTGTTCTGTCCAAGATCGTTTTGCCTACCAAATTTACACAAGATTTGAGGCTGAATATTGAAGAAGGATTTATAAATAGGTGAAATCTTCCTCGCTGCATAGCTTCCGTAGATGGAAAATTCATCACAATACAGGTAATTTCATTTTTAGAGAGTACTCTAGCACTATGTTATCACACACAGGTGACCAGGTTCACAAATTCTTAACCCTAAATGTAATTTTAGGCTCTTCCTAAATCTCGAAGTGACTTTTTCAACTATAAAAATCAACATAGCAGAATTTTGATGGCACTATGTGTTTGGAAATACAAATTCATTTATATTGATGCTGGTGCACAAGGAAGGCAGCTACTGCTGTTGCTTGTGCTTTTACTCCTTGTTTCAGGTTTCTATTGCTTGTAATGTTAACCTAACCCCCAGATATTTGAAATACATAACCTGCTTCACTCTTTTGTTATAAATCACCAGTTTACATCTACTGGGTTCCCTGGATATTGCTGAGGTTGTATTTTTTCTTTCGATATGATGATGTTCTATTTTCTTTCGACTGCTTCAAATCAATATAGTAATTTTTCTGGATTATCCTCATCCTCCGATATTATAACCGCAATATCGAAGCAGTAGTTACCACTTCTTTATGATTTCGTTCACGATAAAGATAAGAAGAAATTGGACTGAACCCTTGCCTGATTTCTATCGTTACTTTACTGGGAGTTTATTGCTCACATTTACATACTTGTTATTTCCGTTGTTCATCTCTTGAATGATATCAATCATTCTTTGGTCTATATTCCGTTCCATTCGTAGTTTGAGTACATCATGTAATACCGCCCTATAAAATGCTTGCGTCAAATCTATAAAGCACATGAAGGCGGGTTTATTTTACACTGTGATATGTCTAAGGGTGAATATGGCGTCGATGGTGGATCTAGTTTGACTAAATCCTTGTTGTTCCTTACTGATACCACCAGTTGAGATCTCTTCTGCAATTATTTTTATTTCCGAACACCCAATGTCAGTATTGTAGTGGCGCGAAATAAAAGTCGAGATTTTTGCGGAAATATCCGTTTCATACTATTTAAAACGATTGACCAAGTTTGAGCATGATGTCGGTGCGTCCGTATGTCAACAATATTTGGTCGCGGCACATCTAACTTAAGGAGTAGAGATATCATTTTTAAATTTTTGATTTAAGAGTTTATGGACATAACGCACACCCCAGTTACTTTTGGTTGAAATTCGTCAACGAGACGGGGTAGTTCACTTGAAGCCTTACACAGTTTTCCTTAATTTTAGGCATCCAAATTAGAAAATTATGAAAAAAGTTTCAAATAAAACTTGAAAAATATTAAATTTTGAATATTTGTTTGAAACATTTTTAAGAAAAAAATTTTTTGGCTCTAGGGCTGGATCCACGCAGCCAAAAACTATGTGCAGGGTCCAGCCCTAAAGCCAAAAATAAAAACAAAAGAACAAAAATTTTCTTAAATATTTCGTATAATGAGATATATTCAACGATTTCAAAACAAATCAATAGTTTCTATTTGGTGTATGACATGCCTGTCAAAAACATGACATCTATCGTGTGAGAGGAAGACCTGTGCTGGCCACAACGCATTTTTATTCGCAATTTTCAGGCCGTACTTAGCAGACTAATTATTCTATAAAAGTTTGGGTCCGTTTTCCTCCGTTGAATGGTTTCTTGAGGAAAATTAGTAATGAAGCAGAGAAGTGAAATGAAAGAGACGAATTTTGAAGAATAAATTTTAGAAATACAAAGTCAATGCTGAATTAAGTCGTTGTTGGAATATCTTTCTTTTGATTAGTACAATAAAGGTTTCCTTTAAAACGGGAAACAGGCGCAAACGTAATTATAATTAAGACATCTATCCACCGTCAAATGAACCTGCTGATTCGACATGTGTTTTATCAACAGTGATAACACAAGAGCTTTTTTAATCGCATAAATTTCTTCTTGTAACGAAATATTTTCGCAATAGATTTTAATTTTCGTCAAAAAGTAACGTATCCTCAAGAGGAAAGCTCGAGTGTTTCTGGCAAGATAAATAAAATTAACGATTGGATATGTGAATGACCAAAAATAATATTGATATAATTAAATTATTTGAATGAACAGTTATTAAATACACAATTGTTATAGATTATTTGGTTTGATGTACTCATTTCAATATCAAATATCAACAATATTTAATAATTATAACTGACATAACAGATAATAAAATTATGTTAGCGTACTAGATGTAGTCTGGTGATGAGGAACAAATATTTCATCGGTAATAAAAAATTACAAAACTGTCACCATTAAATAACACATTTTATATCGGGGTTAATTTATCTCAGAAAATATTTTTCCTACGACTATTGTAGAATTTCTATATTCCGACGTAGTTTTTGATTATAGAATAGCTTAATTCTAGTACTAGTCCAAGAATATTCGTTCTCGACCTTGTTATGGTATGAATACTTGTGGCGTCCTCTAAATATCACGGTTCATTTGACAGAAAGAGAAAATAGACGTGTTCCGTTTTGTATACCTGCTACACTGCCCAGAGTAGAAGTAGTTCAGAAATACCAAAATGCATAAAAAATCCTCTAAACTCAACGTAAAATGACTAATATGGTCGTTGAATATTAATTGTTACAACCAGAAGTGCAGAATAAGTGTACTTTATGACACTTTTTAATAAAAAAATACACTATCTATTAGCAACAATTGTCAACTGTCAAAATTGTCAAATTTTTTAAATTTTAAATTCATATTACTTCATAAAAAGTAAAGTAATAGCTATTACATGGCTTCATTCCTTTTTAGTGTCTGATACTGACAGCAGTGGTAGTTTTGCCCCAATTCCTCCAGAAATTAGGGAGTTAGCAGAGACGACAGCAGGCAATTTGTATCCTGAAAAATCTAAACATATTTATCTTCAACAATAACAATAATATGACCTGTTTATCCAATCACGTAGATTCTAAAAGCCCAACCATTTTCAGAGAATGTATTTCTTGTATACTTTGCAGAATTAACAAAGTCGAATAAACCATCTACTCTCTGGAAAATATACTCAATGCTAAGAACCACTGTTAACATGAAACATAAAGAGGATTTGTCAAAATATGCCAGGTTACGAGCATTTTTAAAAAGACAATCGAGTGAAAAAATCAAAAACATTAACTGGAGAAGAAGTTAACTGTTTTATAAACAATGCGCCTGATGATAAATACCTCGCTACAAAGATAAATAAATTATTAGCTTATGTCTAAATAAAGTTATAAATAATATATATTTATCAAAAAAACCCTAGATTCGTCTTACCATTATTGAATAATTTATATTCGCAGAATATCTAGCATTATTCTACAGTTAAGTTATTTAGGACCTATAAGAAATAAACTTGTTCGGATTGTGAATAACAACCGACTGAAGCCGATTAACTACGAATTAATTTTTTTCTCTTTTTAATTAATCGTTTCTAGAATTGCCGATTCTAGCCTATTTTGAATTATAACTGTCAGATTAATTTTTAAATGGACATTTTTAATGATTTCGAGGAACTCGAAGGCCAAGAGATACAATAATAGTAGATTTTGTAATCCCAGAACGTGACGCTTATACACTGACAGGACGTATTGACCATGTTTAAAGATGAAATAAAGGAGAATCCTTAAACCGTTTTCGAAACGATTACAGCAATTATTCAAAAACATTTATATAAAATATGAAATACTGATTTCAGTGCTGTCAGGCAAGTGACAGCTAACCTATAATCTCTTTTGCTACCTACAAGATTTAATAAGTTACAGTGCTGGCCCTCCAGGAAAAAATCTCTTATCATCTTTTTGTGAATTATGTAATTTTATTTTAAATGACACAGTAAACATCAATATTCGTCCTATTTTATTCGGCTCGTCACTATTAGCTTTAACTAAAAAAACAGGAGGTATCAGACCAATTTCTATTGGTACAGTTTATCGTCGTTTATTAGCGAAAATAATTTGTTCAAACATCAGAGACAAATGAGTATATTTACTTCGTCCATTACAATTTGGTTTCGGGTCGAAAGGTGGTTGTGAAGCAGTTGCACATGCAACAAGACGTTACGTCTCTAATCATCCAGACGTTAATAATAAAGTTTTTCTGAAAATTGATTTTAAAAATGCTTTCAATACAATTCATCGCGATCATTTATTAAAACTTGTAGCAGATATTCTACCTGAAATTTTTCCTTTCATCAATCAATGTTATCGATTCCCTTAATATCTTTTATTTGGCGAAAACATCATTAATTCGGAAAGAGGCGTCCAAGAAGGGGACCCTTTGGCACCTCTCCTTTTTTGCATATCGATACACAAACTTATTAGCAACATTGACACAGAATTCAATGCTTGGTACCTTGATGATGGTTCTTTAGGTGGCAATACTAATTCCGTGTTCAAGTCTCTTGTCTATATAATAAACAATTCCAAGGATATTGGTCTTGAACTCAATTTCACCATATAATCTAATCATTGATACATTTAATTCTGTAGCACCAGGCATAACAATTACCAACAGACAAAATTTATTTCTATTAGGTGCTCCTTTATTAAACGAATCCTTTCTATCAGCTTTCAATGAAAAACTAACCTTTTTCCAAAAAAGTGTCATCTCGTTTATCCTGGTTACCGACACATATTGCTTATTACCTTCTCAAGAATTGCCTAATAATTCCAAAATTAACATATATCTTAAGATGTAGTCCGACCTGGTTACATGATGATATCCTAATCAATTTTGACAATGCCATTCGTCATTCATTAGAGTCATTAATTGGAATTAAATTAGAGGTCCTTTCTTGGAAACAAGCTTCACTACCTGTTTCATATGGTGGTTTTGGAATTCGCTCAATCGTTTCAGTAGCTCTTCCTTCTTTTTTGTCATCATTAAATAGTTCAACAAATCCCATTAATTACATTCTGCCTATATTTCTCCACACACGAGACCCTTTATTCATATCATTAAAGTCTAACAAAGTTGTACCCGATGATTATAAACCCTTTCAAAAATCCTGGGATATTCCTTTATTGAACATTGATAAAGAAAATCTGCTTCAGAAAGCTATCAATTTACCAGACAAGGCTCGTTTGAATGCAGCCTTTTCAAAAGAATCAGGAGCATGGTTGAACGCTTTACCGTCGGCCCCATTAGGTACGCTTTTAGATGACGAAAGTTTCCGTATTTCTATTGGTCTCCGTTTAGGTTGTCAAATTTGTGTAAAACATCGCTGTCGTTGCGGAGCTGATGTTGATGAATATGGTAGACACGGCCTAAGCTGCAAATTAAGTGCCGGCCGTTTTCACGTCATTCTGCAGTAAATGATCTAATCAAACGAGGCATGGCATCTGCAAAGATTCCCTGTTCGTTGGAACCGTTAGGTACTTGCCGCGACGACGGTAAACGTCCAGATGGTATGACCCTCATTCCATGGCAACGCGGCAGACCAGTTATATGGGATTTCACCTGCACTGACACTTGGGCTCCATCCCATGCCCGATCCACATCTACTTAGGCGCTGCAGCTTTACAAGGCGAAACTTTTAAAATCAATAAATAAAATTTGGAGAAAATTTACATTTTTATTCCTGTAGCAATTGAAACATCTGGTGTTTTCGATCATGAAGTTTTCAAATTCATTGAAGAAATCGGTAAAAAAATATCAGTAGAAACCAATGACTCAAGAGCAACTTTGTTCTTTATACAACAAATAAGTATTGCAATTCAAAGAGGAAAAGCTTCATCTTTTCTCGGTACGTTTCCCCGTTCTAAGCCTCTAGAAGAACTTTTTATGAAACCTAATCAAAAGTAACGTAATTATTTTACCACTTTCAAACTTTCTCACATTACAGACCTTAAAACATGTGATCTCTCCTTTCTCCGAAATTCTTACTTAACATCTTCATTCTCGTCTTCAGAATATGTGCCTTCTAATACATGCGTTGACAATTTAATAAACTATCCCCCCAACAAGCTTTTGGGCCTCAGTGTACTAAAAAATACAGATAACCACCAGCCAGATGATGTCCCATTCATAGGAATACTGAAGAAGATGACTATGCTAGAGAATGGTGCGATTCCTATACGCAATAGATTATCTCTAACCAAAACACTTTTCAAATCCGTAATATCTACATCCAATTCAGTAGCAAACATCATCAATTCGAATTCCTTATCACGCCGATCAAGTGAGAAAGAAAATCATAGAATCCGAGATTATTCGTACAATGATAGTAGTTGCGAAAGAGCTTTTAACAATATTTCCACATTCAGATCCATAAAGGGTATTCCCCAAGATTCTTTGGGTCTCAAAGACCTCAAAAATATTGATAACACATGTTTCATGAATAGTATTATCCAATGCCTATCAAACACAAGGTGGCTATTAGAATATCTAAAGAAAGACGCATACATAAGAGATATTAACATAAACATATCTAGCATGAAAGGAACACTAATTAAAGCATTTGCTGAAGTTATTCCAGAGCTTTGTTCTGAAGACGGTTCAGACAGAGTGGTTAATACAGTATCATTGAAAAGTAAGATTCAGCGATTTACTTCAAGGTTCATGGGATACACTCAACATGATGCACATGAGTTTATTCGTTACCTATTAGCAGGACTTCACAAAGATGTCAACAAGGTATATGAAAAACCGAAGCCCATATTAACAGAAATTGATGACAAATTAAGTGATATCGAGAAAGCACAAGAATTTTGGTTAAGATATGCGAGAATGGACAACTCCAAGATTATGGATAACTTTGTCGGTCAATTAAAATCAACAATCAAGTGCACACACTGTGGTCACTGTTCAGTTACCTACGATCCTTTTTGGGATTTATCCCTTCCGATACCACAAAGAACAGGTCAATTACGACTTTCACAATGTTTAGATTCCTTACAAGAGAAGAAACACTCGACGGTGATGAGAAACCAACTTGTTCGAAATGTAAGGAACGAAGACGATGCATTAAATCATTCTCAATTCATAAATTTCCGAAAATACTGATTATTCACCTGAAGCGCTTTTCGCAAACAGAAAGTTTCAGTGGAAAACTTAATAATTCAATAGATTCTACAATGGAAGGGCTTGATATGAACCATTACGCGGTTGATAATGTGGCACCTTGTATGTACAACCTCTACGCTATATCTAATCACTGTGGAACCACTTATAATGGTCACTACACAGCATTTCGCCGACATCCCTACACGGGCAGTGGCACGACTATAACGATTCAATGGTGCTATTAGTATTGTGGAAATCTTTAGTCAGTGAAGAAGCATATGTTCTCTTCTATGAACAAGATGACACAAAATCCCACCTTTAAGTTTAATAATTTTTTTTATTAGTTTTTAAATTGTATATTTTCATTGTGAATCAATGTCTTATTTGTTTTTTTTTGCAAAATTTATTTATATATTCATATATTGTAGCATTTTAAATATAACGTACCCATTTTAGACACCTAAATAAAGAACGAGTTAACCGCGAAACATAATAGTGCTATTCAACACTTCGATCTTAATTCCGATTTTGTTTATAATCGAAATCGAAAACGAATTGATGTTTGTTGAACAACCAAAAAAAATTGTCATTTGTCATGTCATTTTACAAATCAAATAAATCAATATTGACATAACCTCATTATTATTTTGGTTCATTTCATGTGTATTTCACACTTTTCACAAGTTCATTTAGTTTAATCACGTTTAATTTTATAGAAGCTGTTCTTTTAGCTAATAATGTAATATACAATTGCAAAATATCACTCACATCACGTAACCCATAGACAAACGGTAGTTTATTTAAATTTTTCGACCAATCACATGCTTCTGATTTACGATTCTTTTCAATTGCATCATAATTTTAGACCGATTATAATCAGAGTCATGGATTGATATCGAAAATGTATTGTTGAACATGTTGTTTTTTAAATGACAGGAAATGATTGTAATCGATTGCCGCGTTAAATAGGACTAATGATTGTTTATCATTTTCTATCATATATACATTGTGCATCAAACTATCTTTCTCTACGCGTTATTGTAATCTCATTGCAGCCAACGTTAAAGTAGTTATATTTGTTGTGTTAATTCAACGAATAATAAATCAATGGTTAAAGTCAGTTTGAAAGACATTTACACTTCATTTGTTGAATAAGACTTCCTAATAAATTTATTTTCCTGTCATTTTATTCGCACCTGAAAAGACCGGGCCTAAAAACAACATTCACAATCTAGTATAATGTTAATTTTTTCAGGCCCCTATGATTATTGGAATTATGGGAGCCTGTAGAAAAAATGAACTCTACTCAATGAAAATACAGGATATTGAAGATTTGGATTCTGCAGTAGTTATTAATGTTCCGGATACAAAAACCAAAATCCCCAGAAAATTCACGATTATTGGAAATTTTCATCACTTATTCAAAAAATATATTTCTTTAAGACCTCCACATATTGTGACAAACAATTTTTTTATTAATTTCCAAAAAGGACACGGCACAAAACAAGTTATAGGAATAAATACACTTGGGAATATGCCTAGACAAGTGGCACAATTTTTAAATTTATCCGACTAAAAATTATACACAGGACAATGTTTCCGCAGGACCTCAGCAACAATGCTTGTGGATTCTGGGGCAAACATAGAAACCTTAAAACGACACTGGGGCTGGAAATCCACAGAACTTGCAAAATGATATATAGATAAATCCTTACAGAACCACCTAAATGTATCGACAGGCGTAATGTGGCAAATTGATAAAAACCAAGAGCTATCAGCCAGCGAAACTAATTTTCATGAACAAAATTAACCTAATTCACGTATGGGGCCTTCTTATTCCAACCAGCAGCAACAAAATATATTTGCCTCATTGCGCACCAAAAATATAAGATTGACCTAAACAAGTCACTTTTAAATATTCTACAATTACTGGCGTAACTAGAAATAATTATATATATAACACTAATCCAGACAAGGAAAATAAGAAAACAAATATAAGCAGATATTTTCAATTTTTAATAAAGTTATATTTGTTCGTTTGTTGTTTATTTGATAGGCGTAGAAAAAGTATAGTCTTAAACACGGGTGGAATTCAAAATTCTACACTCGTAGAACCGTTTTCCTCGCCTACGGCTCGGGAAACAAATCTTTCTACTCGTGTAGAATTTTGCTCATTCCATCCTTGTTATAGAATATACTATTAAATGACGTAGCATGACAATTTGTTAACTAATTATTTTCAATCATAAATTCATAGTGAATCAATGATTCCACGTTAATGATATATAATTAATATTTGGGAGGACAGCAATCAATTTGTGTAATTACTTTATTATCAAACGATTTGGTTATATGTTATGGCAAATCAATAAACATATAATTCAGAACCTCTAATTTATGGAAGTGGACGTTATGGAATTGTTTTATTGCAATCGCATAACTGATATGACCGATAATGGAATTGTGTCGGAATTTCACATAAAAAGTATACTGAAAGAAAGATCTACTACCTTACTTCTAGGAGAAATGATCTTTATCGAAGTATAATAGATTTTAATGAAAAGTGTCATGGAGTACAAAAACCTTCTCAAAGACACATTTTGCAAAAACGTATCAAAGTGCTTTGCAGTTACAGCCTTTTCATTAAGTTTTCAGTATGTGCCACTTTTGGATATCAAAAAGACTGGCAGGCTGGAAAAAAGAACTCGGAGAAAACAATTGAAGAAAAGATTTTTTTTATTTAGCAGATTATTAGCGAAGGTACAATCGAAAAGTTATATTTTGTACAAGTGGCCCAATCAAAACATATAATTTTACCCCTCCTGCTGTAATGAATGTTGCGAAAACAAGAAATTTATTTCTACCGACGGGTATTGTAGAAAGATAATGACCGAGTTTTATATTATTACTTTCTAGGGTTATGATAGGCGTAGGTTTAGGAACAGTGTTAGGGGTTCGTAGGTATATATTGTTAATATTTTTTGTTGTATTGCTTAAGTTTTAAATTATGAAAATACGTGGATATCCTATTAAATAACTGTGGTTTATAATGTTGACCGTTAAATAATATCTCGAATTCTAAATAATACAATGTTATGATAGGTAATAATTGTAATTTGAATAAAACGTTTGTTGTATTTCGTGTAAAATTTAATAAAATTTCAAAATCGTAGCAAAGCGCTTTCGACTGTCAAGTCATCATCAGTGCTCACCTACAAGCAAGTAAACCAATGAATTTAATGAAAAAGAAAAATTGGAATAAAGAAGTGAGGTTACTTACTCGTCAGGTAATACTAGGATGAATCCACAAAATTGTCCATACAACGAAAACCAGTTGAACATATTAAAATACAATTAATTAATTGTAATTGAGTTTCTAAAATCCATCTCTATAAGGTATTAATAAAAATTAAAAATTACAAATCCAACATGATGTAGTGTCGGCAGGCTCATAGATAAATACTTTTAATACAGGGAAGAATGGAATCTCCTGTACTAAGTCCGAAGCCACAAAGTTTTTTCGAGTGCTGCGCCATCTATTGTGGTGGAAGGTTACTATTCACCAACAGGGAAAAAATGAAGGATGAGACCTGCATGATTAGTCACGGTTTACTAGCTACTACTAGATGGCGAGCCAAGCAAATACTGAAGGTTTCTTAAATTATGCCTATATTGTTTTTTCTCAAATAAACAAATAAAAACAGTCACACAAAGCTTATACAGTTTTTGAAACAACCTATTATTTTATTCTGGCTTAAAAGTAGGATAGGTTGTTTCAAAAAGCTGTTTAATGTTATTATCCGTTTTTATTAACCAGGATAGTTTATTAAAAGACGAATGTCGACAAATAGTTTCAAAAATTTAATATAAAATTTTGTTTATAAAATAGTACAGGTGATTTTCTTTATTTTCTTCTCAAACTTAAGATAAGAATAATTTATTGATAATAGCATGTGCTAACAAATATTACACGTATGATACAATATAATGGATACACATTTTTCAAAATGTTCAGATTTTCTAAAGGTTTCAGCAGCATACTTTTTTAACAGCAACTGACGACTTCTTCTATACTGGGTAGCTCTTTTTTAAAAATGAGTGGCTATTTGATAGAGAAGTCTGGCTTTTGGTGATATGTCTTTAACCCTAGAGACATTCACCTCAGCAAGTAAATCATATCTTTCTAAATTAAAAAATAATATCATTATCAATAAAAAATAATATGAATATGCAATTTAGATAATATTTTTGTTGAAATGTTAAATTTTAAACCCTATTTTAGACAATATTCTAATAGAAGTATACAGTCAAAACTTGATGTAACTAAATAATATGAAATTATAAATGCATTTCTAAGTACCTGATAATTTTTCATGTTTCTCAATAAATCAAAATATTGACCTATACCTAATATCTACTATTTCTGTGGAAATTTCTTTGTTAAACACCTATATATTAATAAATCAATTAATTATTCACTCACTTCTTTTTGGAGTAACTGTGGCATTCAAGTCTGCTGTTGTGACAGAAGTAGAATCTTGAACAGCATGTGTTAATAATTTCAGCTCGGGTTCAACTGAACAGCTACAACTAGCCTCATTAATAGCACATGATTCTTGTGCTTTTTTAGCTCTCAGGTTAACAAACTGAGCATTTAAAGCTTCCTGTAACTTTAACGTCCCAGGACTCTCCGTTACAGATACAATGTCAATTTGTGGTACAGCTAAAGAGGTTGATGGTTCAGCTTCAATTATTGAGGAAGGAACATCATCAGTTACTGTTTCTAAAAATACTAGAAAATAAAAACAATTATTGCATAAATGTATCCTAGTTAGTTGTTAGTTTTTTTTTCTTCAATTATTATAGATTTACCTGGTAAATTGACTGATGGGAAAACTCCTCTTTTCAGAACTTTATTTGGACCAAAATCTTTAGGTAAAAAGTGTAAGGCACATACTCTACAATTGTTGTAAATATTCTCAGATGTCATTTTCTCCTTCAACCTTCTGTTTCCACATAAATTTACCCATTTGTCAAAAATTTACTTTATTTTTTAAAATTGACATCCAAACAGCTTGGTTTGGATAAACTCACAGATGACGGTATTACAGCAATCAGTAAAATAAAGTTCGTTAGTAACCGTCCAAGCGAATAGATGGCGTTGAAAATGCAGTTAAGCAGTGGCTATAAAAGATCGCAGGGCATGGGCAGGCTGACAAATCAATTTGTGCG
The DNA here is from genome assembly GCA_963921935.1 of Galeruca laticollis. Classification (NCBI taxonomy): domain Eukaryota; kingdom Metazoa; phylum Arthropoda; class Insecta; order Coleoptera; family Chrysomelidae; genus Galeruca; species Galeruca laticollis. The sequence goes on from OY998177.1 coordinate 154,340,898, forward strand.
TACAGAATACTAAGTCCCGTTGACATGGGAATATTGATTCTACGGAATACGAAAAGAAGCAGTCTTTGTGATAGCCAAAACCACCGAAACAAGAAACAGATTCAGAGGACACTCTTAACCTTAGTCAAGTAAACGTGATAAAGAGTAACAAAATTCCTTTTTTTCATTTATTATGAGGCACATATAAGACAAAAAGGGAATCCCAACTTAATTCCATCATTAACAACTGTCTAACGACAACCAACAACAGTAAAGACCTGAGAGATTTATCGAATTAGTGAATTTAGCAGATTTGATGCTAATATACAAATAAACCTCAAAAGATCTGTCAACAGATGTGAAATGCAACGACACCACCGATCGCAATTTTAATTTCATTTGCTGATAAAAATTGGACGATCAAAATTTTTTGTCTATGAATGCAAACATGAAAAAGTATAAAGATAGGAAAGACTCACAAATCACGCAACCAGAATCAAGTCGAGAGGACAGTCTAATGAGACCTAACTTCTAACCCGAGTCAAGCAACCACATCCCTTTTTCTTATTTATCATGAGGCACATATAAGAAACAAAAAGAACCTCAACTCAATTCCATCATTAAAGCAGTTCAATGCAAAGCAATAACAATGAAGAACTGAGAGATTTATTGGATTAGTGAATTAAACAGACGTTATGTCAATAAACAGATAAAACTCAAAAGATCTGCCAAAAAAGCGGAACGCTTCGAAACAATCGATCGTAAAAGAAATCTATAAAATTCAATTTGTTGATGAAAATTGAACGATCAAAATTATTTGTCTATGAATTAAAACAAGAAAAAGTTATTCAATGAAGACAGGAAAGACTTACCAACCACAAACCACGTAAGAAGAATCAAGTCGAGAGGACAGTCTAATGAGAACCAACTCTTAAGAACCCAATTCAAGCAAATGTGAGAAAGAAGCCTAGCAAGACCCCTGAAGTGTTGACTAAAGCGAAAACCCCAACTCGTTAGTTATTAAGACCGATCTAATGAGAACCGAACTCCATAGAAGGATGAGATAATCAACAAATTAGTAAGTTCACCTTAACAGCTCAAACCCACAGAAATGAACTAACCAGAACAAACAATCGAATGCATCCATAAACTCAATTTGTCAATGAGACTAAAGGAAAGAGTATATTGTCTATGAAAAATAACGTCAAGAGGTTATTAAGTTGTGTGATGAAATACTAACATGACCACTCCAATGAAAGAAAAGAATGATGGTGAAGTTATATCAATCAATACCAAACTCAAAGAACACAAGAGGAAGAAGTTATAGAACCTAACAACTTGTCAACCTTTATTTAAGACCCAAATCAAAGTGATGGTTTAATGAGAACCCACCTTTCAACCGGATTTAAATCAATATGACGAAGGGGGGAGGAGGACAAAGGGGAGCGTGTCAGTTTATATCAAATCTAATGAAGGAAACCAACAAGAATCCCAACCCAAGAATGCTTCTTGGATTTCCTTCTCAATATGTACTAAAACATCCACAGTTGAATGATTTTTACGAAAACCTACCTGACGCTTAGAAATTGAAGTTTGCTGTTCTAAGATCCATATTAGTCTGTTGTTTACCATTCGCTGAAAGATTTTTTTTACAGCAAGTTAGTGAAATTGGTCTGTAACTATTTGGGGACGATGGTTCTTTCCCATCTTCTAGAATAGGTATTATTATTGCGGATTTCCATGCATATGGGTAGGTCTTTGGTCCATATGAGGTTATATATTTTTAAAAGATGTTCTTTGGCTATTGTGAGTAGATTTTTGATCATGCTATATGTTATTGTTTCTGGACCTGGGGCTGAATTGTTGCATCTATTCAGTGCATTCTGGAGTTCTTCGTAGAGAAATGGGTCGTTATAGGTCAAGTAATCATCTGTAGAGAGATTCAATTCTTCACGTTCTTCGTTCTGCGGTGACATTGTGTGGTTTTTGCCAACTATTGTTTTGACTTTCCTCCATATATCATCTAAAGGGGTTTCAGAGGTGATTGGGGATAGATACTCCTCCCATGATTTCTTCTGTCCATCACTAATTAGCCTACGAGATCCCGCTCTTAGTTTTTTAATTACAATAATTTTATGTTTTGAAACGATGGAGAATGTTTAAATTAATTTAAGGCTTTTTTCTTTTCTTGAATTGCCTTGGCGACATTGTTGTTCCACCAAGGTAAGGATTTATGACAAGTTGTGCTAGAGGACTTTGGATACTTGCGTTGGTAGCAGTTTGGATCTTTTGCGTGAATTCTTGTATCGCTTTTATTACTATTATTATTATTATTATTATTATTATTATTATTATTATTATTATTATTATTATTATTATTATTATTATTATTATTATTATTATTATTATTATTATTATTATTATTATGAATACTTATTTGGAAGGTGATTGGGTGAATTACAAAAATTTAAACAAAATATATAAAAAAGCAATTCGCTCTGAAAAGAAGATAGCCTACTCAAAGATAATAAAAGATTCGGATAATAAAAATAAAACATGTTGGACAATCGTAAATTCGGAAAGAAGAACTAAAATTAATAAAACCAAACAGTCCGATATATCACCACAAAAATTCAATGAATTTTTTACATCGGTATCGGAAATAGTATTAAAATCTCTTGGTGATTCTCAATACGAGTCGAGTTTCTTTTTGAATAAACTAAATAAACCTGCATTTTCATTCTTTATGAGTGCAATCTTGGAAAGTGATGTCCATGAGGCTATATTGAAATTAAGTCATTCGTCATGTTTAGATTTTTACAATATAAATAGCAAAATATTGAAACGTTGTATACACTCATTGACATATCCACTGACCATTTTATTTAATAAATGCTTAGAGGAAGGATCTTGGCATGACTCCTTTAAAATATCAAAAATTATTCCATTATATAAAAATGGTGGTATAGATTCTCCAGAAAATTTTAGACCCATAGCAATTTTACCGACGATTAACAAAATATTTGAATTGATAGTCAAAGAAAAATTAATCAATTATTTGGAAGATAAGTCACTTCTAACGGAATTTCAATTCGGCTATCGCAAAAATAAATCATGCATACGTGCTCTTCTTCGACTCTTAGAGGAAGTTGTACAGAAACTAGAGGAAGGCGTCAACTCTGTTGCCACGTTATGCGACTTAACGAAGGCTTTTGATTGTGTTCCAGCGGATTTACTCCTAAATAAACTGGAATTTTATGGTATTAGAGGAAATGCACACAAATTACTGACATTTAAGTAATAGGAAACAGTATGTAGTTTGTGGAAACAACCAGTCTGATTTACGTAATATAGACAACGGCATTCCTCAGGGCTCGATTTTGGGTCCAATACTTTTTATAATATTTGTTAACGATTTACCAGAGGCTATTGACACTTTTTGTATTTTATTCGCTGATGATACTACAACTTTATCTGATGGCACACAAGCTGGTGATAATATTTTGTTGAATCAGTGGTTCCTGGCAAATAAGCTGAAACTCAACGACACTAAAACGAAACACATTCTTTTCAGTTTAGATAAATGGGCTATAAAATCAGAGCCAGTTAAATTACTGGGCATTCATTTGGATACAAACTTAAGTTGGTCACCTCATGTTGACCACCTTTGTTCAAAATTAGCGAGCCAAGTTTTTGTAATTCGTCAATTAAAATCATGTATACCAACTCATTTGTTAAAGTCTGTATATTATTCACTTTTTCATAGCAATTTAACATATGGTATTATGCTATGGGGCAGCAGCACATCAGTGCACAAAGTATTTGTGCTACAGAAAACTGTAGTTAGAATAATTTACAACGCACCAAGAAACACCAATTGTAAAAAAATATTCAAAAAACTTGAAATATTGCCGCTTCCGTGCTTGTATATTTTCGAAGTGTTAATTGAAACACATAAAAATCGATATGTTCTGACTAAACATGCAGATGTTCATAATTATGATACTAGAAATAGTAAAGACATTGTCATTCTCAAATCAAGACTGAAAACAACAAAAAACAATAAGTTGGATGTTACATTGTACAATTCATTTGTAAAATATTTTGAACATATAAATATAAGTGATATGACGAGAGTTCAATTTAAACATTTTGCTAAGTCTTTTTTTTTAAATTATTGTTTTTATACAGTTGATGAGTTTTTGGAGGAATTGAATACTTGGGCTTAATGCTTATATGTTTGTTTGTTTTGTTTAATTTAATTTTTACTTTCTATTATTTTTTAACTTATTTTATATTTTAAAATTGTCATATTTTCATCAATATTTTTACTTTATGAAATGTATGTCTGTATTTATGTAAAATTTTTACTTTCTATCATTTTTATTATATTTTAAATTTGTCATATACAACACTATACAATCTTTAATATTTTTAGTTGGTAAAATGTATTCATATGTACTACTTTCACTGACTTCTAATGTACTATGTATGTGAATGGGGTCAATAAACCATCTATCTATCTATCTATCTATTATTATTATTATTATTATTATTATTGTTATTATTATTATTATTTTTTTTATGGTGGAAGTGTTCACCAACCCAGAAGTTGAATATTGTGCTCTTAATCAAATTTCGAAATTTTATTGAAAATACGTTTCATTAAATAGTGAAAAGTGTATCATAGTGTTTATAAGTTCCTATTTGGTTGATAAACGTGTAGGCAAGTACAATTTTTATGTAATAGGTACCAATATAAAGTATTTCGTTTTGTTGAAATCTGGTTATTTCCATCAAAACAATTTGTCACAACACCTATTCCACCAGTGGTCAGATTTTAAACGAAACTTGTCTCTTTTATTTGATATTACTTGATTTGCTCGGCATTTGCAACGGAATATGGACTCAATCAATAAGTGTAAAAGATGCAAAAAAGATGTTACATCAGGATTAAAATGTGTGACCTGTGGGATTGTTTCCCATAAGAGTTGCTTGAAATCTGTTAAAAATGCAAAAATTATAGACGATTCTTCTTGCAACTGTTGTATGGACAGTGGAATTACCATGGAAACATCACCAATACCCACTTATAGTACCAGTGTTACATCAGAACTTCAACTTAAAGTGAAATATTTGGAAGAAATAATTAAAAACAAGGATAAGATTATTTTTAATCAAGAAATTGCAATCAGATCGCTTCAGGATCAGCTTAACATGATTAAAACAGTTAACTATAGAAAACCTTTAGAACCATCGGATACTAAAGCGCAAGAGGAACATGAAAATTTGAAACAGCCTTTTAGTAAAATGAGGCCATTGGTAAATTCCGAAGCTCCGGGTATTTTCACATCATCTGAAGTTTCCAGTGCTATTGCCAATGCTCAGTCTTCCAACTTATGTCATTCTGCTATTAGTTTGGAAAACGATACCATACCTCATAAAAGTAACACCAGAGAAAGAGCAGCACCCAAAATTTTTATTACGGGCAACAAAAATGACGAATCATTTCATTTAAGATCGGCAAACAGACAGAGAATGAAACACCTCCATTCTACAAATTGGGATCCACACACATCAGAAGAGGATTTACTCAAGTATTTAGAAGAGTTTGTTTCCGATATTAGTGTTCAAAAGTTGAACTCTCGCCAACCACTTAAATACGCTTCATTCAAGATAACAGTGCCTGTTCTTGAACTAGAAAAAATTTTAATACCGGAAATATGGCCTACAGGAGTAATCATCAACCAGTTTTTTCAGCCAAGAAGAGTCATGTTCAATTCCGTGGAACAGACGAATAAACAGTAAATATAAGCAGCATCTTTCGGTTTTTCATATTAACGTGAATAGTCTTCAAAATAAGTTACATGAACTTTCAGTTTTCTTAACCGATCATCCATTTGATATCGTATGTTTTTCAGAACATTGGTTAGATAAGAATAACTTGGAATTAATCAAATTAAATGATTATAACTTCATTTCCGATTTTACTCGTTCTAGAAAGCAACATGGGGGAGTGGCAATATTTTCAAAATCACATCTAATATGCAAGGCAGTTGATCTGAAGCAGTTTTCTGTTATCTACGATGCCGAGTTTTGCGGACTAGAATTGAAAGATACCATAATAATTGCTCTTTATAGATCGTCAAGTAGAGATAATTTTACCATATTTAAAAATCAAATTATTAAACTTCTTGACTATATTCATAGAAAATATAAAAACATTGTCTTGGTAGGGGACTTCAATTTAGACATTTCAAAGAACGACGATAAATCCAAAGATCTTAAAACAGTCTTCACAAGTTTCGGATTGCGCCATACGATTGAGGAGCCCACTAGAATAGTCTTGAATAGTCAATCCTGTCTAGATAACATAGTTACAAACATAGACCCTACTCTCACTAAAGTGGGAGTAGTAGATCCTCTAGTGTCTGATCACAACGGCCAATATATATATTTTAATCACCTATTGAATGAAAATGTCCCCATTACTAAACGTGTTATTAACGACACAACAATAACGGCTTTTTCTAATAAACTTTCCGAAGTTTCTTGGAATTATTTGGACGTTCATAGTATGGGTGCAGATAATTTGGCAGAAAACATATTGAATACGCTGAAACATATCTCTGATACTTGTTTTTGTGAAAAAACTGTTAAAACAAATAAATCTAATATCAAATGGTTCAACAACACATTGCGTAGTATGAGAAAGAATGTCATTACAGCAAAAAACAAATTTATGAATACTTATTCGGAAGGTGATTGGGTAAATTACAAAAATTTAAACAAAATATATAAAAAAGCAATTCGCTCTGAAAAGAAGTTAGCCTACTCAAAGATAATAAAAGATTCGGATAATAAAAATAAAACATGTTGGACCATCGTAAATTCGGAAAGAAGAACTAAAATTAATAAAACCAAACAGTCCGATATATCACCACAAAAATTTAATGAATTTTTTACATCGGTATCGGGAATAGTATTAAAATCTCTTGGTGATTCTCAATACGAGTCGAGTTTCTTTTTAAATAAATTAAATAAACCTGCATTTTCATTCTTCATGAGTGCAATCTTGGAAAGTGATGTCCATGAGGCAATATTGAAATTAAGTCATTCGTCATGTTTAGATTTTTACAATATAAATAGCAAAATATTGAAACGTTGTATACACTCATTGACATATCCACTGACCATTTTATTTAATAAATGCTTAGAGGAAGGATCTTGGCCTGACTCGTTTAAAATAACAAAAATTATTCCATTATATAAAAATGGTGATATAGATTCTTCAGAAAATTTTCGACCCATAGCAATTTTACCGACGATTAACAAAATATTTGAATTGATAGTCAAAGAAAAATTAATCAATTACTTGGAAGATAAGTCACTTCTAACGGAATTTCAATTCGGCTATCGCAAAAATAAATCATGCATACGTGCTCTTCTTCGACTCTTAGATGAAGTTGTACAGAAACTAGAGGAAGGCGTCAACTCTGTTGCCACGTTATGCGACTTGACGAAGGCTTTTGATTGTGTTCCAGCGGATTTACTCCTAAATAAACTGGAATTTTATGGTATTAGAGGAAATGCACACAAATTACTGACATCTTATTTAAGTAATAGGAAACAGTATGTAGTTTGTGGAAACAACCAGTCTGATTTACGTAATATAGACAACGGCATTCCTCAGGGCTCGATTTTGGGTCCAATTCTTTTTATAATATTTGTTAACGATTTACCAGAGGCTATTGACACATTTTGTATTTTATTCGCTGACGATACTACAACTTTATCTGATGGCACACAAGCTGGTGATAATATTTTGTTGAATCAGTGGTTCCTGGCAAATAAGTTGAAACTCAACGACACTAAAACTAAACACATTCTTTTTAGTTTAGATAAATGGGCTATAAAATCAGAGCCAGTTAAATTACTGGGCATTCATTTGGACACAAATTTAAGTTGGTCACCTCATGTTGACTACCTTTGTTCAAAATTAGCGAGCCAAGTTTTTGTAATTCGTCAATTAAAATCATGTATACCAACTCATTTGTTAAAATCCGTATATTATTCACTGTTTCATAGCAATTTAACTTATGGTATTATGCTATGGGGTAGCAGCACATCAGTGCACAAAGTATTTGTGCTACAGAAATCTGTAGTTAGAATAATTTACAATGCACCAAGAAACACTAATTGTAAAACAATATTCAAAAAAACTTGAAATATTGCCGCTTCCGTGCTTGTATATTTTGGAAGTGTTGATTGAAACACATAAAAATCGATATGTTCTGACTAAACATGCAGATGTTCATAATTATGATACTAGAAATAGTAAAGACATTGTCATTCTCAAGTCTAGACTGAAAACAACAAAAAATAATAAGTTGGATGTTACATTGTACAATTCATTTGTAAAATATTTTGAACATATAAATATAAGTGATATGACGAGAGTTCAATTTAAGCATTTTGCTAAGTCATTTCTGTTGAATTATTGTTTTGATACAGTTGATGAGTTTTTGGAGGAGTTGAATACCCGGGCTTAATGCTTATATATTTGTTCGTTTTGTTTAATTTAATTTTTACGTTCAATTATTTCTTACCTTATTTTATATTTTAAAATTGTTATATTTCGTCAATATTTTAACTTTATGAAATGTATGTCTGTATTTATGTCAACTTTTCACTTTCTATTATTTTGATTATATTTTAAATTTGTCACTGTACAATTTTTAATATTTTTACTTTGTAAAATGTGTTCATATGTACTACTCACTGACTTCTAATGTACTATGTATGTGAATGGGGTCAATAAACCATCTATCTATCTATCTATCTATCTATTATTATTATTATTATTATTATTATTATTATTATTATTATTATTATTATTATCATTATTTTCCACACTTGTACGTGGTTGGTGGTAGCAGTTTCTACCGGATTCAGTTGCATCAAGGTATAAACCTACTTAAGTAGGGGGTTAGTGTTCTCCGGAAAATTGCAGTTGTTCCCAGAGTTACTGCTTTTTGCATCAAGCCACAGATATGTCGAGGTATGCTTGGCTCTTCTAGGTGTTTAGTTACTTTAGCGTGCACTAAGTCATTTGCAAAAATTATAAATGGTTTGATCTCCACCTTTCTTAATTTCCATAAATCTCTTATCTCATCTGCTAGCGGATGATATCGCATATCTTCTCTTTGTAAGCTTTTCCCAAATTTCCGTCCAGTGGTATCGAAAAATCAATATTGATCGCAGATTTGCTGTTTTTATCTAGCACGGTCATGTCCGGTTTGTTGTGTTGAACTTCTCGGTCTGTACTTATCAGAGTATCTCAATAGACTTTATAGTGCTCATTTTCAACTGGACTCAACGGTTGATGTTTATACCCTGGTGTTTCACCTGTTTTTAGATTTAATCTTTGGGTCACAGCGAGATGCAGTTCCTTTCCCATATTATTGTGTCTACTCAGGTAAGCGGTGGGGGCTAAATGGGTGCAGGCTGATATTATGTGCTGGATCGTCTCCTGTTCCTCACTACAGAGTCTACAGCGGGGGTTTCGAATGTCCATTTTAATAATATATCTCTGGTGGCAACGGGTTGCCACCACTTGGTCCTGGTTTGCATGGAGTACGCCTTCGATTTTCGCAAACAAGTACTCCGTCATAAGGTAAGTATTCGATGCTCCGAAGTCTGCATCCTGGTGCAGTGAGTTGTAATATCTGCCATGTAACATTTTCACCTGCCAAGTTTCTTTCATTTTATTATTATTTATTATTATTATTATTATTTGTCATATTTTCATCAATATTTTTACTTTATGAAATGTATGTCTGTATTTATGTAAAATTTTTACTTTCTATTATTTTTGTTATATTTTAAATTTGTCATATACAACACTATACAATTTTTAATATTTTTAGTTTGTAAAATGTATTCATATGTACTACTTTCACTGACTTTTAATGTACTATGTATGTGAATGGGGTCAATAAACCATCTATCTACCTATCTATCTATTATTATCATATTCCAGAATCATTATTCCAGAAAACAGAAATCGTACTCCTCACCACAAAGCACATACATAGAGGCATAATCCATGTACGTTGGAGACCAGCCCATTGAAACGACAGAGGGAGTGAGGTACCTGGGAGTTATGCTAGATGGTAAACTGACTTTCTGGAACCACATCTGCGAAAGCAGCGAGTAGAGCAGCGAAAGTGGTGGCAAACTTGAGCCGATTTATGGCTAATATTAGGGTCCCAAGCGTGGCAAAAAGGAGACTTCTCATGCGAACAGCAGATGCCAGTATACTGTATGGAGCCGAGGTTTGAGCAAAATCACTACGATTCCAAAAATACGGGGCCAGGATGGACGCGGTACAAAGGCGAGGGTGCCTAAGGATTTGCAGTACGTATAGGACGGTGTCAGGTGCGGTTGCTCAGGTGATTGCAGGAGTCATCCCGATCGTTATATTGGCAGACGAGCGTCAACGAATATACCTTCGCAGTAGGGAGAATTCACCGCACACCATCAAAAGAGAAGAACGGGATCGAACTCTACAGGTCTGGCAGAGAAGATGGACTTAGGAAACCAGAGGAAGATGGACTGCCACCCTAATTGCTAACGTCAGACAATGGATGGAGAGGAAACACGGCGAGGTTGGCTATTACCTGACACAATTTCTGACAGGACACGGCTACTACCGTTCATACTTGAAGAGAATAGGGAAGGTAAATGAGGCTACATGCATTTATAGCCACACGAAGGAAGAGGACGCAAGGCACACCTCCTTTGCATGTCCAAAATGGAAGCACCTCAGACAAGAGGTAACGAAGAAAACCGGAGAGCTGAGCCCGGAGACAGCCGTTGCCAAGATGCTTCAAACGGGGGAGAACTGGAGTACCGTCAACACGTACATCACTCAAGTTCTCAACCAAAGGAGACCGAGAATGGGAAAATTAATGAACCAAATTAGGCGATAGACAGGTGCACAATGAGGAAGAAGGCCTTAAAAGGCAAGAAAAGGTCTGTTCCGAAGTAATACCAAAAGAAAGTTCCGGGACAGAACCAAAACAAGAGGAGCGGAAGGGTGTTTTAGTCGGTAAGAGTCCGACACGAAGGGCAGTCACTGACACTATTATTATTATTATTATTATTATTATTATTATTATTATTATTATTATTATTATTATTATTATTATTAATATTATTATTATTATTATTATTATTATTTTTATTATTATTATTATTATTATTTCCAAGAAGGACATAGTTGGCGCCTAAGCTAACCAAACAAGTGGCCCTTCTGATCATATTCATAGAGCCCTTAGAACCTCTATATGCATTACATCAAGGGGCGAAGATCTATTTGATGGTATGTAAAAATTAAGGTGCATCCACCCATTCCCTTCAGGGAGGGTTTAGGTGGTTCCCTCTCCATTCCTTGGCTCTTTTTCTTTTTGACTCAATATATTTCTGACAAGATGTGCAACTATAGCCCAATTCTCTTTTGTTTACAGCATTACGTCTATGATATTTCATGTACAGGGGTGTTGTGCAAGCAATAACGTTATGGTATGTCGCTGTTGTTCCTATCTTGGGCAAAAGAAAATGGCATGTTCTACCGAATCAACTTCACATATGCATAAGAAACATTCAGCAGTTTCTTCTATTTTAAATCGTTTCAGGTATTCTCCAAGACATCCATGACCGCTCAGAAATTGCATTAGATAGAAATCGACCTCTCCGTGTTTTTTATTTAGCCATTTTTCAAAATCTTTAATGAGGTGTTTAGTCCGTGCCGCTTTTCCATTTTTGATATTCCATTTATTTACCCACTTTTGTTGGGTGTAATATTCTATAATATTCCTATTTCCTGGTTCAAAAAAGATTTTGATCCTCTCATCTATCATAAGATCTATCGGCATAATGCCTGATATCACCAAAACCGCATCAGTTGAAATCGTATGATATGCTCCGCAGACTCTCATTGATATAAGTCTTTGCAATATTTCCAAACCCTTGATGTGTAACTTTTTTACTGGATTTCTCCATATTGGTACAGCATACAATATCAAGGAGTGGACTACGGATACAATGATTCTTCGTCTACTTGTCTACTTGAAGTGGGTCCCCCTGTCTTTGGCAACAATCTGTTCAAGGAAGCAAGGGTTTTTTCAGCCTTTTCGGTTATTTTCGAAATGTGATTCCTCATGCTATTGTTGCGAATAAGAATTACACCTAGATATTTTATATTTTCACTACTACGAATTTCCAAGTTATCTATTTCAATTATCACATTTGTGAGCTTACGTCTTCCTTCTAGTACACAACCTCTGTTTTATCAATAGCTAACTTCAGGCCTATTTCTTCAATCTCCCCAGCAATTCATGCAAGTGCAACAGTTGTTATGGAGATGAGAGCCGTTCCTTTCTTTGCTTCGACTAAGACTGCAGTGTCGTTGGCGTATCCTATTATTTCTACTCCTACTGGAAGTTGCAGCTTCATTATGTGCTTGTAGAAGATATTACAAAGCAGTGGGCCTAGGACGGGGCCTTGTGGGACCCCCATCGTGATATCTAAACTTTTTTTCATCCCAGTAAAACTCCGTTTTTTAGGTAGCTTCCAATAATTTTTTTTATATATGGGCTTATTTTTCTCAACTCTGGTTCCCTCATAATGTTATTCCACCGCGCAGTATTGAACGCATTTGCAGCATCTAAGGTAATAATAATACACGGACTTCGATTCGGAAAGGAACTTTTCTTAATACACTATATTTTCTCTTTTATATTTATCATGGCGTCAACTGTAGAGCGGCTCTTTCTGAAGCCATATTGGTTTTCGGATAACTCATGACCTGCTTCTAGTTCATGATGCGATCATATACTCCATTACCTCTCCCATGCCGTCCAGTGAACAGATTGATCTATATTCAGTTTCCGTTTGCTTGTTTTTCTTTGGTTTCTCTATTAGTGCCAATGTTGCCCTTCTCCATACATCGGGAAGGCTTCCATCTCTCATAAGTTTATTCATTACTTTAATAAAGAACTTAGGGTATTCCTTTACTTTGACATGGATCATCTCAATTGTGATTTTGTCTGGTGCTTTCCGTAGCTTAAGTTTATTTACAGTGCCTATCAATTCGTTTATTATTATTATTATCTCTCAGTTCTCGCTTTATATGCGGTTTTTCCAAGGGCCATTGGCGGGCAGCAAGATGGCTCTCACTATTGCAAACTTAGGGCCTTCCTTACTATATTGCAGGTAGACAAGATGACAGATTTTTGCATTGTAGTTATAATGTTTGGGTGCAGTCCAAGTGATTTGAGGTGGACCGGTAACATTCTAGGTACAACCCCTGTGGATGAAATTACAAGTGAGTTACATTGTAACAATAAACCATTATGATACATTGTTGCAATGAATGGTGTGTTGTTCCAGCCAGACGCTGATAGTGCAGAATATGCAGTTTTATATTATAAATTCTCGAGATAAACATTCATTCTGGTTCTGACCTCACTGTTGTTAGTTATATTTTAATCTCTGTATTTTCACTGTTATACCTTTACGTAAAATAAATTGTAATTTTTGTTTTTAAAAAGTTGATTTTCGAAACCGAAAATATAATTAGTGGAACTATAATAACATTTTCTTGACGCCAGTTCTGTTTTATTTCATAGGCCAGATCTGCATACTTTGTGAGTTTATTCGTCATTGTGTTTTGTTAGTTGTTACTGTTAGGAATGGCGATATCAATCAGCCAAGTTTTCTTTTTCGGCTTGTCTCTCCAAACAATGACCGGTCTATTCGCGGGTATTGTCCTGTCCGTAATAATGTTCCTATCCCAATAAAGACGGTGGTTTTCATTTTCCAGCACAGCCTCTGGGTTGTACTGATAATACGGTGTGACAGTGTCAATTAGGTTAAGATTATGAGCCAGCCCCTGGTGGATGATCTTAGCCACACAGTTATGGCGATGAAGATATTCGGTGTGGGCAAGTGTCCGGCATCCTGCAGTGATATGTTGGATTGTCTCCGGGTCAAGCAGACATTTGCGTCATTTGTCATCCACCACGGTTCGATCTTTTACTATATATTTCAGATATTTTTTGGTGGGGATTACCTGGTCCTGGATACCACACATAAATCCTTCTGTTTGTGGGAATAGATTCCCAGGAGTCAGCCAATAGTTCGACGCTAGTGTATCGACATTTTCAGAACTAAGCTCATGTGGGTGTCTTCCATGGAGAGTTTTTTGCTTCCAGATGTCCATTTTTTGGTCCATGTATTCTGACCTCGTTTTTCCTAGTCTGTTCGGAGGACTACTCAGATTTAAGGTCGTATATCCTTTGTCAGCAAGAGTGACCGCTTTATGAAGTGGGGAAACGTCGGCTTTCTCGAGAAAGTACTTTCGTAAATTGAGGATTTGTTTTTCAAGCAAAAGGTTCAAATCTGTAATTCCTCTGCCACCATGCGTTCTTGGCAAAGTCATCCTTTCGATTGCTGACTTGGGGTGATGAGTTCTAAACTTTGTCATGAACGTCCTGGTGCTTCTCTTTATTCGCTCAATATTTGTATTTGTCCACTTTACAATTCCAAATGTATAGGAGAGAGCTGGTATGGTATATTTGTTAAGCGCACTGATCATGTTCTTACCGCACAGCTGGGTTTTGAGGATAGATGTTAGTCGGCTGATGTATTTCTTAATAGCTTGGTCTTTAATCTCGCTGTGTTCAGTGCGGATGGATTGCTGTAGGCCAAGGTACTTATATGTCCCGCCACCTTCCATAGGGTCAATTGATTCACCGTTGTCTAGCTCGAAAAGACCAGCCACCGTATGTTCCTATATCCCTCGAGAAAACTTCTGTGGTCTTTAACAAAGCCTTGATATGCGACGGTGTGCTAGCGTACAGTTTTATATCGTCCATATACAGGAGGTGAGCTATCCTGTGTTGAAACTCGTCTTCGGTCTTCAGGAGATGTAATTGCCTCTCCTTTATTATATGAGAGGCTTGGTTGGGTGTCCTCTCGGCTTATGACATAATTATTGGGTCTAGCCTATATACTTGAAGAACTTTGAGCAGCCACGCATGTGGAACCGAGTCGAAAGCTTTTCTGTAATCAATAAATGCTGTATACAGATTGCGTTGTTTATTGATAGCCTGTTCCAGGATAACTTAGTCTATCAGAAGTTGTTCTTTGGAACCTTGCGACTTCTTTGCGCAACCTTTTTGCTCTTGGGCTAGTATCTCGTGGGATTCGCAGTATTGATTATTCTTGCCAGCTATAACTGCATTTAGGAGTTTATAAATCGTTGGGAGACGGGTGATCGGTCTGTACTTGGCTGGGTTCTGGGTGTCGTGATCCTTCGGGATAAGATAAGTAATACCTCGGGTGAAAAATCTTGGTACAGTTTTTGGATTGCGGCAGAAATTATCAAAATGCTGGGTTATCCTCGCATGTGCGCTTTCAAGTCTTCTGTACCAGAAATTTTGAATACGATCGATGCCAGCAGACTTCCAATTATGTAGTTCTTGAATTTCCTTCTTCACTTCTTCGAAAGTTATAACTTTGTCATCCATAGCTGGGAGGTGCTTCATATTTTTTCTCGTGTCTAATCCAGTCTGCTTGAGCGTTATATTGTGCTGGGGTTGACCATATATTTGACCAGAAGTCGTGAGTTTGCTCTTTAGTAGGAGGTTGGCTATCTTCCTGACATTCTTTCTTGCATAGGTTTCGATAAAATTAATTTTCGTTCGTCCTAAATAACCAGTTGTTGTGTTTCCGCAGATTTGATCTTCGATACCGGCGTAGTCTTTTGGATACAGCAGCCAGCTTTTGCTTCAGTGTTTCCAGTACTTGCTCTGAAGTTTCATTCGGTGGATTATGGTTGGCGTGGCATTTGTTTCTCTCCATTATGTCTTTAACTCGATTTTGTAGTTTCCCACTAGCGCGGCAGCTGTCACTTGACCTATCTCTTTTCTGAGTTTATCGATTCTTTTGCTTAGCCGCTGCTCCCAGGGTTTTGTGCGATTCTTAGATTTAGGTTTCTGAGAGTTGGGTTTTATGTCTGACCCATTACATCTGGCAGTATTATTATTATTATTATTATTATTATTATTATTATTATTATTATTATTATTATTATTATTATTATTATTATTATTATTATTATTATTATTATTATTATTATTATTATTATT
Organism: Galeruca laticollis; assembly: GCA_963921935.1. NCBI lineage: Eukaryota > Metazoa > Arthropoda > Insecta > Coleoptera > Chrysomelidae > Galeruca > Galeruca laticollis. Next base: position 154,357,094 of record OY998177.1, read on the forward strand.
ATTATCTAGTATAACACAGCTCATTTGCTGGGTCTAATGTATATAAACCAGTTGTCCTCCCGACATCTGAGGTTTATAATACTTTCCGTACAATATGTGCTGTTCCGTTTAAAGCAGTTTGCTGTAAGACTGCTGCATCTGGTGGTGCTCCTGGTATCATTGAAATCTACTTCATATGGTTGGTCGTTATCGTCCCGAGAGCCTATATCACTACTGGAAATACTTCTTCTTTTGTGTGCCACATTCTTGAAATTTCGATTGCCAAGTTTTTGTATTTAAGCAATTTCTCGGTTTCCTTCGAGACTGTTTTATTGTCGCATGGTACGTCTATTACTTTGCATACATAGTCGTTGTTGCTTCTTATCAAGCTGTCTGGCTTGGTATTGTTTTATCAGTTTGAATTTGTTGGTCATAGAGTATTCTAACTCCGTCTTTACTAATAAAATCTTGTGGTTTGAGGTTGTACCATTTTGTGTCACATTCTATTTCAAAGTTATTACAGATCTTCCAGTGCAGATACCTGCAGGTTTTATTGTGCCTTCCTAGATACTCTCGTTTTGCCAGATCTAGGCATCCTGATATTATGTGGGTAATATGTTCTTCACCCTTATTACATAATATACATTTACTGTCTGCATTCAATTTGAAAATATGTTATTCATAGTAACGAGTTCTTATGGCTTGGTCATGTACTGGAGTTATAAGTGCTTCAGTCTCACCTTTCAGTGTTCTCTTCCTCAGCTAGTCTAAACTTCCTTGTATGTTGATATATGACTTTTGTAGACTTTGGGGCAATTGTCCGTAAAGGGGTTTTCTGGTCCATGTTCAGTTTTTCGACTATTCTTATTTTTATTATGTTTTTTTTTTGGAGGTTCGTTGTGTTTTGTTGCTCATTTGTCATATGTGGCGTAGAATTTGAGAACGTTACTAGTTACTATCCCCTATCGTACGCCTGTAGTAGTAGACAGAAACGTATTCTAACATATTTTGGAAAGGTGTACATTGTCCACACTTGCTGCTAAATATGAAATGGATTCATTGAATAGTTTTAAAGTATTGAGCACAAATTTCTTTCAAATTTTTAAACAAAATACCCTGTAACTCAGTAAGCAGCTACATTTTATTAAGGTATTATGGGTTATATTTTCATAGTTTGAAATCTATATTCTGCTGTTGAATTATTTCCAATTAGTAATTGGTAAATTAGTATGTATAAAAACAGACACTGCAAATTGCGCAATTTTATGATCAGAAAATCTCGGGAAGGAAATCATTAGAAGCTGACTTTACCTTTTATAAACTTTTATTTTGAAATTCACTTCTGTTTACGTAATAAATTTGTAATTTTTGCTTTTAAAAATTCAACTATCAAAAACGAAAATATAATTTGCAGATCCAAATATTTTATTCATAGAAGATATGAGAATCGGATTCAAACGATTCACGTAAACCACTCAACCTTTGACTAACTGATAGACACTTAAACATACTTTGGCCAGAAGACCTGACAGCTAGGTGAATTCCAGACAGTCGTCCATGGAAGATCTGGTTTCAATGACACACTCACATTATATCCATGGGCGCCCACACTCGGGGCATGGTGGGCCCGGGGCCCCCACTAGCTATTAGGGTAAGAAAAATATCATATGTGAAAAAAATTGTTTTCTCAAATAATTATCCTTATTAAATAATTTTGTCATTTTCAGATATAAATTGGGAACAAAATATTTAGTAATAAAACACGCACTTCACGTATTTGTATAATAATTAATGGTTAAGTAACAGATTATGAGTGGCTGCGCCAACGGTCTGAAAGACATGGCTTCACTCAGTCACACCTATGCGTGTGACCTTGGCTTGACGCGTCATCCCTTCTTCCACATTCTACCTAGAAGCCCACGCGCCGGCGCCCTCATAACAACAGTGTTAGAAGAGCTAGCGTGAAGAGTCGTGAGGAATGAAAGTTTTTTATGTATAGTGGGAACTTACTGTTTAAATTTTGATTTTTCTTTCGTTTCTTGTATTTTGGATCAGAAAATTTACAACTTTCAGGTAAGCCAGAAAATTATTAAAATATTGAATACGGTAAGAACGGAGTAGAACTATAAAGTACTATAGTAACCTAAATGCTGCTCGTTTTTTCCACTCAGGACAGTAAGGGATAAGCAATTTAACGCAGTAAAAATATATTATCAATTACATTTCATCACAAGTAAATAAACTAAAGTTCAGGAAAAATGGCAAAAGATAAGAAGTACAATAATCGATCGTTCACGGTACCAGCTGACGATAAAAATATAGAACGTGGACTATATATTATTTATACCGCGAAGAACGTTGATTTAGTTATAGAAAAATTGTCATTGATGAGCTTCTAACGATTTTCACACCATTTACTTGATGAAGAAAGAGGGTACTCACCGAATTTATTCCTGGAGTTTCACTCGTTTTTGGTTTTGTACACTTTTTAAAGGTTCAGTTCGTCAGCCATCTCACCAGCGCACGTTGCTTGTCGCATCTGCGCGTAGTTCGTAACCCCTTCTTCCAAGCTATGGTGTGTGTTTTGAAATAATATAACCGCGAAAATAGGTTGTGAACAAATATACCGGCCTCCAAAACACACGAATTTGAGCTTATTTGACATGATTAAAGAAAAAGAAAAGATTAACTGACGACTGAATTAAATTTACTAAGGAATAAATGAGAAGAGAAAAAAACATTCACATTTAATAGGTAGAAGATAAACAAATTAATCTTCTTTAAGTAAAGGACACAGTTTGATGACTGGCCTTTTGTAAATACCGGCAGCCGTACGAACTGTAGCAACTCGCACTTGACCGTCCGTGCCAGGGTGTACATCGGCTACCCTTCCGAGTGGCCAATTTAAAGGTTTTTTAATACTGTCATTCGAAATAACGACTAGATCATTGATTTTAACCTCCGAAGACGGATTATTCCATTTATACCGTTGTTGCAACGTCTGCAAGTATTCGCGAGAATATTTTTCCAAATATCCGCGTGGTGTCTTTGAATAAGCTGCCATCTCGTGAGTCGATTCAGAGGAACTTTCGATAAATCTGGTTCAGGTATATCTGAGTTAAGGGGTTCTAGGGTCAAAAAATGCCCAGGAGTAAGGGGTTGTAGACAATTTGGATCTGATGAAGAGGGGGAAAGAGGGCGTGAGTTAAGACATGTTAGTGTCGTCATTTCCGTAAGTGTTAGTTTTTGTTCGCCTACAACTCGAACAAAATGAGTTTTAAAACTTTTAACTCCGGCCTCCGCAAGACCGTTAAAATGAGGGATTAACGGAGGACTTAAATTCCATCGGATTGAAAGTTTACCTGACGCCTGTTTTGCGTACTCAACAAGTTGATTTCGAAATCCGAGAAAGTTACTTCCTCTACCGTGCCTAGATACGAACGTATGAAAGGCAGCAATGAAACCTTCAGTGGACAATTCCATGGTAACTTCCAAATGCACGCAGTGTGTGGTCGTACAACCAAACACACAGACATACGGCTTAAAAGATTTACACCCTCGATAACGGTGGGAGATAACGAAAAAGGGTCCACAAAAATATATAGCCACGCTAGAAAAAGGTTTTAATTGATTGATACGGTGAAAGGGCAGAGAAGTCATAATTGGTGGCTTATAAGGTTTAGGATTTGCTCTAAAACATTGAAAACAGTTGGATACGGTTCGTCAATTGGATCTTTTAGCTGACAATATCCAAAACTGTTGTAAAATTAGATGATGTAAGGTTTTAGGTCCTGGATGCAAATATTGACGATGCGTAGATTCAATTATGATGGTTGTTAATCGATGTCTGTTTGGCAGTAACAGGGGGTGTTTGGCAGAATAGGATAAAATATGTGAATTTTGAAGTCCATCTCCTACTCTTATAAGCCCCATTTTGTCAAGAAATGGTGAAAGTTTTCAGAAAGGCTTAGGTATTGATTTGTTTTCAGATAGGGTAAAAAAAAGCTCCAAAAAAGAAGTTTCTTGAACTCGTTTAATCAGAACGAAAAGTGCATTTTCCATTTCCTCAGGACTAGGATGTACTAGTTTTTTGAATAAACCTTGGATATCGGGAATGCTAGGGGGTCTTTTTGTATGAATGATTTTTGAAAATGTTAGTTAGGCAAATTACATAGCAACAGATACGCTGAATTATAGAAATATGTGAAATTCTTTCCAAAAGGCAATCTAGAGTGTTTTTAAACAAACAGGTGGATTTTCTTCCAAATTGACATCGATATCGTCAATTTGAAATTGTGTAATTTTGAAGTCGGGCCAATCGTTTTCGGGTGACCACAAAAACGAAGGGCCATTCCACCACATTTCGTGGGAAATGAGTTGCGAAGGGTATACCCCCCTATAAGCTATATCTGCTGCGTTTTGGGACGACGGTATATAATGCCAAGAAGTAGACGAAAATATTTCTTGTATGTGATTGACTCGATTCGCGACAAAAGTTTTCCAACGATTCGGAGGTGAGGAAAGCCAATGAAGAACTACTTGAGAATCGCAAAATGCATAGATATTTGCCAAAGTTATTTTACCTTCGTAGGTAGACAAAACATACTGAATTCAATCGCTTAGAAGCACAGCACCTAAGAGTTCCAACCTAGTTAAGGTTTGTGTCTTGATAGGTGCGACTCTAGATTTTGCGCAGATGAGAGAGATAGAAACGTTTTCTTCCTCTTCTACGCGAAAATAGATGACGCTTGCGTAACCTCTATTCGAGGCGTCGGAAAACCCTATGATTTGGCAAGATTGAGTTTTTGACAGTTTTATTTGTCTGGGCATTTTGAAGTTAGATAAAAGTGAGAATTCAGAATGTAGATTAGTCCAAGATGCGATGATATTTTGGTTAGGTTTTTCGTCCCAACCTGTATTAGAGAGCCACAGTTGTTGCAACAAATACTTCGCTTGCAACAATAAGGGACAAAGAAAACCTAATGGATCGAAAATAGTTCCGATGATAGACATGATAAATCGTTTTGTCGGAATTTTGTCCTTCATTTGACATTGATATGAAAAAAATGTCATTTTTGGGATGCCACTGCAAACCTAAGACCTTGATAAAATGTGGCTCCTCTTTATCAAAGGATAGCGACATTTGGCGGTCCGATTCAGGCAATGAGGCTAACAATTCAGGACAATTACTCGCCCATTTTTTCAACTCGAAACCTCCCAATTTCAACAATTCGATAAGTTCTTTTTGAAGGGAAACTGCCTCAGAGATTGAAGTGCTAGAAATTAAAATATCGTCGACGAAAATTGACGTCTTTAGGACGCTACTAGCCCTAGGAAAGCGTTCCTTTTCTTGTTCTGCAAGCTCGTTTAAAGTTCGCATTGCAAGATAAGGTGAACATGTCATGCCAAAAGTGACAGTTAAGAGTTCCCATCCCGATATCGGATCTTGTGGGGAAAATCGCCACAAAATTCTTTGAAAAGGGCGATGTTGAGGACTGATAAGAACTTGTCGAAACATTTGTTTTATGTCTGTGACATAGGCGACTGGATTAAGACGAAAAGCAACGAGCCAATATCCTTTTGAAGTTTTGGCCCTGATAATAACGTGTCGTTTAGGCTGATGTTTCCCGAGCCCTTTGCAGAGCAGTCCCAAACGACTCGTAATTTAGTACTTATACTATCTGGTTTTAAGACGCAGTGGTGGGGTAGGTAACATGAAAATTTTGATTTTTGTTGAGTAGGCAAAATTAACGACATGTGATTTGAATCGATATAGTCTTTCATAAAATTAGAATAAGGAATATACAACTCAGGGGTTTTGACAAGACGTTTTTCTAAAAGCAAAAATCGTCTAAGTGCTTGGGAATAGGTATTTCCTAGGTCGGGCATGATTTTATTTTTGAAAGGCAAATCTACCATGAATCTACCTGATGGCAGTCTAGTGACGCTTTCGCAAAAAATAGATTCAGCTAGTTTTTCGTCTGGAGATAATATTTGTTTTGACGGAATATATTCTAGCTCCCAAAATTTAGGAACGATGATCTCTAAAGGGAGCGAAGGGCTGGTTAAATAGCAACTAGTTTGCTTTGGGTTTGAAAGGTTAAAATTATCGTCTAATTTCCCCATTAGAACTCAACCAAAGACTGTCTCAAGCGCAGAAGGTTGGCCCTTTTTTCCGAGAATTCGCCCTTCCTTGAGAATTTGGACAAATAACTCGCAACCGACAATTAAATCGATCGGTCTTGACTTAAAATATGAAGGGTCTGCAAGTTCAAGATTTTTCAGATGATCCCAAGTTGCATTATTTAACGTAAAAGCAGGCATATTTGAACAAATTTGAGGAACTACAATTGCCTCGAAATTTAACAAAGGTTCCATTTTCCCCTTTGGATTGATATGACATTGAGCAAGCCCCTTTCAGGTGAAAGAAGACATTTGATTTAAACCGAAAATTTCGGTGGTATAGCATCGTCTCGGCAAATTGAGACGGTGACTGCAATGTTCACTGATAAAGCCTGTCTGTGACCCGAAATCTAATAAGGCCCTTATAGACCAAAAATTACCACAACCGTCCATGACATCTAGAACAGCGGTGCACAAAAGAAAGGTGCCTGAAGGTCCTGAAGTGTTCAAATATGTATGCAGATTGGTAGCAGATTGGTAGCAGATTGTTGATTGTTTTGATTTGAACTAGATGCTTGATTAGATTCTGAAATATGCAATAAACTATGATGCCTCTTTGAACTACATGTTCGACATGAATATCGGGAATTACAAGCATCCACCTGGTGCGAGGGATGGAAACAAGCAATACATAGATTTCCCTGTTGTACAAAATTCATCCTATCTGACGGCGATAGATTTAGAAAATTGGGGCATTTAGAAAGCACGTGACTTTGATTACATTTATAACATTTAAAATGCGTGTCTGTACTCGTTTATGGTCCAGTTAATGCTGAAAAAGGTGAATTTTTTTATTTGTAGGACGGCCTTTGCCCAGTGTGATTATTTTGATAAGACGACCTTTGTCCTTGAAAATTATTTTGATGAGCCGGTTTTTTAACAGCTAGTAATTGTGGAAGGGATTCTAAGACCTTACATTTATTTTCTAAAAATTGAAAAAGCGATTGGTAATTGGGAATTTCAGTTGCAATATTTGACATTTCAAAACTAGAACGAGTAGGTATGTCTAGTTTTTCCAAAAGAATAAAAAACAACAAAAAATCCCAACTTTCTACATCAAATTGAAGGGCCCTTAAAACTTGCAAAGATTCTGAAAAAGTATCGATTAAATATCGCAAGTCCTTGGCTGTATCGGTTCTCAAGGTGACTTTAAAAATCGCACCAAGGGCAGTGCTGGCGATATCTCGCTTGTTTTGATAACGTTTTACCAGTTTTTCGAAGGAAATCTGATAATTTTGATCAAAAAGACTGATTCCTGAAAGCAATCTTAAGGGTTCGTCCTCAAGATAAGAAAATAAATATTGCAGTTTACGACCGTCACTGATGTTTTGATTTTGACCAATTAGATTATTAAAAGGATCATAAAATGTAAGCCAAAGCTTTTTATCTCTCTTAACAATGGGTATTCCTAATTCCTTCAAAGGAGGATGGTTGGTATGGACATATGGTCCAGAAAATGTATTGGTGGGGTTTAGCATACACACCTTTGCATGAATAATAAAACTTCCTAGTTTCGGATAAGATTTTGTCTTGAGCTGCAAATTGGACATCGTCGTCCTCACTAATCTCCATGATAACGTCATTGTGAATTTCCTCAAATTTCTCAAAATTACCCTCGAGATCCAAAAACCTTATTCTAAACTCCTCTATAGAATTTATGTCCGCTTGAGCGCTTTGCGACACTCAGTTACTTATAGCGTTTGCAAATCGATTGCGTTTTTGAATTGCTTTTTTAAGCGACATGATTTTGATTCGACTCCGATCTAGTGTTATCATCCAATTAAACCAATTAAATCTGATATGATTTTGATGGAATTGTCGATTTTATGTTATTAAGCCTAATTAATTTAATTTGATTGAATTTGATGAAATTGTCTATTATTATTCAATTATACTCAATTAAATTTGGATTGATTATATAATGGAGCTTAATTAAATTTACTTGATTTTAGTTTGATGAAAATGTCGATTTGACTATTGGTGTTACGCTACTGTGTCGATATTGTCGCAATACGTAAGCCAATTTTGATTTGATATGATATGATGATTAATTATTAGTATTACACTGTGACGATTTTGTCGAAATACGTATAATAGCAATTTGTTGATATTGATAAATAATAAATATTAGTATTAAACACCGCTAGACGATTGCCGAAATATTAGAGTTCAAAACTAACATTTATTTATAAAATTGGTAAACAAACAAGGTCTATACGCCTTTTTATTGTTTGTTTTGATGGGTTTGATGTCATTCACTGGCAAGAACAACTTGATATGGATAAGGAAGTACCGGTTATTAATGGCTGCCGGACGATATCTTTAAATGTTACGAATTAAATATTTTTTAAATAAATTATCTCAAATTCGCTCGTGGGACCATCTGTTCGTTCACGGTACTAGCTGACGATAAAAAGACAGAACGTGGACTATATATTATTTGTACCGCGAAGAACGTTGATTTAGTTATAGAAAAATTGTCATTGATAAGCTTCTAACGATTTTCACACCATTTACTTGATGAAGAAAGAGGGTACTCACCGAATTTATTCCAGGAGTTTCACTTTCGGGTACCCGAGTTGGCTGAAGGCGTTTAATGTTTCTGTATACACAGTTGTTTTCCTTGGCTAACTTCACACACTCGTTTTTGGTTTTGAACACTTTTTAAAGGTTCAGTTCGTCAGTCATCTCACCAGCGCACGTTGCTTGTCGCATCTGCGCGTAGTTCGTAACCCCTTCTTCCAAGCTATGGTGTGTGTTTTGAATTAATATAACCACGAAAATAGTTTGTGAACAAACAATAATTAACCACTAGATTAGGTATAACATAAGCACAGTCATTTTTACTAGAAATACACAAGTATATTATCAAAACACTATTTGATATTGAAATAAAAGGAATACTGTAAATGTAGAATAAAACTATCAATTTATTTTATGCTATCAGAATTCATCGCCATTAATTCTGTATCTCATTTAAAAGCGATCCTTGAATCTTTAAAATCTAGAAAAGTAACATTTAAAATTTATTATTCATATCTACAGTGCTATAAGTATTATAGTACTTTGTAATCTTCAAGCAATAAATAATAAAATTATCGTCAATTCTTTATGAATATGAGATATTTCAGAAATTGGCATCAGAAATTTTTTTGGGAAAAAACAAACCGATGTTTCTGCTTCACGGAAAAGAAATCTCGCCGATTCATCAGAAGCTCCGAGTCCAGTAGTCTCTAAAGTGGGTGCCAAAATTTCTTCAGATTTGGACTTTAACAGGCCATCAAACTCGGCTGTCTCCGTCGAAGAACCTGATGTATTTTCAGCCCGCCAGTCTTCAGTAGAATCGTCAAACACTTTATTTTTTCACAGTTTTGCTTTGGGGGAATACATAAACCATGCAGTGTTAGATGAAGTCAAGTATGAATTATTAACCAACCCACTTGCTCGAAATTTGTCGCATGATTTCAAGAAGGATATCGATGAAAACAAGACCAGAAAAGTCATTTTCAAAAAACTTGGTTTGCTATATACTCGGGGTTGGTATACTCGCCAATGTTGAAGGGAGGGCTTTGCAAACATTGTACTATTTTCAAACCAGTTTTAAAAAGAGGCTTTTGTAATAAACGCTCACCAAGACTACAAACATTTTCATGAAGGACATGAAACGAGTAGCTGGCATCTCAAATTTACGATCAAGGTCAAACATATCTGTGATTCGATTGAAACGAAAAAGAAAAACGTCTCCGAGGAATTGGACAGTGGTATTCCAGAACTTGTGAATACCAATAGGAAAAAACTTAATCAATTGTCGCTTCTTTAATTTTTTGTGGTACTCGTGATATTTCCATAAGGGGGAGAAACCAAAATAAGGAAGTTTTGAAGATTTACTTTTTTTTTAGAGTAAGTTCGGATGAGAAGGTAGGAGGATCACTTACAAAACCATAGTCCTCCAAACATTGGATCATTGTGGTATCTTCCTAATATCTTTTGGATCTCTTCTTTTTGCTGTACCGTTTTTGGTACTTCGCTTATACATACTTGAATACTTTTTAACCTTTGATTTCCTACTTCTATAAATTCTTCTACTGTGCACTTTTTGAATATATCATCATTTGTATATATTTTCATTATTTTTACTTCATTTCTTACCTCAAGCTCTTCAAGCTTTTCCAACGTTCGTCCTAGGTCGAAGTTGTGTAATTCAGTATTTAAGGCTTCACTGAATTTCAATTTATTCTTGATGCTCATCCTAAGTGAGATACGGTTATTTTCAAAGTGTAAAATTGGTAATTTATGTGCCTCAAGATTATTTAAAACTTTCACTACTGCAGGTTTTTGTATTCTTACTTCCTTTGTTTCTACTTTATTCCTTTGATCTTTTTCCGTTTGTACTTTTTTTGCGTATGTGCTCTTGTGATTGTCAAGACATGTGAATTATTTATGTATAAATCCTTAAGTTCTTCTATGGATATTCTCGATAAGCTATCCGCGTAGTTCGCTATACCTTTAACATACTGTATTTCGAAATCGTATTCTTCCAAATCGATCTAGTTTCAAATTTTTCCTAGACTACTTGTTTACCTCTTAGGTGATTAAATTTTCTATCGCTGAAAATTGTATCCAACATTTTCGGATTAGTTTGGTTATTTTCCTTATATGTGGATTGGTTCCATCCTGTATGTATTTCAAACTGATTCTTCCTCTCTTCTAATTCTTTTAAACTGTACACGTTGTCATTAATAATTAATGTATTTTCAATTATCCCAGCTTTAGCTCCACTTTCTCTCGCCTGTTTCATGTATCTTACTAACTGTTTTCTCTGTTCCAATATCTCTTTTGGATAATATTCATCAATATATATCTTTGTTCCTTTTAGTTTATTCGTTCCGTTCAAAGTCTCTACTTTCTTATTCACATCTTCCATCATTATTATTACTGGTCTATTTTTGTTACTGTTTTTATTTCCTCATCTTTTACATTTCAAAATATCTGTTTTAACATCTACTGTGTTATTAACCTTGTTCATTACATCTTCTAATTTGTTTTCTAGTTGTTCCTCATCTTCTTCGTTGTCTTCTTCTATACCATGTATTATTAAATTCTTCTCCCTAAAATTTTTCTGAGTATCTGTCATGTTTCCTTGCAAAAATTCTGTTTTTTTCCTTTAGTTCCTTATTTTCCATCCTTAAATCATAGTTTTCCTTCTTCAATTGTGCTATTTCTCTGCTCATTTCTTCAATTTTCTCTCCTATCTTGCATATTCTCACGTTATTGTTGACTCGATCATTGTAATTTCCATTATTATTGTATTTCCTATCTTTATTAAAATTTTCGTATCTGCCGTAGTTGTTTCCTTGATTATACTGTCGAAATGTCCTTCCTGAATGATTACTGTTATAAAATCGTCTGTTGTTTCCTCTCCGGTGATTATTCCTAAAGTCAAAGTTTGACTTCCTGAAGAAATTCCTGTTATCTTTCATATGTAAGACTTGTTGTTGTCCTACTATACCTTCTACTGAAACCAATTTTGATAGTACCTCATGTGTAGATTCAAAACTTCCCGCTGCAATTATTGTTTTGGTAGCATCCGTTGCGGCATTCATAGTTACTGCCTTAATCGCAACTTCCTTCGTATATTTTTCGGCTAGCCGTTCAGGCATCCCTTCCGAAATGTATGCTGCCTGTAATATTTCCGCTAGTTTCTCTATTTCTGTTGCATACTGTGTCACATCCTTTCCATTTTGTCTTACTTTACCAAGCTTCGCTAAGAGAAGGCTTGGATTGTCTCCTCTTATCCCTGTTTTAAGTTTATTCTTGATGTCTGCAATGGAGTTTTCCGTCGTGATTAAACTTCTGGCTTTTCCTGTTAGTCTCGTTTTTATTAGTAGAATAGCATTTTCCTCATTACTAGTCGCGTTTATTTGTAGTAAATCTAATGAGTCTAAGAATGACTGTAATTCGCTTGCTTCGCCGTTAAACTCGTTCGGTAAAACTTCACTCGCAAAATTAAAAAAATCGTTCATGCTTGTCGCCATTTTCAACTGTTTGCTTATTGCTTGTAATACAACAGTGTCAATTTCCTCAAATATAGAGGTAGGTATATCGATAATACAATTTAACGCTTGAAATGCCCTATCAGCTTTATCCCTAATCCTACTTGAATAATTTTTACAAGTCTCCTGTTATACTGAACTTAAATTTTTCCAATTTTTGGCTATTAACTTAGTAAAATTACCTACTATGCTACTAATTACTTCTATATATATCAGGATTTTTAGGAGCTTCTTTCTTCAAAACCCTTTTTCCCTGTTTATTAACTTCTTCCACAATTAATCGTAACTTATCTTCAAAATATTCCCACGTTATTGACATTTAAAAAAAATTCGTTGATAAGAATAGAATGCATATGTACTTACAGTTATTTTTACACGGTGAGAGTTCCTGTTGCCTTCTTTACTGCATTGCTTTGGTTGATATCCCTTTTCAATGCTCTTCGGTGCGTTTTCCATAATGACCAAACAAATTTTAAGATGAAAGCTATAGTTATAATGTATAATAATACCATTATGTGCATCGGAACAATATCTTGCTGTACCATGAAAGTGTTGTTGACAATTCCTGTTTCTTTTGCCTCCTGTTTGGTTGATGATCCTCCCATTGTTTCTCTTCTCCAAGGTCCCAAATTTAAATAGAAAACCATATAGTTCTACTCTTATAACATCAATTGTACCATAATTTTTCGTTCGCAGTGTGAAATTTTACCATTTACTTACAGGATAATTTACCATAACCATTTGTTACCATTATACCAATAATTTTTACCATTAACATTTCCATTTTACCATTTACAATAACCATTTGTTTCCATATTACCAATCATTACCATTTAGTTTGCAGGATCGCCATGTAGTGGCGATTACCATTTTACTATCAATTTTTCCATTACCATTTTACAATAACCATTACCATGTGTTCGCAGGATCGCCATGTGGTGGTTACTTAGTAAGTGTCCCTCGTATACTCGACGTTTACCGCAAAGGCATATTATCATTGAGGAAACCACTAACCTAGCAACCTGTATTCGGAAATAGAATAAACAACATCACATTTATATCGTCGTTGTCGTAGGCCACTTTTCTAAACATTTCTTATTAACACGATACATCCTCTGAAGTGCAACAAGTCACCAATTTTCGGATTTACTATTATTCAGGACATCTCACAAATGAACCCTATCGCTTTTCAACTCACCAGAGCCAGTACAACGGGTGCTATGGTACTTGAAGTACCACATTTTTGTAATTTTTGGAGCAATTTCAGTTTGTTAGCATGATACAGCCTTCGAAGTGTATAGAAATGACCAATTTTATAATAGGATATTGTTCAGGGCGTCTAACAGATGCGGAAAAGTTAGTTTTAATCTTTAAAACCGTTTATTTATTGAACTATCATTCAAAAAATCTGAGAGTGGAACACAAATTATATAATTTTTGCTCTCAACCACCCGATTACCCCATCAAATTCTAAAAAGAGAATACAAATTAATATTTTGACAAACGAAATTATGTACTAAATGTTTATTATAAAGCACAATTACCAATAATGGAGATAATTTACCACATATGCTCAAACTGCGCATCGTTTATTTCCTCGAATAACACGGATCTTATTTGTAAGGATTTCTTAGAGCTCCAATCGACGATCACAATAATCGTTATTCAGTTCCTGCGGCAATTGAAATTCACAAGGATGGTAATGTTCTTTGTTTGAAACACGAAAACGGACATTATACTTATATTGAAATGTTCAAGAAATTTTTATGTAAACGAATCACATTGGGATAAATGAATATATCCGTTATTATATCAAACTATCAATTCACGCAGAGACAATAAAATCTGATACGCAATTTGAACCTTTTGTATGGAGAAAATGATTCTCTTTTATATAGAAAATTATAAGAACATTGGAAATGGAGCAACATCGGAAACGATTGTAGTCAATTTGATGTACATATGAGATAGGTAGGGATATATGATTACCACATAGAACAAAATTAGGACAAAAAGGAGGCAGTTTACGAAAAATTAATAATATGTTTATTTATAATAAAAGATCTACATAACACATTATTGTGTAATATATATATATATATATATATATATATATATATATATATATATATAATAATATTTTTAATGTTCTACTGTTTTTATAATTATGTATTATATGATTTTATTTGAAATTTGATTATTAGATGCTGTTGTTACAATCGTGGTAGTAACTACACTAATGTGAAAACACCTTTATCACTGAATATAACCTATTTGAAATTTTGACAGGAGTTGTCAAATTATTATGCCCGGCTCAGATGAATATGAAATTTTATATTCTGAAAGATAAATTACTACAAAATCGACTTACTCGCTCTTACCTCAGGGAGGGTTCAAAGATTAAAAAAAATTAATAATTTAAAATTTTAAATTTATAAATTTCCAAAGAATATTCCAAAATTGTCAATTATACTATTGTAAATCTATAGTGACTGCTTGTTCAATATATTCTAAGACCATTAAATTATCTAATGACATCTACAATTTTTCTGTCACTGAAAATTAACTAAATGTCACTGATTATATCAAAAGTTTTATAGGATCCAAAATTTTTCAAATTCAATGAAATAGGAGTTGAATTAGTACCAAAGTGAGTTTGAATAAAAAATTATATATTATATACCATCAGATAACAAGTGAAAATGAATTATTATTCCCAAAATATAATAAAGAACAATAATCGTACTTTCTACGAACCTTAAAATTAAAAAAACAACCTATATACTAGAAGAACAACCTAATTAACTACTTATTCTAAACGTTCAAATCGTCGAAAATTACACTTGACGTGTATAAATGTCAAATAACTATATGTGATAAAATTGTCTATTCAAAAAAATTTTCTCTTCTCTTCAGGTGAAATTTTATATATCTTTAACGTTAATTTTGTCAGTATTCAAAAATGTGATATAGATGCATCTATCTTAATTTTATTTAAAGGCCTGTTAATTCTTGAAAAATAATTTATAAAATCTGGACTGAACTCACCAACTAGGTATCAGGATCACTCGTTCTGATTCTAAGCACGTCTTTTAGAATCGCCGGAACCACTTTTCTAAATTTATAATTTAGATCCCGGAAAAATCACTAACACTATTTCAATATAATTATTTGAGGAATTATTCACGCACTGATCTTATCATGCTAATTATTATAATCTGATGCTATTTTAATATATCAATTACTATTATATTATTCAGCAAATTTGAGAGAACTCATATTAGATGTTCTCTCGAGAGGGGTTCAAAATCAACTAACTAAACTTTTTCCATAAATAATTCTCTTCTCCTTTGGTTACCAAAGAATTCCTTTTTAAAAAAAAAAATACAAATTTATGTTTTCATATAACAAAGAGAGATTTTCATTCTTTTCTTCTAATTGTAATTTTGCTACCAGCGACATCTGTATTCTTTTTTTAAAATCTTTATAAAATCTATGTATCATTAAGTATCTTCTGCATTATTGTCATTCGAAATTGTAATGTCAAATTTTATTTGCATATTGAATCTTTTAAATTATTTATAATACATTGTATTTCACTAGTATTACATCCAAATATGTACATTTTTCTTTATTTCAATGTTTTCTTTAGAATTTAGATAGAGTATATGTATTAATATATATATATATATATATATATATATATATATATATATATATATATATATAAATAACTTTTTACACACGGGAAAAGGTTTTTTCGAAATTATTTATTTAACAAAAGTTACAAGTTTCAAGATTCGAAGTAAATTCTTGACTGACTATATGAACTAAACAATTCAAAAAGGAAAAAAATATAATGTAAGCAAAAATAAGGTTCAACAATTTATAAAACAACAGGTTATTACACAATATGCTGATTAAGCAATTTATTTAATATGTACTAAGTAATTTAAGGTATATAACATATATATATATATATATATATATATAAATATATATATATACATATATATATATATATATATATATATATATATATATATATATATATATATATATATATATATAAAACCAATTTATTTGGCAGAAGCAGCAAAACGAACATGTATTCTTATAACATTATATTTCCAATATTTCGACAATGAATATTGTCATCATCAGGGAGCTACAATACAATTAAATACTTATAAGTTTTGAAAGTGAAAAAACCTAATCTTACTTACAATGTTAGCGAGGTTGTACGTAATGATGGAAAATATCCAAAACTTCAAGCACATTCATCAACCATAACAGCACAAAATATGCAAATGAATACCACAAACATATAATTAAAATTATTTAAAAACTTGAAAATGTAAACGCCGACAAATTGAAGGTCGGGCATGTGCGTCTCAGCAACATCACATACTAATGAAAATGGAAGTTAAATGAACTGTCATGTCAAAAAGTTCGATCATGACTACCAACTGAAAAATTGAGAGAAACGTATGAATTTCTACCACTCCAACAAATAAACATATTATTTGCTCATATGCAAATAATAATTTTTTTTAATTATTTAAGTTGAAAAAGGAAAATTGTTTTAATTATTTTCACATTAATATTATTATTATCATTATTCAAAAATCAACATCAATTACATCCATATTGATGATAAATACAAATATCGGATTATGAGGCTGATGACTAGCAGCCTCACTAATCCAGAATGAGCCAATCAGTTATTTAACAACAGCTTTTTTTCATGAGAAAAAAGATATTCAGACTAATGTGATCTAAACAGAATCAAATGAACATTTCTGCACAGCTGTGTAATTCTTACCTAGCATCAACAAATATATAGATTTCACTGAGATGATTAAGATCAGTTTTTTTATTCATACAATTATCACATTGAAATATGAATGCCATCTCCAAGAATGTACGCTTAGATAACTTTCTCTCTTTAGTCCATACTCTAATTGCCTCGTAGTCCATGTTGTGACCTTCCATGAAAACATGTTCACACAGTGCACATCTCTCTGGATGCAATCTACTGTCACTCTTATGTGAGGAAACACGGTCCTTAAGCAGCCTACCAGTCTGGCCAATATATTAAAGATCACAGTAAGAACAAGTAATACAATAAACTAATTTGGAATGATGTAAAAGTGAATTATTTTTCTTGACTTTAGTGAATAAAGATTTAATAGTCAGAACTGTTCTGTGAGCAATCCTAACATTACCCTCCTTGCTGAATATACGAGTGAGTTTGGGAGTAACCTCAGCAATATAGGGCAAAGAGACATATATGTGATCAGCCAGAGCAACATCAACCATATTATTATTATTTATACCAACATCCAAATTATCAAAATTATTAATATTATCAATTTTATTATTTAAGTTATTGGAAATATCAATAACATGGCTTTCGACAAGATTATTGTCCTGAGAATGACTGACAGTTGGTGTGCCATACAAAATCTTGTTCAATAGGGGAACAGGATAGTAGTGCTGACAAAAAATGTCATGGAGAATCCTTGGGTTCTTATTATGGAAGGAAGGATCGGAGATTTGAAGAACTCGATGTTTCATTTGCTTAACTAAGTTAATTTTAGTAGACTGTATGTGGTAGGACAAATTGTTGATGTATCTACCCCAACGCATGGGCTTTCTATACTAATCAATGCGAATGGTGTTGTTCGAAGTACGATAAAATCTCGTGTCTAAAAATGGAACACTAAAATTATCGCCTTTTTTTTCAATAGTAAGTTGTATGTTCTGATCATAACTGTTGAAAACATTCAAAGTTTCTGTTAACTGTGATCGAGGAAGGGAGAGAATGATTTCATCAACATATTTCTTGATATTGGAAACATTGAAAGGAAGGATATGCAGAGTTTTCAGGTTATCAACTCATAACGTTTAATAAGGTCTCTTTCAGAATAAGAAATAAAAATATTATTGAAATTAATAACTTAATTACTGAAGAGAGGAATGTCATCCTGAATACACAACCAGGTTGGATTAAAAATTTATCTGATGTTCCTATTCCATATGATATTCTTAAGTTCCTTTCTTTAGGTCCTAAGTTCAGTATTGAACCTACAATTGGTAAGCATCTTACTATTAAAAATCTATTAGCTGATGTAGATTCCGTAACATCAAGAATTGCTGATTCTACCATGAAGAACGCTATTATTGCACGTTCTACGATTGTCATAACCAACTATGTTCAGTCGTCAAGATTTCATAAATCTCTTTGTCAACAGTTGTATTCTTAAACCAGACAATTTCTTAAACACAATCCTAACCTGCTCGTTACTAGGTCCGACAAGGGTAATGTCACTGTTATTATGAACAGAGATCAATATTTTGAGCACTCTTGTGATCTCATTAATAGTTCTTCGTCATACAAACTGATTCAGAGAGATCCCTCTCTCCAAATTTTGACAAAATGTAATTAATTAATAAAGAAACTTCATAATTCTAGACAAATGGACGCAGTTACAAACAAAAAACTTACATCATATACAGGGGTATTTCCAAAATTCTATTGATTATCTAAAATTCACAAACCGATAATTGCCTCTAATGACAATCATTCAGAGTTTTTAGCTGCTCACTTGACTGACATACTGACGAGGGCCTATGATTGTGGAAATCAATACTATATTGAAGACTCTTTTGACCTCTCTTTTTGGTATAATGATTTTCAACTTCCTGAAGACTATGTTTTGGCCAGTTTCGATGTAGTGTCACTTTTTAGTAATGTTCATCTTAATGCTTGTATTAGAGCTGTCCATAATAATTGGTACAATATTAGTGATTTTTGCAGTATTAGTGACACATATTTTTCCTTCAACGACCAAACTTATAAACAAACTTTTGGCACCCCTTTGGGAGCGAAAATAAGCCCAATTTTGGCCTGTTACGTGATGGATGATGTGCTTAACAGTGTCTTGAATGTCCTTCCGTTTAATGCTTCCTTTATCAAGAAATATGTTGATGATATCATTCTCTCCCTTCCTCGATCACAGTTAACAGAAACTTTGAATGTTTTCAACAGTTATGACCAGCACATATAATTTACGATTGAAAAATAAGACGATAATTTAAGTGTTCCTTTTTTAGACACAAGATTTTATCGTACTTCGAACAACACCATTCTCATTGATTGGTATAGAAAACCCATGAGTTCGGGTAGATACATTACCTATTTGTCTTTTCATTAGTATGTGATGTTGCTAAGACGCACATGCCCGACC
The DNA here is from genome assembly GCA_963921935.1 of Galeruca laticollis. NCBI lineage: Eukaryota > Metazoa > Arthropoda > Insecta > Coleoptera > Chrysomelidae > Galeruca > Galeruca laticollis. Next base: position 154,376,562 of record OY998177.1, read on the forward strand.
TTCAATTTGTCGGCGTTTACATTTTCAAGTTTTTAAATAATTTTAATTATATGCTTGTGGTATTCATTTGCATATTTTGTGCTGTTATGGTTGATGAATGTGCTTGACGTCTTGCATATTTTCTAATATTACGTACAATCCCGCTAATATTGTAAGTAAGGTTAGGTTTTCTCACTTTCAAAACATATAAGTATTCAATTGTATTGTAGCTCCCTTATGATGACAATATCCATTGGCGAAATGTTGGAAATATAATTTTATAAGAGTACACGTTCCTTTTGATGCTTCTCCCAAATAATATGGTTTTTCGATTTTGTTTCTAACTAGTCAGCAAAAGACTACTTTCCACTTTCTCTCTCTCTCTCCATATATATATATATATATATATATATATATATATATTTGGGTGACAATTTGATATACCATACTATACCTTTAATGTATGGATATATGAATATAACACTATGAAATATTATTTGTCAAGGTTTTACAATCTGTGATTGTAGCGACACTATTGCACACACACCTTTAGCAGCGTATGCAATATATTTCAATTTTGACAGTAGTTGTCAAATAATGCCCGGCTATGATAAATATTAATTTTGTATTTAGAAAGATGAATTTATTCACAATCGACTTAATCACTATTGTCTCAGGGTGGGATCAAATTGTTTAAAAAATAATAATTCAAATTTTATAATTTTAACGTATTCTCAAAATTAAATATTACTCTATTATTCAGAATCTCGAGTAACTGTTTATTCAATATTATAAAAGACACTATATTATTATCTTATGACATTTACGATTTTTCTGTCACTGAAAATTAACCAAATGTCACTGATTAAATCGAAAATTCTATTGAATGCAAAATGTTTAATTCTATAAAAATATTTGTTGAATGAATACCACAGTGAGTTGGAATCAAAATTATATATTATACTATCGGATAGCAAATTTCAAAAAATTATTATTCCCCAGAAATATCATAAAAGAACAAAGATCGTATTTTCTACTAACCCTAAAATTAAAACAACATATCTGCTAGAAAACAGCCTAATTAAATATTTTTACCAAAAGTTTAAATCGTCAAATTTACACTAGACGTGTATAAATGTCAAATAACACAATATCCGATCAAAATTCAAAAAAATTTCTTCGCTTGATGTAAAATTTCATATATATAACGTTAATTTTGTTTGAATTCAAAACTATCCTATAGATGCATCTATTTCAAATTTATTCAAAAGGCCTGTTAATTCTCGAGAAATAATTTAAAAAACTGGAGCGGACTTACCAACTAGGAACAGAAATAACTCGCACTTATTCTATACGAATTTAGAATTCTGGATACTTTCTAAATATATAATTTAGAAAACTGGATCCACTTATTCTATATACGATGCATGTCTTCTTCGAATTATGCACGCACTGGATTTATAATGGATGGCTTTATAATCTGATTGTATAATTGAATAATTTCTATTATATTCTCAAAAAAATGAGACAACTCTAAATGTGATGTTGTCTCGGGGGGGTTTCAAATTCAATTAACTAAACTTTGTTCAAATAAATAAATCTCTTTTCCTGTGGTTACGAGATTTTCTTGTTATAAAAAAAATACTAATTCATGTTTCCCAATAACAAAGAGAGATTTTGAATTCTTTTATTACAATTGTGAGTCTGCTATCAGAGACCTCTGTATTTTGAAATTTCAAATATATTCTCCAAATTGTAATATGATCTATCTATCATTAGATATATTCTGCATAAATGTCATCAGAAATTAAAATGTCAAATTTGATATATATATATATATATATATATATATATATATATATATATAGGTGGGGATAACGGGGATTTCAGTCCAAAGAATCAACGCCAAGATCTTTTATTTACAAAATGCCGCCAAGCTTTCGTGTCCTTTTGACACTTCTTCAGGGCAATGTAAAATATTTTAAGTAAATTCAATATAAATAATCATTAAAAAATTTGTAAATGTAAAAATAAATCTAATTATAATATACTTGATGTCATATTTACTTATGTGAAATATGACATCAAGTATATTATAATTATATTTATTTTTACATTTACAAATTTTTTAATGATTATTTATATTGAATTTACTTAAAATATTTTACATTGCCCTGAAGAAGTGTCAAAAGGACACGAAAGCTTGGCGGCATTTTGTAAATAAAAGATCTTGGCGTTGATTCTTTGGACTGAAATCCCCGTTATCCCCACCTATATAGCATTTTTCAGTCGTTATATAAAAAAAAATTTATATATATATATATATATATATATATCGAATACCAAAATTATTGCATACAAATATAAATAATTTTCCTTATTTTATATATGTATATATATATATATATAAATATATATATATATATATATATATATATATATATATATATATATATATAATTACATAGAAATTCCAATTATCCACTTTCCAATAAAAACAAACACCAAACACCACAACGCCAAAGGCTATCCGTGGTCATTAGATGTGGTAGTATTTATGCCGTTATTTTGAATTTGTTCACTCAAATAGATAATCTTGAAATCACAATTACAATCACAATATTACAATAATAAAATATAACATTACAAGAATAAAAAACAATCCAATATTACCATAATAATATGCAACAGACTATTACATCAATAAAATACATTAGACACAATAATAAAACAGAATACAAAATCTTGTACCTATTTCAATTTCTATTTAAAGTCGAATTTACACCCTTCTCTTTCAGATTCTAAAAGATACTTAATAACCCTACTTATAAATTGCTGAAGTGACTTCGATAGCTTTATTTTAGATGGAAGTAGAGTATAGATTCTAGTGCCCAAGAACATGTGCATCTCTAACCTACTGCTTCACTTGCTGTGGATTCTTCTACTCTATTCTGAGCTTTAGCTCCGGTAAAGTAATTATGGGATATACTGTTAAAAGTATTATTCTTGTAAAAAATTTTAGATATCTTTAGAAACAAATTCTGCCCTATGTCAAGAATTTTGGAATCTCTATATACAGGATCAGATGAATAAACACGATTTTTTCCCTTAATTTTTAAAAAATATTTTTGTATAATTTCTACTCTAGCTAACCACATATTTGCTGCTCCACCCCATCCTAATAATCCGTATGTAAGTCTTGAGTGTAATAATGCCTAGTATAACTTCTTCAGATGTTGTAATTCCATAACTTTAGTCATATACCTCTATTTATATAGCAAAGTTCTTAATGTTTTTATTAAGTGATCAATATGATAATTCCATCGCAAATGGCTATCCATTATGATTGTTGAATTTTTATTTTTATTGGTTGGTTGGATATGTCATATTTGTTCACTTCTCGTTTCTATAAGTAAAACATCATAATCGAGAAGATTATTTTCATAACTTGTCAACGGGAGAAATACAGTTTTCGTTAAATTAACAGTGAGCAGTGTATGATTGAACCAGTCAAATTTTATTTTAAGATCATCCTCTGCTATTGCTTTTAACTCTGCCCATCGGCTGTATGGAACACCACGGAATGGTCGGCAAAACTGGCCACTTTGTTACGTTGAGAATTTGCACCAGCATTGTTCATCACTTGATATGAGTTTGAACACACTTATAGTTGAATATTGCTACCTTACCTTAGTTCATTTACAAATATTATATATACAAAAAATTAACCACCTGATCCCCTGTACTAAATATCAAAGATTATTTGAACATTTATATAGAAAAATTAATATAAGAGAAAGAAAGTGTCAATATATACTTGTTCATGAAAAAATATATAAAACGTTACTTGAACAATTTACATAAAAAAATAAACAGTAATATTCGAACCGTTCCACGGTAGGACGTTTCCATCCACTAGGTCCTATCAGTGGCGACTACTGTCGATCCCCATCAGATACGGAGCTTTGGGGACGAGCAGTCCAAAAAAATCCATAAAAAACGAAGGGTCTCCATCACCCGGGTTTATCTTCTTCATATCGGTATGGCCTCTACCACTCCAAACAAGGACGATCTTCGGTAAGTACGTATATCCTATACTAGTACCAGTCCAATATACCTGAAGATTAGATAGCTTTGGTTGTCTGATGGCCAAAATGGCCGATCTAAACGGCTTTGCGTAAATATCCCGTGTATCAACGGTAAGGTGTTTGGTTCCCAACAAAATCAAAACTATCAATATCCAACCAAATATCACCTAGTGGCCAACTTGACAAAAATCCCCCATTCAAAGGGTGGAAAGTAATTTCCCAAAAATACAACTTATATTAACCCTCCACGCACGTGACTTTCTCTAGCGAACTACTATGAGTAAGCGTCACAAGCCACCTGTTCTAGCCGGAAGCACGAGAACCCTCAATGTCAGTGCCATGTCAGGTTCCAAAACTGAACAGATAGTTAAACGCATTCCCTACCCCAAATCTAATTATTAACTGTAAGCATAATTCGAATCACCTTCGAAATCACGTAAAATTTACATGAATACAAATTCAACCAAACTGTCTCCCATGCGCGATTTGACATTCACATTTTTAAACATGAAATATTCGCATCAGGTTATAACCGAACAGTGCGTTACAACGAGACTTCAAATGACCTATTATTCAAAGTGAAACATTCAACCCCCTCAACAAACAATCCCCAACTGATCGCTAAACTAAACCCCAGTAGCGCTGAAACAACGAACGTACCTAAACTATTAATCAAAGAACAGACTTCTTGTCCATAGACACTTTTCCAAGTGTTTTTAAACTTATTAAGCTGTTTATGTATATATAGAATAGGATGGGACCGGAAACGGTGCCTTGAGGGATACCACAGTTACTATAACTACTACCGATGTGTACAATGTACACATTGTTTTCTATTAAAAAATAACTTTTAAATAAATCTAGGGCCCTACTCCCAATTCCTGTATCTTCCAAAGCCTCCAATAACTGCTGATGATCAACCATATTAAAAGCGTTTGCAAGATTAAGGAATACCACTAACGCTGGTTTACTCTTATCTACAGCTGTGTACATTTCTTTGGTTAAATCGGCTATCGCACCCTGTGTTGATTTATTCTTCTGAAACCCGAATTGCTGAGGTGAAATAATACTATTATTCAAAAAAAGGATTCTATTCTACTTTTAACAATTTTTTCAAAAATTTTTGCCAATAATGAAGTTAAAGAAATTGGCCTGTAATTAGAGGGTTGACACTCATCACTTTGTTGGTATTATAACGCAAAATTTAAATTGATGTGGACAGTTGCCCTGGAGAATAACCAAATTAATCAGGTATGTTAGTGGATGTACAATTTCTTCTTTAATTTTCTTAAGTATTTCAGCTATTATGCCATCCATGCCCGGTGTTTTATAATTTTTTAAATTTCAAGTAATTTTTACTATTTCACTTATATCTGCGGGGTCAATAAAAATTGACTTGGTCAGGAATTTTGTCGTCGTGGTTGAGGTGTATTTGGTTTTTTTTTATTTTACTAGCTAGGTTTGCTGCAACATTACAAAAATAATCATTGAATGTTTTGGCTATTTCCAATATATTTGTAACTATTGTATTATTTTCATAATATACCCTTTGACTTCTTGTTTTTTTTTAAATTTTTATCACTGATTCGAGTAATTACCTTCCATAGATTACGCAGAGAATTTTTATTGTCTAGTATCACTTTCTTATAATCATCTATTTTCGTTTTTTTAATAAGCCTATTGAGATTATTCCTATAGGTAATAAATAGTTGTTTAGAATTCTCATCCATTTTCACTTGATACGTTTTATACAGTTTATCACTGAGTAAAATAGATTTAACAAGGACTTGAGTTATCTATTCTTTTTTTTATATTACTTTTATTCATTTTAATATTATTAGTATAACCGGAAATACAATCTAGAAATGTATTTAGAAAACAATCCCAAGCATTTTGTGTTTAATTTATTCTGTACAATACATTCCAATCCATATTTCTTAGTTTATTTTTTAGATGTTTGTAATTAATAACGTTTATAGAGCTAACATATTTGGGTACGTTATATGGTGTAGTTGATAAAGAAAAATTGAGTAATATACTACGATAATCAGTGATATTAGTGTCTAATACACAGGCGTCACTTTAAATTTTACGAATGCATGATCCTGATGAAACTCTCGTATATTTGAATTTTGTAAAAAATGCTGGAGTTCGCTCACGAACTCTTCTTCACTTGTTAAAGGAGATCTCTGAATGCATGATAATAGTATGTTGCAATTATAAGCACTACTCTCTATAACTATAAACTTACTGCAAGGAATTTGTATTATTTTATAATTATATTGAAATGCATTATTTATATACACAAGAGTACCATCAACCCGGTTAAGATCAGCATTATTGTATATTATATCGTATCCATCTCTCTTGTACACATTGACATCAAAATTATTAGCAGATTAAATATAAACGCTGGAGTTCAAATTCACAGAAGTAGTAACAAAAGCCATAAAGGGATAAAAGAAGAAACTACTTTAAATGATGATATGTTCTCTGACATTATCAAAAACCTGGGACAAAAACGAATAACACTCCTCACTAGATCAATTAGAAAAATACTATGATATTCAAAATTGTAATATTTTAGCTATATAATCTATTTTCTAGAAAAATACTATAAGACTAATCTTTTATTATTCACCCAAATACCCACGTTTTACTAACAAATCATGAATGCTACGAATTGCCGTTGGTCACTTAAATATTTCGAGCATCACCCAAACTTTTTCAAATAAATAAACTTACGAGTATGTACTACGTATGGCATTGGATATAATGTGATTGTCTAGTGGAAATATTCATGAAATAGAAAATAATCCACTACATGTACTTGTCTTTCTACATTAACTAATATCGGCTAAATGGTTAGTGGAAATAAATATTCATTTAGACAAAAACAATTCCTAAATAAATCTTTTTGCGATTATTTTATTTTTGTATTATTATATCGTATGCATAAGATCACTTTTCTCGTTGTATATATAAATTAGAGAACATTGATAACTATACTCACAATTTACAAACTCCTCAAAAATAGGTGCTTTAACTGTATACACTTTTCGAAAATACACTTTGATAAATCTAAAATTTTTTGTCGAAGTTCACAACTAAAATTGTTCACTTTACATATAATTTGGTGCGATTTGACACAATTTAAAGTTAACACTGATAATCCAAGTACTCCATAGTACGAGATATATACACTAGAATTTCGTATATAGCATCAGCTGTCTACTTCGAACGATAAAATATTATACACAAGCGGTTTGAATTAATTTTTAATATATTCTTCTGCACGAAGTATAAATATTGTCAGTTATTTACTTTTAAAATAGATTACAAGATCACAAACATATATTTTATTGGAAAAACGTGTTCACACCAAAAACAAGTTTGTGTTGAAAGATATTAAATAACGCAGGGAAAATAAATTGGAGATATAGTCTACGATCGTTCCGAGTTTTTCGAAAAAATCAGCAAGACGCTTTGTGCCCAGAGCAACACGCGGCGCTGATTTCCGCAAACTGGGCGTCGTGATGCCTCAGATCTGATGTTCGGCGCGAATTTGACTCTCGCTACGCTACGCTTTTGCAGAGTTGCCAAATAGGCATTACGGAGAATATACGGCATAGATAGACATTTCCAAAAATTGAACATGTCAACGTGGTGTTTCTGGAAAGTGAAGTGTAATCTAAGTATTTTATTCGCGGCATCCGAAAACGGTATCCAGAAAGAACCGTTAGATTAGGACTTTAAAATATATGAAGTTATATCACAATGCACAATTTTTGTTCTCTCCTGTTATCAAAGAGTCCTAGAGTCAAGTAACTGACTGTAGAGAGAAACTATCAGAGGACGGTGTAGTGCGATGTGCTATCTTTCAATAAATACATACTGTATCCCATTGAGAATAAGGTAGAGAACAACGGTACATTATTCAAGTGTAAAAAGACGATAGAACAAAACATGAAAAGATGAAATGTCACTTGTTTTTAGAATGAGAATTGTTGAAAGCTAACTGAATCTATCAATAGTCATAATTTTTTATCACGCTTTTGTTTTACATTCCCTCAAATAATATTAATATACTACTAATTTTCTGTCATTCTTGACTTTTCGCCCTTAATTACAAGGCTTTATCAAAAGATTCTAATTTCAGTCTACAATAAAAATTCACATTAGATAACACTGACAAACAATTTACATTGAAAATAGCACACAAAAGTAAGGGTACATTGAATATAAAAGAGTACGTACCTTGACAACCATCTTCTTTGATCGATCATCAATGTTTGGTTCAAGTATTTGAGTTTTTTTTTGTTTTTTTATTATTTTCACTGATAACAGCTAATTAGAGTTCAATTTAATTTTATACACTGTGTCTTGGCAATGTTTGAGTATTGTCAATATACAGGGTGTCCGATAATATAAACGGAGGAATATTAATTTTTTTTGTTGGTTTATTATGCACAAATTATGAGGCTGCATGTAAAAGGTTATGGTAAATTTTACTCAAGTCCTCTATGTCTTTCTTGTCATTCAGTGCTTCGGGTTCATTCTTAATGGCAACCATTTCTTTGATTTTAAGTTTAGTAATGTTTTGGTCTTTATATATAATTTTTGTGTTTGGAAAATCGAATTCATGTTTTTTGTTTATTTCATGCTTATGGAGTGCAGTCGACGCATTTTTCGTGTAGTTGTGACCGTTTATTCTATTTTCCAAGTATTGTGTTGTCATTCCTATATCTTTTTTTGGACAATTAAGACAAGAGACCCAGTATACCAAGTTTGATTGTTTTTTAGTGGAGTTTTTGCATTTCAAACATGTAAAGGCTGTTGATATACGATAGTGTGACTAATGTATTTTAATTTTTCCGATAGTCCATTTGCGTAAGGCAATGCTATATATTTTTGTGGGGTGGTGTGTATTTTGTTGGTTCTAAATTTCAAATTATAGTAATATTTTATTGTTCGTTGTCTTTGATTTTTTCTAATGAGATTTTGACAATAACCATTTTGTACGAGTATTTCTTCCACTTTTTTTAAAATTTCTGGCCGATAATCAGGAGAAGTTAGATTTATAGCCCGATCTATTAAGCCAATAACTACGCTCTCTTTTCGACTACTAGTGTGATAAGAACTCAAATTCAAGTATCTACCTGACCACGTATGTTTGTTGTAAAGTTTAGTTTTTATGTTATCATTGTTTTGGTTTCTCATTAGTGTCAAATCTAAAAAAATAAAGCAACCATTCTCCTCTATCTCATGCGTGAATTGAATGAAATTAGTTATTACATTTTTGAAGTATCTTGGTTATTTGATCTTCCGGTATAGCTAATATACAGTCATCTACGTAGCGTTTGGAGAAAATTAAATCTGTAGAGGAGTTTTTTAAAACATGTTCTTCCAAAAATTGCATAACCAATTGCGCTATACACGAGGAAATTGGCGAACCCATTGCACAACCAACCAACCGCAAAATGGCAGAGAAAACCAAAGTAATCAAGAGCAAAGCAGAAACAGGGATGACGGTAATAGGAGACAAATAAACATGGTCAGACAGGAGATACAGGTGGAAGAATGTATTCCTGGACAGGACAATATAGCGAATTTTGCTTAGATCGTCCTTACGTGCATAATATCATCTATTCATCGCGATATGAACATCCTCGAGAATTTATTGTAGATCATGAAAATAATAGTAAAAAAGTAGAAAAACCTAATTTAATATTTATCCAGGGTAGATTACAAAACATTATTTGTAGAATTTTAATAGATACAGGTTCAGAGGTAACATTAATTAAACAGGATATAGTAGATAATTTAAATAAGGATGATATTATGATGATAAATACAAAGGAACTATCATTAGTAGGGGCGAATGATAAAAATTTATATTATAGAAATAGTACCATAATTACAGATTTTTATTTGGGAAATATAGCTTATAAAATACAACTATTAGTAGTTAAGAATTTAAAATATGACGTTATTTTGGGAAATGATGAATTGAGCAATCAAAAGATGATTATTGATTATAAACAAGGGTACATGGTATGTGAAGGTAATATAATAACTTTTGATAAAAAGGAAGAACAAGTGGTAGAGGATATATAATGTCAAATAAATGAAATAGAAATTTTGAAAAATCTACAAGAACAATTTTGTCCCATACAATATAGAAGAGATATCGATGAGTTATTGAAAAAGCATGGGAGACTCTTCAACAAAGAAGTATGTATAGCAGCAAAATATATACATAAGTTGGAAATGAATGAGGATATTAGTAATTTCAAGATAAAAACCTATCCCATTCCTTATAAGCTGAAAAATGAAGTATACCAGGAGTTAGAAAAGATGATACAAGATGGTATTATAGAAAGATCCAACTCTCCATGTCAGTGCAATAACATGTGTCCGTAAAAAGTCAGGTGAGATTAGATTATGTCTGGATGCCAGAAATATCAACTCTTATACTAAAAAACAATATGAGAGTCCTTTAAATGTAGAGGGGATATTCGGTAGGATTACAAGAGCTAACATATTCACAAAACTGGATATAAAACATAGTTTCTGGTTGATTCCATTGGATAAAAGAAGTCGTCCATATACAGCATTTATGATTGATGGTGTAGTATACCAATTTTGTGTTGTTCGATTTGGTTTACAGAGTTCGTATGCAGCATTGATAAGAACACTTCACACTGTTCTTAACCAATATGAATATTTTACATTGCACTATATAGATGACATCTTAATATATTCAGAAAATGAAGAACAACACCACGAAAATTTGAAGACTATATTGGCAGAATTGGAAAGAGCAGTATTAAAATTGAACATGGAGAAATGTCAATTTTACCAAAAGAAAGTGCAGTATTTGGAATATATTTTGAATTCTACTGGAGTGAGAATGAACCCTGAACGAATTAGAACTATAAGGGAATATAAGACACCGACTAATCTGAAAACTCTTCGAGGATTTTTGGGAATTCTCAACTACTTCAAACGACTAATACCCGACCTCAGTAATAAAGAAATTCCACTAATTGAGTTACTCAAGAAGGAAACGAAATGGAAATGGGATGCTAGGAGAGAACAAGCTTTTCAAGAACTGAAGGAAATATTTTTACAAAATTTACAGGTTTATCATCCTCAATATGACAAGCCAATCATTTTAAGGACAGATGCATCCATAGATAGGTTAGCAGGAGTTTTATTGCAAGAACAAGAGGAAGGAGAAGTACAAATCAGTTTTATTTCCCGAGTAACGAAGAACTTTGAAAGAAAATATTCAGTTACTGAATTGGAGATGGCAAGCATTGTATTTTGCATAACTAAATTACGTTTATATCTATTAGGAGCAAAATTTTACTTGGAAACAGACCATTCAGCTTTAACAGCAATGTTTAAAAATCGTTATGCCAATAATAGGATACATCGATGGTTTCTTCTATTACATGAATATGAATTTGAAATAAAATTTATTTCTGGTAAAACTAATATAGTAGCGAATGCTCTTAGCCGTGAAACAGAAATGAAGAAGAAGGATCAACAATTCCAAATTGGCATCAATAGGTTGCAGAAAACTGAAGGTTTGTTTACTTTGGAGAAAATAATGGAGGATCAGAGAAATTTGCAAGCATCTTGTAAAAGGGGAGCATTTCAAAACGAGGGAATTTGGTATAAGGAAATGGAAGATAGGGAAATTTATTTAATAACATCTGAATATGCTGAAGAAATCCTTAGACAACTACATGATGAATATGGACATATAGGATCTCGGACACTATGGATGTTGTTTAGAGAAAATTACACCGCAAAGAAAGACACATCATTAGTTGAAGAAATATGTGAAACTTGTAAAATTTTCCAGTTGGCAAAGGAAAAGAATTATCATAATATTAGTGGACCAAAACCTATAATAGCACTCAAGCCTTTACATATAGTAGCTATTGATTTTATATCACAATTATTACCTAGCAAGCAAGGCAATAAACATATTTTAGTCATGGTAGATATTTTCTCAAAATTTGAGAGAACTTTTCCTTGTCAACGTACCAATACAAACACAGTAATATCTTGTCTGAAAAATTTTATAGAAGAAATAGGAACTCCTGAAATCTTAATACTGGATCATGCTACTTACTTTGTGAGTGAAAAAGTCAAACGAATCTGTAGACATCATAACATAAAAATGAATTTCATAAGCATAAGAAGACCATCATCTTATCCAGCTCAGAGGTATATCAAGGAAGTTGTCAAGTATTTAAGGATTTTATGTAATAATAGGCACAATTTATGGGAAGAAAATCTGAACCAAGTAGAAAAATTTTTAAATCAATTACCTAATGGAGTTACTGAAGAATATCCACAATTTATTTTGAAAGGAATACTCCCAGAACGTGATTGTATTATACAGAGAGAATGAGACATGTCTCAAGTTCTAAATAAAGTAAGCAAGAATTTGGAGAGAAGTGCTATCTTTAGCTTTTATTATTGCATTCTCCCTGAATTCGGGGTCGGACAGATTTATTGATCGATCTGCGAGTCCTATAATGACAGTTTTTTGTGTGTTAGAGGGTGTTGTGATTTAAAATTTAAAAACGGTCCTCAATCCCAAGAATATAAAATAAACAATATATAATTAAATAAAAAAAGACCAAGAACCAAAAAAAACAATACAATATATATATATATATATATATATATATATATATATATATATATATATCTATATATATTTCAATTTTATGTTCTTGGGTTAAGGTTATGAATAATGTAAACTGAATATCGTCTATAGTGACGTTTCGCTCCTTGTTGGGAGCTTTTTAAAAAAGATTTTATTTCATATCTGGATGGAATAAAATATCCCAATTAATGAGTATAAAATTTTGTACAAAAATGACACTTAACATATATAAAAACAAGCTTGTTGATAAAATGATAAAGGTTTTTAACTCAGAAGCAAATTCACTACATACGGGTGAAATCCAAAGTGTCTAGTATTTTTATTTCGTTTTTGGATGCATGTATTTTGGTCACTAAATTCATTACATAATCAGATTATGGTAGATTTGACTTAAATTCTTTACGTCTTGTTCATTATTCGCCACATTCTTTTCACTTTTTATATGTACCATCTCTTTGATTGCCAATTTATGGTAATTATATAAACACGAAATAACAGAAAAACATGAGTTTTGACTTTAATAATACTAACAAAGGACTCTAATTACCATAAATTGGCAATCAAAGAAATGGTACATATTAAAAATGAAAATAATGTGGTTAATGATAAACAAGACGTAAATAATTTAAGCCAAATCTTCCATAATTAATTTGATCATGCAATGAGTTTAATGACCAGAATACATGCATCCAAAAACAAAATAAATATACTAAACACTTTTGATTTCACTCGTATGTCGTGAATTTGCTTGTAAGGTAAATATCTTTATCATTTTATCAACAAACTTGTTTTGATATATGTTTTTGTACATACTCCAAAATTTTATAATAATTAATTTCAAATATTTTACCTACGACCACCCCTGTAAGTAGTCAAAAACACACAGTCGGCAATCAATGTACGACGTCTATCACGCACGGTAGAACAAAACGCACGGCTGTAAAGTAAATCGCACGGCTTCCATAGCAACCACTTAGCAACTGTCAATAAAGGTGGCCATTTTATTCAAAATGTACTACTTAGATATTTGACGTTGAATTTTATTCTATATATAAATGGTAGATAACATTTATTAGATATGAGATTGCATTTTATACTAAGAGTTATTTGGAATTATATGATAATTGGTTCCGTTTCAATCAATTCGCATCTTTTGGCTGTCTGAATGTATCTCATACTAAAGTGGCCCATTTAATCCCGCGGGTGGTGTTTGATTCCTGAGGGAAGTAATCCACCTAAGGGATTAATGTCACTTTAGTCGAGAGGTGTATACGCTATTTTATGCAATTCCGGTAATTCTACATACATTTTTAATAAAAATAAATACTACTTAGGACGGACTTTTACGAAACTTGGCTGGGCATCGAAGGTAAACTCCTAATATGCTTGGCTGGGCATCGATGAGTGACTTTTATAAAACTTGGCTGGGCATCGAGGATATACGTTTTCACTTGTACTTTGGATACCTTAATAAGATTATAAACACAAGTACAAGTGGGTCTTAGGTAAAGTATAGTACGTAACTCGTGTTGTAACGCATTTTACGCACTCACGGAATTACGCACCCGCCGCTACGCGGCCTAGTGCGTAACTTTTCCGTTCGTGCGTAAAATGCTTCTTACAACACGCGTTACGTAATATACTATTACATTTAATTATAATATTTTTTTGTTTCAAATTTGGGCTTAAAATTCTGAGAATGAAGTTTGGAGCGAATGAAGCCATCTCTGCTTATGTGGCCGCACACTGATGAGGACGCGTCCGTAACAAGCTTAATATGTCTTTCGACCGGCTGTTTGTGACAAGGAAATTTTGGAACATCTGGTGGCTCTTCAGTTTGTATAAAACATTTGAGCTCTTCATCAGAATATTTAACCAGTGTTGGTGGATCGGTTATGTCACAATTTTGCTAGTTTATTACTGAAATGTAGTCTTAGGCTTAAAAATTCAGCGACGGTAATTTGAAGACCCGCTGCCATGTCGTTCTTTTTAGCGCTTCTCACTTTTGAAATGCGGCGTAATGCAAGCTCCCTAATATGCTGTCGTGAATCAGCAACCATACAAAGAAGTACTTTTTCTGGATGCGCGAAATAAGCATTTCTTTGAATCGCCGCATCGACATATTTTTTCTGCCATTCTCATTCAAATATCATAAACATAAATAACGTTTTTTTATGCGGAACCAAATATGTGCATACACTTTTACCACAGAATCCGCCAGTTTTCTCAAATTTTCGTTCGGCTGATTGGTGGCAATATTTAGTCGTAATATTCTGTTGGCAAAAGTAATCCAACGTGCGTGCGCCAACTGCCCTGGATTCCTTTTTTCCAGATCATTAGACACTTTTCCACTCATGACAGCTTGAGTGATATTCAATAGGTATTTTTGATTAGAACACAGGTCTTTTACGTCCACCAATGGTAGTTCAGTGTCAATTTTATCGAATGTCACTATCGGTAATGTCTCACAAGTCACAAGTAGAGTTCCAATTGGACCCGAAAAACTTTTTGGTCCAGTTATTGTACCGTCTATGCTATAAAAAAAATGCCGAAGGGGAAGTTCATTACCATGTAGCTGACATATGAACCAATGAAGTTTCGGTTTAAATCTAACTCAATGAGTCTTAAAATTCTCCCCTTTGTATCAGTAGGTATTCGTAACGGTTCCATCGCATCCCAACGCTACGAGTTGGGATAAGTCTGCATATGATTTCAAGTAATTTAACATACTTTTTGCGCAACTTTTTGAATGTCCGGATTGTGGTTTGACGTGGCCCATATATCTGGAAAATGGTTCCTCTTAAAAGACAATATGTTCTTCTACCACAGTTGTTCGGTAATGTTATCTACCACGTCGCTCCATTTTTACGGTTCGGTCTTTTCTACCATCAAAATAAACTGCTGCTCGTACTTGGAGTAAGTTCGTTTGTCTTTTCCTTGCTCTTCGAATTTTCGATCTGTCTATTACGTTACTTTTTGCACTTTCCGATATGATGCCAAAGTCCATTAATACAGCAGAGGCAATTCTTGTTGCTGTTCGATTAGAAGCAGAAGTCCTATCACACTCTAACGCTACTACTGATTTTCTCATTTGTGTTGACATCACCCATGAAGAAGTAGACGGTTCATTTTCAGTATTGTAGATGAAGTCTTTGTCTAACTAATCTGTATTTTGAGCGGGAGCGATTTCTTCGTCGTCTTGTTCGTTATCAACAGCAACTTGTTTTGAATTACTTGCAGCAGCAGCTATTTGCAAATTTGTACGAGCTGATTCTGAAGCTAATTTTCGATTACGTTTTTTTAACATTGGTTTTGATATTTTAATATTTACAGTTCCTATAGCTATTTGTCGGAGTGTCCTCTGATCTATAATAAAGGCTTGTTCCAATTTCGGGATTTTCTTATCCTTAGTACAAGTACAATTTTAAAAACTCTCGCATTTGCAGTAAAATATATCAAACAGAGTAGTTTTTACTTGCTATACAAAACCATCTGATTACAAGTGAAAAAAGTCTTTTTTGTGTGAGGATTTCTTGATGTTCATATACTTTTTGTGATAGTCCTTCAACATTTTTACTATTCTTGGATTACTGAGAGTTGGAATTGAAGCCCGCTCCAATTGTTCTTGTATTTTTTGTATATGAATCTGATATCAAAAAATGTTGCCTCTTTAGAATTAGTTTCAGGTATGAGATTGCCGCGAATATGTAAATAACACTTCATAATATCATAATATGTCGGTAAAACTCTATTGTCTAAATCACTTCCTTGTCCAAATATGGAACAGGCACTTTTATTTCGTGTTTAAGTTACTTCTACTTGCCATTTTGTACTAACGAAATAACGAAATTGTCTAACGTATTACACCGACCAAACGTTCTCACCGCTCTACTATCTCTTATAATACTAAGAGAATGTAGGCAATTTTATTCAAGGTCATATTTAAACTGACCATAACAACAGTTATAGCTACTATTCGACTAAAAACATCTGCTTATTTGCCCGGTTCATATTATTTGTTTACTATTCACTTTTCCCGAAATGTATGACTATTTGACCTCGCGGCGGATTCTCAACGCTACGATTGTTCAACTCGATTTTTTTAAGGACTTAGAATCTGTAGGAGGTCTTAAATTTAGCCAATGCGAGGTAAAATAAACCTTCAAATAGACAATGTATTTTTTAAATAGAAAGGCAAAAATTAAATCACCTGATTTTTTTTGGTATCCAGCGGACCCTGATGATGGTCGGTGATTACCAAAAATAAAATGTTGACGTAATCTTCAATGCCACTGACATATTTTAGCATATAATGCGTACACGATTTAAGATAAAAAAAATTCGCTCCACCCTAATATACAGGATGTCAATTTGAAAACGAACGGCATTTAATATTGACTAAACTAATGACAGTATCAAAATTTGGCGAAACACGTCAATTTACATATCAACCCCCTGACCCCCATGACACTAACCCCTAAAATTTTAAATAGAATTCAAGCTATTTATTTTGCCATTTTTGAGTTCCTTATGTAATTCTTAGATAAATTACATTATTACTTTTCCGCCCAACCTTTCTATATGCGAGAAAAGTATTGGTTTATCCCAAAAAAAAATGGAATTTTGAAAAAAATTTCTAGTTATTTCCACGTTTTCCATCAACAACAACACGAAAAAACGGTTTTAAGAAAAAAAATCCTGTGTGTATGTCGTCGTCGTTGTCGTCGGCCACTTTTCCTTACATGTCTTGTTAGCACTATGCAGCCTCCGGATTGTAATATGTCAGCAATTTTATGATTGAATATTGTAAGGGACATGTCACAGATGATCCCTATCGATTTTCAGTTCACCAGAGCCAGTACAACGGGTGCTATTGTACTTGAAGTACAACATTTTGTAATTTTTTGAGAAATTTCAGTTTGTTAGCACGATACAGCCTCCGGAGTTCAACAAGTCACCAATTTTATGATTGAATATTATTCAGGGCATCTCACTGATGAAACCTATTGATTTTCAGCTCACCGGAACCAATACAACAGGTGCTACAGTACTTTAAGTACGATATTTTTGTCATTTTTGGAGAAGTTTCAGTTTGTTAGCACGATACAGCCTCCGGAGTATATACAAGTGACCAATTTTATGATTGGATATTATTCAGAGCGTTTCAAATATGAACCCTACTGATATCCAACTCAGTAAAGCCAGTACAACGGGTGCTATGGTATTTGAAGTACCAAATTTTCGTCATTTTTGGATAATTTCAGTTTGTTACCACGATACAGCCTCCAGCGTGTATACAAGTGACCCATTTTATGATTGAATATTGTTCAAGGTGTCTCACAGATGTACCTTATCGATTTTCAGCTGACTAGAGCGAGTATAGCGGGTCATATAAATCCAGATATACTGAATTTTTGGTTTATTTTTGGAGAAATTTCGGTTTGTTAGCACGATACATCCCCCGAAGTAACAATTTTATGATATAATATTGTTCAGGACGACAGATGCGGAAAAGTTAGTTTTAATCCTTAAAACCGTTTATTTTTTTTCAAAATTGAAGTACTTGACATCGCGAATGTGTGGAATGTATATTTAGGAATACTAGTACAAATAAAAATAAACGGTTTTAAAGATTAAAACTATCTTTTCCGCATCTGTGAGATGCCCTGAATAATATTCTATCATAAAATTGTCACTTGTATACACTTTGGGGTACGCATCGTGTTAAAAAAACGGAAACGTCTCCAATAGTAAACAAAAATGCAGTATATCTGGATTTATAGGACCCGCTGTACTCGCTATAGTCAGCTCAAAAACAATAGGGTACATCTATGAGACACCTTGAATGTCACAACTTGTTACATATCCAATTATAAAATTGGTCACTTGTATACACTCCGTACTAAAAACCCGAAATTTAGCCAAAAAGGACAAAAAATGTGGCCCTTCAGGTACCATAACACCCGATGTACTAGCTCTGGTGAGCTAAAAATCAATAGGGTTCATCTATAAAACGCCCCGAACAATATTCAATCATAAAATGGGTCACTTGTATAGACGCTGGAGGCAGTATCATGTTAACAAACTGAAAGTTCTCCAAAAATAACAAACATTTAGTACCTCAAGTACCATAGCACTCGTTGTACTGGCTTAAGTGAGCTGAATTTCAATAGGATTCAGCTTTGAGACGCCCTGAGTAATATCCAATCATAAAACTGGTCACTTGTATATACTGTGGAGGCTGTATCGTGCTAACAATCTGAAATTTCTCCAAAAACGACAAAAATGTCGTACTTAAAGTACTATAGCACCTGTTGTACTGGCTGTGGGGAGCTGAAAATCAATGAGGTTCATCTGCGAGATGTTCTGAATAATATTCAATCATGAAATTGCTGACTTTTTGCACTTCGGAGGCTGTATCGTGCTAACAAACTGAAATTTCCCAAAAAATGACAAAATGTCGTACTTCAAGTACCATAGCACCAGTTGTACTGGCTATTGTGAGCTGAAAATCAATAGGGTTCATCTATGAGATGTCTTGAACCTTATTTAATCTTAAAATCTGTGATTTGTTGCACTCCGGAGGCTGTATCGTGCTAACAAGACATGTAACGAAAAGTGGCTGACGACGACGACATACACACAGGATTTTTTTCTAAAAACCATTTTTTCGTGTTGTTCTCAATGAAAAACGTGAGAATAACGCAAAAACTTTTTTCAAAGTTTCAACTTTTTTGTGGGTAAACCAATATTGTTCTCGCATATTAGATAGGTTGGTCGGAAAAGTAATAAAATTTCAAATTATTATTTACTTAAATTTTAACCCAGCCCTGTTAGGACCCATGAAATTCATTTCTTTTTCGAATAAAATAACTGATAATAGTTTTTGCCGGTTTTTCAATTAATTTCTTTTGTCAGTCATATTGTTTAGGTCTTTTTATTTTCTGACTCGTTATATGCATTCCTTAAAATGGTTTGAGGAACCTAGCGTTGCTTCACAAGAACGGCGGCCTAATTTAACGAAATACATCGGGGAAAAAATGTTGGACATAAATACATTGGAGAGTTAGTTGCTAAATTTGAAGAAACTAGATTTATTGGCAATAAGAAGCGGGTTCGGTCAAGATTGCTCAATGAGGCCGCTCAGATTGAGGTTTTTGGTCAAACTTCTATGGCTCCTACTACATCTTTTCGTGAAGTTGCGCAACAAACTGGACTGTGGCATGAATCAGTCAGGAAAGTATTGAAGCTTCACAAATTTCATCGACACAAACAACAAATTACCCAAGAAATAGGGGATGATGACCCGAACAGACGTATTGAAATTTACGAAATTATGACCATGCTCAGCCCCTGTTAATAAGAAACATCTATTTCAGTAATGGATGCACTTTCATAAATGGCAAGGTCAGTAAACAATACAGCCGCTGTTGGAGCGACTTCAATACCCACGTCATTAGAGAGGGGCGTACACAATATCCTCTAAAATTAAATGTTTGGGCAGGTTAATTAAGCAATACTATTATTGGTCTCCTCTTCATAAATGGACATTTCAATGGTGAAATTTATGCCGAAATGTTAGACAGGGGTATAGAGCATCTTATAATTTATGAGGTGGTGAATCAAAAGGACGCCAATGGAAATATTGCTCTAGATGAACATTTACTGCACTTGCAGCAGAACGGAGCACCTCCTCATTATGTACGCCCTTCAAGAGACTGGTTGAATAATCATTATCTGTAGCAGTAAATAGGTAGGAGAGAACCCATTGAATGGCCACCTAGGTCACCAGATCTGACACCGTTCAATTTCTTCCTATGGGGTCAGTTGAAATCCGTTGTGTTCAAAAACCAACCAGATTCAATTAAACAACTGCAACAAAGAATTGTACAAGAATGTAGGGATATTTCACCTGAGACTCTTAAAAGGTCCACGAACAGTTTGAATACCGACTGTACTTGTTGTATTATTTCAATTTGGAAATCAAATACATTCTACACATTCGTGAGGTAAAGCTCTTCAATTTTGAAAAAAAATATTGAACTTTATCTAAGAATTACATACGGATCTCAAAAATGGCAACAGAAATAGGGGTTACAATTTAAAATTTTAGGGGTAGGTGCCCTGGGGGTCAGGGGTTGAAAGTAAGACGACAACAACAAATGCCTCAACAGTTGTCTCCCTTGATAAGTAAATTGACATGTTTCGCCAAATTTTGATACTGTCATTAGTTTAGGCAATATTAAATGCTGTTCGTCTTCAAATTGACACCATGTATATATATAATTTCTGTCTTTTTAGGTGTCAACATCACTGCATATATACCTTTCTAATGAGTAGTTGAGGTTTTTACTTTTATAATTTTCAGGTTTTATTTTCAAAGATAGTTTTGCGATTGATGCCATTTTCTATTTCTTCTTTTTTGTCTTTGGCTAAGGCTCGAATGTTTTCTATCAAAATATGGGTATTTTACCTTATATAATATACAATTATTATTAAACTCATCTTGATTAAAATTTATTGTCCAAAAATAATAATCAACATGAAACTCTTCAATTCAAATATTGACGAATGCGTCACTTAGATTTATTGCGGATTCGCCATTTTATATAAAACACTTCCTGTGAACTGAAATTGACGGAACTGTATAGATAGATTGTTCATTTAATAGTACAAAATTCCTTAGTCTGCATGTACTTTTCACCATGCAAATTTATCGTTAGTGATTTATGAATCGTTATTTTTATGTAATATTTTCCTATTATAGATAAGAAGAACTGATGAAATTGCTTACGTTGCACAATAATTTGATAAATCTTTATTGGTGGAATCGCTCACTTGAAATTCCAATAAACATGTAGACGACTCCCGAATGCTATGGAATAATAAAATGTACGAATGTTACCTTGAAGAACTTACTGAAGTTGGGAATTTCTACTTGCAGATCTGACGGTATAAAATAACAGTTTTTCTAACCAGATTTTATCTGGAAATAAAAAATTAACTGTCTCTACCTTTACTTCGCGGAATCTACTCATTTTACTGTTTTAAATGAAACTTACTGTTCCAAGATAATTCCACAATATACCCAAAAAATGTTATAAATTCTAAGAAATTTGACATTGTTTCGATATTAAATAACATCGTCAGAATGACAGGAAGTTACATTTCATTTGATGCCTATCTGATGTAGGTCACTTCTTGGTCTAGCCAAAAAAAATTATTAAACATCAGATGGGCATCAAATGAAATGTAACTCCTGTCATTCTAATGATGATATATTTAATATCAAAACAAGTGTCAATCTCTTAGAATTTTTAACATTTTTTGAAAATATTCTGGAATTATCTAGAAACAGTAAATTTCATTTAAAGCAGCAGATTTCATCAGTTATTCGAGTAAAAAACAACTACTTTCCTGGCTATATATCGCAACTGATATTGAATTATATCGTTTGATCAAAAAATATCATTTTGTAAGTTGTTCTCAAGGCACTTTGGGCATAACAAGTTATAATTCAAAACTTCTCCGCGGCATTTGTTCTGGGATTCTCCTATCAATTTTTTATATAATGCTTAGTAGCGTTATTTCTCTATAGTTGATGCAATTCATATTATTGCCTCTTCAGTAACTTGAAAGCATGATGGTCACTTCTCGGTTCTTTGCTATCTTTCTGGAGGACATTATTTTATTGAACATGTTCGCTAGAATGTTTCATCAGTTTATTCCGTGCTATCCATCATTCTATCTATAATTCATTTCACTCCCGAAGCTTCACTTTATCACTTCTCCTTTGCAATAAGCAGTTCATTTCACATAATGACGATACTTTTTGCTTCATATTAATCATGTGAATTTGTTCATCGTTCTCTGCAGAATAAATTTCTACGAGTAAACTCTTCATTGTTCCTCTTTCGTATGATGGAATCGTGTTTCACATTCTCTTCTAGTTTTTAAAAAGAATTAAAACATATATTCCCATTTCATTTGAAATAAAATTATGCATGTGGGAGGTGATCAGTAACTTTTTTGGTCATTTGACTTTGATTATTTTGTCGCGAGAAAATCTTCAGCGCAGAAGATTAGCAATTAGTTTATGAAATTGGTTTTTGAATAAAAATTATACCGAAAATATGTGGAGATTAGAACATGATTTGACTATACATATTTAATGACCAAATATATTTTGGATCAAGGATATATTGGCTGTAATAATATTTAAAACATTTCTGGTTTATATTAGTTGATACAGGATAACACTAACTGATTCGATTTAAATTGCATTTTGAGCTGAAAATATGTTGTATTACCAGGTGAAAAAGGAGTTACAGAAGAAGATGAAAATAGAGGTGGAAGAATTGATCTTAAATTTGTACAAAAGCGAGGAAAATGGGGGACAGACTGTCGAGGAAGTTGATTTAAAGATTTCAAGTGAAGTGGGAATATGTCATATCTCAGTTTCTAATGAATTAGAATTATTTCTTTCTTTACGCTAACGACCAAAAAAATTTAAATCTACACAAATAAAAAATCATTGAACGGTGTCCTGGATTTTCATGTTTGAAACGATTGATATTTTATACACTTACGGAACATTAGAGGTATTAATCAACATCAAAAAAACGGAATGGATGACTAAAGGTACAATAAACATAAAACCAATTCCGATTACAATCAACGGACACAACATTGAACTGGTATCTTATTCCAAATATTTGGGTGGCTGGCTGAACGACGACATAACATACGACGAAGAGGTAATAGCGAGAATTGAAAAGGCACGTAATGCATCCAGAAAATGGAAACCAGCTCTTACTAATAGAAACCTTACAGTTCAGACGCGGTTAAGAACACTCCGCTATTACGTATGAAGCCTTTTTTTGTACGAATGTTACACATGGACGCTTAAAGCTGACCTCATGAAAAAAATAGAAGCGTTTGAGATGTGGCGCTATCGGAGAATCCTCAAAATCCCGTGGACTGCACATACCAGTAATGAAGAGGTACTCAGACAGCTGAATGAGGTCAAGAGCTGAACACCATAAAAACAAGAAAAGCAGTTATTTCGGGCATATAATTCGAGGTACCAAATATCACATCTCTCGCATTATCATTCAGGGAAACGTTGTGGGCAGAAGATGGATAGGTCGCAAAAAGCTATCGACGCTGCGTAATATTGGAAATTGGACCGGACTGGAAGTAGAACAACTATTCCGAGTAGCGACAAATCAACCAAATTGTCATAGAGTTCGTTGGTTAGAGAAGGATCATCTTGAATTAAATGGGAATAACAGGGAGAAAATAGTTTATCGTAGGAAGAAGAGGAAATTGAGATATGGAGAAAAGACTATCTAGGAAGAAAATTTACAGGGAATAAAAAAAGGAGGATTCAATACTCCAAATAGACAGTGAAAAATGAAGGTAAATTTACATGTTGTTTACATAAGAAATGGGTGGAACTTTACTGCAAATAAAATGTAAATGATTATTGTACCCTGGATTATAAGCGAAATTACATTGTGGATGTACTTATCCAATATTTTTGTGGTTATACACACATTTTTCAGTTCACCTTTAAGATTATATAGCATTTTTACGAAATATATGTGGACAATCTATTTTATTTTATCTTGTGAATTTCAACAATTACTATGTGAATTTCAAAAACTGTTGTAAATGTACATGACGCTTAGACTAATAATTCAGTGTAACTTAACTCAAAATAAATCAAAATTTCTTTCTTATGTAGTTTTCAAGTAAAATCAGATCAGGCCTGTAATTTTATGAAGTGCATATAATTATACCTATATTTTTTAATAATCTTGTAACTTTACAGATGATTTTTATATAATATTTGTGCAAAATCTGAAATGACGTGAATAAATTCTTTTAAAATCTAAATTTTAACAGTGAACATGCGACGTCAAAAAATATTGTAAGTATACATACAATTTTGGTAAATAAAGAAATAATAAAGAACTTTATTGAAAATTTATTATAAAATTTTGTAATGTAAATATGTATGGATTCTAAACAATGTGAAACTATATTCATTCCTAAAAATTCATCTTTTGACAAAATAGACAAAGTGATACGGCTGAATATGCGGTTTTCTCGAAAAAATCGATATGATTTTACATCTATTTATTTTCATATTTGGCAAACTCAACAACTAAGTTACTGTTAACATATGCTCAAAATACATCAAGGGCCTAAAATATTATTGTTTTCTAAATATTAGCCAAAACTTTTTTGCCGGAGGTATGGCATTGCATTGCTCCTTAAAAAGTTTCATATTGAAAATTAACATCCCCTTTACATAAACTAGTGAAATTAATTGTAAAAAGTTGTAAACATTTTTCCCTAAATACTGTGATTTGTTACAAAATCCGTGTAATGAAATTACACCATTTAAGGAATTATACACATAATTAACCTAAAATCACATGATTTGCGTAATTATTACATTATATGTGTGACACTATACCCCACGTGATTAGTTAAAACCAATGAGAGACGATTTCTGTCATCGACAAAACAACAGCGTGTGTCTTTGTTAATTTATGTAATAGTTTGAAGACGAGTTTCACGTGAGTTTTATTGTTTTGCAGGATAAATAATTTTTAGGTAAGTTCCTATTATTTCTCAAAAATGATGTTGGAGACATTTTAAATATATGGCCATTTTAATGAACAAAAATGCAATTTTATGGCATTTTCACAAACTGACCAATGTCTATATAGGCTCTCTTCCAACCATCATGATAGTGAAATTAGAGAGGTTTCAGTTGATTGCAAAATATCAGAAAAATACGAGAATTCCAGAATGCCTAGAAAATCCAGTCCATGAATACTTATATATACACTTTAAGGAAGATATTTCTCACCTCTATAGGGATATTAAGGTAAACGAACATTACTATCACTATAATTATTTCGTAATATGAAAGCTGATTTCTATTTAAATAAAATAATATAACAATAGTTTAGTAATACTACAATTTTTCAATTCAGGGAGATTCAAGAAATGATGTGAAAATTGATACTTTGTCACCTTGCATAATTAATATAGGTAAGTGAAGTAAATCAATGTACGAATAAACAAATATTCGATGAAAAATTGTAAATTAAAGCTTCTTGAACAGCTGATATCCACCAACTATAACATTTTAGTCATTATTTTTTAGTAGATGGTTAAAAAGTAACAATGGGAAAATAATTTTTTTAAACTTTCAATATATCTAAACTACTTATATGAAAAAATTCAATTTTTAGAATCAATATACTATGGTAAAAAAATACTTAAATTCGAAATTTTTATGAACAAAAAGTTTAGTTCATTGATTTAGATTTATTGAAATCAATTCTACTAAGAACATTTTAAAATACAAAGTATATTGTGTTAATTTATTCGAGATAGTGATCATACCACGTATGGCTAAAAAAATATATCATCCTAAATTTACGTTTTCTCTTGAAACTTGTAATGGCCGAATATTCCTTCCCATTAATTTTGCTCGTGTAACTACACTAAACTCTTAGCAAAAGATGTACAAGGTCATAGAATTGTATAGTAATTGTAATTTATAAATGTTTGACATTACTTTCCATCTTTCCATTAAATTGTAGACGATACTAAAACAACTTTAAACTCACGTTGTAACTAAACTTAAGCTATGACAAATGTCCGACTAAGTTTCACTGGATCGATAAATGTGATATAATTTAACCTATAAATTGGTTTTTAGAAGGAAGCTACAAAATCTTTTTTGATAAGGTACCAGTTAAAGTTGATTCAAGTTTTCCAGAAGCACTAAAATTTTGCTTCGCGCTTTATTTCATTTATCTATAATCTAGAATATCCGAAAGAAATTGTGTGTGTTCTAGAAATGATTCAAATATATTTTTTGAAAATTCACCCAGATGAAGGAACTAAATAAAAAAATGCAGCATCTCAAAAAAAGGTAATTGCTTTAATTAACTTAATAAACAAATCCTCATACGTTTTTTGTCACGATAACTAAGGAAATGTATTTTTTTAAAGAGTTTTCATATTTATTTTACGTTTTATACGTATTTATTTATTATAGTTAGATACTTGTTGCTTGGTAGAGAATTATGAACTTTCTGTTTCTCTATACAGCTTGTCCAAACTTACTATAGTTGATAATATTAGGGAGATATTCGATCAGATATAAAGACATATCTAATATTCAATATGATTCTACTAACATTTTTAAGAATTTCTTTTGTTCGCCAAATGCCGTGTAATAAATTGTATTTAGTCTCAAAAATGTTTTTTCAAATTCCGATTTTTATTAAAATGTGCAAATATTAGAATAATAAAAGTAGTAATATTAGATCATCATTTAAGTTTTTTACTGTATCCATATTAAAACTATCTAATCAAAAATACATGTTTGTCACATTAGAAATTTCAACATTTCTTTTGAAAACTTAATTTGGGCACACTGTATATACCTATGTTGATAATTAGATACTTAGAAGGCGCCTCTAGGTATTTGATTAATAATTTTATCTATGTATTAAACCAGATGAGTTTATTTTTTAAGTATTTCATAAATTGTGAATTTATATATTTTATTTCTATAAATTTTTTAAACGATAGACATTGTTTTCTATTACTTAATTTGGAACATTTACCTTTTATAAGACAATTTGCTACACTCAAACTTTCTAATTTCAGAAGTCAAAGGAATTAATAAATATTTGGAATATTCAATATTTTAATTTGAGTACCTAGTCACGGAATGTCAAAATTTTTAATTTTTTAACTGTTGTGGATGTGTGAATTTTGACAGAAGACAGTTGAAAAATTAAAAAATTTCACATTCCGGGATTACTCAAATTAAAATATTAAATATTTCAAATATATGGTACATGAATCGACCTTCACATTATTTATGTAAAACAAAATTACATTGATACTATGAAATTCAGACATTTTAGGTAAATTCACATCTCATCTGTACAGTTATAGGGGAAATTTACATCAACCATGTAAAACAAAATTACACTGATTTTGTAAATTTCACATAGGTATTTTACGAAAATTCACATCTTTAGTGTTTTACTAAAAATATCTAGCTTTACATTTATACAGGAAATTTATATCAACCATGTGAAATAGAACCACATATATATCGTAAATTTCACACAAATTTAGGAAAGTTACATTTTTAATGTATCCGTAAAATTAAATGATTTTACAAATATATATAAAATCTACATTAATCATGTAAAATAAAATTACATAATTCCTGTGAATCTTGCATATAATTCCAGGAAAATCACATATTTAGTTTATTACCATAAACATGACAATTTACAATAATTAAGGAAACTTACACTTTTTTTGTAACAAAACATACAGGGATGGCGTGAAGTTCACACATACCTACGAGTAAAGTTCACTTGTTTAATGTAATTATTTAACTACATGAAATATTTGCTTTAACAACAAAATGGAAATTATGGGTTAAAAATTATTTCTATCCAGAATCGTTTCACATTTATCCTGTTAATGACAAATTACAACAAAAATGTGACATTACATTATTACAAAGTTTAAGTATATTTACTTAAAATTGGTTGGTCACCAAAAAGCATGAACCAGAGTGTAAAATGTATTGAAGACTTTTTACTGTGTAGACATGGTGTGAATCAAACTATAATTTTATACAGTTTCTCATATGGATATTATCTTCCCTTCATATATTTGCCTTGAATTATATGGAAAAATCACTCATTGTGGCTAATTATGTGGTTGTCTCTAGTAAATGAGAAGGTGTCAGTTTTTTTATTCACTTAGTTGGAAGTTTGGAAGATATATAAGCAGAATTTTCATAGAAAAGTGTCTTTGAATAATACGCGTCGTCAGCTAGAAACTTTACATAATGAGATGACTATTACAGTGTTTCTGTGGATTGTCTTATTATCACCAATAAGATACGGAAATGCTAGATTTGTAAAGAATATCTAGAGAAAAATTTGGAATTATGAAAATAGACAATGCCTATTATTCCTATCTCAAAAACTTTTCCAATGAATCATCAAAAGGGATTACAAGAAAGAATTTTAAAAAATCATTCAGGATGTTAAGAGGATGCAAGATAAGATTATTTGGGTACAAATTCGATTACTGGTCAAAGATATGGGTAATGGTAGAATATCTGCGCCCCATTTTCAATTAATTTAATGGGTTCACAGTATTGATTTTTCTAATACTGATGAAAGCATTCAACAAAGAGACTAGATACCGACAAAATAATTTTTCCAGCATTTTCACTATTTCCTGTTGTCAGGTCAATTTTAGTTATCCTAAGATCAACATTATCATAACCAATACAGCTTTATCAAAAATGCAGCCCTGTTCAATATTTCTATCGGTTATTTTAATAAAATTCTTATGAAGAATGTTTCCATTTTACTCCATACTAGAATAAAAATCAACCAGTTACAGTGGGAATCAACGTGTACCTAAGAAAACATTATAAAAATGTTACGTCCTGAAAATCTATAGAGAAATGCTTTTATCCAGGTTTATTCAAAGGCGTTGTGCGAAATGAGCGTTTAAAGGAATTATCACGGCCAATTGCTGATTTCTTGAGTGCGCAATTTAACGGAAAGTGGCTAAATATTTTGAATTGCTGAAATCAAAACATTTCGGAAAGTTTTATTTGTTCACTGCCAAACCATTACCACGTATTATTTTGCCCTACTTCAACTTTGGGGAACACAATGTAATCATCAAATTCCAATAAAAATGTGATTGTTTTGGAAATATTGGCAGGTACATACTCTGAGTCGAATTGAATGATTATTTTTTTATGGAGTTTGATGTGAAATGATTCCTTGTACTGCTTTTGATAATTTGAATGGAATTGAAACGTGCCATACACAAAAAGTGGTAAGTACGATTTTATAAATTTTACAGGATGTACATTAATATGATTTGGTTTAGTTGAATAAGAAATACAAAATTTGTGGCCACTTCTGGTATCATTTTAGGTATAGGCCGATAATAAAGCACATATTTCAATGGAAATTATTGGTAATAAATTATGTACCATCAAAGTTGCACATGGATAATAGATGGTAAAAATTTTATTTTAAACAAAAAATTAACTTCTATTGTTTTTCTAATGCCTTTATTATATAAAACAATTTGTTATGAACTTATAAGTGTAATAAGCACAAATATGGCAAGGGAATTTAGGTACACCCTATATATTAAAAACATTTAAATCAAATATAAGTTGATTCAAATATATAAAGTCTAAAAGAAAAGTGACCTAGTTTCGATTATCAGCGGCAGTGAAACTTAATTAAACAAATATGAAAAAGCAACAAATTACCAAAAGGTCGTCACGCATATAAGTCGAACACAATAACACCGTTGTTTTGAATATCAACAAAATACAGACGAATTATGCAACTTAGCATAGAGAAATTTAATTAAAGTTAACCTTCAACAACGAAAACAAAAACATAGAGACGAGGGCGAGTAAATGATGCATGAAAACACAGCTACGTTTGCTGTTTTGGATAACTAACTCTTCCCAAAAAACTCGAAATAAATAGACGGAAAGAGGACGACGATGGAGAGTCGGACAGCGACAGTGCAGTCCGGTACTTTTGGCTTGTCGCCTTATGACAGTGAGTTTTAGTGATTGTCACGAAGTGCTTAAATCAGAGATAGCCTATGAGAGTTCATCTCCCGTCGACCAATCGAGAATCGAATCCAGACGCCGTTCGTTTTTTTTGTGACGTCCGACCAGGATTTTCCATACTGTAAGTTTTTGAATCTGACAGCCTTTTTTCTCTATTGTTTTTTTTGTGAAAATGATATTGGTATTGATTTTTTTGTTTTGTGTGTCTGACTATCCATCCTGCCATATAAGTGTTATACTGAAGCTTGAGCCGTATATCACCGTAATTAGAGAGTATTATACTTTGTAATTTTTTTCTGATTATTATACAATTTTATTCGGCGTGTTTTACGAGGGGTACACCCCCACAAACCTAGGCTAGACAGATTACTCCAATCACACGCTCAAAAAGTTTAGTATCAGTTATTGGATTATAAAGTTTTATTCCTGAGATATTTATTTATGTTAATCGATTGTTTACACTGTAATTAGCGAGAAATATTTTCAATACCAGTACATGAAAGACGCCAATGACCATATATTATTTCTAACATAAATTATATTCGCTTGAACAATAAGATTTTACTATTTAGTTGAACTTTATCGGGCGACGAAGGTAACCTCGATCAGCAGAAAGGTCGTGTTACGAAATCATCTGTTTTTGCATTACGTAATTTCAAAGTTATGAAAGTCACTGAAGTAATTATTAGCTGGGTCAAGGTTTTATATTTTAGTAAGGAGGCGATAGATAATTTTTTTTCTTAAGAAAACCCTGGCCACTTTTCTGTGACGAAATGATCTTCGTTGTCCTTACCGGAGATAACTGGAAGAGAGGGTGAATATATTTGGGAACCCTAGCTAGTTTTTTAAGTGCCGCACAAATAACATTATTATTATATTATATCGTATACCGTAGGCATCAAAAGTGCACCCTAGAGTTAAGTCATTGTTTTTTTTTGTAACTTTAGTTTTATTTGTTCGTAATATAGGCCTGTTTATATGTTATCTGCATAGACCTTTTCCTTTACCCCCAACAAATCCCTCTAACTGACACAGGTGGACTGGAACCTGGGGACGCACAGGCAGCTGGACGACACGACAAACCTTGAAACTCAGGCTTGGCACATCGTTTAAGCCCAAGGGGGCCCATGAATACCCTCCCATTTCAACCAGTAAACCACCCTTCCCCCGAGGTTCTTCAACAGGGGATTTCCGGCTCTATTGTGCCCTATGGCACTGGTCACAGCAAACGTTGAAAAAGTAAAGGTGAACAAATAACAATCAAGTTGTTACATAAGTAAATAATTTTCATGAATTTTGTAGGGCCTCCTGACTCTCCACCAGTTTTTCATGAAATTCTTGATTCCTGGGTGAAATGAAAGGGATCAAACTTTTAATTTCTCAAATTTTTTACTTGTTCTATTTACCCGTTCTGCCATTTTAATGTTTACACCTTCAAAATATTGTGGTGTAACATTTGGTTTAAACACAATTACTCTGCGCCATAATGTGACCTCTGAGTACGACGTATTCTTCAGTTTGCTTTAATTTAAACTCAGCTGTCCTAGATATTTTTAACATAACAGCCTGCGAGATACCCAGATTGTCACGAAGTGCTTAAATCAGAGATAGCCTATCAGAGTTCATTTCCATCCAGTTGAGAAATTTAGTACTGCATTTAATTACAAATGAATTTTTTAATCGCGCAGTTGCTATTATACGCACCAAATCCATAGGTTCTTCAGGCTTAAGACCTTTTTCGGCTTTTTCCATGCAGTCAAGGTCACGATAATATGATAGGAATATACGGTCACGTTGTGGAAACTTGTGGACTATTTCGTCGAAATGAGGTAGAGCGGGGCTTATAGCTCCACGGATAAAAAGGTCCACCATAAGTATCTAAAAACTAGTGACGTATCGTTATTTTTAAATTTACCAGTGGAAATGAGTGGATGCAAGTGGCGTAACGAGCCATCGCTGGCAGTCGAGCGAATTACATAAGAAGAATGAGCTGACACCTTGTGAGTAAAACGATGACTCTTTGTAAAACAGGAAGATTATAATAGCTATTTATGTAACCAGTTACACAAAAAAAAAGCATTTCATAACGTGATTTATACAAGATTTTATCTAATTTTGACAAGAAAAAAATTTAGTTTACCTATCAATAAAGCATTTCATAACGTTTCATACAAGATTTTATCTAATTTTGACGAAAAGAAAATTTGATTTATTTTATGTGAGTCCAAGTTCAAGATCAGTTATGCATCACGAAATTACATCAACTTCTAATTCTGCGGAGGTTAACCTAACAAACTGTTCGAATTGTGTCATAAATATTCATAATGCATAAAATAAAAAGTAAATTGTTCTAGTTGTTCTTATTGTTAGTAGTTCTCTTCAGTTCTAGTTGTTGTTATTTTTCTATAATATGACATTAAACTTTCTTCTTTTCTTTCTTGTTTTTATTAACTGGTGGTGAAATTAATTTTTCATCACCAGTTACATAATATTTTTCATTATGTAACTGGTTACGAAAAATGTGGCGTTTGCTAACGGAAGTCAGTTTTGAAAAATATCACTTTATATGTCAAAATTAGATAAAAACTTTTTATTATCTAAAAATTCATTCTTTCTTCAACCGTTGCATAATAAAGTTCTAATTATAATTGTAAAATTGTTTTTTTTAACCCAAGTTTGCGCAGGTTTCGAATAAGTGTAAAAACAGTATTGTGACGGGAGTGAAGTTCGGGACCTTGAAATTTCTTCACCTTAAGAATATCCGGACCCAAAACCTTTGATCTTCGTGGCAACGAGAGCAGAGAATCACGACAAATGGAGCAAGAGACCCCTATTCATGAGGATTTTGACAAAGATAGTTGAGTTCTTTTCATATCAAACAATGGTCTATCGCAGACATTAGCCTTTAATTAATTTTAGTTATTCAATGATTGACATAGATGAAATAATTAATGGAGTTATGAATATAGAAATGAATATTATAGATAAACAAGTTACAAATAATTCAAAAATAATAAATCGAAGTTCAAATATTAGACGAAAGAGAATTTTAATTATGCACAATTATCTAAATACATTATTCAATCAATTCAAGAAAACTCATATATAAAGCTGAAATATTAGTAGGTAATCGTGCCGAGTCAATAGATTGGTCTAAATTGAAAGATGCCCTTATACAATATTTTGCAGATCGTAGAAATATTGATTGTTTACTCCAGGAACTAACAAGGATGAAACCGTTTAGGAACAAACAACTAATAAACTTTGGTAGCCGAATTCAATTGTTAAGAAGTAGTATTGCACAAAAAATTAGTAATAATCCTAACCTTAATAACGCAATCAAAATTGCTAAATAAATCATTACCAAAAACCGCATTTAGCACCTTTATCGCTGGTAGTAGTGGTACTTTGAGGAATAACTTACATCTTAAAAAGCCAGCTTCACTGGAAGACGCAATGGCCTATGTAAACGAGTTCGAACATTCCGAGAAACTATACGGTAATCTAAAGAACAATAATGACTTCGAAATTTAATAACAATTATAATCGACAATCGTACTCACAACCAAGATTATATCTTTCTAAACAAACGCAACCCACTTACCAACAACCCCATTATTCATCGCAGCCAACTCTAATTAATAATAACGTATTCAACAATAACAAACCAACTAATCAATTCCCAAACAGACAACTATTTGGACCCCCACAAAACGTTTTTAGACCGAATCAAAAGTCCACGAATCAACTTTTTAAACCAACACCTATGTCAACAACCTTTAGAAACCCATACATGTTATCACAAAGACAAAGATGGCAAAATCATAACAATTATAATCAAAATCATCCAATTAGAAATAATGGACAAAACCCAAATTTTGATTCTGAAGAACTATTTACAAACGAATACAATTAATCAGATCCATACACAGATGAACAATATTATTACCAAAATTACAATACTCTTAATAGTGACGATAATAATCCCTATCTAGACGTAAACCAAACGTCCTACTTTGAAAATGTAAACTATGATGAAAATCAGACTGGAAATTTTATAGAAACTGGTGTACAACAAGAAAATCCTTAGTAGAAATTAATATATCTTAAGATAACGCATTACCATCAAGTCAAATTAATAATCGTAAATTAAAATTACTCATAGATACCGATAGCTCACTTTCTGTTATTAAACCTATTATTATCGAAAAATGTATCCAAATTCTGTTAGTCAAATCAGTGCACACATTAAAACAGCGTTAGGTAATCAAGACATCATATATCAGTCAACAGTTAGAGCATTTCCAAAATTTCTTAATCAAAACTACAATATCTCTTCTCTCTTATTTGATTTTCATGAGTATTTCGACCGTATTATTGAATTAAATGACTTAAAAAACATGAAATTTCAATATAGATTTAATTATTAATAAATTAATAGGTCTAAATACAGCCATCCCTATCAGATACAGACAGTAAGAAAATCTTAATATATCATTCTCGATAGAAGCACACCACAAAATTCTAAAAAAATCACATGTTTCTATTTTTAGCGGAGAAATATTGATAAATGAAGGTAAATTGGGACCAATGTATATACTTCAAATTTTGACTAATGCTGGAAACGGATTTGCTATTATAGGAATCCAAAACAAAACAGATAAAACTATTTCAAAAAATATTAAAGACCCTTTTCAAGTAGAATCATTCGAAAAATCCAGTTATGAAATATTCAGTATTAATTCTTGTCTTAACTTAAATGATAAATACGATGGAAAATTGAATCAAAATGTAGATATATCGGATTAAATTAGAACCAACCACCAACGAAAATTCTGATATCTTTTTCAACCCAGGTGATAAATTATACTCCACGGCGCGGGCAAAACACGAAATTAAAACATCGGACGAAATTCCTATACATTCTAAGTCATATAGATACCACTACATACACAAACAAGAAATAAGTGAACAAATAAATTAAATGTTAGATAAAGGCATAATTCAACTCTCAACTTCATTATATTCATTTCACGTCTGGGTAGTCTACAAGAAAGAAGATCCATCGGACAACAAAAATATCGATTAGTTATCGATTATCGTAAACTCTACGAAAAAACCATTCCTGGTCAATATTCGATACCAAATATCAATTCAATCCTCGATAAACTTGGAAAATCAAATTATTTTTCAAATATATACCTTTGAGCTGGTTTTCATCAGATTCAAATGGAATAAATTTCTATACCAAAAACAGCCTTCACGGTTGATAACGGGCATTATGGATTCTTACTAATGCCATTTGGACTAAAAAACGTACCATCTACATTTCAACGTGTTATGGATGATGTTTTAAAAGATCTCCAAAGTAAAGCCCGTATGGTCTATATGGACGATATCATTATATTTAGCACAGGACTTCAAGAACATCTTTAAAATTTAAAACTTGTTTTCACCAAATTACACGAGACAAGACTAAAAATTCAATTGGATATATCAGAATTCTTACGAAAGAAAGTAGAGTTTCTAGGACATATAGTAACGTCAGAGCGAATTAAACCTAATCCAAAAAAAATCAGCGATTAGAAAGTTTCCCATACCAAAAACAGAAAAAGGCATTAAATCGTTTCTAGGATTATTAGGGTAGGTACTATCATAAATTCATAAAAAAATTAACAAAAATCACAAAACTCATGAGTAAATGTTTAAAGAAAAATGAAAAAGTAGTTCTTACAAAAGATTTCATAGATTGTTTTGAAACATGTATAAACATCTGAACCAGTTTTAATTTACCCAGATTTTGACATAGAATTTGAATCGACAACAGATAGCTGCAATTAAAAAATAGGCGCAATTGTATCGCACAATAACCACCCTATATGTTATGCATCACGAAGCATAAATTTAGCGGAAATGAACTATTCAACAATTCAGAAAGAACTTCTCGCAATAGTATGGAGTTTCAAATACTTTCGCCCATAGCTTTACGGCCTGAAGTTTACAATATATTTTGACCAAAAACCATTACAGTGGCTTCGCTCCACAAAATACCAAAATTCTATGCTTGTAAGGTGGAGACTAGAATTATAAGAGTTTGATTGAGTAATTAAATATAAAAATAGTTCGTCAAATTTAGCAGCAGACGTTTTAAGTAGAAATGCATATGTAGAACTAAGCGCCATCGAAAACGAATCTATAATAAATAACGCAAGAGACGTGGATGAAATAATAGAAAATTTCCTGAGAAATCCTGATGAAATGCCTCCAGTCAGTGATCCTGATCTGGAAGATAGACTACCACAATACCACCAGTAGAAGATACACGACCTCGTCTCAAAATTTCAACGTAAATAAATTTTTTCATAATTATTCTTATTAGTTTTGATCATTGTTACCTACTTCGATTATCATGATCAAACCTAGTTTATTAGTATATCTTATTTATTTGTTCTTCACGATTTATCAATCATTTTTAGCTACCTCGAACGGTTATTTTGTTTACATACTGTAAAAACATTTGCACGTGGTTGGATTAAAAAGGTTCAATATAGACCTATTAGCCCACATTAAACTTTTTCGTCATCATTAATATTTGGTTATTAAAAACATTTTTGTTTCAGTATACGAAACTATAAAATAAAAACTGATCGTGGCACTAAATCTGTAGATTTGACGCAGCGTGCAGCGGATTTAGTTATTAATGAAAACAAATCATTGAGGCAGGTATGTCGTGACTTTGGAATAAGTAAAATTTCATTGACAAGATTTGTTGAACGAATGAAGAAGGATCCTGTCAACTTGAGATTTGGATGTCGTACTCCAATGCAGGAATTTAATAAAGAACAAGAAGCCAGTCTCACAGAATATTTGCTTACACTTGTACAAATCATCCATGGTATAGGTCCTAACGAAATTAGTCGCATAGCTTATGACTGGGCCATTAAATAATAAATAAGTGTACCGGAAACATGACATACCAACGAAATGGCCGTTAGAGATTGGATGTCTGCTTTTCTTAAATGAAGTACAAGTCTCTCCATTAGAAAACCGGAAGCAACAGGTCTCAGCAGAGCGAAGTCTTTTAACAAATATAATGCCTTAGAGTTTTTTTGCAAAATTAGCTGAAGTTATGGACCGATTTAAATTCACATATTCTTCCATATGGAATGCAAACGAAACTAGGGCATCGCTTGTCACTAAACCATCAAAAATAGCTAAAGGCCATTTCAATCGGGATGGTCCTAATGACTGCATTGGTGCTGGAAATTCTAGCGATTTTATTACTAATGATGAGTTTCTCATATTTATGCAGCATTTTATCATGCACGTTAGACCGAGTAAAGAACCTCCTGTTCTTATGGTTTTAAACAACCATTCTTGACACTTATCCATACCAACACTAGATCTAGCTAAGGAAAACGGAGTGGTGATGCTCTTTTTTCCTCCACACTGTTCGCACAAATTACAGCCACTTCGTGTCGGTATAAGGTATAAGGACCTTTTAAAAGATATCTGTCTTCAGCTCAAGATGCATCTATGCCAAATTGTGCTGAAAAAACAATGACTATATATGATACCTAAGGAATCCTCAGCATTTCTTCAACTTTAGCTTTGATACCGAGTAACGTAATGAGTGGATTCGAAAAAAACTGGAATATTTCCATTTAACGAAGATAATTTTAGCGACGTTGATTTTGCCCCTAATAATGCAACGGACGTCCCATGGAAACTGACTGTAATGTGCCACAGCCATCAATAACGTCAACTCTTTTGCCAACAGTGTTGTTTTATCCACAGCCTTCAACGTCATTTGACCCGCAGTCATTAACACCGAATGGTGCAGATATATCCATATTAGGTGATCGAGAGGGGATCTTTTCTGCCCGAAATCGTACGACCGCTACCTCAAGCCGGACCACGAAAGTGAACTAATAATAGAAAACGCATTCCTTGTGAATGTGGGTTAGCAAACATGGCCCAAAACTGTCCAGAAGACTAGCTTTACATAAAAGCGATTGTAAAAACAAATCTCAGGATACTAGCCTTATTATACACTGTTCGAGTTTATGTTTATTTGAATTTAAGTAATATTTTACACAGTGACAACACTGTAAAATCTTTCAACGTTACTCTCGAACTTCAAAAAAGAGGGTTCGAGCGGCGACCACGTGAATACATCGTCGGCAAAGAAAAATGGTGTAAAAATAAATGTATTTTATTACTGTTTTATGTTAAAATAAATAATAAAAAACGAGTGGTGTTATTTCGACCAGTGAGGAAGAAAACCCCAACGAAACAGATGGTCCTTCAGCCAAATACAGCAATATAAAAGGTCAGTCCTTTCCATTACTAAAATTAACCTAAAATTGTTTGCCTATTTTCCCACTTGAGTTCAATATTGTCACGAAACCTCGTATAAGATATATCAAATATTGAATAAGTCTCGTTTTAAGTGTAGTTTGCATCGTTTCATGCTATTATTTAGGCAAATAGTTGAAGGTCTCATATAAAAAATCTCGTAAACATATTCATTTGCATGAAATACTCGATGCAACACGTGGTTTTCTATTCTCGTAACAAATTGAAAGTGTCGATTACAATCACGGTAAACATATTCTCGCAAAACCTCGTAGTAAGCATATTAGTTGAAATCGCAATAATCGATAATAAATAAACAGTATTAATAAAAATCACGATGTCAGACGTAGATGATACAAATCTTCAACTCGATTTATCACGATTGAAGCATAACAAAGCTCAAATCAAAGGAGAACTAACTCGTTTTCAAAACTTTTTGGATAAAACTGATCTCTCTACATCATTCGAATTAGTGCAAATTAGGGTGGAAACTATAAAACCTCTCCTCGATAAGTTTAGGTCGGTTCAAACGCATTTTGAAGAATTAATATTAGGTGATTTTCCCGATAATTATAACGAGGATGACTATACAAACGAAAGGGATGAATTTGAAACACGTTATTTTAAAGCTTTAGCTCAGGGTAATAAAATTCTAGATCAGCATTTTTCATCTCTGTCTCCGGCGTTAGATGGCGCTACGCCAAATAATCAAACAACTCACGGTGCGATGTTGCCAAATTTAGCCGCGAAACTACCATTATTAACATTGCCTGAATTCAGCGGTTCTTACAGTGAATGGCAAAGATTTCGGGATACGTTTTGCGCATTAGTACACAATAATGGTACCTTATCCGATGTACAACGGTTTTATTATTTGGAAGCCTCCCTGAACCAAAGAACTTAATTGCCTCATTAGAACCCACTGACGCGAATTATAGTACAGCGTGGGAATTATTGAAAAAACGGTATGAAAATAAAAAGGTAATGATAAATTCTCACTTAAAAGAAATAATGGATTTGCCAATTTTAGTTAAAGAATCTCACTCGTCACTTAGAAGTTTCGCAAACACATTTTTAAAAAATTATCGTTCACTAGAATCATTAGGAGAAAACGTATCCGAATGGAATACAATTTTAGTCTATATTCTCGTTTCAAAATTAGACACAAATACAAAACGTGAATGGGAAATATGTTGTAAAGGCATGTCTTGTCCAAAAATTGATGATTTTAACGAATTCATTAACACAAAGATGTCAATTATTGGAAGCTTTAGACACAAAGGCAAGCACCAACTTTAAAAAACCATTTGAATCAAAATCATTTATAACATCAACCACATACCGTCCAAAATGTCCAAATTGCAAGGAACAGCATTTCATATATTTTTGTGACAAATTTAAAGAATTATCCATATCAGAGCGTCTTGAAAGGGTTAAAAAACTAAATATATGTATTAATTGTCTACGATATGGACATAGGTCTTCAGAATGTAGATCATCGGGTTGCAAAATATGCCGACAAAGACATGCGACTTTGTTACATAAATCTCAGGAAATCACGTGCGCGAATAATCAAAACTCGAATACCGCTAATAATGTTGCCGAACCTCAGTCATTGAGTCGAAAATATGTTACCGAAATTAAAGATAATCCAAAAAACGATGAAGATGATATATTACCTCAGTAATGTCGAATACTTGTAGAAATACAATAAGTTCGTTCATTTTATTATCCACAGCTATTGTCAATGTGTACGATAAGCATAAAAATATTGTACCCTGCAGAGTGCTTCTTGATTCCGCTTCACAATCAAATTTTATAAGCTCTTCTATGTTCGAAAAATTACATGTGCCAAGCACGAAAATTAATCTTCCAGTTGTAGGAATAAATCAAATAAAAACAAATATATCTCAGCGTGCTGAAATATCATTGTCCTCTCAACATTCCGGTTACAAAACAAAATTAAATTTTCTTGTCATACCCAAAATTACAGAAGTTTCACCACAAAGATATTTTGATACATCAAGCTTAAATATTCCTGACGACCTGCCATTGGCAGACCCGGATTTCAATACTCCCGCGGAAATTGACATGTTATTGGGGGGAGAAGTTTTCTTTGAACTTCTTTGCATCGGACAAATTAAATTGGGAAAAAACTTGCCAATTTTACAAAAAACATTACTCGGGTGGATAGTATCGGGTCAGGTGCCATGTGGACAAGGCAAACTTGGCAAATCTGAGGTCATGTTATCAAATTGCTTTTTTATTGAGAATTCTTTAAACAATAACTTAGAAAAATTCTGGCGCATCGAAGAGATCAATCCTAATCCACGCTCGTTAATGACCAAAGAAGAAATAGATTGTGAGATGCATTTTCAAGAGAATACACGTCGAGATGAAACCGGTAGGTTTATTGTTAAATTTCCTTTGAAGACTAATTTCTTAAATTCAGGTGATTCCGAACAGTCCGCGTTGAATAGGCTATATTCTATGGAAAAAAGATTAGCGAAAAATCCCGAAATTGAAAGGTCTTACGTTTCTTTCATGAAAGAATACCAAACTTTGGGTCACATGACGGAAATATCTCGCGACTCTTCTTCGAAAACCCCTATATACTATATTCCGCACCACTATGTTGAAAAACTCTATAGCTCAACAACTAAACTGAGGGTGGTTTTCGATGCTGCTTGTAAGTCAACCACGAATCTTTCATTAAATAATGTTTTAAAGGTCGGTCCTACAATCCAAAATGACTTGTTCTCAATTTTATTACGATTCAGAAAACATAATTTCGTTTTTATCGGTGATTTGACTAAAATGTACAGACAAGTATTAATTGATGAAA
This sequence comes from Galeruca laticollis, assembly GCA_963921935.1. Classification (NCBI taxonomy): domain Eukaryota; kingdom Metazoa; phylum Arthropoda; class Insecta; order Coleoptera; family Chrysomelidae; genus Galeruca; species Galeruca laticollis. Next base: position 154,418,216 of record OY998177.1, read on the forward strand.
GCGAAAGAAATTTGCAGCGAATAGTCTGGCGAAACTCACCAAAGGACGAAGTTAAACACTTCCAACTCAACACGGTCACCTATGGCACAGCGTCAGCCTCGTTTCTTTCTACGCGCTGTTTGCTACAAATATCTCGAGATATAGCTGATAATTACTCCTTAGAAAGTGACATAATTGCATCCGATTTTTACGTTGATGATCTCCTCACAGGATCATCAAACCTCGATACACTTAAAAAACTGAGACAAAATATTTCCAAAATTTTATCCGAATATGGGTTCGAGTTGAGAAAATTTCAATCAAATAATCGCGAAATTGTTCATGATATAAATAAACACGGTAATGTTGACGATAAATATTCAATCACAGATGATTCAAGTATCAAAACTTTAGGTATCTCTTGGATACCAAATCTCGATAAATTCGAATATAATTCTCAAAACCTCTTAATCGAAAATGATAGAGACACTAAAAGAAATATACTCTCATTTATATCAAAGATTTTTGATCCACTCGGTATATTAGGTCCGTTGACGATACGAGCTAAACTGATCATCCAAAAACTCTGGCAACTGCGACTCGACTGGGATGAAAGTCTTCCCAATGAATTATACACAGAATGGTTGGAAGTAAGAAACGAATTATCTCAGGTTGGTTCGTTGCATATTCCACGTCACGTCCTCGTAAAGGAGCCAAATGTCATCGAAATTCACGGTTTTTCGGACGCGAGCGAAAAAGCATATGCCTGTTGTATTTACCTTCGTTCGATCAGCGTAGACAATAAAATCGAGAGTCATTTGCTCTGTGCCAAATCACGAGTTAGCCCCTTGAAATCAATTTCATTGCCGCGATTGGAGCTTTCCGGATCTCTTTTATTAGCTAAATTAATGGCTAAATGTAGAGATGCTTTAAAATTAAAGATACAACAAACTTTTCTTTGGACAGATTCAACGATTGTACTATCTTGGATATCTGCCGAACCAAAACGATGGAAAACGTTTGTTGCTAATCGTGTCGCGGAAATTCAACAATTGACGAACATCGAAGACTGGAATTACATTTCTTCTGATAAGAATCCAGCAGATATAATATCGCGTGGGTCCAGCATAAAGAAATTGATCACCTCCTCGTCATGGCTGCACGGCCCGGATTTTTTCATTGAATTTAAAAAATGGCCAGAAAACACAAATATTGTAAACTTTAAGCGATCCACTCAAAATATTCCAGAGGCCAAAACAGTGCCAGAAATAACTTTGTCTACTCAAGTTTCTAACTACGAGATATTTGAAATATTTTCAAGTTTTAGTAAGATGGTTCGGGTTACAGCATATTGTTTAAGGTTTTTTAATAATTTAAAACTACCAGAAGGAAAAAGAAATACAGGAAGGTTAAGTTCTTTAGAAATCCACAAATGCCAATTGGTATTAGTTAAATTAGTTCAGTCTCAGAGTTGCTCAATAGATATTCACGATTTAAAAGATAAAGGGGAAGTATCGTCCAAAAGTAAGTTAAGGTCTTAATGTCCATTCATTGATCACGACGGTATTGTTAGAATTGGTGGTAGGTTGAGTAACTCAAATTATGCATATGATATTAAGCACCCTATAGTTTTGCCCTCGGATCACAACTTCACTAAACTCGTAATTGACCATGAACATAAGCGCACATTGCATTCCGGAGTTCAGGGTACTTTATCTCATATGAGGCAAAAATACTGGCCACTTAATGGCAAGAACGCAGTTAAATCATATATAAGGCGATGTATACCATGTTTTAAGACAAATCCAAATATTGATTTTCCAAAAATGGGTGATTTGCCTAAGTCACGAGTGAACCCTTCTAGCCCGTTCGCATCTGTCGCTGTAGACTATGCTGGACCTTTCGAGCTCAAAGATGGTAAAACTCGCTCTAATAAAACCATCGAAGGATACGTCTGTATTTTCGTTTGCCTGGCAACTAAGGCCGTGCACATTGAGGTCATCACTGACCTAACTAGTGACGGATTTCTTAGTCTTTTGAAGCGTTTTGTATCGCGAAGAAGTTTTTGCTCATATGTTTACAGTGACAACGGTACTAATTTCGTGGGATGTAATAATAATTTAATTTTAGTCAAAAAATTGATCGAATCTAGTGGTGTTCAAAATTACGTGGTACATTCTAATATTAATTGGCATTTCATGCCATCCCGATCACCGCACTTTGGCGGTCTGCATGAAGCAGCCGTGAAGTCTTGTAAACATCACTTAAAGCGCGTTTTGAACGGTACGCGTTTATGCTATGAAGAGTTCTATACCTTGACTACTTAAATTGAGGCAATATTGAACTCAAGGCCATTGGTTCCTATGTCTACCGATCCTAATGACCTCTGTGCAATTACGCCCGCTCACTTCCTAGTTGGACAAGAGCTCACGGCTCTTCCAGAACGAGATTTATCCCAAGAAAAGGTTAAATACCGTCGAAGATACCAGCATCTCCAACTCATGGGTCAGCATTTTTGGACTCGATGGAGAAAGGAATACCTGCATCATTTGCAGCAGAGAAGCAAATGGCAGCTCAACACCAACCAGAACTACCGCATCGGCTCCCTTGTTCTATTAAAGGAGGACAACGTTCCTTCCATGGCCTGCAGGAAGAATAGTCGAAGTTCATCCAGGGAAAGACAATGTAGTGCGAGTTTTTGGTTTTTCATCCTTTTCAAACTGGTTCATGTTATACATCATTTGTTAGCCAACTTTCTCTGTTTGAAGCTGTAGTTGTTAGAATATTCATTTAAGTTATATTTTTTCCCAATTAACTTTGTGAAGGTTATGTAGCCATATACGGGCTACATCCACAGCGCCAAATATGGACAGTGGCCAAATATGGACAGTGCCCATATTAGGCACCGACAAATTATTTCTAGCACGTTTTTTCTCTCAATTTTAGAAAATTGCACCAACTAAAAGGGCAAAATGGACCCAGGCCGACTTAAACAGGTCCATGGAGGCTGTGCGAAATAGAACATCAATAAAAAGAGCCGCCCAATATTTCAATATCCGACGTAGTACCTTGCAACGTCATGTTCATGCAGGAAATGCCAAAAAACGTTTAGGGGGACACTCCATGCTTAGTGCGGCGCAAGAACAAGAACTTTGCAGCCGCATTTTTAGATTTGCCGAAATCATAAGCCTCGAAAGTTTTGCGAAAAACCGTTCATACATTCTGTGTTGAGAATAATGTGACAGTACCACCAAGCAGAAAGCGATCCTTTCTCATTGATCAGGTTATACCACCTGTATTCTTATTCAAGGGTCAAAAGAATAAACCCGAATATTCGGACAGCTTACCGCTTGGTGCCAAAGTGTTCATGACCCCAAAGGGTAGCATGACTACAGACACTTTCGTCTAATGGGTAGATCACTTTTCACAATAGAAGCCACCGGGAAAAGTTTTGCTGATATTCGATGAGGCGAAATCCCATTTGGATGCAAATATCGTCGCTACGGCTCACAGTCACGAAATAACTCTATTGTGTTTGCCAAGTAATTGCACCCACGGACAAGTTGGTACTCCGGGCGTTTGAGTACCACTAGGATGATGAAGTTCAGTGCTTTTGTGGGCACCGAGTTGATAGAAGACTGAACAAAACAAGGTTTGGTATAGTGTTCTCAAAGGTTTGGCCCAAGGCAGTAACACCCACAAATGTGGCAAATGGCTTTCGAGCTACAGGAATATATCCTTATGACCGAACCATAATGCCTGAAACGGCCTACGCGCCCTTCCGACTAACAGAAAAACGTCTGGACATTTCTCAGTCCACAGAAGAATTTCAAGAGACGGATCAGATTCAAGATCCAAATTTTTCAGATCAAAATCAACAAAGAGTGGGTCCACCCATCGTAGCTATGGATCGTGATATTTTGAATAGAAATCCTCAACCAGGCCTTTCTAAGAATGCTTTTGTGACTAAGAAGCCGCGACGTAAGCGTGCTGCTTCCTCTGACAGAGATATGTGCAGTGAGTACAGTGAATATGCTGCCCCATCATCGCACTGTTCAGATCATGCTGGAATCGCTCCAGATGAATCCAGTTCAGAAGAAGATAATGATGAATACCCATTGTCGTTTACTACTCTAGAGAAGGAGAGTGAAACTAATACCAACTAAACAAAAACACGAAACAAGGCTTTGAACTACAGAGGAATTAAATTAGACACCTCAATGTTCACTAAAAATGTTGTGGCGAAAAGTGCAGCTTCAAAATTCACAAAAATCAAGGAATCGTTAGTCACAGCCAAGAAGGTACGCACTAAAGGAACCGATAATTGGTACTGTCCCCTGTGCAAAACCTATCGAAAGCTCTTCATGCGACAATACTCTTACTGCAAAAGGTGGTTTCACGAGGAACGCGTGGGACTGACTGCAGATTTTTAAATGCCCAATTTGTGACTGATGACTTGCTTATGTCGTTATTTGTCATGACGTTTTCATTTTTTTAATGAATTGATAAGTTTTGATCTTTAAGAATGAGGTTTCCTTTTTTCATGTTCATGCAAAGTTTAGAATGAAGTGTTTTTTTCAATGCCTCATTTCAATTCACCTTGAGTATTATTACAGAATAATTGTTGTCAGGGACTTGGTTATACTAGATTTTAGTGCCCATATTTGGAACAAAGTGTGTCTATATGGTACCAAAAAGCGAAAACATTTTTCTGTGTACTTTAAGCTTAAGTTGCTAAATGCAGTATTTACAGTGTTTGGAGAGTGCTATAAGGTAAATGTCCCAATGATCGTCACTGACCCAGTTATCGTCAGTGCGATTAAGTGTCCTTAAAAATTAAGCATCCAATAGCAAAATTTCACAAAATTTCACTATGAAATAATTTTAATAATATGTAGCGACATCTGACGGAATAACTGGTGAACATTATTTTTAATCGAGTGACATTTGTAATGCGGGCGGTGTGTTGAAAGTGCTGGTGTATTGATTGAATCTGGGGTTGTTAAACTTGCTAATGTAATTGTTAAGGTAAATTGTTATTGTAAACTTTCTATAGCATGCACGTAGAGGGTGTTATTGGCAAGAAATAACTTTTTGATGAATTAGATACATATAAACTAAGTAACTGGCAAACATTTTAAGGTTAGGAGTCCGTTAGAAATTAATTTTTGTGGTGACGAAAACTGGTACAGGAAAACAGTTGTTTGCCCCAATATTCGTCAAGTATGACGATCACTGAGTCATCGATCATTTTAATAGAATTCCATATTTTTCTTTTCTTGAAGTTGCTTTCATAACTATACAGGAACAAAGGCATTCAACTTTTGTTAAAAAATCTGCGTACCAGTATTTTTAATATCAATATAGGCTGGGGATAATATTTACGGTGATATAAAATGTAAAGACGAATACTGGGTCAATAAGTGACGATAACTGGGTATCTTTATTATAGATGAGTCGTTTCAATTATGATGACGAAGATGAAAAAAATGATCGAAGCAGTTAAAAAAGGTTTGCCAATTGCCACAGCAGCCAAAACTTTTAAAGTTCCCCGAATGACAATCTCGGATAAATGTAGAAGAAAAACTCCGATGCAGAGGAAAATGGGGCCTCCTTCCATACTGTCCGAAATTGAAGAACAAAATGTAGTTAGATGGATTTGTCACTTAGGTAGTAGGGGTTTTCCGGTAACAATTTGTCATCTTCTTGATAGTGTCCAAATATTACTTAAATCTCAAAAGAAATCTAAACCATTTGCTAACGATCGACCAGGGCAACACTGGCTGGAGGCTTTTCAAAGAAAACGTCCTGAGATAGCTACAATAGTGTCTCAAAACTTAACCAGAAGTCGGGCGTCTGTTTCAGAAACGAATAGACGTCGGTGATTTGAAGAGATCACCGAGTACTTTAAGCAGAGTAATATGTTAGATTTATGCAATGATCCATTTCGAGTATTCAATTGTGACGAAACCGCATTTTTCTTAAGTCCTGGCAACAATCGTGTTCTGGTTAGAAAAGGACAAAAAATGGTTCATAGTGTAACCAATTCAGATGAAAAAGAGGATATCACAACACTCGTTATGGGAAACGCAGAAGGGAAATTGGCTCCTCCTATGGTTGTAGCCAATTTAAAAAGGGTGCCTAAATCATTGGCCACTTCCATGCCACAATCTTGGGCTATTGGTAGATCTGACAACGGTTGGATGACTGGACAGACATTTTTTGAATACGTTACTAACGTTTTCTATCCTTGGTTAGTAGAAAAAAAGACTAAACTACCAGTAATTCTTTATCTCGATGGACACTCCTCTCACTTGACATTACCATTAAGTGAGTTTTGCAAAGATTTAGGAATAGAAGTTGTTGCGCTCTAGCCAAACTCTACACACTTTCTACAACCAATGGATGTAGCAGTGTTCCATCCATTAAAGTCTTCTTGGAAAAAAAAGTTTATAAATGGAGAATAGAAAACGCAGGAGTGCGTTTAAAACGAGATAATTTTTCTGTACTTCTCCACAAAGTACTAAAAAATACACTCAAACCCGAGATGTTGAAGAATGGATTCAGGGCTTGTGGATTAGTTCCTCTAGATCCAGATACTTTAGACTACTTTACGATAAAGAACGAGGAAGATAACGCCTCAATATTAAAATCATCAAAGAATGTAGAGGATATAAAGTATCATTTCAAGTATATTGAGTGCCTTATCCCGCAGGATAAGCTTAAATTATTCGAAGAGTCTGGGCCGACATGGTTACATGAGGTGGAATTCACAGAAATATTTAAAATTTGGCATCAAATTAACACAAGCATCAGTGGAGAAGGTACAAAGACTGCGTTGGAAAACCAAGAAGACCTTACGAGTTCTCTAGATAATGAAATATTTGATGATATTTTAATAGACCTTTTGCCTGAAAATGAAACAATTGACTTTGTTGTGGGAGAAGAAGGTACACTGTAGAAAGTCACTAATATAGGCACGGTACTGCTAAAGTCAAGTTCACTTCTATACTCGTTAACTAATCAATTTTTTGCATCTACATCTCTCTCCTGAATTGAACTCATCAGAAGTCAACGAAGCAGAATCTCCCAAAAAGGTGAGTAGCGTAATATCAGATATTGCGAGTACTCAAGTATCCTGAATTTCATATTCGTTATTTGCAGGTGATCTAAGTGCTCTAATACACTCAAAACCAGATGAACCTCATTTTTCCAAATACTCAGCGAATTTTATGCCTAGTTTCTTGCGAACTATCAGTAAATAGTATTGCCATTCAGCAGGATCCAAGTAATATTACCCAAAAAGGTAGGTAATAGGTATTCATGAAATGTAAAATTCAAGTAACCATCAATATTATATAGTTACGTATTATTTTCAGATTATTTGTCAGACAATATATCGATTACTGGAACATATGAACCCAGTTCACCTACAACGGAGATAGAGGTTCTTGACACAGTTATTGAAGTAGACCAAGTTTCGCCATCTGCGGCACAAACAACAGAGATGAATATTACAGAGAATATTCCTCGAACATCCACAGCACAAGTAGCAGAAATTAATAGAGAGAACGATATCTTGGCGGACATACCGTCTCCTTTCAAAAACAATTTGTTTTGTCCAGATAGACCAAAGTTGACTAAAAAACTAAACGAAAAAATACCTTCAGTAGCAACGTCTGAAGATTAGCAAGAATATTTTAAAAAGAAAGAAAAAATAAGTTGGAAAAAGAACAAGAAATTCAAGAAAGGAAAAGAAAACGACTTGAAGGCAAGGAAAATAAAAAAATTGCAGGGGAAAAGATTGTGAGAGAGAATAAAGAACATAAACTAAAATCACACAAGCAAAAGAATGGAATATGTGAAACTGAGAAAACACAGAAACAAAGTTAGTTTTGTAATATTTGTGAAGAAGACCGTGAAGAGGATATGATTAAGTGTCAAAAATGTTTGCAATGAATGCATGAGATGTGTGCGTCTGCTTCAAAAAAGGCTAAAAAATTTATTCGGCAAATTTGTTTGTCAAATGTGTGATGTACCTAACTTCCCTAAATAAGAAACTAAAAATAATAATAATTTAAGTATTTAAGTCTTCTTGCATTAAACTATGTGACGAATACTAGGACGTTAACTGACGATAACTGGGACAGCCCCTTTTTTGCATGACGAATAATGGTACATGGAAACGTTAATTCTGAATTTGAATAAAATAACATTTAAAGTAAAAATCAAGTGTATTTGTCTTAAACACATAAAAGATAACTTACCACACTTATCATTAGAAAGACGAATACTGGGACAGCTACCTGATGTGTGTTAGAATATATCCAATTTTTTTTAAATAAATAATTGTTGAAAATGTGGGTTTTACAGTGACTTCATCTTAAGGGTGCCCATATTTGGTCCCTTCACCTTAAATAGACTTAAATCATATATTTCCACCTAATGCGTTTCACATAGAATTGTTTCATGTTAGGCAAGTGAAGTTCTTAGATTTTTCATGTAGTGCCCTTTTTAACTTCCTTTCAATAATACTCAAGTAGATCTTAAAATATCTGTTGGGATAGTTTTCAAATATTCAAGCCCTGTACAAATTTACCTTTTTGCTTGTTCTGTCGTAAATAAACACATAATAAACACGTTTCCTTTATATTAAGATATTTTTTTTATTCAATTTAACGTGCTTGAGCTATGGCCATTAGCACAAGGTACTGTAATTTACAATAGATTATAAATATATAATGTGGAAATAATTACAAACAATAATGAACTGTCTTTAAATTTTACTGAGTAGGTTCTCTTCTTTTAGAAACTGGACAGCTATGGTGATTTGGTGTGTACTAGTAAGGATATCCTTAATGTCTGTTTTCATTCCAAGCTGCTGACGTCTTTCGGTGTAGTAGGGGCAGTCCACGAGAAGGTGATGAATGTCGAGTAGAGCTGGGCAGTTTTGATAGTTTGGCTGGGGGGAAGAGGTCATAAGGTGGCCATGAGTAAGTCGGGTGTGACCAATACGCAGTCTTCTTGCTACAACCTTCTCGTTTCTCAGCAGATCGGGGATATCAAACTGTTCAATTTTCCGATGTATTTTCCTTAAGAATGTTGTAGAATGGTTCCAGTCGTTTAGCCCTTTCTTCCGTATAAGTTTTTTCATAGCGAATTTCAGGTCTCTAAAAATTTGCAGAGTTATAGGTGTAGTGGTGGACAGCTTCTTTAGCAAGGCGATCGGCGTTTCCATTACCAGTTATACCAATGTGTGAGGGAATTCATATAATAGTGATAGTTACATCATGAGAAGTAAAGGTTTGATATGTGTCGTGGATGCATTGAACGAGGGGATGATTTGTGAATAAATTGTTGATGGATTGAATAGATGACAGAGAGTCTGTACAAATAGCAACTTTTTGATGGGGAATTACGCAGAGATTGAAGGCTTGTAATATAGCGAATAGTTCACCGGTGTGAACGCTACAAGAAGCTGGGATCCGGTAGGACTACACGGCTGTTTACGTAGTGGTAATAGCACATCCGACACCAGTCTCGTTTTTTGATGCGTCAGTGAAGAGGATCCGGTCGTATTTCTTAGAGATTAGGATTTCTAAGAAGGATTTCTTTATGAGCTCATGACTGGTTTCTTCCTTGCTGAACATGGTTAGTGAGGTGTTACATCTTCGGAGTGTTTTGGTCCAGGGTGAGTTATGCGGGATGAGGATAGGGCTGGTTAGGTATAATTGAGTGTCAGGTATTAATTTTTGAAGAAGGAGGGGAATGGTATGTATGCGCGGGTTTGGTGGAGGGGGGCTAAAATGTGAGTTATTCTGGTTATTAAAGGGGAAACTGGATTAGAGGGGTTGGATGAAGTCGTGGCTGCATAAGAAAGGAGGAGATATTGACGTCTGAGCTAGAGTGGAGGTTCATTGGCATCAAGGCCCAAGCTCTCAGTTGGACTAGAGCGAAATGAGCCTAAACAAAGACGGATGGCAGTATTGTGTAAAGAGTTTAGTGCTTTTAGGACGTTTTTGGACGCTGACATATATGCTATACTGCCATAATCTAGTTTGGATCGAATGAGAGCTCGGTATACTTTCAGGAGGATAAATTCGCTAGCTCCCCACCGATAGTGGGAGAGGGTTTTGATGTTATTCAAGAGTTTTAGGCAGTGTCCTCTGGTTTCTTGGATGTGGTGTTTCCAAGAAAGTCGAGAGTCGAACGTCACTCCCAGAATTTTGCAGTGCTCGACGACTGGGAGAGGGCGATTGGTCACTATAATTTCAGGGTGAGGGGATGGGGCTTTTCTGCCGAATCTTATGAGCTTTGATTTTGTAGCGGAGAGGGAAAGGCCAAGTGAAGATATTCTACTATGTAATAGGTTCACAGCAGATTGGAGGAGTTTGCATGTAGTAGGAGTCGACGCACCGTGACAGAGGATAACAAGGTCGTCTGCATACGCAGGGGCGGGAAGATTGTTACATAAATGACTAATAGTTAGAATGAATGATGTAGTGCTGAGAATAGATCCCTGGGGCACACCGTCTTGTTGGACGTGAGTTAATAATAGGCAGCCATTCACTGAGACCCTAAAGGATCTATTACTAAGAAAGTGTTTGATAAATGAGAAAATGTTACCATTGAGGCCATAAAATGAAAGTTTATCAATAATCGTCTGCCTAACACCTCTTGTTTACGATTTAAAGCATCCGCAATGTGGGTTTGTAAGATTGCGAGGTTATCTTTTGTAGAACGGTGACGACGGAAACCGGATTGTTCTTTTGGTAAGATTTGGTATTTTTCGATAAACCACATGAGTCGTCTGTTTATCATCTTTTCCAATAACTTGCATGAAGTACATGTAAGAGAAATCGATATATTGGACTGTGATAATGTAGATGGTTCTGACGGTTTTAGGACGGGAACGATAATGGATGTGTTCCATTGCGTAGGGTATAATTGAGAAGACCAAATGGTGTTATAAATGTTTAATAATTTAGTAAGACTATAGGTGGATACATTTTCAAGAAAAATGCAAGGGATATCGTCAGGACCAGCGGCAGAGTTCTTACATGAATATAAGGCAGTTGTTAGTTCAGTGAATTAAAAAGGTGAATTAATATCGTCAATATCTTGTAGGTGAGGTAAAGTGAGTTTGGTGTAGGCAGACTCATGAGAAGTTGTTGTAAAGAGGGGCTTGAGTTTGTTTTGAAATTTTTCATCAAATTTATCAGCAAAGATGTTAGAAATAGTTTGGCTATTGCTGGAGGAAGTGCCATTATAAAAAATATGGGGAATTTTGGTGTTAGCTTTGTGACCTTGGACCTGTCGAATTTTTTTCCATGTTTGGGAAGGTTTTGAATTATTATCCAAGGTTGTTACATAATTATGCCAGGAGTTTTTTTTGCTCTGTTGGTTTACATATTTGGCTTTTGCTTTAAGTCTTTTAAATTTAACTAGGTTTTAGGGACTTTTGTGTTTGCGGAAAAAGTTGAGGGCAGTTTTGGATTGTCGCAGTGCTTGTTCGCATTGAGGGTTCCACCAAGTAACGATTTTGTGACGGGGGTATGGGTGATTTTGCCAATGTGAGTGAATGCTGCTGTAATGATGGCATCCGAGAAAAGCTTAATAGAATCATCAATATTATTGGTGGCAGGTAATTCACCTCGGAGAGATTCAGTCTCCCGAGAGAACTCCGACCATTTCGCTTTTTTGAGGCGCCAATAACTTTTCACGAGAGCTTGTTCATTTGAGTTGTCAGTTATAATTATGGGGTAATGATTGCTATCAAATAAATCATCAGCAGTTTGCCAGGTAACGTTAGGGGCAGTTTTGGGATCACAAATGCTTATATCAATGGCAGCAAAGGTACCAGAAGCGATATTTAAGTGGGTGGATGATCCCGTATTGAGGAGGCACGAATTAGTACAATTTAGTATATTCTCAATAACTTCTCCTCGTCCAAATGTGCGTGAGGAACCCCACATACTGTTGTGGGCGTTGAAGTCACCCACAAGTACAAAGGGCTGGGGGGGATCGTAAACCAAGTCAAGTAGCTCTTCTTCATTTAGTTTATGGTCGGGGGGGATGTACATGGAGCAAATGGTTAATTTTTGGGACAGTAGGTTGTTATGGCAATGGCTTCAAGATTAGTAGTAAGGGGCAGATAAGTTGAGTAAAGATCTTTGGATACAAATAGGGATACTCCCCCACTGGCTCGGGAGCAGATAGTTCGGATGTAATGATATCCTTCGAAGTCCTTTAGTGTAGGGATATTGGAAGACGTAAAATTAGTTTCCTGAAGACATCGGAAATCAGGGTGGTAGAGGAAATTCCACTGAATTATTGCGAACTTTTTAGTAATATCAAAAGAGGTCGGTATCGTCACAATTGGAGTCACTATCATTAGAGCTAAAAGATTTAAGGCTAGCAGATTCGATTGCATCGTGGGGATTCATGGTACATTGTATTTTCTTTGTTAGGCGGGTATGATATATTTGACGAAGATCTGCAAGGAGGGATTCAATGTTTGGAGTACATTGGTGAGCTTCAGCTAATGGATCGTTGTTTCCGAAAGAATTTTCCAGAAATGCTATTAATTGTTCTGAAGTAATTGAGAAGGATGTAGGGTCTTTTTTGTGAGATCTTCAATGATTGAGCGTTCAGAGGGGATAATAGTTGTTGTTAGATTTTTTTTCTTTTTGGAGGCAGGCCTTGGGGTATGAAAGGCGTTGTCAGATAGTGAATCTGTTTTGTCTTGGCTGAGTGTGAGGGGAATAGACGTGATAATTACAGGGGGTGATTCGAGGCTAGAGTCAGTAGAATGAAGTCGTTTGAGACCAGAATACTAGGAGTAGGCTGGTCTAAAGGAGGGAGTGTGTTGGCGGAATGATTGTCGGTGGAGGATAGTAGTGAAAGTAGGATCATTAGAAATATTATCGGTAGAATCATTCTGGATAGGGGTAGTTTTGGAGAGGAAGGAAGTATCAAGAGGATTTTGACAGGTATCAGCAGTATGTCCAGATTGTTTGCAGAGGAAACACTCCAATTTATTTGAGGTAACGAAGATCCGGAAAGCAGTGTTTTCGAAATGAATTAAAACAGAAGTTTCTATTTCAAAGTTTTCTTTATCTGGTATGACATAGATGAACCGACGAAAGCTTAGAATGTGGGAATAATCTTCTTCAGGTGAGCCAGTACGAATATAGGTGATGGGTGATGCAAGTTGAAGTCCGAGATCGTTTTTAGTGCCTGTTCGATGAGTAGATTAAGAATTGAGGGACATACGTAAGATATTAGTAATCTTTTAGTGGGGCTGATAAGTCTGCGTATGGGGACGATTTCTTCTTTAACGGTAACTTAAGTGTGATTTTTAAGGAGGTTATCAACGACTGAAGTAGAAGCGAGAAAGATGCAAATACGTTGATTAGATATACGGGAAGCATGGGTGATTCCTTTTGGTGTCACAATTTCACCTATTGCCTTGATGTTATCGAAGATAACTGTATCCGGAAGCGCATTTATTACGATAGCTTGACTTCTACTAGGATATATTGTAGGTGTTAAAGTTGCTTTTCTTGAATATTATTTAGTAACAGCAGCAAAGCTTCGTGCTGTAGGTTGAGTTGACATGTTAAAATCTTTTGGATGCCAAAATATTTAATAAACTATATAGACCAAGCAACTGGCCTATAGAAGAATTGATTTTAAGTATCAAACAGTGTAATTAGTGTAAGTTAACACATACGAATATGGACCAGCAAATATTTGACACAAAAAAACTAATCACTTGTGTTGATAACGTTAATGAGCACTGGAACGAAAAATAATACCTTCACGTTCGGAGGCCACACGTGAAATGAATTAAGATATTTAAAACCATATATTTGTCTATAAAAAATATTCAGTGCTGAAATTATGATTTTTTCATTAGAAAAAACACAAAAATTAACTTTTTCTGCACACTGTATTCCATTAGTTCACTCATTGTAATTATCAGTTAGTATTAATAATTAAACTTGACTCCATCGGTATAATTTAAAAAGTTTTTCAGGGAAATATTGAGAGTTCCTTTCCTGAAAGTACGTGAGAAATAGTGGATTAAAGGAAAAGCATCCTTTCCAGCCCAGAAATTATCGGTGCGACCGCCTAGTCGTTCTCGTAATATTTTATTCGGGGGAGGAATTTAATTAAGGGAATAGCCATTATAATAGAAAAGTAGAAAGGGATTTGCGTATCCTGCAAAGGATGCGGGGCAGTTCTTAGACAGCAGCGGTCTGGAAAACGTCTCGTGTATTGAAGTCTTTTCACCTATTTCTTTCATTCGCTGGTGAGTTATAACGAAATAAACTTACTTACTCAATTGGATATAATGATAGTATTTATTATAAAGCAGAAAATATATTGTAATGTTTTTCTTATTTATTAAAACGTTTTTTATTACGGGTGGGATAAACTTTAAACACACGGTATGGCTACTTACGAATTTATTTTAACACTAAACTACTGACTAACACTTAATTCATATACACTTAACTCTTCACTTAAATTTAATTTATATATACACACAACCTTTATTATTAATTTATATCAACACCTTACTGTTCGCTATATCGGTGTATTCTTGGTTATTTGTCGAGATCACTTTATAAACTAACTAACTATCCCTGGTCGGTCCTTTATATATTAGTGCCTTTTTTACTAGATAATTCTAGATTGCAGCTTACACAAAAACAATTGGCTATCTGGCATTTTCTAGATAAGACTGGTCACAGAACAATGTCTAGATAGGATAGTCACAATCGTAAACAGTTCTAAAAAATCTTCGCGCGTCCACCATAATTTCAACTTTCATACATGGCTTAGGCAGAGTCGGTTTCAGGGACTATACCAGTGTGCTGTTTCATAACAATATTGTAAATACAGGGTATTTGTAGGAGATCGGAAGTATCCTACAGAAGCAACTTTACCGAAATATTGTAAAGTCAATAGTTTCCGTCTCTAGAAATATTTATTATTTGATTGAAGTCGATTGAAACATTCTCATGTTGTTCCTACATTGGTGGTAGATACGAGTTAGGAACGTTGACATATCAATAAAAATAGTTTTTTCCAGTTAGACAGCATTTGCATGTCAAATTCTCATTTGTATATTGATTTCCAATTATTTAGTTCGTAATTTCTCTCTAAACTTAGTCTCCTTGAATAAATATAATATTTTGAGAGCCTTTATAAATAAATAAAGGGGCATGCCACTGAACTCAACAAGCATCCTTTCCTCATAGTATAATTAGTGAGTTATCTTTTCTTGTACACATTAACTTTGAGTGTTAACACTACACCTTTCCCTATTCTTACCCTTATCAAAAGTCAAAAACAGCGTTATCTTTGTTGATTTACTTACTCCTATGGTTTATAGAATAACGATGATGTCTATTAGGAGAATTATGAATGGAGCTATATTATACCAATGCCCCAAGAATTTTGTGTGCGGATGGGTAGGATCAAGTTTCCTTAATTAGGCTTGCATGGGAATAATTGAAATATAAATTTTGGGTAATTGTATGTTTGTTATGACTTTCATATAAATATTTCAACATCAACACTGCTATTTTAAAATGGAATTGTGTAAGAATATTCATTATATACAGAAAGTATCTTTACCATGCAACTACCAGATATTTCGTAGACGACTTATCAGGATGATGTTAATGAATAGCAAGAGTAAAATTTTGAATTAAATGCAGAGTTTGCTTAATAATTGTTGCATTTTACTGGATGATTACAGATTTTGCTTCAACCCTTTACTACAATACATATCAAGAAACTTACGACGACTATCATTAACTTAACCTCATATTATATTCTCATGGAACCTAAAACTATCACGAAACAAAACCAATACTCGTAAAGAAAGGTTTTAGTGGTCTAATAAGTAATATGTTCAACACCCTCCTCTAAAAAAAGTTTGTACAACCTAAACCTTTGATTTGTATATCAGACTGCTGCTGAAAATTTTCTACATATTGTTACGAAATAGCACATTAGTGTAGTTCCTGAATCCGACTCTGTCTAAACCATGTATGAAAGTTGAAACTTTGCCGGATGCGTAGGGATTTCTTAGAACTGTTTACGATTTTTGTGACTATCTAGACATTGTTTTGTGACCAGTCTTATCTAGAAAATTCCAGGAAGCCGATTGTTTTTGTGTGAGCCGCACGCTAGAATTATCTAGTAAAAAATGCACTGATATATAAAAGTACCGACCAGCGGAAGAAGTTTATAAAGTGATCTCGTGATCTTAACATCGAATAAGTAAATAGTAGTGAAGTATTCATATAAATTAGTTTAAGTGTATAAACATATAATATAAATTAGTGAGAAGTTCAGTGAAAAAATAAATTAAGTAAGTGAATCTACTGTGTATATGAATTTATCCCACCCGTCAGATAAACTGTTTTAACTAAATTAGAAAAACATTACGTTGGTGTCAGAAGTGAGATAATATAAATGAATATATACGTAAAAATGACCAAGGGGCTATGTGACCTGAAAGTGACCGAACTAAGAGCAGAATTGGAAAATTGCGAGTTAGAAGCGTCCGATAAGAAAAGTGAATTAATGGAAAGACTCAAAGTGGCACTGGAAAATGACGGCTTGGATCCAGAAACAGTTTTATTTAATGACGAGGTTTCCAGCTTTATCTCGTCAATTTCTGCTAACATGGACGAGAAGATTTCTGGCGTGGAAGAGAAGATTTCAACGAATGTGAAAAGCGATATTTCTGCTAATAAGAACGATATTTCTGCTAACATGGACCAGATATCTGCGATATCTTATTAATGAAAAAGGACATTGTTGCTGATGTCGAGAATAAAATGTCATCTTGAAAATCGGGCATAGAGACTAGAATGACAACGATGGACGAGAAAATCGAGAATAAGATAACAACGATAGACGAGAAAATCAAAGAGTTAGAGGGAAATATTGCCGATTCAAGAACATGAGGCACGCCAGAGGAAGGAAAGAAGACTGAGCAAATAAAACCTTGCAAGCCAGAAACACACCCTATGTTAGAAGACATTGGCAGTTTTACTCAAGTCAAGGCACCAACGTTCGATGGAAAAATGTCGTGGACCAATTATTTAAAACGGTTTGAAGCAGCTGCTAGAGTGAATAATTGGTCCGATAGGGAGAAGAGAGTGAACTTAACTATCGCGCTTCGGAGAGATACCTTAGATGTACTACAAATGATACCTTTGGAAGAAACGGATGACATCGAGCAGCTGAAGTAGAGGTTGGACATGCGATATGGGCACGAACATCTAGAACATTTATACCAATTCCAGCTGAAGAAGCGAAGGCAGAAACGTGATGAACCTCTTCAAGAGTATGAAGTGGATATTGCCCGACTAGTTCGATTTGCTGATCCATCAGCACCAAAGAACATGATGGAATGTCTGGGCATCCAGGCCTTTATTGATGGCTCACGTGACACCGATATGCAGAGGACGCTTCGTTCAGCCTATCCCCAAACATTAGTTGACGTATTGATTCTCTGCACTTGAAAATGAAGCAGCAACGATTGCTTCGGGATACAACAAAGGTAGGATCATACAGGAAGAAGGTGACGATAATAGACTTGACCAGATCGTCAACTTGTTGATACGTATTGTAGACAAGAAGCCGAAGAAGATCAAATTCCGGAAGTGTGGCGACCTAGAGCACGTAATCAGTCCGTCTAAGCGTTCCAAGACTCCTGTAACCCATGAAATGCAGTCACAGGGGAAATCAGATAGGGCTGAACAGCCAGCTGATGTGAATCACCGAAAATCCAAGTCTCTGCCTGGACGGTTATGCCCTGTAGACTATTCTCAAAACAATAAGTCGAAATCTAAGGAAGTTGCAGTTTCAAGAATTACAGTAGTCAACGAAGAATGGTCACCCACCAGAATCAGAGATTTTCAGGAGAATGATCCTCACCTCAAGATGATCCGGTAATGGAAGGAAGAAAATCGGCGACCTACATGGCAAGAACTGTCATTATTTTTACCGACACTCAAGGCATATTGGGCTCAGTGGGACTCTCTTGTCCTTGAAAAAAAGCTGTTGAAAAGAGTCCTTGAAAACTATGATGGTTCCGAGATGAAGAGATAGCTAGTTATCCCGAGAGCGAGAGTAGATCAGGTACTGAAGAAGTTACACGACAGTCCATCGGAAGGTCATCTGAGAGTGAACAAAACCCTTCAGCGAGTCCGTGAAAGGTTTTATTGGATGAACAGGTCCGGCGATGTGAAGGACTGGTGCAAGAAATGTATGACTTGTGCTACGAGTAATGGACCACATCGCAAGAGAGGCGCCCATGAAAGAATATAATGTTGGGAGCCCTTTCCAAAGGATTGCTTTAGACATCGCTGAACCATTTCCGACGACAGAAAATGGTGGTAAATACATCCTAGTTATAATGGAGTATTTCACAGAGTGGATGGAAATTTACGCGATCCCGAATCAAGAGGCCACAACTGTCGCGGATGTATTGGTGAAAGAATTTATCAGCCGATATGGAGTGCCCTTGGAAGTCCACAGTGACCAGGCAAGAGATTTTGGAAGCCATTTATTCCAGGAGATTTGCGACAAGCTGGGAATGAAGAAGACCAGGACAACAACACTACATCCACAGTCAGATGGAATGGTCGAGAGAATGAACAGGACTATTGGAAAATACATGTCCAAAGCAAGATCCCCAACGGAAAACCAGAAGTAGTTTACCAAAACCGACTAGCGCCATTCAAAGGAGACCGTGACCTAGAGAAAGGAGTAAACCATATTCGAGATGTGTCTGACCCTACCTTCGATGAATTTATGAGCGCTTATGGAGGTACCGGGAAAGCAAGATATGGAGTCACTTCAGAACAACGACAAGATTTGTTCACTCTCCCGGAAGATTATTCACTGGCATACAACATCCTCGCCCGTATCAAGATCGCACGAGGGTTGGCAACCGTATTTCGAAAGAAGTTCGGGCAATTAGAGAAACTTGAAGACCAGATTTTAGCCCCTGGCAAGACACTGAAACTGAAACACAATTCGCGATACGTCTACGTGGTAACTAAAATTTCAAGATCGATCTACCTACCGCGATGTGTGGAAAGCACTTCGAAATCTCCGAGACCATGTGTTGGAATCCAGTGTGAAGAAACTGGTACCCAGGATAGCGTTGGATTGGCGAGTCATCAAGAACATGGTAGAGGGGATCTTCCAAGATACCGGTGTCCAGATATTAATTTGCAGCTACAACCCCTTGTTATCAGTATCCGATGAAGACGGTACCCTGTTATTTCCATAAGATCGGAAAGTGTAGAAATGGGGCCAGTTGCCGATTCAAACATCCAGTGTCGGCTATACAAAAGTTCCAGGAGGAACTTCCATTTAAATTGGGGTAATGTTACGGAATAGCACACTAGTGTAGTCCCTGAATCCGACCCTGTCTAAGCCATGTGTGGAAGTTAAAATTTTGGCGAATGCGCAAGGATTTCTTAGAATTGTTCACGATTTTTTGTGTCTATCTTATCTAGACATAGTTTTTGTAACCAGTCTTATCTAGAAAATTCCAAGGAGCCGTTTTCTTTGTGTAAGCCACAATCTAGAGTTATCTATTAAAAAAGGCATTATTATATAAAGGACCGACTAGCAGGAGAAGTCAGTTTATAAAGTGAACTCGTGATATAAAGATCGAACAAGTAAATAGTAGTGAAGTGTTTATATAAATTAGGTTAAGTGCACATACTGTGTATATAATATAAATTGGTGAATAATTTAGTGAATAAATAAATTAAGTAAGTGAACCTACCGTGTGTATAAATTTATCCCACCCGTCAGATAAACTGTTTTAAATAAATGAGAAAAACATTTCAATACATTAACTTTATATTCTTATCTAAATGTTCACAAATTAACTAAAATTATATATCTAAATCTTTAATTCGTTTGTTATTCTCAGGATTGTTCACTAAAGCTTACATTCTTGATTGTCTTCAAAGGAAACAATAGAACCTACATTTCCACCAAAGTCAATCAGCAACTTCTTCAGCCATAAACCATCACAAACTGAGACATAACGCAACTAACTCAGACTGGGCGACTCCTGAACATTAAAACATTAAGCAACCTATCAATTGATGAAAACGTCTGTGTGAATGTATCTGTAACACACTTTCTGCTTATTTGTTTTCAATTTTCCATATAACATTTACCCAAAACTTTTTGCACATATTTCAATTGACACATTTCCAAATAACCATTTTCTCTGTTATAGTTTATTTCTACTCCAAGAAAATGTTCAATATGGTCCTGGTCTTTTATTTCAAATTTACTCATTAATTTTGATATGATATTATCAATTTCTTTTGGATTTTTCCCTGCTACAATTATATCATCGACATAAATTAATATAAACATTTTATTATTATTTTCAAAATTCAAGACAATGACAATAGTCATTCTCAGACCTAATAAACCACAGTTCCGGTAAATAGCTATTAGTTCCAATATTCCAAAACTTGGAATATACTTTCGTCCATATAATGCCTTATTCTGTTTTAAAAATTTCCCCGCTCCATATATCAATCATATGGGTGGTAAGGTATACACGTCATTTATTAATCGCCTGTTCAGAAATGCAGCCTTCACGTCCGATTGTCGGAAATAAAATCCAAGTCTTGTTCCTAAATTTATTAAAGTTCTGATCGTCATCGTTCTGGCTACAGGCGAATACAGTTCACTATAGTCTATATCCACTTCAGCAAACGTGCCTTGTATTCATCATCATAACTGTCTTCAAATATCTTCAAAGCATATACCCATTTTGTGTCTAAAATATCTTTTTCTTTTCCAGTCTTATCTATCATATCCCATGTACCACTTTTGTTCATTGAAATTATTCCCTTCCCAATAAATTTATCCAATTGTTCTTATCGGGTGTATATTCTAAATCATCGAAATTCTTAGGTATTTTCTCAACAAACTGCATTGCTTCATAAGCCATATACAATTCATAATCGTCTTACTTAGTGAAAATTCTTACCTGACGTATATTTTCTGTCCTACTTTCTCTTTTCTGTATACCATGCTCTTTTTTTCTCCGAAACGTTCATCCCTTTCACCTTGTTCACTTATTTCTTCCATATTTTCTTTAATTCCTATCTCTACCATATTCGTCTTGTACCGGAATTCATTTTCATAAAACGTGACGTCTCTGGCAATAATTATGTTTCTTGTGTCTATATTATTTAGTCTATAACAATTTGAATTTGAATTCAAATGTATCTCTGTGTTGCTTCTGAATATAGCTATATGCAGTACATCCAAATATCCTGAAATTATTAAAATTTAATTTCCAATTGTACCATATGTCAGCTGGAGTTACATCATTGTGTATCGCATTTGTTAGTCCTTTGTTTAGGATATATGCTACAGTACATATAGCCTCTCCCCATAATTCCTTTGGTGTTTCCAACTCATGCAATATAGTTCTCGCTCTTTTCACTAAATTCCTGTTCATACATTCCGCTTTGCCATTTTGTTGTGGTGTGTATGGAACGGTATAATCCAATATTACCCCTTTATCTTTAGAAAATTTTAGAAAATTGTGTCTAAATTTCGTTGATATAATTTCTCCACCATTGTTGCACCATAATTTGGGAATTCATGAATTATTACGATGAATTTCTAATTTTAAAATATTCTTTATATTTTTAAAAAGGTTCACTTCTGTGTTTTAATGAGTGACTCATAGTAAAATTCGAAATATCGTCAATGAAAGTCATGAAATATCTGCTTCCATCAAATGCATTGAGAATAACTGGTCCACACAGAGGTCCACATCAGTGTACACAATTTCAAGTAATCTTTTACTACTACTTCTATCACCGAACGGTTGCTTTGAAATTTTTCCTGCAATAAACGGTTCACAAAAATCTACCTTGCTTACATAAAAATTATATTCGATTTCGTCTACTGAGCATTATTAAATTAAATTTTTAAGTCCTGTAAAATTCAAATGTGCAAATCTCCTATGTCATTTCATAATCAATAACATTTTGATATTCATATTTTATAACCTCAAATCCAATTTCATATAACTTATCTCCCTTAACTTCACTTATTAACTCCCCATTTTTATCATTCAATTTTACAGACTCATGACCAAATACAGGTTTTATATGAGCCATTTCGAGTCTATTCACTGACAATAGATTTCTTCTGAAATTTGGTAAAAAGAATATATTTTTTTATCTCAAGAGTAATTTTCTCTCCATTGGCATAACTATAGACATTCATATTTCTTACACCTATAGCTAATAAAAATTATTATTTTTAGCAACAACTATTTTTCAAGGATTAATAAATCATGAAACACTGTTTATCATTTACTAAATGATCCGAGCTCCCGAAATCAATACAAAAACGTAAAACCATATTTTGCTGTTAACTTTATTGTCTATATTAATATTTTCTGTAATAAAACATACTTTTGGCCCACCTGTAGAAACATTATCCTATTGTGCATTATGCCCATCTTCAGAAGAACCATTCTGCTCCGCCAAATAATTGTCTCAGCCCCTATGTATCCGGTTGTTTTCTCCTACATTATTTCCTCGGCCTCTATTACTACTGTTACCTCTTGTCATCCAGCCTGACCTTCCTCGACCACCATAATTTCAATTTAACCATCGTACATATTTTGAAACTAATTCTCTGTATAATTCTATCTGCAGTTTCTCTTGAAATGACCTGAATTACCACTTCTATAACAAACACCATTGTCCACATTGATTTCTGCTCCACTGACTATGACTGTGACTGGATGATTGTTTTCATACCTCGTTTGCCATCTTCAGCTATCAACTTTTGTTTAACATTTCCATAAGTGAGTACCTCAGTGGTTAATTTTCGATTAATGTAACAACATCCTTGTAAGACTTCGGAAGTGTCAGTAATCAATTGTACACAATATCTTGTTCTTCTACGTTTACTCCAGTTGCTTTCAATCGTCGCAATACCTCTTCAAATTCTGCTAAAAAATTGTTTTAAGGACTCACCTTCCTCCAATTTCATTGACATAAACCCGGTAAACCTTTCTTCTCATAGTTAATTTCTGATGCTTGCCACATTTAATATGCAGTATGTTTGTCTCTCAAACATTCAAGTTCTTCATGTTTGACAAACTGTACTGTCGTCTTTGGTAAACTTCTTTTTCTCTCCATTATTTACCATGGCTATATCGTTTTCAGTTATAATTAGTTCACAAACACCATTTTCTGCTAAGATAAGTTCAATCCTGAACTTCCAATTGTAATCATTCTTAGCATCCACTGGTTCTATACACGTTTTATTTTGGCTTGCCATTTTCTTATAAACATTTGCTTTTTAGGCTTATTTCAAAATGAAATAGGGCTATTGTAGAGAGTAGCATGACGCGACTTCGGAAAAAGTTCAATGCAGTTTTTCGTTTTGGTGTTCGTAGATGCCAAAATCACCCCCGGTCCAAAGGTTATATATATGCAATGGATAATTTATTGGATACAATTATACCATTGTTACCATTTAAAATAATTTTTTTAAAAAAATACGTTGATGATGTTATTTTAGCATTACCAAAAACTAATTTAGATGAAGTTCTTTTAATATTCAATAACTATGATCCATATATAAAATTTACAATGGAAAAAGAAGACAGTTATCAAAGTGTACCATTTCTAGACACCAAATTTATAAGAAATAATGATAACACATTGTTTATTGATTGGTACAGAAAACCAATTAGCTCAGGAAGAATCATGAACTATTGGTTTTACCATAAATATTCAATGATAATTAACTTAATTAAACAAATGAGAAATAGAATAACCAAAATATCAGATCCTATTTTTCATGAAAAGAACTTAAAAACTCTATATCATCTATTTTTGGATAATGGTTATCTAAATAAATTAGTTAAAAACATACTATTTGATTATTCTCCAACTATAGACATTGCAGACGTTAATATTAGAAACGACCAATCAGATAATATAAATTATTATGTACCTTTACCATATATGAAAGAAATAACACCACAGTTGAGTAGGATTTTTAAACCAATGAACCAATAAAACATGCTTAACCATAAAATCTATTTTCACTAATTTGAAAGAAAAAACTTCAATTCCTAATCTTTCAAATGTAATATATTCTATTCCATGCAAAAATTGTGATAAAAAATATGTTGGTCACACTGGTCAGAAATTAAAGAACCGTATAAGTCTCCATAAGAGCGATTGTGAGTTACATCCTGAAAGATGTGCTTTATCTGAACATGTAATTGATAATGATCACTTTATGGATTTTGAATCTGTTAATATTTTGGACATACAACCAATACCAAAAAAAGACTTTTCTTAGAAATGGCTCATATATTTCAAGAACCCAATACTATCAAAAAAAAGTGACCATTATAATCTGAGTGATATTTATTATCATCTACTAACAATTGGTAATAAAAATAACTGAATTTCAAATTCTTATACATGATTAAAGCTATGTAAATAAAATTTGATGATTTTTAGAAATAATTTTATTTTAGGTAAATAATTTTAATTTTTTCAATACTTTTAAATTATTAAGGTGACATAATGACATCTATAATAATTTGAGGTTGAATTTTATATAATAAAAGAAGACTATTCTAATAACTATTAACCTATATTACAAATATAACCTATTTTCTTCTTTTATTTTCAAAAACATTTTAGCATATCAAGAAAATGTTTACATTCATGAATCTGTCAAAATGTCAAAATGATTTATGATTGAAAAAAAATTTTTTTAAAAATTCAAATATAATTATATTTACCAATTTATAACAATCTCAATTTACTTATCCTTGATAATGGAAACAAACGTTTCCGAAAGCTTGAAAGAAAAACAGTAACAAGAGTTTTCTTTAATTAACTTGCCGTTACCCCAATATTCGTGGTTTTATATATATATTTGTAGACAGAACGACCATATAACATTCATAGAATCTCAATAAAATATGAAATGAAAATATCTGTCAATAAAAATAATTTCTAAATAAAGTACCAAAATTAATAAAATATCTATATAACAACATAATCAATTACAATCAATGGGCCTAATTATAAAGAAAAATAAATAAATATGAAAGAATTCATAAACAATTATTCGTGAAACAGTTTTCAAATAATTCTGCATTTAAAAAAAACAACCTTAGACAGAACCTAACAAGCAAACGGAGATCAATAAAATAACGTAACGCTACACGGAATTTTAGACACCCAAAGCATCTGCTTATATTCAAAGAATAAATAGGATGGCAATAATAAAATCAACAGTGCTACGATGATTGATCAATAAATGACATTTAGAATTAATAAAAACATATATGAGATATGTTAGTTAATATTTAACCATACAGGTATATAGGAAATATAATAATATAAGTAGAAAACTGTAATTACAGGAAATGTCAAAACCTATACGAAATATAACAGTTGAGACAAGTATACCAACATAAAATGTATTCGAATATGAAATACAAGAATAAAAATAAATGATTACCGACCTAATTTATATGTATAAATGTAATAATATCAAACAAAATAAGAAATGAACTGTATCCATGTATATTATGTAAATATTTAGGTTGTTGAAAATATAAAAATGATATATTTGCATTGACCAATCGGAAGATTTAAAATAATCAATAACATGAAAAAACAATAATAATAAAATGTTAGTGAGTTAAAGCAATGACGATAAAGTTATAGTGGATAAAAAACAATATTTTATAACAAGTTTAAGTCAGAAAAACAATAAAAATATTAATAAACTAAGTGACAGGTGAACAATAATCAAAGATCTTTCTAGAACATTGCCAGCTTCCGGTTATAAACAATAGAAAGGGTTTTGGCGGATAAAAGACCCGCGATAGTTAGTTAGGCGTTGGTAACTGAAGAAGCAGGAAGTAAATTGAATGTGATCTAGTTTTTTGTTATAAAAATTTAAGTAATAAGTGTAAATATGTATAAATCAGAAATATAAAAAGTAACTTATAATTAAAATAAGTGCAAAGACAAATCTGTTTGAAACAAAGTCAAGCCAAATAATAATTATCATCCGATAGTTATAAGAAGGAAGATAGCCACCTGAAGCGGGAAAGCGTCATGGATGGATCCAACTGAAGGTGTCGTTTTGGAGAAAAGAACAAGGTCTGTGGTGTGTTTTAATTAGTAATATTTGGTACCAAATAATAAAAAGTGAAATTTAAAATCATAAACACCTGGTAGTGAAAGTTTTAAAATGAATATAATATACCAGGAAACGTAATAAAAAACTTACCATTATCAAATTTGTAGATATATGTATAAATTTCTGTCATGTTGAATTTTATCCGATCACACACATATATATATATATATATATATATAAAACTTTCCACAAAACAACGAACCACAACTAATTTCAGTTTTTTATCACATGCACAATTGTTATAATACGTTAAAATAATTTTTAAAAAAAGATCGAAATTAAGTACATAAATATTTCAGATATCCTTTCCATTTCACGAACCGAATAAAACTAAAGTAGTGTTTAAAATATTTTCAAGGATCCTATTTATGAGAACAAGTATAAAAAAAGTCACAAATAGTCGAACAACGTTAAAACGCAGGTGTTCATATTTTTTTCAAAGAAATATAATGTTTACAAACGTTTACCCAAGTTTATGCAAATGAGTCTGCAAAAGCCATCTCAAAAAGAATCAATAGTTTTTTATAATATACAGAAAGTTTGTTTTGATGTGGAAATTTGGATGTATATGGAAAAATCCATAATTTTATTTTATAGCATGAGAATTTTAATAAGTAAGAAAGGATAATCATTTATTTTTATACATAATAGGTATATGACTCTAACAATAAAATAAAGCGCCAACTATATTTTATATAAGTAATATTTCAATGTTTTCAAATTTTTTTTCTTCATAAATAACATAAAATAAATTCCATTGATGAGTAATGTTGATTTTATTATGATATGCCCAGAACCCTACTGAGTTATAGAGTAGTGTATAAATAAGCGCAGCCAAGGTAATAAAATTTTAGGAATTAAATGAAACCACATGCTAATAAACAGCATAATGAATAGGAGAAATTAAAGGTAAAATATATATAAATAAGCTAGCCCAAGAGTGTAATATTTCAATTGTAACAAAACATTAATACATTAAATATTCAAGTTAAATTCACAACTAGAATAATAATTCTCATATATATATATATATATATATATATATATATATATAAATTTCATATACAATTTATCTCCCAAACGTGGAATAAATAAATTATAGTATTCAAACAATTTCACATCTAAAATAAATAACAAATATTATTAAAATAAGTATACATATTTAACTTGCTCCCCAACATTGGGGCATTATATAAAATAAAGTAGTATTCCTATTTAATATATATATATATATATATATATATATATATATATATTATGATTAACACTTTATAGCTATAACTTCTATTATGATTGTAATAATTTTATATACACAATTTATTTTAATTACCTTTTGATATATAACTCGTATTGCTATATATTCAATAATTTAAGGACGCCAACTCACCGTAAATAAGTAAGCAAAATTTAATATAATTATTCTGTATATCCATTTGCTTCGGCTATATATAATATCTCTTATGCTCGGGGAGTCGGTTCTCGAAAGAATTGCAGTGCTCAAATATATCTTTGTTTTTATTTTCTTTTTTTTAAATCTAAATTAACATTTTTTCACAGTTCTACAATTATATATTTATTCTAAATTTTAATTCAAGAAACACCCTGTATGTTAATTTTCTCTAATTTGACCTAAATTTATTCTATTCGAAATTTTACCAACACAATCTCTAAATTGTATACTAAAAACTCTTACCTTTCTTCATACAGGACTGCTTCTTTTGAATTCCACAAACAAAGATCTTTGTTCTGGATGATTTTCAATACTTAGCTTACCTTATAAAGAAAATCTATTGAAATTACAATCAAATATACAAAATTTCTATATCCAATGATTCAATAATTTACAAAATAATTTCAATAATTTATACGACTTCCAAAATTTTCAATCAAATCAAATAGAACTTTCTCAAATTATCAACGAAATAACCAAATTTAATAATTGCACAACTTTGAAAAAAAACTAACTAGTATAAAATTTAACCGACCTTTTCAACTTAATGTTCTTTTTCCGTAAACTCGTCTGTATATGTTTATTTATGTGGTTCCGCTGTATTATATTAGGTTCATGTATTTCTTTACCATGTTGCTTCTTTCCAAAATACTTATTTCTGTTTTCAATATAATAATCCTCTTCAAATTATTTATTAACGTCTCAAATTATTTATTTTGCTCGCAATCTTCTAAATATGTTTTTATTTATGTCTACTGTCTGTGTTAAAATAATTTCACGTACTTTTTTCCCAGTCTTGCATCATTCCATAATATTTAATCACTGTTTTACATATACTGTTTTTAATTTTCAATTATATTTGTTCTATCCCTCGTATTGACTATGTTATTGTTAATTTTCAATCTCTGAATCGTCTCCAGTATCATTTATTTCGTTATTGCCCTTCTTTTCGGGGTAAAAAACTTTCGTCACCAAAAATGTCAAGTGAATAGTCTCCCGTTTCAACAACTTCCCCTCACTTCCTTCCTTAGTTTCCTTAAAGGCTTGTTCTGATAAATTTTTATTTTAATCAATGTCATGTATTGTTAAACATAGATGGAAATTAATAGATCAACTACCAACAATACAACCGCATTGAACATATCATTTTCCTTTCCAATCATAACAATTCTCAATTCACACACTTCTTATTTCCTACTTCCGTATACCTTTTCAGACGTTTTCCAGCTTCTTGTATTACCTACACTAATACATTTCTCGGTACACTAAAAATTATTATGTTTCTCAAAATACCACTTTCTTCCAAATAATTAAATATTAAATATGTGATCAACACATGTCACTACAATGGTGGGACAACCTGTATGTGTTATAACGGAATTTGTAAGCACGATAGAGGGCGTATTTTTCGACGGATCGGAACCAAACTCGCTACAAAAATCGGTTACGCCAAAATTTTGGACGAGTTCGATAATGAGCCAAATTGGCCCAATAAAAACAAAATGGCGGCCTGTCAAAGTAGAAAAAACTCGTATTTCCTTTGTTTTTCATTTGACGCAAAAAAGATACTGAGCTATTTCATAGACCTTAACACGTTCTACAACTTTTCTATTTAACATTTTTCTCTAAATCGTATATTAAAACATCTATTTAAGAAAATTCACAAATTTACCAGAATTTTATTTTTTATTTTTTTGTTTTTGGTTTGATGCCAAAATGTTACATTGGTTTTTTGTACATCTCAAAACATTCTATTACTTTTGTATCTAATTTTTTATTTTGGGTTTTATACAAAAATGTTACTGAAATAAGCCTGTCCAATTGGTCCTGTGCCATTGGGATTTTTCTTTTACATTTTGGCTTCGGTATTAATCTGGGCTCATAACCTTTTGAATTGAACGCTGAATTTGCTTGATAATTGTTTTATTTTACTGGATGATTACAGATTTTGCTTCAACCCTTTTCTACAATACATATAAAAAATCCCAATGGCACAGGACCAAGTGGACAGGCTTATTTCAGTATCATTTTTGCATCAAATCCAAAATAAAAACATTCAAATTTTGATAAACTCAGCAGATATGGCTATACGATGTTTAAATCTGGATTTAGTGTTAAGGAATTTCCTCTGGTTGGTTTTAATATTCTTTAGATTTTTTTATTTTTAAGGAATTCCATTAAAACGTAAATTGTCCTATCTAGACGTTCTATCCCTTTTCCTTGCTAATAATAACATTTAAAAGTGTTTTATGCATACTTTCCAAATGAATATTAGTATTTGCTACTGATTTTGTTCGAAAACAATAAGCCCATTTGTAAAGTTATGTTTTATGTCATTTTTTGTGAATGTTCAAAATGGCAACATTGGTGTGACGTCCTACGTTTAGCTGTTCCTCATCTTTTGAGGATAGACGCATTAGTGATCCATTGTTGCCATTTAATTTAACTTATATTTAGGTAATTTCAAGTAAAAGGAAAATCACAATGATATTTTTTATAATTCACGTATAAAAGAGACTTCATTATAACATTGTTTACAGTGTCACAATGAAGCTCCTTGAACACTGTTAAAGTAATTTTTAGTGTACAGTTGATTATTGTATTCAGTTATATTGCTATTCGACATTTGACATTAACCTTGACACAAATTATAAATAAAATGGTCTAGCATTGTTCTAGTTAGCAAATTATCATATTAAAGGTAAATTAGAATGATTTATATATTAAAAATATTAATGAATAAAGTACGCTAACGTTTATTTACCAATGATTTGTCAATTGTTTATTTTTATATTGTATAGGATCAATATATAGGTATACAAAACGTTCGATTTTTGGGATAAATTATCAGATATCTATTTGAAAATGAATTACAGAAATAATTCTGTTGATGATATAATATAAATAGATCGCAAGAGCATATACGAATAAGCTCTTTTTTAAACAAATAATGATCTTTTTGCTTAAATGAAAGTTTGTTCACAATTTACACAATTATTCGGTTATGATATGTCAAAAGTCAGAAGTGCTGAATAAAACCATCTGTGATCTGACCTATTAGGAATCTACAGAATTGCCAACTTAAATTCAAAGCCTCGTCCTAGTTCAAAAACAGGGATTATATGAAATACTATTTTATTTAAATAATTAAATAAATGCGAATTATAAAAAATATTGTGTAAAACTTATGCCACAATGACTTAGTACTCGTGATTTGCACAACTCACCGCTTCGCGGTATATATATATATATATATATATATATATATATATATATATATATATATATATAAGATTAAAAATGGATAACGCGTGAATTTAACAAAAACAAAGAGCGTGTTTTCATGGGAAAGCACGCAAAAATAAAAAGGTTACTGAAGAGGAGTGGTAACCGTAAACATGCATGTTTCTAGCTCATTAGCCTTCATCAGTACGGTATAACCAAGTATGGATGTGAAACTTGAGAGCAACGATGTTGAATGAAGCATGGAAGAACACAAACAACGGAAAATAACAGGACAACCAAACGCACATCTGTGCCATCAATTGGAAGATTCCGATTTTGGAACAACAACCAATATCAACACGGAGGCGCATAAAGCCCTCCTATCTGCAAAAAACCAACCCAAGTTGAAGAAACAAGATCAAAAATGGATACTGCGTGAATTTAACAAAAACAAAGAGCAAACAACAAGTGTTTTCATGGGAAAGCACGCAAAAATAAAGAGGTTGCTGAAGAGGAGTGGTAACCGTAAACATGCATGTTTCTAGCTCATTAGCCTTCATCAGTACGGTATAACCAAGTATGGATGTGAAACTTGGGAGCAACGATGTTGAATGAAACATGGAAGAACACAAACAACGGAAAATAACAGGACAACCAAACGCACATTTGTGCCATCAATTGGAAGATTCCGATTTTGGAACAACAACCAATATCAACACGGAGGCGCATAAAGCCCTTCTGTCTGGAAAAAACCAAGCCAAGTTGGAGAAACAAGATCAAAAATGGATAACGCGTGAATTTAACAAAAACAAAGAGCAAACAACAAGTGTTTTCATGGGAAAGCATTTTTGATCTTGTTTCATCAACTTGGGTTTGGTTTTTTCCAGACAGGAGGGCTTTATGCGCCTCCGTGTTGATATTGGTTGTTGTTTCAAAATCGGAATCTTCCAATTGATGGCACAAATGTGCGTTTGGTTGTCCTGTTATTTTCCGTTGTTTGTGTTCTTCCATGTTTCATTAATCATCGTTGCTCCCAAGTCTCACATCCATACTTGGTTATACCGTACTGATGAAGGGTAATGAGCTAGAAACATGCATGTTTACGGTTACCACTCCTCTTCAGTAACCTCTTTATTTTTGCGTGCTTTCCCATGAAAACACTTGTTGTTTGCTCTTTGTTTTTGTTAAATTCACGCGTTATCCATTTTTGATCTAGTTTCTTCAACTTGGGTTGGTTTTTTCCAGACAGGAGGGCTTTATGCGCCTCCGTGTTGATATTGGTTGTTGTTCCAAAATCGGAATCTTTCAATTGATAGCACAAATGTGCGTTTGGTTGTCCTGTTATTTTCCGTTGTTTGTGTTCTTCCATGTTTCATTCAACATCGTTGCTCCCAAGTTTCACATCCATACTTTGTTATACCGTACTGATGAAGGCTAATGAGCTAGAAACATGCATGTTTACGGTTACCACTCCTCTTCAGTAACCTCTTTATTTTTGCGTGCTTTCCCATGAAAACACTTGTTGTTTGCTCTTTGTTTTTGTTAAATTCACGCGTTATCCACTTTTGATCTTGTTTCTTCAACTTGGGTTGGTTTTTTCCAGACAGGAGGGCTTCATGCTTTATGCATTTGTTGTTTGCTCTATATATGTATATATATATATATATATATATGCAGCATTTTCAAAAATTGTACACATTGATGTTAAACCATAAATTGGTTGGTATAAAATTTTTGAAAATGCTGCAAATTAGAGAGCGAAACGTGAAATAAAAAAATATAAATTGATACAGAATTTAGAATTAACCTGATGCCCAAGAAAAATGGAAAAATTATATACGAGGTTAACGAAAAACAAATAATTTATATATATATATATATATATATATATATATATATATATATAACCTCCCGAACAGGGGGTTATTTTGGCATCAGGGAACCAGAAAACGGAAAATTGCATTGAAATTCATGCTTCTCTCTACAATAGCCCTATTTCATTATGAAATAATCCTAAAATCTACAATCACTGTCATTAACTCAACCTTATATATTATATTCTCATGGAACCTAAAACTATCATGAAACAAAACTATTGTTTCTAGAAGATTTTAGTGGTTTTAAAAATAGTATGTTCAACATAAATATACGAAAACTGTAAATGAAACAGGAATTTACGAAATTGACTGTAACGTTAGTACAAAATTGTTAAATGTAAAAACAAAAATACCACTATTAAAGAAGTCAGGTATATATAAACTCAAATGTCCAGAATGTAATGCTGTCTATTTGGGTCAGACCCTTAGGAATTTTGAAATACGCGACAGTGAGCACTTACGAGCATACAGATTAAAACAACCAGATAAATCCCACTACGCAAAACATCTACTTGACACCAATCATTCATTGACACCTAACACAGAACTAGAAGTGCTGCATATTTGTGAAAAGAAACAAGAACTGGATTTCCTTGAAGAACTGGAAATTAGAAGACATTTAAGAAACCCACAATATGAAGTTGTCAATGAACAGTTAAATCTAGGGAATTCTCCACTAATAAACTGTCTTCTTAAGTGATAATTGTAAAGATCAGCAGATATAGTTTTCCTGGTTTTCTATATCATTGCACAGTTATACTGATCTTATTGGAAAAATGATATCCAGGATATCACCATAGGGCTAATAATATCTAAGCTTCAATATTTGTAATATCACATTTTCTTATTTTTTCTATAAACATATTTTAAGCCAATCACAAGTTAGGTTACTTCTTGGTCTAGCCAAATATAACTACTAAACATCAGGTAGTCATAAAATGAAATGTAACTTCTGTCATTCTGACGATGATATTGATTTATCGAAACAATTGTCAATTTTTTAGAATTTTCAATAACTTGTATTATATTGTGGAATTAACTAGAGACCTTGAGTTTCATTTAAAAACACTAATATGAGCATATTCCACGAAGTAAGGGTCGAGACAGTCAATTTCATTCAATATTTGTAATATCACATCTTCTTCTTCTTTCTATAAACATATATTAAGCCAATCACAAGTTAGGTTACTTCTTGGTCTAGCCAAAAATAAGTACTAAACATCAGGTAGGCATAAAATGAAATGTAACTTCTGTCATTCTGACGATGATATTGATTTATCGAAACAATTGTCAATTTTTTAGAATTTTCAATAACTTTTATTATATTGTGGAATTAACTAGAGACCGTGAGTTTCATTTAAAAACACTAATAGGAATTTACGATGTATTACAGACACATAGTAAGAACTTTGTTTATTGAAAATAGTCCTATGACTGACGTTTGAGGTTACCTAACCTCAATACTGAAGAACTGCTATACTTGGTATTACCTTCAGGCAAAATTATGAGCCACTGACATCAATAGCGAAGAAGAACTCTTTCGAAGAATAGGAAATGTATGCGAAGGAACCAAAAATATTCCAAATTTAATCAGAAGGACCGTTTGCAAAGTAACAAATAGGGTAAGAAAATGCAAAAAGCAAATTCGAGGTCATTGTGAGCAATTTTTGAAGATTCGAATTGCTCCGTTACGATATTTTTTACATTATTCATTAAAATCAATAAAATTCTCCGTTTTTTGAAGTATGAATTTATTTCTTCTTTAATTAGGGAGTGCATAGTTTCCAGATACATACATATTGTACCCTTTAACAGCGTGTGTGAAAGATTCGAAATGTTGACAGAGTCTGTTCAAAGTGAAACCCAGTAATCAAATTTTTCGGTGGTCTGTATTCGTACACATACAAATTCTATCTAATTTTCAGAATGCTTCCAAAATGTATCAAGTAGATTTAATTTCAAGCTGAAAAATAAATAAACACTACTTCAAAGCTTCTAATAATTATAACTTTGAATGTGTAAGCGGTACGGTTTGAGAGTGAACTGTATTTGAAAAATGTTATGCATTGGCGAATCATCAATAAATACAACAACTTCAATTTAAAGGTACTTGCCAAAAGAAAGACAGTTTCTACAAATCTCTTATCAGCTTTAAAGATCTATCGTTTTGCTTCTAGTTTACTTCCTGCCCTTTGTGAGACGAAATAAAGTTGATGCAATGTCTATTTTTGCGAATAGATACACTTGACAAGAATTGACACACGTCGCGTTTTTAAATGATTTTCTTGAAATCGCTTTAACAATGAGAGAGAGAGAGTGAATGTAAAATTAAAATTAAGTTTTTGAAAACGAGTTGTTCTTCCAATGAATATGGTATTAAGAATAATAAAACCGGTCTCTTATAAGAGTGATGCACAAAAAACTAGTATTAAATTTGAACGAAAATTAATCGATTAGAGTCGCGTTGAATTTTATGGAAAAATAAGATGTTTGCGCGAACAGAAGGTAAGATTTTGTTAGCGGAAAAATAAAAAGCTCATTGGATTGTTTCAATGTTTCATATTCTTAACAATTATGAAGTATACGTATTTGGAAAGCTCTATCTAGGTGTTGTTTTTAGGAAAGAATCATTTAAAAAGATTAGGAACCTGTCCTAGATTATATTTTTGGTGATAATTTAATAAAGTTGCCAGGTAAGGTTTATTGAAAACGTTGTCTAAATTAAGGAAACAATCTCGGTTATAAAACGTAGAACACACATCAAATATCAATAGACTTATTTTGGAATCATCCAAGTGATCTACTATTAGGATTTTATCCAATGAAACACTCTGTATATGCTCAATATTAAGATATGACGATCTTTTAACTAAAATATGTTTTTTCTTCTACTTGATGTCTCAATGGATTTAACTTTTTTTCAATACATACGGATACCAGGAATGTTTATCCGGCAAATTGGTCAAAATTATTCAAAAGACTATTTTGATAAAACTATTGTACTCACCGATTCAAATTCTAGCTTTATTTCTACGTTGATCTTTGATAAACTTACCTGAAATAAAGTAAAATACATATGATTAGTAATTTAACAACATAAATTTGAATAGATATATGATGACTTCATTAGTAGTGTAACCAATTTATGGAAGTTCAAAAGGGATTTCTCTTTCATCTAATATTGGCTGCAATTTTTTTAGAGCGTATTGGAAGATGGGATAATTTTACATGTGAAAGAGACTGCCATTTTTTCATGGGCGGGGATAGTACAAGGTGATTCGTGGAAATATTTTAATAGTAGAATCCTGACTTCAAATTTACAACGAACACAGTGAAATTTATTAATAGAAAATGTATACTTTGATATATGCTGAGACAAAATCAATAACAGTGACTAGAAGGAGATTCAGAGCCATTTTTGACAGAAATTCGCCTACACGAAAATCGATAATAACTTGGGTACAACAATTTACAGAATCCGGAAGACTAGAAAGGAAAACCGCTCAGAACAATATGCTCAATAATATTCTAGAAGTAAGGGAAATTCTAGCACTCAACAATTATAGAATATCTGTAAGAAAATATCCCAAAGTACAAAATTTTGAAGAAGTAAAATTTACCGCCGCCTAAAAATTAGTGAATTTAAAGCATATAAAATATAAACTTTCCAATAAATAGAGAATAATTCCTTCCAACAAAGATTTTTCATGTCTAAAACATTTTTATCTGGTAACACTTCAGCCTAATTTGAACCATATAATATCAGACAAAGCCACATTCCATGATAAGGGAAAAGTTAAGAACATAACTGCAGGATTTGAGGAGATGAAAATGCGTTCAACGAATTTGAAATGTGAATGTCTAGTGTGGTGTATCTAATATTAAAATACGATCCCTTTTTTTCTTGAAGTAATTGTTAACGGAAACACTTACACTGGCATATTGGAGGAGTTTTTGAATCACCAATCACAAGATGAAATTATAAATACTGTATATTTTCCACATTACTCTGTAGTTGCTCGACATTAATTATCAGATGATTTCGGCAATAGATGGATAGTTCGAGTTGGTCCCATCGAGTGGTCCTCGTATACCCCGGACTTAACCATACCAGGCTTCATCATATGAGGTTATGTAAACGAGAGATACTATAACCCAATGCCTACAAATCTTCAGGAGTTAAGAAATGACATAGTAAATGTTTTTAATATCATAACACCAGAAATGCTGCAAAATGCGTTCAGTAATTTTTGGCTGAGATTAAGATTATGTAGCGATGCAGATTGGAGGTCACACACAACAACTTCTTTATTTAATATAATCATTTTGTTTTGATGTGCTTTATAAAGTTGTGTTTGGTTCTTTGTTCTTATATCTAAATGAAAATATTTCTGTTCTAAAATTTTCTTCCTTTCTAGTTTTCCCGATTCTGTGAATTGTTGTAACCAAGTTAATATAGATTCTCTTGTATAGGCGGATTTCTGTCAAAAATGTTTCTGAATCGTGTCCTGGCCATCTTTATTATATTTTTTCTCAGCGTATATGTAATACGACGCACCGCCCTTTTTCTATCAAAGTAATAATTTTCGATTAATAAATTTGACTATCTTCGTTATTATACTTCCCATATGTAACTCATTTGACGTTTCTTAATGTCAGGTATATTTTTCCGAAGCACATTTTCAAAAAAAATTAACAAGAATTAATTTTTCTACTAAAATTTTAAACAACTATTGAGACTTGGCAACGATGTTTTAAGGATTTCTAAGAATTTCAGTAAAAGCCGCTCATTAATCCCTGGTCTCATTTTCGAGTTATAACGTTCCCAAGCTGTTAAAATATGATAATTTACGTTTCGAAGTTCTTGAGATGGTTTCATAAAAAATTAAATCTTTTCCTAAAAACTTGAGTATGTGCCAATAATGTATACATTTTTGAAAAGGGGAAGAAAGAGGCTTTCAGATTGTATTAAAAAAATATTGGGTGCTGTATTTAAAATAAACCGATAATTTCGCTTTAAAAGAGGTGTTTTTTTGGACACTTTCGGGAAAAATATACATTTGGCAACTATGTCAACAAAAACTTGAAGGAAATATAATGTGTTACTTTATAGTGAGACACGTATCACTGAAAGTTTGCCGATTGGGTTAAACTATGTTTGGATACAACATTTGTTGATATATGCGAGCAGCAGCAACACAGGAATAATTTTCGTTTACATAAAGACAAAATATATCTCGCATTTCAAAATTATTGAAATTGATGTATCGAGGCATTTTCACTTAACCGACTTTAAAGTTTAAAACAATCACAATTTCAAGTGACATTAGCCATGACAACAATGACAGCACTTTTTTAGTCATTTTTAGCGTCATAAAGTTGGTTATTGTATGTATTTTTATTTGACATTTGACTTTAACCTTAACTTTAAACAAATTATAAAATGGTTTGGCGTAGTTCTTGCTAACAAATTAATAGCTTAAATGATCTTAAAGGTAAATTGGAACAAATTGTACATACAAAATTTAGATAAATAAAGTACGCTATCGTTTATTCATCAATGATTTGTCGATAGTTTATTTTATTATTTTATATGATCAATACATAGATATTCATAACGTTAGACTTTTGATATAAATTACGACATACCTACAGAAATGATTCTGTTCATGATATATAAATAAGACGCAGGAATATATGAAGAAGCTCTTTTTTAAACAAATAAACATCCTCTATTTTGCTTAAATGAAAGTTTGTTTACAATTTACACAATTGTTCTATCATAATATATGTCAAAAGTGCTGACTAAAATCAGCTATGACCTGACCATATCAGGAATCTATAGAATTTGCAACTTAAATTCAAATCAATCCTTCTAATTTTAAGACAGAGTTAATGTAATTCCATTTTATTTAAAAAATTCATAAATGCGAGTTCTAAAAAATATTGTGTAAAACATGTGCCAAAATGACCTTTTGTAGTACAAGTGCAGTTTGCGTAACGAACAGCGAAGCGGTGATTTGAATTTAAGTTGACAATTCTGTAGATTCCTGATATGGTCAGGTCATAGCTGATTTTAGTCAGCACTTTTGACATATATTATGATAGAACAATTGTGTAAATTGTGAACAAACTTTCATTTAAGCAAAATAGAGGATGATTATTTGTTTAAAAAAGAGCTTCTTCATATATTCCTGCGTCTTATTTATATATCATGAACAGAATCATTTCTGTAGGTATGTCGTAATTTATATCAAAAGTCTAACGTTATGAATATCTATGTATTGATCATATAAAATGATAAAATAAACTATCGACAAATCATTGACGAATAAATGATAGCGTACTTTATTTATTTAAATTTTGTATGTACAATTTGTTCCAATTTACCTTTAAGATCATTTAAGCTATTAATTTGTTATTGTCATAGTGACACTTGTTTTACAAAGAACTATTCAAACAGTTTTGATATTATTTTAAAGTTGGAAGATCTGTTTTATTTTTGACAATGAATTTCAATATTTTCATTGTTATTACGGATTAAAGTTTCTTTTTGCGTATTAAATGCAATCCACTAGTCACTAGTCCAAAACATCGGCATAGTTATTACACATGAAAATTAAAGAAAAAATGTGCAGCTTCATCTTTAACTTAAAACGTCTCGAGAAATACGAGTATTAACTCCAATGTTATGACTAGAGAGTACGTTATTTGCGTGAAAAGTATTAGAGAATCGTAATATTTCTATTCCGCCAGTGCCCCTGCCGTACGCATCTGGTAGTAGCCCGAAATGTTTGTTTGATATAATTTAGTAGGGTGTGCAGTGCCTACACTTAGTGCCAAATAAGAAAAGGATACGTAAAATAGTTATAAAGTACTGAGCACAAATCGTTTTCAAATTTTTCAACAAAACACCTTGTAACTCCGTAAGCTGCTATAGTATATTGAGTTGTTTTGGTTTAGATCTTTATAATTTGAAGTCAGAATTCCACTGTTAAATTATTTCTAATTAGTAATGAATAATCCTGTATAAAAATAAAATAATGATGGCGTTTGAATAATGAATATTATGAAAATATTGAATAATTAAATATTGATCTTTCTAACGCAAGTCAAATATATTTTCTTTCATTCTAATTCATTCCTCTATGGTAGATTAAAACAACTGAGTATAAATGAACTGATATTGGCCTACGATTTCTGATTAAGACAGGTTCGTCAGTATATATGCAAAAGGAATAATGCATTTCATTAGTGCCTCCTGTTATTAAAGTGGAATCTTAATTATCGAACTTATTTTTCAAATAGCTTTTACAGTAAGTAAATTGGTAGTTTCTACTTCTTGCCAGAAGTTCTTCGCAAATAAATGGAAACGATTAAGCATGTTTTATGTACTCCTACCATTCTCTAACTTGTCTAATAAACTATCAACCGGAATCTTCGTCGCCTCGAGTGATTAACTTCAACGTTTGCTTTGTTTTATTTCTTAATTAAAAACATTAATGAATGTACATTGGGATGTATATTAACAAACACGAATCTCTTGGATATAATAGCGTTACGCTATGCAATTTTAGAGAAAAAAGTTCCACATTCCGTAACAAAGCTGGAATTTGTATTAAATTTATTTGTGAAAAAACGTCCAAGAAAATTTAAGATAAAAAACCAGGATTATAAACCAAATTACATAACGACACCCCAACAAACAAACCCAGTTTCATACATTTTTCAGGACGGAGCAAAATGTGAAATCTTTCACTTGGAATTGTAATATATTAGACACTTGTTAATCCTTTAATTTTTTTTATTAAAATATGAAGATCATATTAAATATTCTTAATAATTTGAATAATTTGACATTTAACAATTTAACAGTTCAACAAAATCAAATATTTTCGTATACCTAATGATTGATTAATGGTTTCATTCGATGTGAGTAACCTGTAAACTTCGGTACCGGTCTCGGATTCGATTCCTTTAGTGGGCGAGATCCTGAAAACCCCAGATCTCCTCCCACAAAACATCAAATCAATAATTACTTTTTTTAAACTTTGCCTCTCACAGAACTTTTTCACTTTTAATATTGTTATTTTCGAACAACCCGATGTCTTAGCCATGGGAAGTGGCTTATCTCCACTAATTGCAGATATCTTCAGGAACAACTTAGAAAAGAAATTTATAATTTCTAAAAATAAAGAAATTATCTTGTATTTTAGATATGTCGACGACATCTTTTGCTTAATCGAAGGCAACTTAACAACAGCTCAGCAAATTTTAAATAATATCAAAATAACATTCACCCTAATATTAAATTCACTTTAGAAACCGAAATAGATGGATGCCTCAATTTCCTTCACCTTAGCATACATTGGTGCGGGTCCGGGTTCGGCTTTGGGGTTTACAGGGAACCCAGTCAAACTGACCACGCCACACATGTTGATTCTAACCACCCTCCTCAGCACAAAATGGCAGCCTTCAACTGCTATGTCCACAGACTTCTAAACATACCTTTAAACACAGCTCAGTATAATAATGAAGTTAACATTATCAAACAAATTGCAGTAGTTAACAATGGATATCACCACTCTATAATTGACAATCTCATACAAAAAATAATTAGGAAAATAAATCAACAATTAGCTTATCCCTCTATCACAGACAATAATCTTTCATATATTTCGATACCTTTTATAAATTCTCACCTTTCTCATCAATTAACAAACATTTTCAGACATATTTCTAACAACATTAAAATTTCATACAAAACTTCAAATTCTTTTCATAATGACTTGGTCAATTCTAGAGATAAGTTAAACAAATTGTCTAAAGGTGGCATTCATGCGCTGAGGTGTGGTGATTGCGAAGCTTCATATGTGGGAAGAACTTGTACAGCTTTGGAGGTACGTATGAACGAACATATAAAATATCCAGATAAATCAGCATTTGGTTTTCATATTAAATGCAATAACCAGAAACCAATTCAACATTAATCAATAGTATCACCACCACACATTTCAACCTATTAGATTTCTATAAGGACATCGAAATAACAGCCGAGATAAACAAAAACAATAAATGCCTTAACACACAAGTCAATTTAAATAGAAAATTTACACCTTTGCATAGACTTCTACAAGGCCTTCAATGATGACGACTGGTTGACATAAGTTTTATTCCATTATTTCACCAGATCACAATTGTTAGAGGTTGGCGCCCTCATCGGTAAGCTATCAAAGCTGTCTCCAAATTTGTTATTTTTGATAGACAGCTGATTGCTCTTCGGTTAAGGCGACGACCTCTTATAATATCAACTTTCACATAATTTATGCAGTAACTTTGAGTTTTCATTACAATTCACATTTCAGAATGCAGTGGGGTGTGCTAGACGCGCGTTTGAACATATAAAAATTCTTTCGTATTGAAAGTTTTTAACATCTGTAAACTCCTTGGCGTTTTGTTTCCACAAATATTTTGACTAAATAAGTTTTTATAGCCTTTTCCTTTGCTTACCTTTTATTTGAATTTTATATTTCCCTGTAAATTAACTCGCTTCAGTATCACCTTAATTATCCCATCTTTATATCAGTCGCATCTCGCCCAAAGCTACTATATTAGCAACCACATCGTAATTGTCCATTTTTCATTTATCTTCCACACAAGTTCATACTTTTTCGTTTGTTTTAATTCTCACCGTTCTTCATCTTTCCATTCATACGCTTTGTTCAAGAATGTAAAATCTTGAATTTTATTGTTTACGATACTTTTAAAATATGTAAGATATTTGTATGCTTCCTTTCGTCATTGTATATATTTAAGGCGTAAATTCATTTTAGTTAATAGCGTTGTAAAATATGTTTCAGAATTGATAAGATCTTTTATATTGTTGTAAATTCAAAGGATAGTTTAATTTTATTTTCAACTTTTGTTAAATACCTTTAAAATATCACGTTTTGCAACAATAATTGTAAATAGTTTTGTTTGGGAATTGAAATAGCACATTTTTGAAAGTCGACATCTTGTCGCATTATCCTATAGTTAAGAAGTTAGGAAAAGGTCACGTTTCATCCTATTATATATTGTATTGTAAAAACCCCAAATTTAGTGTCACTTCTGCATTAATTTTATGGTCGACGGTCGGAAGATATGAAAGACATTTTTGAATAACCTTTCTGAGTAATAAGGTTACAATTGCCATTGGAGTATTCAATAGAAATTTTAACTATTTATTGGCGGCACCCATAGTTGATTCTTGTCTAGGAACCCGACAAGTCAAATGATACTGGCCAATAGGATATATTTAGTTTCGTTTGGTCAACCCAATCCACGTGTAAACACGCCCCTCACAGATTTCTATTTAACACGTCTCACAACGTGAAGAAATCAGTTTTTCACTC
This sequence comes from Galeruca laticollis, assembly GCA_963921935.1. Classification (NCBI taxonomy): domain Eukaryota; kingdom Metazoa; phylum Arthropoda; class Insecta; order Coleoptera; family Chrysomelidae; genus Galeruca; species Galeruca laticollis. Next base: position 154,461,439 of record OY998177.1, read on the forward strand.
ATCAGTTCTACACTTATCGATGCTAGTTTTACACTCATCGAATCGAGCTCAACGCTCAACAATAATGTTAGTTTTTTACACCCATCGAAGGGAGTTCAATACTCTAACAAGGTTTTACACTCATCGACGCGAGTTTTACACACTCATCGAATCAAGCTCAACGCTCAATAACAAAGTTAGTTTAAATATTCATCAAATCGAAACATAAAGTGTCTTCCGATCTGAAACCACCGAAGTTCAGCATTCACAACTTTGTACCATTTTGTGAATTTGTATATAATAAATTATTAATTTCGACATTAATTTTGTTAAATTAAGATTATTTACTGAGTTGAATGTCTACGCCAGTTGACGAAGTTCAACTAGAAATATAATCAAAAACATTGGTCCTTCGATAGCCAGATATAACAAATATTGTTATATAACATTGTAAAGTGCCAGTATCAAGAGAGCAGTTCAAATCGTAGTGCAAGTGTAGCAGTTCAATTGGCAGTCCAATTAGCAGTTCAATTAGCAGTTCAATTAGCAGATCAATTAGCAGTTCAATTAGCAGATCAATTAGCAGTCCAATTATCAGTTCAATTAGCAGTTCAAATCGCAGTTCCAAGGATTCATCACAGCAGCAGTCAGAATAATCAAGGTAAGTTGGTCAGTTATCTATTTAAATGTGCCAATTATCCATCCTGTCTCCGTATTAGTATAGTATAAACATTATTGAAATTCCTTACCATACTCACGCATAAACTAAATTCAAAATGGCTGAACTTAAGAAATTAAGACGACAACGCGATTATATATTAACAACCATTACGACATTGAGAAGAGTCGTCGACCAAGCAAACGATGAACCCGCGAGCGTCAATGAATATTATATTCAATCGACATTAGAGAGGACAACCAAAGCATTTGAAAAATTTGATTCACTTCAAGATAGGATAAAAGAGTTAGATCAAGAGGAAATTGATCACCGTAGCTATTACGAAGAGAGCTTTATGTGGGAAACGTCGCGTGCTAAAAGGTTTCTCGATAAATTCGCAGCTCTACCATGCAGTAGATACCGTGCAGTGCAACAAGTAGATACCGTGCAAACGGCCAACAAAGCACGTTTAAACGCTGATAAAAAGACATTCACAGTTGTAAACGTACCAGTAATCTCTCACGTTATGTCAAATGAATCGATCCAACGTGAGCAGATAAAATTACCTGCTAACATCAAATTAGCAGAACCAGAGTTGCATCGACCTGAACCGGTTGACATCTTAGTAGAAACATGCACTACACTGCCTGTAGAGCAAATCAAAGTAGCAGAACCAGAGTTTCATCGACCTGCACCGGTCGATATATCAGTAGGAATAGGCACTACACTGCCTGTAGAACAAAACATATTAGTAGGAACAGGCACTACACTGCCTGTAAAACAAACCAAATTAGTAGAACCAGAGTTTCATCGACCTGCACGGGTCAACAGATTATTAGGAACATGCAATACACTGCCTGTAGAGCAAAGCAAATTAACGGACCCAGATGTCCACCGACCTACACCGGTCGACAAATTATTAGAAGCAGAGGCTACCATGTCTGCGGAAAAAGACAAATTAGCAGCTCTTGATAATCAAGAATCGAACAAACTTCACATGTTCCCTGTTGTGGACAATACGTTGATATCAGATGGTTATTATTTATCTCATCACGCAATCAGTAAGGAAATGAGTCCAACTACGAAAGTAAGTGTGGTATACGACGGTTCTTAGAGACTTCTGCAGGCGTACTGTTGAATGACGCCCTGTATACCGGTGATAATAGTCAAGCTAGTTTATTAACTACTTCTAGTCGAGTTCGCGAAAACCCTATCGTGATTGCAGGTGATTTAAAGCGAATGTGTCAACCATTTTTAGTTAGAAACGAATACTGTAAGTTTCAATATCTCATTTGGGGAGATCAAATGAAAAACTTACGAGTTTTTGAATTAAATATCGTTATATTCGATACTACATGTGCTTTGTATCTAGCAATTCAATGCTTACATCGATTAAGTGAAGATGAATGCAAAATATATACCGTGCGAAACGACACGAATATGTATATACTGAAATCTATTCTGATTAAGGTTTCCAAACGGATAACACTACTCGGAGTTTTCAAACTATTCGAACCGTTAGGATTATTGGTTTCCGTGATTGTACACGGGAAAACAATCCTACAATACTTGTGGATCTATAAGCTCGATTGGGACGAATCGTTACTTATTATATTGTATATTGAATGGCAAACATATTACCAGCCATCACCGTCAAATGATCTGTTATTATTTCGACGCTCCGTAAGTACCGCCGATGTTGAAGGCGTTCAATAACATGGATTTTCCGATGCAACTGAAAAGGCATTCGGCGCATGCGTTTACTTACGCACACTACATCTCTTGAGAAAAATTAAAGTGCAATTATCATGTGTTAAATCTAGTGTTGTACCTATCAAGTAGATAACCATACCACTACATTTCCTCTCCTTTTTCTCCTAACATCAGGTATCTATCCCTAAACATCCTCTGTCCCTTTAAATTGGAGGACATATTATCACCTAGTTAATATTTTCTTGTCACTTTTTTAATAAATTTTATAGGTACACAATTGATCAAATTCCTCATCGCAAAACTGATCGTGGCTGTGGGTTTGCTTGGCAACCGATGTTGTGATTTGAAACGCCTCGAATTTTGATTATGGTCGCAAATTAAGAAAAAAGTTCACAGAGGAAAATCGACTCTCCGGAATTTGAACGGAAATTAGATGAAACCACTAAAGCGATTAAAAATAAAGGTTTTTTTATTATTCATAGATCTTTGCAAAAGCGGATTAGGAAGAGGATTAAAGTCAACACTTGGAAGTTAATTGTACTTATTGATTTCATTTCCTGTTTTTCATTGTTGTTGCTTATCGATCTCTTATAGTCACGTATTCAGGGTATAAACCTTTCCATTAATTCTAATTGATCTAACTGTAAAAAAAAAATAACTCGAAAACAAATTAAACAAGTAAAATTGGATGGCTTTCATATTTTGTAACTATTAATTTTCGATTAATTAGTGTATATAGAGATGATGGTGTCTATAATCTATTTGAATTATCTAACACTTCTTAAGGATCTCAAATAAGTTATATCCACAAATATAGTAAAGACATCGCTGAGCGGGAAGTAGATAATCCAACGTGGATGGGAGCGGTTTTATGTTTTGCACCCTTGATCAAATTCACCGCTTGTCCCTTACTTCTCACTTCCAGAAGCAACGATGACCTGTTTCAGGCTAAGAGAACTGTAAATCCTTTCATATTTGTAGTACTCAGTAGCGAATGATTTTTTTATTGAATCTGTAAGTGATAAGAAAATTAAAATTTCGATTTGATATTTTTCCATCGTCACAATGTATTATATAATTGGCCTTTATTTCTCTTCTTTATGTATCAGAACGTCCCTTTCTAATTCGATTGAGTTTTTATTGTCTCTTCTAGCTTAGGATAACTGGACGAGGAGGATTATAGGGCAAGCTACTTTTGTTGTCAGTCAATAGCTCAAGATTTCGCTTATTTCTTTTCCGTTCACTGTGAAAGCAGCTATCTTGACATATCACAGTTTTTGTTCGATTCGGGTCATTAATTGTGTGAGGATTTTCCAGTTCAATATTTTATTTGAATATGGTTAATAATATTTTGACTGGGTTCACTAATAGATAACGTCCCAGGAAACTGAATACATAAAATTTCACCCCTCTCACAATTTAAGTGGGTTTCAATAATTTCAATTGCTTGGAAAACATGTTTGTTTATGTTATTACAATGAGTTTTATAGAACTTACGCCTCTGATTGCTATGGCGATCGAAATTAATTATTTTATTCACTTCTGCGATGTTCAATTTGGTTGAAGACTAGAGGAAGGTAAATCTTTCACCACATTTTGACAGCTTTTAAATCAACTGAACCAGTCACAAGAGATTTCATTTGCAATGCAACAGATACATAATGATCTTCTCCTCTAGATTTCTCTCCCAAACTGCTCTATCAATTCCTTATCTCGAGCGCGGTCTTGCTTCTTTTTCCCTTAGGGTATCGTTCAAGATTCTCTCTGAGATTTGATATGGGGTATATTTGGTCGTGTCCATACCATGCTAGCTGCTGGGTTCTAATTTCATTGATGGTGTCGTGTTTTATTTCTATTCCTTTTCTCCTCGTAATTTTTGGCATACTATCACTACTGTATTTTTCATTATCAGCCGATTTTATTCAAGACTGCTCTCTTTATTTTTCTTCCACGGGCCACTTTTCAGAGCGATATGTTAAAATCCAATTCAGGATTGAATTGTGAAATTTTTATACTGTTTAGTATTAAAATTGCTCATTTCCTTGACTTTTCCATTCAAATATTTCTTATAAACGGCTCAAAGAGATGTGAAATAATATGAGGTCGGAATTAAATAGTTGATAAGTACCCATCTAAGTACACGGTATCCCAACGAAAAGTACCCACACTAAATATATGCGGAGGTAATAATTATCTGAAAAAGTGGTGAAATACATCGACCTTTGATTTCAAGGTGGACTCATTGTACCATAATACTTATCTACTTGACGTCACCCTTCTACCCTAACCTAACCCCCTTAAAAAATTTGAATTGCAAGGGGGTCGAGTGATACATCATTTAAAAGATCTTTGGATTCTCTTTACAATCGTCCATACTTTTCTTTTAATAATTTTGCATTTTAAAAAAATAAAAACACGAAATTAAAATAATCGTTTATTTCTTCAACAGATGATATTGCCACCGAAATACATGACACTGGATAGCACACCAACTAATTATTATCATGTTAAAAATCCTTTAAGAGTTTTTTGACAAAAAACTTATGTTTTTCGTTTGGTTGTCGATCAATAAATTATTAATACACATCCATTCCATGCACGTGCAACAAATATTTCATTATTTTTAAAATGATGAACTTGCATTACTCACAGCAACATATTCAATAATAAACATCGACATAAAAACATTGGTCCTCTCTATGTTTTAAAGTTGATTAATAAATTTATGACAATCTGTTCTGTCGAAAACAGACGACACGAATCTCAGCGACTGATCAGGAATGAAGCTGTCGGGGTGGTAGTTTTGGGTCAATTGCAGATGGATAATACCCAGTCGATAAGGAAAGTAGCTCAGGCTTCTGGTATATCGCGAAGTAGTGTTTATCGAATTTTCACAAATTTCATCGATGTACTCATAATTGGTAAAAGAAATCAACAAAGATTATCACGACCGTCCGCTTGAATTCTGAGATTTCAGATGAATGTATCTTTTACTTAAATGGTGAAGTAAATAGACATAGGTATTGGACTGAAACCAATCCACATCTCAGAATTTGTGTTTTAAATGAAACTCAATGTTTCTAGCTAATTCCACAATATAATGAAAAATATTGAAAATTCCAAAAAATTGTTTGGGCTACTATTTTAGGGGACCACATTTTCGGGCCATTTTTTATTCCCGGTAATCTAGATGACGACAGTTACTTTACATTTGCTGGAAAATTACATCGATCCAATAATTACCCAAATTCTTGAAGAAGACAACGACTTTTTGGAGCATCAACTGTTTTTTCAGCAAGATGGTGCCCCACCATATTTTTCTGTAGCCGTCCGTCAGTATCTGAATAACCACTTTTCTGGTCAATGGATTGGACCTGTGGAGTGGCCAGCCCGGTCACCCGATTTAAACATATATATATATATATATATATATATATATATATATATATATATATATATATATATATATATATATATATATATACATATACATATATATATATATATATATATATATATATATATATATATATATATATATTTATATTTCTTTCTCTGGGGTCATATAAAATCGAAGGTATTTGCAACAAAACCTGAATCTCTAGAAGATTTACGTCAAAGAATCGTTCGAGATAGTAGTTTGTACAACAAGTGCGCAAAGCGTTACTTTTCCCACGAGCGCGGAAGTTTGTGGCACGAGCCGTAAGGCGAGTGCCGCAAATCCAGCGAGTGGGAAAAGTGCTTTGCTTACGAGTTGTACACAATATTTTTTCTACAACTACGTTTATTAATTAAAGAAAAAAGTAACTTATATATGTATTTTATTTAACTTAGACAGAACGAATTTAAGAAATGAACACAGAATATAGAAAAATTAGTTAAAAGTTGATAGAAAAATTTCGAATTGTTATGCCTGGTATATTATCTATTTTTGATGATAAGTTATCGTTAATGTTTGTCAACGAAGATGTTGATGCTTGTTTTTCATTAGGAACATTATTATATGAAGTCGAAGCCCCAGGTATAATAGATTTTTCAATTTTGTTGACAATATCGATTTTGTTTGATATCGAGTCGTCAATATATCCTTCCGCCACTGTATTTGAGCGCCATCCACCATGTCGCTTCAATGTTAATAAGTCTCCGCCTAAATTTGCTAATATTGTAGCTGAGGATCGTCTAAAACAATGACCCGTGTACAATTTAGAGTTAGGTAATTTTAAATATTCTGCAATTTGTTTAGGCATATTTCCAAATTTATTTCTGCCCACTACTTGCCGCGTACATTTTCCGTGTTGGTAATTAAGAAATAACCTCTTCTCATTTGTATTTTGTGGACGCAGACGTTCATATTTTTTGTATAAATCGTAGAATTTTCCAACTACAATAAATGTACGTGGTATTTTTGTCTTAGTTATTGGAACAGTAACCAATAAGGCTTCTTGTAAATCTTTTACGTTATCAATAGTTAATTTCCATAATTCTTCCCTTCTACATGCTCCGGCTAATCCAAAAGCCGTGACAACCTACAAGTAAATTTGTGATTGAAATTAAAATTTTAATTTAGTTCCAAAATTAAAGTAAAATAAATTGCAAATATATAAAAAAGTCGACGGGATTTGAACCAGGACCTCTTCGTTCCAATGCTGATATGTTTTCCACTAAGCTATCGCGGCAACAATTATGAAATACTGTATTTAGGTCTTTCCGCTGCTTTATTTTATTTTGAGTTTTTTATTTCGATTTTTCTATATTATGAAGTACATTGGTTACTAAATAATAATAGATTGAATAACTAAATAAAATCTTTAAAATTATGACTTTGACGAGTAGATAGATATTGTCTGGCGCTTCTTCTAAAAATTTATGGATTTCAGCAGATGTCTATGTAAGGGATTTTTTTTGTCACAGCTTTTTTCGTTTTGCTTTTTTAAATATGCTCGAAGATTTCTATACTTTGAAATATCTATGTTATATTTGATACTTATGAGGCTCCTTATCAATGAATATATAGACCACAGTGTAGATGGTTTAAAGTTTGCAGAAATTTCTTGAAAATTAGCCAACAAAACATTTTCTGAGAATGATTTAATATTGTTTATTTTCCTCCAGTTCATAAATCTGCTGTATTGTTTTTTGAAACTCCAGGTAACAAATTTTCGATTGCATTTTGAGCCTTTTCGATAATATCTGGAGAAGTATTCTCAATATCGGAATTCAACAACTCGAATGATAAATTAGGATCTCGGTACATAGTTCCTAAAATAATGGGTAATAAATGAATTTGTTTATGATCTAGAAGCAATAAACTGAAATACATAATCTAAAAAATAGTTTACTCACAGAATTTTTCGTTTAAATTTAAAATTTGAACACCCAGAAATCCACTATAAAGTATTGTCAAAAAAATTTGACATTGACATTTCCTTGGGAAAAGTGACATTTCCGTGCGGAAAAGTACCATAACGTGTACTTTTCCCACACTCTACATTATTACTTTTCTAACGGATATCAAACTAATTAAGAAAAGGCTTGCTGTGCGCATAAAAATTTGTGTAGAAAAGGATGTTTAGCATAGTAGTTGTAGAAAAATGCCGTTTATTGACTCGGAATATGTTCAGAAATGTCTGCGTAGCATTTAAAAATAGACTATACCATTGGATGGAAGTCAACGGAGATAATTTTTAACAATACATATGATAATTTAAATTATATCCTTTATATACCCCTTGAAATCAAGGTCGACATATTTCATCACGTTTTTTGAAAATTATTACCTCCGCAGTTATTCAGTGTGGGTACCTTTCGTTGTGATACCGTGTATTTACATGGATACTTAGCATCTATTCAGTTCCGACGTCATATTATTTCATATCTCTTAGTACCCTTTATATCACCCATTTCAATTGTAAAACAACAAACAAGAAAAAATGTTGAAAAGATGTGTAAAAAATGAAAAATCGTAAGTGAAATATATCTTTTTGATTGATCTTTCTACCTTCATTCATATTTTGATAAGATTATATTCGAATTGTTTGCTTTTCTTTAATGCAGATATGGTTATCGTTGAAATTTCAATACCGAAAGAAATGTAAAATTTGTGGTTGGGTAAAATAATGCAATGACAAGTGGTCTAATTGCAAATTGGGATTTAGCAGAAGCTAGAATAATTATCTGAACCGTTAATTGGCAATTTTGCCTCTCCTCGCCGTGAATAATAGTTGAACTTGTTGGCCACGGCAGCGGTTTATTCGCATTCTATTCACTTTAAAATAAAATGTTGAATGAATTGACAAAGGTACAAGTATCTCCTTCTGATAAGATTTTAATTAGTCCTTATTCTGATAAACGTTGTTGAAAGCATAGTTCCTATTAGGCAAAAGGAGCTAGCAATCCTGAAAGGTCGATGATCGTGGCTTTGAATTTTTTTTAATGAAAATGGTAAGTTTACATTTAGACGAATAATATGAGTTTAGTCGGCGTGGATTCATTCGGCCAAAAATATATTTGAATAAGGTAGATGTTACTAAATTTCCATAATGTTCCACTGTCATATCGAGTTTCGATTAATTTGATCACTTTCTTGCGAAATTTTATACAAATTTAGAAAACATATCCGGTCTGGAAAAGGATGACGACTCAAGGTGCAGACATACAAACGTCTGTCTCAGCTATTTAGACCTGAAATGTTGTGTGCATCCCCGAGAATTCACTGCACTTACCCACTACAGTCACAACGCTTGCGCGCTGTGTGGTATCTATAGTGGTGCAGCAGGACATGGCAGGATAGCCATGTGCTGTATGAATTGTAGATAGTTGATGTGATGAATAGCGCCCATACATTTCAAGATTATGGCATGAATTAAAGTAATTGTGGACTTACCCCAACCTGGATTATAGGATGAAAATAAACATGTCGACAAGTATCACTGTATTTATTTACACAGTAAATACCACTTACATTAACTATACATGACTTATAATCTACTAGGACAGTCAAGTTCAACTCGTACCAATTAGATTAGATTAGATTTTAACGGAGTTACAGTGCACTGAATCCAAAGGTTTATTGTGCCCCCCCTATCAGAGCTGTTCTCGCTACTACTACAGCTCGCCTTCCAGTTCCAAGGTTCTAATGAACTCTAGTATTTGGGACGGCTTCAACGAGGCTAGGACCTCACTCTTACAAGTTTCTTGTCCGAAGCATTTCTTCCGTTGGCTTACAATGGCGAGGCATTCCAGAACTAGGTGAGCCGGAGTTTCATCCTCCTCCCCACAGAATCTACACTCGTCAATCTCTGCTAGACCTATTCTCATTTAGTGCTTCCTAAGGCGGCAGTGTCCTGTAAGAAAGCCCGTGAGGAGATTTAGCTTATCTTTACAGAGGTCCAAATATTTTTTGGATCTAGCAATGTCAAAGTTCCACAGGAACTTTTTGGAATGTTCCAACCCAGGAAGGCACCGCCAGAGTGCTTCTCTTTCGGTTTCCTCTTTCTTCGGAAACTCTTTCTTGTAGGAGCATTTTGCTACACCACAGAAAGGCTTCGGGCCAATGAAGGGTACTTGTGATCCTTTCCTGCCAAGTGTATTGGCCTCTTCATTTCCCGTGATTCCCGAGTGGCCAGGAACCCAGACTAAAGAGACCCTGTTATTCTTGCCTAATTCATCAAGTTTTCTTCGGCACTCCCATGCCAACTTTGAGTCAATGACATGGGAGCTCGATGCTTTGCTTTGATGATAGCTGCTTGACTATCAGAATTGATCGATATGTCACATTTCTGGTAGTTTATTGCTAGGTTCATTTCCACGCATCTTTCTATCGCAAGTATTTCTGCCTGAAAGACGCTCGGGAAGGAGCCTAACGATAATGAGTATCTGGTGCCAGGCCCAAATACTCCAGCGCCTGATCCATTGGCGGTTTTTGAACCATCCGTATACCATCTAATGGTGTTTTCTTTGAGAGTGTGGGTGGTGTATTCCCTTTCCCAGTCTCTCCTCGTAGTTAGCATTGTGGTGAAATTCTTTTCGATGCTTACTTTCCCGATCATTTCGTCACTGGGAAGATTCGCTAATGAGATGTATCTTGTCAGAGAGGACCAAGCTCCCTGATTTTTAATACTCTCATTGCCTGAACCTTCCTTAGATATTCTAAGAATTGCCTCTTGGGCAGATCTTTCTATCACCAGATGTAGAGGTGTGAGATCTGTAATGATCTCAAGTGCCCTAATTGGACACGTTCTCATAGCTCCAGTGATGCACACACAGGCAAGCCTTTGAACTTTGTCGAGGGTCTTCCTCGTGCTGTACTGACATGCTTTTGTGTGCCAAACTATTGCCCCATACGTAATTGCTGGTCTCACAATCATGGCATACATCCATCGCAGTATTTTTGGGTTACAGTCCCACCTCTTATCAGCTAGATTTCTGCACGCCATCAAAGCTCTTATTGCTTTACTGGCAGTTATTTCAACATACTTATTCCACAGAAGCTTACTGTCTAGTGTTATCCCTAGATATTTAACCTCTGATTTCCATTCTATAATTTCCCCGTTTAAGGATATGGGTTTCATGGCTGGAAGTGTTCTTTTCCGGGAAAATGGAATTACTATGGTCTTGCTTGGGTTAATGCTTAGCCCCACTGACAGTCTCTTTTGTAATACATCACACAAGGTGCTCTCCAACTTGCCTCTGACTATTAAAACAATGTCATTGGCGTAGCCCATACATTCGAAGCCAAGCTCCGTTAGCCTGTAGAGCAACTCATCTACTACGAGGCTACATGGAAGGGGATTATCACTCCCCCCTGAGGTGTCCCCCGAGTGGCTTTAACTGAGGTGGTTTGAGTCCCCCCCTCCTCGTTGTCAACAACTCATACATCTATTTTACAATGGTTTCTATCACTCCTCGCATTTTTAGTGCTTCTTTGATAGACACATGAGTTGTGTTGTCAAATGCCCCTGATATATCCAGCAATGCGCACATTGCGATTTCTTTGTTGTTCAGAGTACTCTGGATGACTTCGGTCAGCTGATCCAGGGCCGTCTCAGTTGATCGACCCGCTCTGTAGGCATACTGATATTTATGAAGTGGTATATTCTCCAGATTCCCTGTACTTATGTAGTTGTCCACCAGTTTCTACATCGATTTGAGTAGAAACGATGTTAGACAAATGGGTCTAAAATATCGGGGTTCAGTCCCATCTTTTTTCCCTATTTTTGGAATGAAGGTTACCCTTCACTCCACCTTCTGCTAGACTGCTTGTAATCTTCAGCAGGTGAGGAAGAATCTCCTCTATCCCTCGTACCACTAGCACACATTCGTTATTATCGATAAGCAGAACAGAATGTTAATTCATTCCTGTTCCATATTTACGATTCTTCTTTTTATAGTGAATAATTGGTATGATTATAAATTGGTTTATACTTAGCTTAAAATATCTCTTGCTAACATGTGTTTATTATCATATTCAGTTAAACAATTGTTTGGGTTTTATCAACCTTGACATGATCTTAGTTCATATTAGTTCGTATGAATTGTTTCTAACCTTCGGGGTAATAACCACTACACCATCCTTTCATGGGAGAGGAAAGTTACATATGGAATTTTACGAAAAAACACGATATGTTTTCACTGCACTGTCTTTCACTTTTATTTAGCTTGAAACGTGTATCGTTCGTGAATGTATATGTTTATTTGTTACACTTTTTAGTGTTCGTGACATTCATCTTTCACAGTTATTGTTAATGGTTATACTCGCACAGCCTGTTTTTATGAATCATCTTATGTTTATTTAATCTGATTTCGCAGTTGACACCTTCTATTTTAGTAATTTGAAATGGGCCTAAATATTGGGAATAAACGTTTGTTATTTCTTCTGACTTTCTTCTTCTTCTACGCTCCCTATACCCTTTCAGATATCGCTGTGTGATTCCGGTTTATCATTTATCCATTTTTTGAACTCTTTTCTATTCCCTGCTATTTTTTTCATCTCCCTTTTGGATTTTCCTTTTTTCCTTCCATATTCTTCAACTTGGTTAAGCCACTTCTTTCTTGCTCTTCCCCTTCTACTTTTTGTCGACTTTCCCATCACCATTATTCGTTTTACTAGTCACCACGTGATCAAACCAATTGATTGTTTCTTTTTCACCTTTGCCAGTATTGGTTCTAGGCCAATGCTATTTCGTATTTCTTCACTTTTCATTCAGTTCCATTTAGTCTTGCCTGCTATTTTCCTAATATGTTTCATTTCCATTGCGCTAATTTGTGTTATTGTTGGTATTGTGAATTATCTTTTTTACTTCTACTTCTATTTCTTTATGTCCTAGTATTGTTTTGTTTAGTGTATAATATATTTTAATTGCTTTGTTTCCTATATTTGCTATTTCCGCATCCATTTTTCCGTTGTTTGTGATCACTGTATCTAAGTATTCGAATGTGGTTATTTTTTCTAAATTCCTTGCCTTGCATTTTATTTGATTCACGTCTGGATCCATGGTTTGTTTCTCGTTCGCTATCATTACTTTTGATTTTTCTATGTTTACTTCCATTTCCACTTTTTCTATTTCCTCTGTCCATATATTAATCAACCTTTGCATTTTGGTTTTTGAATTTCCTATAAGGACCACGCCGTCTGCGTAGAGAAGATCGCATACTTTTATCGGTTGTAGGTTCCTATATCCTATAACTGTATCTAGATTGGCTCCCCTTTCCCTTATTCTTTTGACTATTTTGTTCATTATTATTATGAATAAGAGCGGACTCACACTATCTCCCTGTTTTATTCCTTTCCTTAGCTCAAATTCCTCCGATCTCTTTCCCGTTATATCTGCGCCTTTACAATGCTGTAGGTGGATTTATTGACTGCTTTAAGTTTTCCCAGAATTTGTATTTCCACTAAGTAACTCCGTACTTAATCTCTATTCACCGTATCGAATGCTGCTCCTAAATCTATAAATGTTAGGAAGACTTCTTCTCCCTCCTCTAATCTTCTTTTGATTACCCTTCTTACTACGAAAATATTGTCATTTATATTGTTTTCCTCGTCTAAATGCTGTCTGTGTATCTTCTATTATCTCCTGAACTATTATCACCTCAACGTAATTTCGTAATCTCTTCTCTAAGATTTTCGTATATAGCTTAAAGCTGGTTTGGAGGAGGGATATTGCTCTGTAGTCTCCACATTGAGTTTCATCTCCCTTTCTATGTATCGGTATTATTAAATGGTTTTCACATCTTTTAGGGATCATCTCTGTTCTCCACGCTTCTTTTAGTATAGTCCATAGCCGTTTCTTTCCTCTCTCGCCCATCCATTTTATCATTTCTGGAGCTAAATCGAGTTCTCCACAAGCTTTTCCTATTTTAATGCTTCGTATGACTTCTTCCATTTCCTCCTGTCTTATTTCTAGATTGTCGCTTGCTGCTTCTGCTTGAATATTCTCTGCTTCATTTTGTAATTCATTGAATTTTTCTTAGTAGTGCTCCTTTCATATTCTTAGTACTTTCTCTTTTCCTACCATAAGTTGGTTTTTGCTGTGTCTCATGGCTCTTATTTCTTTCTTTTTATCTCCTCTTAGTCTTTTAATTCTTGTCCAGAATTTTTTGTTATCTACTGTATAATCCTCTGTTAGTTCCTTTCCAACTCTCTTTTTTGCATTCTTTACTGCCTGTTTTACTTTATTTCTTATAGTGATGTATTCATTTTTGTCTCTTTGATATGCAGTCTGGATGAATGTTTTACATGCATGTTTCTTTTTCTTTACTAATGCTTCAGTGTCCTCGTTATACCATTTCGGTCTCTTTGATTTTCCGTTGTATTTTCTGTTCCCGCATATCTTCTCTCCTTTTTCTAGTAGTACTTCTCTAATTTTGTTCTATCTTTCTTCTAGTATCCAATCTTCTCTGTGCTTGTCTAGTCTTGTTAACTCCTATCATGGAAAATCACCTCTATCATGTTCCTGATGACTCGCCAATCCAACTGGTTACTCTCTATCCTGGGCGTTGTTAGCTTTTCCACGTGGGGTTGCAGCACATAATCTCGAAGGCTTCATAGCGCTTCCCATACATCCCGGTAGGTGGATCGATCTGGAAATTCGTTTCTAGTTACCAGGTAGAAGACGTACTGCGAATTGTGTTTGAGTCTCAGTGTCCAGCCAGGGGCTGGCATCTGATCTTCAAGTTTATCAAATTATCCAAACTTCTTTCGAAAGACGGTTGCCAGCCCTCTTGCGTGTTTGTTACTGGCGGAGATGTTATGTGCCAGTGGCTACTCTTCCGGGAGCGTGAACAAATCTTGTCTTTTTTATGTAGTGACTCCGTATCTAACTTTCCCGGTACCTCCGTATGCGCCCATAAATTCTTCGAAGGCTTGGTCAGGATCTTGTTGTAGATGATTCATCCATTCCTCTTTGTTATGGTCTCCTTCGAATTGTGCTAGTCGGTTTTGGTGAATAACTCTCAGTTTTTCATGGGGGATTTTGCTTACGTGATAGATGACGTCGTTGATTCTGACATATCACTGACGGACTTTCCATGATTTCTGTAATTTTGGAGAAAAGCCTTTTCTCCTTTGTTCAAACCAATTCGTGCACATCGTCCATCCTCCTTCTCAATTGGATCACGTAATCTTTTCCTGCTATATCTTCGTCAGGCCGACAGCCAAACTACAGGTCACAAGGAAGCCTGATTTTACGTCCAAATAGAATTTTCACAGGTGTTTTACCCGTGGACTCATTTATGGCCGATCGATAAGCCAACGCAAATAGGGAAAGTTATTGGCCCCAATCTCTCTGATGGCTGGATACTACTTTGGACAGGTATTTTCCAATAGTCCTGATCATTTTTTCGATCATTTAGTCTGACTGTGGATGCAATGCTGTTATCCTGGTCTTCTTCAATCCCATCTTGTCACAAATTCCCTGGAATACCTGGCTCTCGAAATTTCTTCCTTGATCGCTGTTGACTTCCAAGGGCACTCCATATTGGCTGATAAATTCTTTCACCAGTACATACGCGACAGTTGTGGCCTCTTGATTCGGGATCGCATGAATTTCCACCCACATTGTGAAATAATCCTTTACTATCAGGATGTATTCACCACCATTTTCTGTCGTCGTAAATTGTCCAGCGATGTCTAAATCAATCCTTTCGAAAGGGCTTCCAACATTATATTGCTTCTCCTTTCTCTTGCGATGTGGTCCATTACTCGTAGCACAAGTCGTACATTTCTCACACCAGTCCTTCATGTCGTTGGAGTTGTTCATCCAATAAAACCTTCCACGGACTCGCTGAAGGGTTTTCTTTACTCCCAGATGACCTCCCTATGGACTGTCGCGTAACTTCTGCAGTACTAGCTCTCTCCTCATCTCGGAACCATCATCGTTCTCAAAGGTTCTTTTCAAAACACCTTCTTCCAGGAGTCCCACTGAGCCCAATATGCCTTGAGTGTCAGTGAAAATATTGACACTTCTTGCCAGGTAGGTCGCCGATTTTTTTCCTTCCATTGCCGAATCTTCTCTAGCTGACGATCATTCTCCTGATCTACTCTGATCCTGATGGGTGACCATTCTTCGTTGATAACTGTAGTTCTTGAAACTGCAGCCTCCTTAGATTCCGCCTTGTTGCAGTGGGAACAGTCTGTTGGGCACGGCCGTCTGGGCAGGGAGTAGGCATTTCGGTGACTCATACCAGCTCAATGTTCGTTGTTGATATCGTACTTTTGAAGTCGTTCAATCCATTCAACGATATGGCTCTCGGTATTCTTGAACTGCATTAACCACTTGAGTGCTGCGTGATTAGTCTGGATTAAGAACTTCCTTCCATAGAGATACTCGTAAAAGAGTTCCACGGAATTCACTACCGCCAACAGTTCTCTTCTTATGACGCAGTAGTTTCGTTCTGGTTTGGAGACGACTTTACTTGAAATATCTCAGCACTCTTTCTTGCCCTCCTTGGATCTGTAAGAGCACTCCTCCAATTCTTACGTTGCTTGCGTCAGTGTCACGAATAAAGTCTCCCTCTGGTAATGGATATCCTGATATTGGCGCCTTGGTTAAATTCCTCTTCAAGGCTTCAAAAGTCGGTTGTCACAATGGAAAGCTCTTGTTTTTTCTTTAAGTCGAGTTAGGGCATGATAATATCTCCAAACTTCTTTATAAATCTTCTGTAGTATGTGCAAAGTCCAAGGAAACTCCTAATTTGATGTTTGTCGATTGGTTGCGGCCATTGCTGAATGGAAGTAATTTTCTCTGGATTCACCGCCACTCCTTCATTGCTCACTATATGACCTAGATAGGTGACTCGGTTTTGGAACAGCTGACATTTTTTCGGGTTTAACATGAGGTGAGCAGCTTGGAGTCGTTTGAATACATCTTCAAAATTCTTCAGGTATTCGTCAAATATCTTCCCCAATACTACGATGTCGTCCAAATATACCAGGCATGTCTCCCAGGACAACCCTCTCTAGACATTTTCCATACGTCCTTCAAATATCGCGAACGCATTACAGAGCGCGAATGGCATGACGTTGAATTGCCATAATTCAGATCCGGTGGTAAAAGCAGTCTTCTCTTTGTCTTTTGGGTCCATTTCTACTTGCCAATATCCAGATTTCAGGTCCAAGGTGGAAAACAGCTTGCTGCCGGCTAAGTATCTAACGTATCGTCGATTCAATGCAGAGAATGGCTGTTTTTCTTCCTCACGTTGTTTGGCTGGCGATAATCCACACAGAATCTCGTAGTTCCGTCCATTTTCTTGACGAGCACTACTGGAGGTATCCATGGACTAGTAGATGGTTCTATTACTTTTTCTACTGCCATCTCTCGAATTATTCTTTCAGCTTTCCCTCTCTTTGCTCGTGGTAGTCTTCGAGCTGATTGCCTAATTGGCTTGGCATTACCAGTATCGATTTTGTGTTTGACGGCTGATGTTCTACCAGTCTTCTCTCCTTTTGGCACGAACAGACACTGCAAGAGAAATTATCTCATTATCCTTTTCTCAGCTCAATTCAAGTATTGACCATCTACTGATAACATCTGCCCGAATCTGGCATTGGAATTGTCAGATGCCGTTGTTTGGCGAACTATAGACGTCACTGGTACTCAGGACCTTGGTTTCTTTCTTGATGGTAATTGGATAATCGTTCACGTTCATCACACGTACTGGGATCTCCATCGTCGACCATTCCTTTTCCAATTAGTACTCCTTTGCCAGCCTCTTCGTCGTGGTTCCTTGGCTCCATCATAACCGGTGTACGTTTTTCCATGATTCCCTGTAGCCACGCTACTATCGTGGTTTCGCTTCGTGTATGTAGAACGGTATCTTACTTTACAGCTGCTAACACCGTGCTGTCTTCATGTGAATGAAGGAATACCTCCTCGAAACCCACTTTGATTATTCTGTTTCCATGTCCAACTGGAAACCATGTAGATTCATGACGTCCATTCCCAGAATCACGTCATCTTCAATGTCAGCTACGATTACCGTATGCGTTTCTGCACCAATTCCCAATTGGATTTGTGTCTCCCCTTGAACGTTGGCACTCTCACCTGTGGCGGTTCGCAGTCGCAGTCTCGTTGGTAAAATTTTCTTCTTGGAGTTTATTATCTCTGGTCGTATAATGGTTCTAGTTGCTCCAGTGTCTACCAACAGAGTATATCTCTTTGTATTCACTTCGCCATCTATATATACACTGTCGTTGTGACATCTGAGAGAAGCTATCAGTATGAGAGGGTCTTTGGAACTATCATGGGTCGGTGCCGCCTTCTCGAAGTCGACTTGTTCTAGTTTTCCTGTGACTGTGGTTCCTTGTTTGCAGGAGTCCTGGGGCGCTTACACGAACTGCGTACATGCCCTAGCTCGCCACAATTCCAGCATCTGATCTTTCTCGGCTTCTTGTCCATCATTATTTTTATCAATCTGACGATCTGGTCAAATCTGTCCTCGTCACCTTCTTCTCGAACGATCCTAGCTTTGTTATTACCCGAAGCACTCGTTGCTGCTTCATATTCAAGAGCAGCTGTCAATGCGTGGACTAATGTTTTGGTATGGGCTAAACGAAACTCCTCTATATATCGGGGTCACGTAAGCCATCAATAAAGGCCTGGATGGCCAGACATTCCATCATGTTTTCTGATGCTGATGGATAAGTAAATCAAAATAGTTAGACAATAACCACTTCGTACTCTTGAATGGTTTCATCACGTTTCTGCCTTCGGTTCATCAGCTGGGATCGGTACAAATGTTCTAAATGTTCGTGACCGTACGTATCTTATGTCCAACCTTTTCTTTGGATGCTCAAAGTCATCCATTTCTTCCAGAGGTATCGTCTGAAGTATATCTAATGAATCTCCCCGAAGCGCGATGATTAAGTTTACTGCCTTCTCCCTGTCGGACCAATTATTCACTCCAGCGGCTGTTTCAAATTGTTTTACGTAATTGGTTCATGACGTCTTTTCGTCGAACGTTGACGCCTTGACTCGGACAAAACTGCCAATATCTTCTATCCTGTAGTTTATTTCTGGCTTGCAGGGTTTTATATGCTCAATCTTCTTTTCTTCTGCTGGCGTGTCTTGTGTTCTTAAATCTGCCATATTTCTCTCTAACACCTTGATTTTCTCGTCTATCGTTGTCATCTTATTTTCAATGTCTAATTTTATTTTCTCGTTCATCGTTGTCACATTTTTCTCGATTTCCGATTTTAGAGACGAAAATTTACTCTCTTCGTCAGCAGCAATGTCATTTTTCAACGATAAGATATCGGCAGAAATGTCGTTCTTCATAATGGAAATATTCTCGTCCATATTAGAAATCTCGTTCTTCATAGTGGAAATATCGCTCTTCATAGTTGAAATCTTCTCATCCATGTTAGGAACAAAGCCGTCATTTTCCAGTGCCACTTTAAGTCTTTCTACTAATTCACTTTTCTTACCGGACGTTTCCAACTCGCGATTTTCTAATTCTGCACTTAGTTCCGTCACTTTCATGTCACTTAGTCTTTTGGCCATTTTTACTTTGCTATTTATTTATTTTACCCCACACCTCACATCAATATAATGTTTTTCTTATTTATTTAAAAGTTTTTATTACGACGGATGGAATAAATTCATACACACGGTAGGTCTACTCACTTAATTTATGTATTCACTAAACTATTCACTAATTTATATTAAATACACAGTATATTCACTTACACTAATTCATATAAACACTTCACTACTGTTTAGTTACTTAGACTATTTATTTGTTCGCTGTTTATTTCAGGAGATCAAATTATAAACTAAAACTGTTGGTAGGTAGCCTCTCTTATATATTAAGTGCCTTTTTCCTGGATCCTTCAAGATTGTGGATCACAAGGACAATGGGCCTTAGTAAATAAGAATAGTCACAAAAAATAATGGTAAACTGTTCGGAGAAATCCCTGCGCATTCGCCAAATTTTTAACTTTCATATATAGCCAAGACAGAGTCGGATTCAGGGTCTACACAAGTGTGCGATTTCGAAACAATATGTATCTATAGTTTTTACCTTCTCTATGCAAAACACAAATAGCCGATAAACTAAAACATTATCACATCCATCCAACGACACCAATTCACATTTTGCTATTAGGGAATAGACTAAATTAATCTGAAGATCCCAAACATCAACAAATAAGTAGTGCCCGCGTGAAATAAAACCGCCTGTTACTAAGCATACATGCGGTATATATGTGCGGTCTGCTAAACTCAAACGCCGTATCTACCTTCCCCAACAAGTAGATACAACTTTTATGTTTAGCAGATAGCAGATAACGATTTTATGGGTAGGATAACTAATATATTTTGAAGATACGACGTTTTTATTTGTTATAATTTCCTATTTTCCGATCAGTTATGACATCATCACTTAGTATATACTTAAATTATTCCTAATTCATGCCAAAACTACCAAAAAGTCGATATCCGATTTTTGTAAAGATATGGCTTTTGTTTTTAGAACGGCACTATATAATTTTATGAAAATAAGTAGTATCGTATAATGTTGAAACTTTGAAATTTCCTTTCAAGAGAAATCGGTTAATTTTTTTAAAGTACGATGAACGTTGCTAGACAACAGATTTAAAAAAATGTATCAAGTGAATGGAAGCTATTTAGTATATTTGAGTTGAAATAGTTAATTAAACTGATGCACATTCAATAAATACCGACATAAATACACATGTGTGATGTGCGCCTTCGCCAATTTTCAGAAGAGTAAAACACTCATTGTACAAAAAATACTAAGCTAAGCGAATCATATTTACACAACATCAAGAAATTATCTACTGGTGTATCATGCAATTAATAAAGAAAAGTTTAGCAATAGCAATAATAAAAAGTTTCAAAATAAAGCACTATGTTTGAAATTACAACGCATTAGTTCATTAGTATTTAATAGTTATAAAGATAGTTTTACTAACTGAAGAAATATTTGGATGAATGCGCTGATGTAGGTGTATTATTTCGAAGGGGCTTACGTTGGAAGTGATATAATGAATTTTAATGAGTCATTTTCTGTTTATTTTACGTGGTTTAAATGTTACTCTATAACGAAAACCAATTTCAAACATTTGATCTTGAGGCAAAGTCTTATTGATTTTGATCTACTAAAGTCCTTATGTGTGTTTACGCAAGACTTTCCATATATTTGAAAGGGGTCATACAAATAGAATCCGAAACCAATGAAATTTTCCAATATATTTCCAATCTCGTAGTCTGGGTAGTGCTCGTGTATTTTCTTAATCAACAAAGCCGACACGAAGTTACAGAAACGCCTCGGTGGCTTGTTATTTTAACGGTTTATTGGATTAGAGAATGAGATATGAAAATCTAACTGTTATTACTGGATATTACCAGTAAGCAATCCACACAATGTGCAATTGCATGGTTAATTGACCTCATATTGACCTAAGGCATGAAAGCGATTTCAATATACAGTGTAATAAACACGGATATGGCATACAATAATTTAAAAATAAGTAAAGCAAACCGAGAAGGGAGACATTAGGACATTTGGCAAATTATTCATTAAAGTCACGGTCATTGAATAACACCCTGTAATCATATAAAATGTAAGTTTCATTTATCGATTTCAAAACACAAAAAAGATATATTTATACAAACATCCAGCAATCCTATAACATGAGATCATTAATTTGAGTACGTTGATAGATGAATTATGTTTATTTTTACAAGAAATTGTAACATAGGTACCAATTTTGACATGATTCGAAAACAAAAATTGATTCACATAAAAACTAACTTCGTCAAAACAAGTAACTAAAAATACCTTGAAAGTATTTCAAAACCTAAACGTAACACTAGGTTTTTTTTGTTAGCTTTAGGGCTGAACTCATGCAGCCAGAAACTATATGCGTAAAAAAACCAACCACTCTTTATAAATATAGGCGCAGTAAGTCTGAGTGTACTAAAGGTCTAAAAGAAGAATTAGTTACAGAAAAAGTAAAAAAAAACAAAAGTATTATATAAACACTATGTTAATATTTTTCTGCAAAGGCTAGCAATAACGGCTAGCTATAGAAAGGAAGAATGGAGAGTTGAATTTCACCCAGGGTCCAGTGAACCCAGGTTCCCCTCCTCACGGGAGGTACCGCGACGTCAGAAAAAAGGGGTAGAGTAAGTAAATCCAAGTTTCTTGTCGCCTCACGGCAGGTACTGTGGCGGTTACGATTTTTCCTTTTCCATTTTTGGGGAACTAAGCGATATATATTATCGTTAGCAGCAAATGCCTGCGGCCCAAGTGTGTTGAATAAGTATGTAGTTTTCTATTGGGTTGGTCTAAATATAATGGGGGATGTTACACTTTAAACTAAAGGCACCCTTTCCAGTGTTAACTACTATTCCGTGTTCCTTGAGGGCTCCTACTTCGAGCCAGCCTCCATAGGGTGTAGCAGTGTTACGGGTTAATTTTGCACTATGACATATCCTCTCTTGTTTTAAGATAATAATGTCTGTAATTCTGTTTCAGTGCGACACACCCTACATTTTATTCTCCATATTTTATCGTATGATTACTTTCTCATTATCATTGATTCACCTTTTCGAATATTAGCTCAAATACTAACCTTAGTTCTACTAATTTGAGCAAGTATAAAACGACCTATAAGTGGAAGTAAAAAGTCGACACGATTAATCCAACGTTATTCTGTGAACGCGCCTTTAGTCACAAAAGTAAGTAATTAACTAAATAACCTGTCTCGACCCTTACTTCGTGGAATCTGCTCATATTAGTGTTTTAAATAAAACTCACGGTTTCTAGTTAATTCCACAATATAATAAAAGTTATTGAAAATGATAAAAAATTGACAATTGTTTCGATAAATCAATATCATCGTCAGAATGACAGAAGTTACATTTCATTTGATGCCTACCTGATGTTTAGTAGTTATTTTTGGCTAGACCAAGAAGTGACCTAACTTGTGATTGGCTTAATATATGTTTATAGAAAAAAGAAGAAGATGTGATATTACAAATATTGAAGCTTAGATATTATTAGACCTATGGTGATATCCTGGATATCATTTTTCCAATTAAGATTAGTATAACTGTGCAATGATATAGAAAACCAGGAAAACTATATCTGCTGATCTTTACAATTATCACTTAAGAAGACAGTTTATTAGTGGAGAACTCCCTAGATTTACCTGTTCGTTGACAACCTCATATTGTGGGTCTCTTAAATGTCTTCTAATTTCCAATTCTTCAAGGAAATCCAGTTTTTGTTTCTTTTCACAAATATGCAGCACTTCTAGTTTTGTGTTAGGTGTCAATGAATGATTGGTGTCAAGTAGATGTTTTGCGTAGTGGTATTTATCTGGTTGTTTTAATCTGTATGCTCGTAAGTGTTCACTGTATCGGATTTCAAAATTCGTAAGGGTGTGACCCAAATAGACAGCATTACATTCCGGACATTTGAGTTTATATATATACCTGACTTCTTTAATAGTGGTATTTTTGTTTTTACATTTAACAATTTTGTACTAACGTTACTTTCTGTTTTAAAAGAAACTGTTGTATTTGTTGATGAAGATAATATCTTTGAAATATTATTAGAAATATTTCCTGCGTATGTGATGGTTTTATAAGTTTTTATTTCATCAGCTTGTTTAGGAAATATTAGTTGTAATGCCACTTTTTCCTCTTATTTACTAATTAGCTTATTTATCATATCTAATGGATAACCGTTGGATGTTGCTATTTGTCTAATTGTATTAATCTCTCTATAAAAATTACATTTGTTCATAGGAACTGAAAAAGCTCTATGTATGATTGAATTATATGCCGCTAGTCTGTGTTGGTTTTCGGTAAATTGAATAATCAAGTACATTATTAACTCTTTGAATTTTTAAATCAAGAAAACTGATTGAGCTATTTTCTTCAATTTCTAATGTAAGTTTAATTTTTGGGTGTAAATTATTGATGTGGTTGAAGAGTAGATCTAATTGTCGTTCACTACCCATAAAACAAGCTAATATGTCATCTACATATCTATACCAAAATAAAATATTTTTCGAAATATTATTTTCAAAGATCTTTCTTTCGAAATTGTCCATGAAAATGTTTGCTAAAATAGGTGATATAGGGCTTCCCATTGGTAAACCTTCATTTTGAATATATATCTTATTGTCAAAAGTGAAATAATTCTGATTAATGCATACATGAAATAAATTGAGTATATCTGATATTATTCCTGGATTGATATTTTTATCTTCTAGTAATTTTCTTACAAGTATTAGACATTCTTTAGGAGGAATTTTAGTGAACATATTAGTTACATCGAACGAAATGAGTTTATAGTTATCTTGCAAGTGGATTGCTTCCAACTTTTTGATTAGTTCTATTGAATTTCTAATTAAGTACTGAGATTCATATCCGTAACTATTGAGTATATTGTTGAGCTTCTTTGCCAATATATTATTAGGAGCATTAACATAAGAAACTACAGGTCTAATTGGTTTCGTTATTTTATGTAATTTAACGGTTCCATATAATTGTGGACAATGAGGATTCTTATGTATGATAGACCTCTTTTTGTAATCACTTAAAAGGAATATTGTTAATAATTCAAATGATTTTTTAAGTGATTACGAAAAGAGGTCAATCATACATAAGAATCCTCATTGTCCACAATTATATGGAACCGTTAAATTACATAAAATAACGAAACCAATTAGACCTGTAGTTTCTTAAGTTAATGCTCCTAATAATATATTGGCAAAGAAGCTCAACAATATTCTCAATAGTTACGGATATGAATCTCAGTACTTAATTAGAAATTCAATAGAACTAATCAAAAAGTTGAAAGCAATTACTTGCAAGATAACTATAAACTCATTTCGTTCGATGTAACTAATATGTTCACTAAAATTCCTCCTAAAGAATGTCTAATACTTGTAAGAAAATTACTAGAAGATAAAAATATTAACCCAGGAATAATATCAGATATACTTAATTTATTTGATGTATGCATTAATCAGAATTATTTCACTTTTGACATTAAGATATATATTCAAAATGAAGGTTTACCAATGGGAAGCCCTATATCACCTATTTTAGCAAACATTTTCATGGACAATTTAGAAAGAAAGATCTTTGAAAATAATATTTCGAAAAATATTTTCTTTTGGTGTAGATATGTAGATGACATATTAGCTTGTTTTATGGGTTGTGAACGACAATTAGATGTATTTTTCAACCACATCAATAATTTACACCCAAAAATTAAATTTACATTAGAAATTGAAGAAAATAGCTCAATAAATTTTCTTGATTTAAAAATTCAAAGAGTTAATAATGTACTTGATTATTCAATTTACCGAAAAACAACACAGACTGATGTGCCAATTCCATTCAATTCCAATCACCCTATGTCACACAGACTAGCGGCATATAATTCAATGATATATAGAGCTTTTTCAGTTCCTATGAACAAATGTAATTTTGATAGAGAGATTAATACAATTAGACAAATAGAAGCATCCAACGGTTATCCATTATATGATAAATAA
Organism: Galeruca laticollis; assembly: GCA_963921935.1. NCBI lineage: Eukaryota > Metazoa > Arthropoda > Insecta > Coleoptera > Chrysomelidae > Galeruca > Galeruca laticollis. The sequence continues at coordinate 154,486,830 of OY998177.1, forward strand.
GCTAATTAGTAAAAAAGAGGAAAAAGTGGCATTACAACTAATATTTCCTAAACAAGCTGATGAAATAAAAACTTATAAAACCATGACATATGCTGGAAATATTTCTAATAATATTTCAAAGATAATATCTTCAGCAACGAATACAACAATTTCTTTTAAAATAGAAAGTAACGTTAGTACAAAATTGTTAAATGTAAAAACAAAAAAACCACTATTGGAGAAGTCAGATATATATAAACTCAAATGTCCGGAATGTAATGCTGTCTATTTGGGTCAGACCCTTGGGAATTTTTAAATCCGATACAGTGAACACTTACGAGCATACAGATTAAAACAACCAGATAAATCCCACTACGCAAAACATCTACTTGACACCAATCATTCATTGACACCTAACACAAAACTAGAAGTGCTGCATATTTGTGAAAAGAAACAAGAACTGGATTTCCTTGAAGAATTGGAAATTAGAAGACATTTAAGAGACCCACAATATGAGGTTGTCAATGAACAGTTAAATCTAGGGAGTTCTCCACTAATTAACTGTCTTCTTAAGTAATAATTGTAAAGATCAGCAGATATAGTTTTCCTGGTTTTCTATATCATTGCACTGTTATACTGATCTTAATTGGAAAAATGATATCCAGGATATCACCATAGGGCTTATTATATCTAAGCTTCAATATTTGTAATATCACATCTTCTTCTTTTTTCTATAAACATATATTAAGTCAATCACAAGTTAGGTCACTTCTTGGTCTAGCCAAAAATTACTACTAAACATCAGGTAGGCATCAAATGAAATGTGACTTCTGTCATTCTGACGATGATATTGATTAATCGAAACAATTGTCACTTTTTTAGCATTTTCAATAACTTTTATTATATTGTGGAATTAACTAAGAAACCGTGAGTTCCATTTAAAACACTAACAAAAGTAAGTGCCACTTGCTGTTTTGACGTTTTCCGGCTTCTACAAACCTACAAGCAGACTCCGTAGAACTATCCAATATCGATTTATTTCGGTCATCCATGAAGGGATTTGTGGTAATTCACACATTTAGTCTTAGTATATTTTTTTATGAGAATTGTCCTCTGTATGTACAGGATCTAGTCAGGACTTGTAGTGCCACATTGAGTTGGTATAGCCACTGGAATACTTGAACTAGTTATCAGACGGCAAACTATCAAAACTATAGAAACCTTCCACTTCTCCTGCTAGTTCTTATTCCTCTATTTTTCACCACTTGTCACTTGTTAGGTTCGCCTAGATATTAGTCGTGACATTTGTGTCGTCACCACCGAGCACACATAACCACCAAGTCCTGTAATCGTATGTAACTGTATTGAGAAACTGGAAGACCACTTAGCCTATCCACTGTACTGGCATGGTTCATGAAGAGAATTGTTTCGAAAATCATCAGCAACGTAGAGTGCTAGCAGATAAGTTTAGATAATAAGTCAGCGATCGCCCCTCAGGCTTCATATTTACATAATAAGCTCTTATAAACTACCAAGGTCATGTCACACCCCACACAGCACCAAATATCTCAGATATATTTCAAAAAGATCTCATTTAAATCACAATATCTCAGATATTTTGCGACATTTCTGAGATATTTCGGAGATATTAACAAATGGTTTAAAATGTTTCTTCATATTCAAGATATTTCCGAGATATCTCTGAGTCATTCAAGAATTTTAGCAAATGTTTAAAGATTATTAGTTACAGTTTTCTAGATATTTTTCCGATTTCCGATATATTTCTAAAACAATCCAGTCACTTTTCTGTCTGATAGCAAAGTTGTTGCAATTGATTTTTATTCATAGGTTGTCAAAAAGATTAATTTAATGTATAATTACATGGATATCATAAATCATAATACAATAATTTAAATTGGAAACGGCAAGCCCATGAGTGACAAAAGTGTCGTCATTATCAATATATCGAAAATATAAGCTGAAAGATTTAAATTTTTTAAAAGGACTATCGCTTTAGGCTTATTCCATATCTCAGAGACGTATCACAGACAGAACTTTACGACTACTATTTCGTAACTTGCGTCTGCGTGTAACGGTCACTCGCTAACCTCACGCAGTTGTCGCGGGAATTGAAACTTGAAACATAACCTCTCTTTTGAGACTTTTGCAACGTGCTGTGTGAATAATTATATAAAGTGATAAAGTACCTACATCTACATAATAATTTGTTCAAGTTTGTGATATTCGGGAGGTTTGTTTTCTTTCTTTCAAAATTCAATCATGCCTAAATATAAAACGGTTAGTACTGTAAGTAAGAGACATTTACGTCGTCTATAGTTCAAAAAAATATTAATACTGTAATACAACCTGAAAAACAAGTAATAAGAATTCCTCGGTCTTCTAATAATAATCTGGATACATTGGAATCTGCGATTAATATTGATGAATCGAGTAATATGATGAATGTAATTCAACTCAAAATCATTAAAGTGATGTTGAAGAGACCCCATCACTTATTAACTCAGAGGCAATAAATGATTGCACACATACTTTAAATGTGGCTACTGATACTACACAAAATAACGTAGTGGCTGACAATGTAAAGTCAGGTTTAGTTAATTGGGCAGTCACAAACAACATATCTCATACGGCCCTAAATAGTTTGTTAAACATTTTGCAAAGTCATGAGTGCTTTTCTGGCCTACCATGTGATAATAGAACATTATTACATACAGCAAGAAAATGTCCACTTAAAATAGTGTATCCGGGGCATTATTGTCATTTTGGTTTAAAAAAAAAGTGGGAAAGATTGTAAATATAAATTTTGAACAGATTGAATTAATCATAAATATTGATGGTTTACCTCTAACTATATCATCAACTAATGCTTTGTGGCCAATTTTAGGAAATATTTATGGTTTATCGAATGTTTTTATTATAGGAGCCTATGTTGGTCCTCAAAAACCACAAGATTCTAACCTATTTTTATCTGATTTTGTTGCAAAATGTGTTGAATTAGTAAATAATGGCTTATGGATAAATACAAAGAACATTCCTTTTTCTCTCAAGGGTATAATTTGTGATGTACCTGCTAAGTCATTTCTGTTAGGCATCAAAGGACATAATGGATACTCAAGCTGTACAAAATGTTTAATAAGTGGTGTTTTTTTAAATAATCGAGTATGCTTTCCTGGTAATAACTTTCATAATAGAACAGATAACGGGTTTAGGGCTAATAGTGATGAGGAATATCATGTTCATGAAACAATTATAAAAAATATTCCCAATTTTGATATAGTGAAAGGAGTTCCATTGAATTATATGCACCTTTTGTGACTTGGAATTACTAAAAAACTTTTGTTTTTATGGATAGGAGGTGATTTATCATTCCGACTAAGAAGTTCTCATGTTAAAGCTACATCACAAGAAATTGAATTGTTAAAGCATCATATACCGAAAGAATTTGTTAGAAAGCCCCGTTCCTTGGAATATATTAAGTTATATAAAGCAACAGAATTTCGTATGCTGTTTCTTTATATAGGTCCTGTTTGTTTTTCTGGAATTTTATATTTATATTTAATAAATGGAATTGAAAAATGTACAGCTTTACGCCAATTTTTGTGTCGTAGATTTCAAAATGAACAAACAATACACTGTAGTAGAATTTGATGATGGAGTGCAGCTGATCCCTAATATATGGATTCAGGGTAATGAAGCATTTTGGCCAAATTTTAAAACTATGAGTAAATATTATTCTTCCGTCAAAAATAAATTGCCACCAAAACCAGATTGGGAGAAATGTAAAATTTTGAGAGTTTTGTACAGTACAGGTAAGACCATGTTGAAATACTGTGTCAGTGTTCAGTGATACTTTATTGTTGATAGTGACTAACCACAGAAAGAAACATGTCTGATACAATACTCTGTTCTTCTAGATGACTACGAATATGGGTTAAAAAAAGCTAAAGAAGCTGAGGAAGAAACTGAAATTGGTACAACCGATGAAGAGGAAGAAAGAAAACAAAGAAGGATTAGAGCTACAAGAGTAATCAGTTCATCAGATGATGACTTATTAGACCAAACATTGTTAGCCGAAGAAATTAAATATCCAAAATTTCCAAAAAACACATGTAAGTCATTGTTGTTTGGGTTGGTTCTTAATATGAATTTAATATGTTTTAGGGACATACTTTGTGAATTTAACCTAAATTGATTTTTATGACTGTTTCAGGTGCTTTGTCTAGGACAAATACAGAAAAGAAACTAACAAAACATGGAAGTATAAAAAAATAGCCATGAAATTATTGAAGAAACAATTGAATCGTCAAAATGTGTAACAAACAATACCAGTAAGTTATTTGGACTGTTTTTTAATTTTCATATTTATTTATTACTTTATAGTGACAATTTTGTGAAACTATGCTAAATTCCACTTGTTTTAGTTAAATGTGTGGCTGGAACATCAGAAGCAAATGAAATTGTGCTACGGGATGAGCAAACTACAGCAGAATCACTAAGTCAGTAAATCAGTATATTGGTAAAATTTTATTTATAAGTAATGGAAATTAATAAATAAGTTTATTTTTTAGGTTTTCGGCAGCAAACCTTGGACCTCCTGAAAAATATTCAACGAAAAGTTGTGGCTTTATCACTTCTTCAGCAAGAACTGCTGGATAGAATTAACAATATTGAACAGGGAATTAATATTAAGCAGGTAGAGGTGGAAAATGAAGACCCTCTTAATGAATTGTATGATGCTAAATTTCCCATCAACAACTGTGAAGATATGGACAATGTTAACATGTTGTTAAAAACGAATGATAATTTCCGGAAATGTGTGGTAATTATTCACTTTGTTCTATCACATTCATAAATATTAAATAGTGGCCAAATTTGTGCTAAATTTGATTATTTGTTTTAGATTCGGAGAAGTATATAGGCTTATGTTGGGAAAAAATATCAAGTCTTCAATTGTGAATATTTTAAAAACTTTAATTACTAATACAGTTTCTGCTCAATACAGCTGGGTCGGAGCAAAGACAAAGAAACCATTCTTTGAACTAGAGATAGTTAAAGTAATTCAAGGTGAGGATTCTGATTACACAGTATAAACTAATATTGTTTTACAGACCGACATTGTTATTTCATTTTCCACACAGTAAGGGTTGAAACAGTAAATGTCTTTAATGTTGTTTTACCCACACATTAACAATTAGTAATTTTTTTAGAAATTGGTATTAAACTTATTTTATGCCCAGTCATTGTTGTACATGTAAATGTGAATAAAGTAAAAAAAAACAAATCATTTTGTGTGTTTTGTTTTCCATAAGAGTAAAGATATTTTGATGAAAATGCCAAATCAAATAATTATAGGCACATCCACTTTAAAAGATAATTTTTTTGTTACTACCCTATAATCATAGTTAGTTTCTAGAATCTTCGATAATAAGTAATATTTATTCGTTTATAGTTGCAGTTCGCAGTAAAAAGGATCAAGAAATGGCAACCGATTCTGAAATATCGGAAGTTGTTAAAAATTGGTTAAGATTAGGAGCATTAAGAAGAGATAGAGAAAAAAAAAGAAAACGTGGCTGATTAGCTTTAATCATAGATTCTTTTGTACTATACGGAATAATTACGTTCGGCACGAGACAAGGAGCGACTAGCATAAGCGATAACTCTTTCACCACCATCAATCTCTTGTGTGAGGACTGCGCCTACACCAGAGTTACTTGCGTCACACTGTATAACAAATGGGAGAGAAAAGTCAGGTTGAGCTAGAACAGGGGAAGAAATAAGGGCTTCTTTAATCTTCAGGAAGGATGTTTCAGCATCCGGATTCCATTCGATATTTTGCGATTTCTTCTTGCCTTTCAACAAATCGTTTATCGGGGAAGCTAAAGTAGAAAAGTCTTTGATAAATCGTCGATACCAGGAACAAAGTCCCATAAAACGTTTTATCTTGGTACCGGTAGTCGGACGGGGATAATTAATCATCGCGGATACTTTTTCGGGATCAGTCCTCAGAGAATTGTCACCTACGGTATAACCCAAAAATTTGAGGCTCAATTTAAAGAATTCACACTTCCTAACATTAACAACTAAATTAGCCCCCTTTAATTTATCGCGAACTTCTGCTAGAAGCCTGATGTGTTCTTCAAAAGTGGAGGTAGATATTATGATATCGTCCAAATAACAGAAGATATTTGGCTCGTACTGTGGACCGAAAATAGCATCTACGAGACGCTGCTGTGTCTGCGCGCTGTTGCACAAACCAAAGGGAACGACAGTAAATTCGAAAAGACCACGGCCGGTAATACTAAAAGCAGTCTCTTCACACGACGATTTATCCAAGGGAATTTGCCAGAAAGCCTTACGGAGGTCAATAGACGATATTTATTTTGCACCACGTAACATAGCCAAAATTCGATCGATATGCGGTAAGGGATAAGAGTAATGTTTAGTGACTTCATTCAAGGGACGTCCGTCAAAACAGAAACGGTACTCACCCGTTTTCAATTTGACGAGTAAGACTAGAGAACCCCACGGACTTTGGGAGGGGCGGACCACATCTAACCGTAACATTTCGTCTAATTCTTGGTTCAGTATTTTCAACATATATGGGGACATGAGAAAAGGTCTTTTCTTAAAGGGTTTAGCATCGCCAATGTCGATAGTGAGTTGAATCTTATGACTGCGGCCGAAACCATGCTCGCTAGCGATATCGTTATATAATCGAATAACGGAATCAGCGGATTTCCGTTGATTAGGAGACAGGCTGTCGAGAGAACATAGGGTAGGTAACGAAACATCGGAAGAGATACAAGTGAGAGGGTCGACTGAAGGCACGCCAAGTGTCATTGACAAAATTCAAAATAATCGAGAATTGTCGGACAAAATCATTGCCGACAATGAAAGAAACTGGGAGAGACGGTACGACGAGTGCTTTAATGACATGGAAATTGTCATTGGCCTCAATCGGTAGGTCAACCATTCCAACGACTTCAATATGGGTCCCATCGGCCAATGCCACATTTTTATGGGAGAAATAATGGATTTCCAAGTTATTGGATTCGAGAAACGGTATACCATCGCGGCCGACAACTGTGGTTGTACAACCGGTATCGATGAGAACAAGGAAAACGCGATGGAAAATTTTTATTTCAACATACGGTCTGTTCTCCGAAGATTTCTGAAAGAGAATGGGCGAAATTTTATCCTTAGTGGGTTCGTCTGCCAGGGCAAGTGAACTCGGGGGGGAGATGATAGAACCCACTATGCAAATAAATATTACAGTTATGTTAATTCAACATCACATTGTGATAATGTTCTTCCTTTTTTTCCTCTTGTTTTCATCACATGCACAACTATACAACCGCTTATGCCCAGCTTGTGGCTGTTAACTTTTGTGATGTTTCAACTTAACTTCTCAGCGATGTTAAAGCGCTGTCTTTTTACATTACTGTTATGTTACTAGAGCTTCCTCAAAAGGAAGTCTTTATAACGAACTAAAAACAACATTTCTATTACATTCTGAAATGCCTTTCAACATCTTGTCGATGTTAATGCAATGTCTAAAAAATAACATCTTATCAATGATCTAAATGCGACATTTCAAAAACAATACAGTGTATTTATTCTCTCAGATGTTGTATGGACATTACTTGAACCTCTAAATAATATACCTGAAACATTCTAGATGACATCCTATAGATGTTTCTGTGCCTAATCAGCAAATACAGGGAGAACAACTAAGAACGCCGGCTGTCGGCCATATTTAAAAAAATAATCATGGTATAACTTTAAAAAAACACCTTCAGGAAAATGACCCTGAAAAATCGCTGGAAAATATTTTTGATTTCCTAAAATGTCTGCTATGGAGTGGAATGAACACTTAAAAACATAATACTGTGATTATCTCCAAAAAAGACGTACTAAAGGTATCCTGGAAAAACAATTTTTGATATATTGTTGAGATTATGACTTTTGTCCTTATTCTTCATGTAAGGGGTGGGGAAGGTTCAACCCAAAAAACAAATGAAACACTTTTTTGTTTTTTAATCGATATCAATGTTTTTGGCGTCATTTAAAAGAGTTTTTCCCCTTTAATAAGATATGCTTAACAAAAATAACAAAATTGTTTAATTTTGTCAACGCTATGTGAAAAAGTTGACAATTTTCCCATTTTTCTCCGAAATTTCAAATGTAATGAGGCATTTTTTAAATTCTGATGAAAAGGGGTTAAAAAATAGGAATCTATTCCAAAATATAAGATTTACGATACGATATAAAAATTAAAAAAAATGCTTCAATTTACATTTGAAATTTCCGAGAGGATACAAAATTATCTAATTATGTTATCAATTTTATTAAACAGAAAAACTATTAAATGGAGTTAAAATAATTAATATCGGTTAAAAACCGAAAAAGTTATACATTTGTTCATAAGTTTGAACCTTCCCCGCCCATTATTTGAAGAATAATGGCAAAAAATCTCCTTAATTAAATTTATTGATAACCTCATCAAGATTTCAAAAATTGTATTTTTGTGACACCTTTTGTATGTTTTTTTAGAGTATTGTTTTCGAAAGTTCATTCCACCCCTAGCGGATATTTTAGAGACTACAAAATATTTTCCAGCAATTTTTCAGGATCACTTACCTAAAAGTAATTTTTTTGAAAGTTGTGCCATGATTCTTTTCTGAGATGTGGCCTACAGTCGTTCTTAGTTGTTCATCCTGTACATTTAAAATAAAATAGCAGAAAAAGCAATGAAGGATTTAAAACGTTTATTCACTAGTAATGAACAGTACAGTAAATTCGAAAAAAACAGGTACAAAATTAGAAAAAAAATATCTTGTCCACGAGTCCAACCTAAAAAAAATAAAATTGTGTAAGCATATTACATAACAAGTCTGGAAAGTGGAAAGAAATATTTTCCCGATGTGATTTAGACGACCTTGAACTAGTAGCCTGCTCGTGGGACTGTTAGGAACAAACTTTTGGGGTAGAAGAGGGAGCGATAGTGGGGTTATTTTCCTCGAGTTTCCTACAGAGCGAGGTCAGTTGCGAAACACTAGCGATATCATGAAGAACCATCAGCTGTTGACTGTATTCCGGCAAAAGATTTTTTCTGAGATACCGGACTTTGGTAGCCTCAGCGGGAGTCTTCGTTAATCGGTTGAACAAAACTTCTAAATGGGCCGAAAAGATAAGAGCTGATTCAGATTTTTTCTGAGGTCTCGACTTTATTTTTCCCAAACTTCGTCGTCGTAATGGGGAGGTAAGAAATTAATTTTAATTTCGCCGACAAAACTATCCCAGTCAGGATAATGTCTTTGCGGGCACTACGAAACCAAACCTGCGCGTCACCGTTAAGTAGTTCGGTAATTGATTTAAACAAAGTGGGTTTGTCTACGGAACAGGATTCGCAAAGTTCGTCGATTCTTTTTAGAAATGGGAAAACCTGTTTGGATTCTCCGTTAAATTTTACATTCCAGTCAGCAAGGCATGTTTATTAACATAGGTCACACTCGGCGCGGCGACATTTATTACCGGTACAGACGATGTTGTTGAGGCGGCGTCGTCCTGCGAGCTTCTCGGTAATAGACGGGACGATAAATCTTCTTCTAACATTAAACATGTTGCGCGGAGTTCATTTTTACTTTTAATTTTAAGCGGGTCGGTAATATCAATTCTTAGTCTATCTGCACGACCAGATAGATGAGCGATTCTCGACGATAGTCTTTTGTATAGCGAATCATTATTTGTTCCTTCGAAATCTGATATTTACGCGGTAATGGACTCAATTGTTTTCGTTATCTCGTCTATTTCCTCATTATAGGACGTAGAGTAAGCCGACAAATCAATTTTACAGCCGAACGCATCTTTTTCTTTATCGATAATATTCTTTAGCATTTTACGTTTATCCGCTAAGGGACGTTCCGTAAAAATGCTTCTTAACGCCGACTCTTAGTTCACTTCTTCTACGAGTAGATGATTGACTTCAAAACGATCCATATTTGACAAAATTAAACGATATTATTTATCTTTAACCGTTAAACTTTACTTGACTATGATTTCGGAAATTACGTGAGTCCACTGTACTTCCACAGACACGGGATTAAAATTTTGCAACAGAATACAAATTTTCGACACGGAAATACATGATCAAAGCCTCACGTTGTTAGGCGCCATTGTATTACCGTCTTAATTGTTCGGTACCAATTTTTTCAAGTTTCCTTGGATGGGACCAAGATAGCGATTTTATTTGGAACGATACTGGGCGATAAACAATTAAGACGTATGCGAACGGCACTCTTGTTTTGGTTGGAGAGCTAAAAGTCGTGGGTTTATTTTCGGAACGTTAATCAACCGAAGAGGTAATTAAAGGGCGCCAGAAATTTTAATTATCAGGAAAAATTTCAAAAACTGCGATAAGCGAGAGAAATTATAAAAAGTGGGGTATTTTTGGTAGTGTATCTGTGGAGGTTTGGGAAGTACTCACTAAAACGCGGTTTATTATGTTAACCAGTTTATTAACAGGTTTTACCAGCATCAGTGAACAAAACATCAAAAATATTTACAAGATGGTTACATGGATAACCTGGTACCGCAAACAAAATTAATAGGTATATACATAAAAACAATAAAACAAATTATCGCTAAACACTACACGGTAATTGTTCGAGAAATAAATGGTCTCCAAGAAACAACAAATATACAAATCAAAATCATATACATACACACATGATAAATGTCGCAGAGTTTGCGAACTAAAAAATTAGTTTATAAACGAAATTATTTTCCGTTTATTCAAAAAAGTAAAATGTAGGATATTATATTATTAAATTACTAGGAAACAAAAAACACATAGGCTTTGTGAAAGAGTTATGTCAATATCGGGAAAATAATTCAATCTAGATTTGACGTGCACGCCGAATTTCCTAACGATTATTCTATAAAACATAAACAAGGGTTCTCTAAAACAATGGCAATATTAGTAATCAATAAACTCGTTATCGTAATACAATAGTTCTGACCGTATAGTTCTTTCGCTAAAGAAATAGCGTGACACTAAATTAATATTTCCACCATCGACTAAGAACGGGTGCGATTACTCCAGGTAGGAGAGATACTAAATAATCATTAACGATACCTGAGTCCAATTGTTTCCATACAATCACCAAATTACTACTCAAGTGAATATACTGGCATCAACGCCGGCGGCGTGGTTTCTCGATTAGGTCGATTTAAAAAACTTACGATAGTACTTGTAATAAGTAATCTACCCACATCGCGTGATGGAACAGATCACAGACACTCGGAAATCTTCGGTAATTTAATGTCGGTAATAAGCACTATAAACATATACTCCGGTAATTTTAATTCGACTATGAACACAGGAAATACCGATACTTTGGTACGATACGATAACTAAGAAAATCACCACCGCTTCGGTGAAGTAATCCTCGTAGGCTCAATCTCGATATCGACACTAAACAATGATACGATAATTCACGCTGACACTACAAGAAGTTTTTCAACTACTTGCGTTGAGAATCGGTCGCTGACTGCCTCTCGTGACATTTTTGGGAATGGATAGCCTTTTTTTTAAAAGTCTTTCCGAAAAATAACTGTAAAATTAGTTCTAAAAAGCCATATAAAAAGAATCGGGCAGTGAATGCACAAATTACGCTGTCTACCAAGAATTTCATAAAAGGTACCTTCCTTCTCCGAAGGTGATACTAAAACTATTGTGTCCCCATCGCACCTTTTTTAAGGGCGGTATTGAAAGTAGAATAAATTGTCACTTTGTTCAATTGAAAATCCCGATTGAGCCGTAATAAACCTTTTTCGGCGTTCGAAGATGTATTATACTCCGGTAATTCTATGTTTATTAGTAGTATGAAACGATCTTCCACACAGTCCGAAGAAAATATTGTTACGCTAGGGCCGCACTCGGATATAAATTCGAATATAAAAAAAATAAAAACGTTACATCATTATTTAAGTATTAAATCTGATTGAAGGGAGAGGACAAATTTATTTTTCTATGTCAAACACCGGTTGTTAATTTGGTTCTACGACGGAAGGCCGAAGGAAACTCGAGGAGGTACGAGTGAATTTTGAGTTCGTCTATGGGTATTTTTTTCAATTTTAAAATTCGGCGATTTTTTCGCAGAAAAAAAAAGTTTCATAAGTAACTTGCAAATCATCTCAAATATAACTTTTAACCCTGTATTTTTTTAAAAGTAAACTTTAAATCTATTGGTTGCATATTCCATATTGGTCAAACTGTGGCGAATAGTGCGAGTAATAAAAATTTCCTCTCCGTCCCCCTCCAATTTTGTCTAAATATTCGGTTAGTCTAGTAATGAATATTGTATTTGTTATAACCAGCCATTATTATTTTGATAAGGTTTACATAATTTGGGTTACCTAATTAGACATACTTAAAAAACGCGGAAAATTTTGTTCTAAAATAACATGGTTTAGTGAAATGTAACTTGTTTTTTTCTTTTACAGACATAACTAATTGTAATTTTATATAAACATATGTTCCTTGGCCAGAAGAGAATTGTCAAATAAGAGTATATAAAGTAAAATAATATTAAAAAATTATACTTTAAGAGGATTTTTCAACAAAAAAGCAAGGGGACGGAGAAGACAAAAAAAGGGATGGAAAGGACAAAAAATATATACTAATTAAGTGAAATATTATTTAGTAAACAATCAAAAAACATGAAACACAAGTTAGCAAAAATATGTAGGTATCAAAAATATTAAACAAAAGTTGGAGAATGCATACCTACTACGTTAAAACGAAAAAATAACAAACAATTAAAAGCAATTTGTATTAAACTTTAATAATCCACGTCCATAGGGTTCGGGATCTGGAAGCTTCTCTATTACATTTGTTAGTTCAAATGAAAATACATCGGGAACGTCGGGAAAACCATAAATGAAGCCTTGGTGATCCCTCGTTCATTACTTGCGCAAAAAAGTTCCTTCGTATTTTGTGTCAAAAATTGAGGAAACTTGGCAAATGTAATAAATAAATACTGCATACGGAGTTCCTCTCTGTTCACGAGGCAATTAACAGCTTTTGAATCGAGTGCGTAAATTTACTCAAATAACCAGTTATTAGGCAAAATAATACAGTGTAAAGTTAGTGATAGCATTAAGACCAATCCACGACACCATAACTGAGTGAGTACAAAACATAACCTACAGTGGTTTGAATGATATCATTTATTCAATACCTTATGTACTGACAAATACAACAAATTTTACTTGTCAAGTAAATTCCAAGCAGCAAAAACAACCTGCTTATTAACTGGAATCAACCGCCAGTGCCGTACTCAGAAAAGAATGCTCCGAACAACAACATAAATATAACCCCTACATCACCTAATACACCATCAACTACTCCAATACAATCTTACTCTCAAATGCTCAAACAACCAACTCAACCAATATATCCAGCAAAAGACCAGGGAATCATCTTTAGTGAAATCAATGATGCAAAAATTCAAGACTATCTTCTGAGTTTAGGCCCGATAGTTCAACCACGCAACATCATTTTCTGCTCGAGAATATCTAATAATAGAGTGTGTATTTATTTATCGGCCAAAGCTGCCGTTGATCAATTTATAGAAAATGGAGGAGAAATCGAAGTTTTGGGACAAAAATTAAAAGCGCGACATTAGTAACCCCTTCAGACAGGCTAGTCATTTCTAACGTTAGTCCGGCTATACCACACGACACACTTAAAACTACGCTAGAAGGCTAAAATTATTATACCCAATTACATTCCTACGAATAGGTGCAACAGATCCTGCATATAGCCATATAATGAGTTTCAGACGCCAAGTTTACATTACTCCTCTAGAATCTCTTACTTTAGCCGAATCTCTAGAAATTACACACGACAACCTTTCTTATCGTATTTTTCTCTCCTTAGATAGTCAGAAATGTTTTAATTGCAAACTATCGGGTCACGTTGTTGCCAATTGTCCTACCTTACAAAACCAAGTCTCCTATCCAAACGAACACAATAAACAATGACGCCCCCCAAACATCACATGAGCAAACATAACCAACAACCTTTTCTCAACGAACTCCGATAGATATATTCTCTACCTAATCAAATCTGACAGTAAACACCCCCACAGCTGAAGTAGGCAACATATCACAAAAAACCACAACAACTTTGCCCAATTCTACAAATAAACGATTCCTATCATCAGAATCCTCTCCGGAAGCATCCACTATGACAAAACCAGCTTTCTCAACCTCAGAAAATCCAAAAAAGAAAAAACACTCTGCAATCAGCTCCACTCCTGTCTACTCCATCTCAGAAGAAGCAACCAGCCTTTTAAAACCAATAATCGAAAATCAAACATCCCCTTATCCTCTGAACTATGACGAATTTAAAAGGCTGCTGGAGCACATACACGGAGTTCAGAACACATATACCGTTGCAAAATACTATACATCAGATATAAAAGGCCTCATTGAAATGTTACTTACACTTTACCCGCAGTTGAAAGATAAGAGTCTAAAAACCCGATTGACTAAATTGAGAAAAAAGCTGGAAAAGCAGACAGATGATACCGGCAGCGAATCCTCCATACAATCCCGTTAATCACGTCAAAATATCAATTTGAATAACAAAATTCAATAGTATACTACAATGGAACCTGAATGGATATTATCTCCATTTAGGAATGCTACAAAAGCTCATATCGGAACATCTTCCAGACATTATATGCTTACAGGAAACTCACTTCCATGAACACAAAACACATACCCCAAAACATTACAATGGATTCTTTAAAAATAGAAATCGGACAACGGCCAATGGAGGTGTAGCCATATTCACGAGATCAACAATAGTAGCGGAAGAAATAAACATCACTACTAACATTGAAGCGGTAGCCATTAAAATTAAAGCTCCAACCGAAATAAATATATGCAACTTATACCTCCCGCCTAACATACATGCAGATCCCAAGGAACTGGATGCGTTATTTAAACAAATCCCTTCTCCCAGGCTAATTATAGGCGATTTCAACGGGCACAACATTGCTTGGGGATCCAGGTCAAACGATTCAAGAGGAAAGCAACTATATGAGACATTCAACTGCGCTAACTTAGCTATATTGAATGACGGCAGAGACACCAGATTCAACATAACAGCGGGCACTTCATCGGCAATTGATCTCAGTCTATGCACACCTAATCTTCTACCCCAACTCTCTTGGCAAATTAATAAAGACTTATATGACAGCCATCACTTCCCAATAACAATTACCATCACCACTAAACGTTATCACGATACAATACCCTTACCACGTTGGAAACTAAATAAAGCAAATTGGACTGATTTCTCACAACACATTGACGACAATATTCATCTGGCAAAACTGCAAGATGATATTACGGCTACAGTAGAAGACTTTAACAAAATAATAATAGATGCAGCATACCACGCTATTGGTAAGACAGCGCATATAAGAAAGTACAATGCAGTACCATGGTGGAACGAAGAATCAGCAATAAAAGCAAGCAAACAATCCTTATATAAATATAAAAGATATAAGACTCCTGAGAACTGTATAGAATACAAAAAGAAGCGAGCGTTTGCTAGACTAACCATCAAACACAATAAAAGAAAATCTTGGCATCAATACGTTCAGAAAATCAATAGTTCAACACCAATAACAAATATCGAGAAGAAACCAAATTTTGTATTTTGATACAAGAATTTATTATTAGCAGCGCGCTTTCGGTTCAATGATAAACCATCATCAGTGCCCCCTGTAAAAGTAAGAAAATTGATCTTACATTCTCGATATAAAATAAAAGGTTTAGGAGGACCTAAAGCCAAATAGATACAATTCACTCACATGGTCAAGGTGTACTCCAAATCCTCACAAATTAGAAGATACATAAAATGAATTAAAATATAGTGCTTGAAACACAGTCACTATTTAATTAAAATAATAAAAAAGCACACACACAACCCATTGTACAATGAATGAATCCCTAAAATAGGGGATAAAATATAACTCAATACATTATTTGTGAGTCAGCTGTTTGACATTTGACAACAATTGTAGAAGATAAGTTGAAAATGAACAATTTTTGAAGGTGTTAATTAGTAAGGTAGGCTAACAACAGCCGGTGCTCTGATGACGTCATGAGAATTATAGCAGCAAAAGTTGACAAAAGCTTGAAAGATTAGTAAATTTATTTAGCAATTACGTTCTTATGACCTCCTCCATACAGATCCGAATGTATGCGGATGACGTGATCATTTTTGTAAAAAGCAGGACATTATCTGCATGTGCAACGATACTTCAAAAACAACTCATAACGAAGGGAAAATGGTCAAGAGCGACAGGTTTTCATTTCTCGCCCAGCAAGTCAAGGTGCATAATATTCTCAAAACAACCAATTAACCACAAACCTCATATGGAAATCTACAATACTACTCTCAAGTACACCAATATGATAAAATACCTAGGACTTATATTTGATGAGAAACTAAATTGGAAAGCCCATATAACACAACTAATTAAAGACTGTCAAAAAGGACTTAATTTATTGAAATGTCTATCAAACAAACATTGGGGAGCCGATGGCAGATTACTCTTAAACATCTATCAAACACTTGTCATATAAAAAATTGATTATGGCTGTATTGCTTATGCATCAGCAAAAGTTACAATACTCAAACAATTAGACGTATTACACAATACAGCACTACGCATTATCCTAGGAGCCTACAGAACCACGCCAGTAGACAGCCTATACTGTGAAGCCCCACTAGAACTTAGAAGACAAATCCTAAGTCTCTCATATGCCTCAAAAATAACAGCTAATCCTCTTATTTTAACCCACCATCACACATTTAATATAAACGTAAATCCAGTCTCACCTAATATTCAAACAGAGCCATTTTAATTAAGAATCCAACACTATAAAACAGTCTCAATATATCCAACATATCTTCTTTAAAAATCGAAACTTATAACTTCACTCCACCCTGGCAAATTAAGCCACCACATATAAACACTCATTTTTCATGTTTTTCCAAACAAAGCACTAGTATACAAACCCTCATCCAACATTTTAACGAGACCATGGAAAAATATCCCAATTATACCGAAATATACACTGACGCATCCAAACAAAATGACGGACTAGGCGCAGCCATTGGAACTCCTACAAACAATGTACAATTCAAACTTTCAAAATATGCAACAATTCTAACAGTAGAACTGTATGCAATACTAGAAGCAGTAAAGTACATAACAACATCGAATTACGAAAAGACAGTTATACTTACACTCTTTAAACTCCTTGAAATTATTGAGAAGCACCTATTCGAAAAATTTCCTCGTACTGATGATCAAACAAGAAATTCATCATCTTCAATCGATAGGAAAAAATAGACATTTCCTGTGGGTTCCTGCATACATAGGCATAAAAGGTAATGAGATGGCCGATCAACTCGCCAAAAAAGCAGCACTACTTAATACCACACCAATCATTAAGCCCTTATACACCGATATAAAAACATTCGCAATAAAGCAAAACAAAAATGGAATGACACATGGAGGAGCTCACACGCAAAACTTAGAGAAATCAAACCCTACATAACACCCTGGCTAACTTTTACCGAAAATCGAAGACATCAAATCATCATCACAAGGTTACGTCTAGGTCATACTCGAGCTACTCATGAGTACTTACTTTCCCGAACACCAAGACCAGGATGTGTTATTTGTGAGCAGCCGTTAACAGTGAAACATTTTTTGGTTGAGTGTCCGCTATATCATACCAACAGACTAGCATGCAACATAAGTGAATCTCTGGAAAATACTTTGAACAACAGCAGTAATGTGAAAAACCTTATCAAATATCTGCAAATCGCAAACTTTTACCATAAAATTTAAAATGTACTTTAAACAAAACATGTGACATGTCAATATCTATTCATAATGTTAAACAAACATATTATATAGCTACAGACCGCTAATAGCCCTTGAGGCTGATGCGGATTCGTAAATAAAAAAAAAATACTGCATACCACATGGCCTGAATTTTAACATGTTTCTCGTTTAGTTATTAAGGGTTTTTGATAGATTCACCTAGTAAACTGATTTGAAATACAAATTCTGATGGTTGTAGCAAGTAATGGTCACACTTTGATTTGCAAGATAGACAGCTTATATATTTTAAGATAAGATAAATAAATTGTCACCCAGTTTCCGAAACAAATCAAAAACTTCATTGATGTCGGGAGTTGAAATTTGGTACAAGAATATTTTGGTATTTTTTGCACACTATCAATAAATGTTTTGTCTGAGGTTATTCTTTTTCTAAAAGCTACGGCTTGGTCTGCCAATCGTTTGATAGTGCCACCAATACCATCAGCAACACTTTTGCCGTGGCCGGGCTCGTAAAAATTCCAAGTGGAAAACTCTATTCCATAAAAGGCAGTAAAATAACAAAGCAGTTGAAAGTTGGTTTTGTTTTTGTATTGTGACGTCGGCCAATCGCTAACAAAATGTACAACTTTGATTTTTCTTTCTACCACATTAAAGTTAAAACTGGTTTTAGATGTGCCCAAACTGACATTGCAGTATGAAGCAAATCGTCTGATACTCCAGAAAATGAGAGGCATTCAATTTCACGATTTTCATTTCTAAAATACATACCACCGGTATGCCAAGCAAGTTGTCTCTTTAAACCGCCAAAATGAACACTTTGGACCTCCTCATCAAATTGGCAAATATAGTTCTCGGAAAAATCGATATTAATGATTGCTTCACCGTGGTTTAGTTTATTCTGTAATGATTGTATCTGTTCTTGCTGATGATGAGCTCTAAAGTGGTGAGGCAAAAACATCTTTAAGCTGCTTTCAAAAACTGTCCCCATCTCTTGTACACTCGATATTATTAAAGACTTTGTAGTAATTTTGACATTAATTTCTTTTCGATTCTTATCAATTCTGTTTTCAAATTTTGCCTCCTATTTATTGTATGAAACTTTTTCATTTAAGTTAGCATCAATAGTTAGTATGTTGCTTAATTTATCAGAACATACATTGCACATTCTACTCAAGCAAACATCAGAATTGACGTTACAGCAAACGCTTTGACTTAAGTCGCTTATTGTGTTTACTGCAGGAATTTGTTTTGTTTGCAACATCTTTTTAAAAATGTAGGAGATGTTGGCATGTTTTACACATAGACAGGTGTTTAGTACTGCAAGCTTTTGTCTGACAACCCAAAATGGCTTAGGTTTGTATAAAGTTGTAAAACTTACGTTCCTGTATTTCTCATTGAACAGTTTAAGAAGGTTTGCTATGGAATCAGTAAGATATCTTTTTTGCATTTTACTTTTTCTGAAGGAAATGCAATCTTTTTTTCCAGGAGCCTGCACAGAAGCAACATCACTGATAAAGAAATCTTGAATTTGTTTCTTTAACTCTACATTTTGTCTTACTGTTCTTGGCTGCAATAGTTTGGATGTCGGGTTGGATTGAGAAAGAGACTGGTTGTATCAATGGTATGAAATATTTCCCTTCAAATACTTTGTTATTCGATACTTCTTGGATAATTTTCCACTAATAACATTGCTGATGACTTTTTTATCCAAATTACTTGAACTCTTTGTAGAAGATTCTTTAATGTGATGTTGAAGAACTTGACCGACCAGAAGTTGTTTTTTGATAATATTAGGATCACCTCCTTTTATCATCTTGTTAACTTTTGTTCTGGGAGAAGACGTTCGAAGATTCTCTTGATAAGATGCACGAGCAGTCTGTAATCTCTTTTTGTATCGTTCAGATTTACAAATCTCTAATTTAAGGGTGTGATTTGACTGTCTTATTTTCTCATTAAGATCTTTAATTTTTTTCAACAGCCGAGCTTTCTAACTTCAGCATTTTCGAGACATTCAACATAATCAAAATGTTCTTGTTGCTGTTGTATTGTTGGAGTATTTTTTCTTATTTGTTGGTTTTCTGATGGAATTGGTGTCGATGGTGGTGTATTTTCATTTTGTTGTACAATCTCCGGATTAGTAGATCTACTTTCTGGTGGACTGTTATCTGTCAGAAATGCTTCAATTCTTTTTGTTTCTTTATTTTTTGCTTTTTCCAATCTTTTCGATTGGCACCGCATTTTTCGTTTGCGTTGATGCTGCTTCCAAGATCTTTCTGCTACTGGTACATACGCTTGTCTCTTCCTTTCCCCGTCTTTCTTGCAGAACTCTTCATATTTTTTGTATCCAGTGTAAGTTTTTCTCTTTGTTTCTTTTTTTCTCCCGTTCTTGTCTCCGTTTTTCGTCAGTGGATTTCTTCTTGTTTTTTATTTTCAGTGTATTTTCTTTAGTAAGGCTCATCTCTTCTTCATTATTATTGCTTTGATTTATATTATGGTCATATGTTTTAGAACTGCTGCCTATATTAGATGTACTGCATTTTGGAGATATCCACACTTCAAATAAATTCTGTTCATTTTTTAGTTGCTTATGAATCTTTTGGTTATAATACCTTTCTCTCTCTCCGCTGTTTTTTCCTCGTATTTGGCTTTTTTCTCTTATTTCTTCTCTCTGAACTTTCTTCTTTCAATCTTTTAACCTTTCCGACCAGTCCTTGGATGTTGACGCCGCCTGGCTTTATTTTTGGAGGAGCGTTCATTTTCTAAAAAAAAATAAAAGAAACATTTTTCATGCAGTAGATACATTTTCTAAACATTTTTATTAAAAACGGTATGGAAAAGTATAAAATTTGCATATGAAAATAGCCTAATTAAATAAGTATCCTCTCCGTCCCTTTGTGTCGTTTCCGTCCCCTCAAATTTTTTGGCAAAAAGGGACGGAGACGACACGTTTTAGATATCTCTATATTTTTATAAAATTGGGGTTATGTTTGCTATTCGATACCTATTTGTTTTGTCGCTGTTTATCTAAGGTTACTATTTAAAACCAAAAGCATGTTCAATAAATACATTTAACCACATTTAGCAAAGGGACAGAGACGACTGAATATTAAAAAAACGTACCTTTTGAGCTTTTTCGGCTGTTTCCTTACAATCGGATTTTTTTCTCAAAAACGACACGTGTGTTTTGTAAACAACGACTAATAAATAACCATACTGACACTTCGCTATTACTGATAGCGCTATCAGCTGTCAATTCGCAGCACTAAGAACAAAGGGGACGGAGATGACTTAAAACTGTGGGGAAGGCTTTAATTAAAATAAAAAGAGTTAAGATTTAACATTGTGGTTGGAAAAATGGTAATTTTAGAAAGATAATGCTTCAACAAAAATGAGAGAAATTATATTGATGTTATTGAATACATTTTAATATAAACTTGCCAGTGTTAAAGTGCAGGAGTTGCCACTGGGGAAGGGGCGGATAGGACATATTCAGTTCTGCCAATCGTTTTCAATAAGAACTTTGGGAGATTAAAGTGTTATTTAAGTTGCACCTTATAGATCATAAGATTCTATAACAAAAATATAACTATAAAAAACAATATTATAAACTTTTAAAAATAAAATTTAGAAGAGAAGCCGTAATTTAAAATTAAAAAAAATACCCCTATGCATGAGTCAAAGAGCTTCTTTTTTGGAAGACAACGGCAAGCGTTAGCGACCTAGTTTGTGCAGGTTGTGTGGAGTTTGAAATTGAGGAAAAAGTCTTTAGGACTGCCTAGCTTTAGGGTTCGTATTCAGCTCCATACATTTAAATCACGAAATAAGAGGCCTATGAAGTTGATATTTTTGTGTGTGTGTGTCTTTCGTGTCTCGTTAATCGAGGATAGAAAATTTTGAGGTCGAATGAACTGCCAATATTTTTGCAGTTTAGCATTCACTTTTGGGGTTTCATAGTCCTGTCTGCAAGGGATGTTCTCGATGAACTGAAGTCAATCCAGAAACCGAACCGTTTGATTTATTCCCGATAATTTGGAGATAATATATATTAGGAACAGAAATAAAAGAAGAAAACCTCGCCGGTAATTAGGAGGGTTTTTATTTTGTTCTTGAATACCATTTGCTTTTGACCTTTAGGAGGCTTACACGCACTGTGGCGTTTACCCTGGGATATATGGAAATGGGACACTGAGATCACTAGAAGACTACTAAAGGGATGGTATGGAAGGATGTAGGAAAAAGGGTTATATTATTATTGCTACAAATTAATTTGGTTTGAATTAGCTACATATTTATTTTGTTGAGGCTGTAACACATTTTACTTTGGCTTAACAATAACTACTTAAGTGATGGTTAAATATTGTTATGTTCTAATTTTTTATTGGTAACAATGACTAAAGCATAGCGCTTAGGATCCTAAGAGTAACACTTCTCATTTCTACCTTGTGTAATAAGTGTAATCATCACTGTACTCGTGATAATTCTGAGTTAATACGAATCCTCTTATACCTTCTATTCTTCTTATTTTAAATCTAGATAATATATATTTCTGTCGCTAGACAGCAATATGTTTGAAGTGATATTAGTATACGGAACTTTGCTCGTCTTTTGTATTTTTTTGTAACAAATTAAGTTAAATTTTTGTGAACATTTCGTACTATTAATCGAAAGAGTCACCTGACCTATATGTTTAAAGAAATTGAGGTTATTTTTTTTATATGCGCAGGAACCTGATTTTGTTCTTTTTATATTTTTTTTTCATAAATTATTGTTAGGTTATTAATTTGTGAATTAGGTAAATTTCTCGATAGTAAGCAATAAATTTTAGTAACGGAGTCAAGTTCAAGTGTCCTTGTTTTTCAGTCCTTTCATAGTAAATCTTCAGGAACTTAAACTGAATTCTTTTGGACAGGAGTATTTACTTGGCGCCCGCACCAACATATTTTTTTTTGTAACTGCTACTTTTAATAGTTAATTTATTCTCGAATCCCCCCGCCTCCATCGGAGGACTAGCCTGCTGGCACGGGATACCTTCAACTGACAGTTATATTCTAGGGGCTAGAGAGTTATAACTGGATTATCGATTACAAAAATATACTCTATGAAAGCAAAGTACAACCATGTTTTTCTGTGCCTTAAAAAACATTACTAAAACCACCAACAACATATTATACATCGTGTAACAAAGAAGGCGTAATAAGCAAGGTTCAATTTCAAAGACAAGTAAATGGAACAACTTTGAGAAGATATTTACAGATGGATCAAAAAGGAATAATAAAATAGGATTCGCCTTCTATCACGAAGAAGATAAATAATCAGAAAGCTATCAGTTACCCGAGTATACCCTTATCTATACCGCAGAACTAATGGCAATAAAAAATGCACGAGAATACTGTCATAGATATGAATCCAACTCAAAATATGTTATATTTTCAGACAGCAGAAGTGCAATACAAAAACTGGAAAATATAACACCCAATTCCGAATTAAATCACATAATAGTAGACATTTCAAGAATAAGTAACGAAATCCAAAGCTTAAACAAAGAAATTCAGTTAGTTTCGATCAAAGGACACACAGGCATACCCCAAAATGAGAAAGTAGACGAACTAGCGAAAAGGGCCACAGAGGAGGGAATTAAAATTCATAATTTCAAAATCCCGACAACAGATATGCGACAATTGGCCAAAAGTAAACTAACAATTGCTTGACAAAAACATTACGAGGAATATAGGGTAGGTCAAAAGTACTAAGCGATTGAATCAATGGTAAAACATACACCTTGGTCTCATAAAGACAGCGATCGGACATTCATAAGAACTATTACCAGAATAAGATTAGGACATTGTTCAACACCCGACAAAAAATTTATAAAATGGGCCTTCTGAAAATGAAAGCTGACAATGTGGAGAAACAGGTACACTACAAGATTGCTTACTAGAATGCAATACTCACGAGTACGCTATATCAAAATTTTATACAATGATTGCAAATATACGAGGTCTGATCAAAAAATAACCGTCATTTTCAAATTTCGTGAGTTACGTATATTCGATTTTCGCATTTTTTTTTCTGTTATGTTGGTACACATGTCTGTTATATATGTTGGCAATATCAGCCATTTTGGATTGTCAGTTTGTTTTTGACAGATAAAAAGGTTAGTCTTCGATTTTTTACTATTCGAAAAAATGGTTGAAAGAAACTGTATTAAGTTTTGTGTAAAAAATGAAATTAAATGCACAAGGACATTTGAAATGTTGACTGTGGCGTTTGGCGAGTCTACTATGGGCAGAACACCAGTTCAATTATGGAAACGTCCAGAAGAGCCAAGACCGAAAAAAGCACGTCAAATTCGGTCAAATGTGAAGGTTTTGCTCACTGTTTTATTCGACTGCAATGGCGTGGTGCATCATGAATTCTTGCCACAAGGTCGTACGGTCAATAAGGAATACTACCTTGAACTTATGCGCCGTTTGCACGAAGCAGTTCTTCAGAAACGCACAGAATTGTGGAAAAAGCAATAATGTATTTTGCACCATGATAACGCACCAGCTCACACATCGATGCTTGTGCGTGAGTTTTTGGCCAAAAACAAAACCGTTATCATGCCTCAACCACCGTATTCACCGGACTTGGCCCCCGCTGACTTTTTCCTCTTCCCAAAACTGAAGACACCGATGAAAGGAAAGCGTTTTGCTACGATTGAGGAGATAAAAGAAAAATCGATACAGGAGCTGTTGGCGATACCAAAAAGAGCGTTTCAGATGTGTTTCGAGGATTGGAAAAAACGCTGACATAAGTGTATTATATCTGAGGGGGATTACTTTGAAGGGGACAAAATAGTTATTGATAAATAAATAAATGCTTTTTGAAAAAATTGAAACTAACGGTTATTTTTTTAATACTAATAATACATGAAAGCATGAGCATAAAAAAAGCATAAACATAAAAAAGGCATAAGCAAAAAAAAGCATAATAAAAAAAATCATAAGCATAATAAAAAAATCATAAAAAATATATACATGCATAAAGATAACTATAGTGATAAAAAGATATGTGTATGTAAGCTTATATATCTGTGGTATACCAAGGCAGAACCTGATATGTCATAAAATATCGATTTATCGTTTTTAATGCCAATAATACAATTAGTGGCAAAGAATATGATGACAAAACCCGATAAGTATCTGAAGCTCCTGCAAATTGTCGGATAATAAAATAAGATTCCGATATGATCCTCATCTTGCAATTGATCGGTGGCAAAACCCGATATATAAGACATATCGAGTTCTGGCGCCATCGGTTAACAGTGGCACAATTCTGAATCCCGGTATGTCTGACTTGTCAGTCTGCCAAGTCAGTCGTTCAAGTGTTCTAATACAGTGCGGATGTGCGACGTTGCTCCTAGTCATTATTGTTTCGTTATTTTGGTGAACACAATTTTTCATCTTTTGGTGGTCTCAGCGTTGTAAAAATTTCGAAAAATGAATGGAAATAGTAGAGGAGCCATCATAGCCAAAATGTCATTAGCAGCAAGTGAGTATGAAATATACATTACAATGAATCAATTATGTAGGTATATAGATGTCAAAACTAAAAACATGTTTTTGAAAAACTATAGAGGTTTTTTAACTACAGATTTTAAATCCGAGAATATATCGTAGATGTGTTCAATATGTCTGTGGATTGAAGTGATTAAAAATAATTTCATTGTTATGCAATGTATGGAAACTGTTATTTCGGATAACAAAAAGAAAAATATTGTAACACCTAATTTAAAGGCTGCATCTACAATTTCACAAGATATGGAAACGGGAACTGGTGAACTCATTGAAGGTTTCATACTAATCTTTATGGACACTGCATTGTCAGGTAAAATATATATTTTCTCATTCAACTGAATATTTATATTGCTTTACCATTGAGAAAACATTTAATTTTTGTTCTGTTCGCAGATGTTGAAACACAGGTGAGAGTTACTGCAGGATTTACTAGCCATAAAACATCTAATGATTTCTCGACGGACGACTGGTTTATGGACAAAAATTACGAACCATTGTCTGAAGAATCACATAATTTGAGTACAATTGAAGACGAAAATATGCAAAAAATAGAAGCGCAGGAGTAGAAACACCAGATGAGTGAGATGCAATTACAGATAACATTCAAGCAGGTGGTAGCTCTGCACGGAAAAAAATAAGAAAGACTATTCGGAAAGAACAGAAGCTCTTACGTGACCATAGAAAAGAGTCGAAGAATAGAAAGGGCAAAGTCATACCGGGAGAACAATTCCGGCCCGCTGGTAATTGTTGCCGTAAAAGATGCTTCGAAAAAACAAATGATGAACAGCAAATTTTTATGAATGTTCTAAAGAACAGAATTTAATTCTGGCTGATGGGATAACAATTTCAAATAAAAGTGGCGAAAGAAAGGGCCTTGGAAAAATAGGTATCGTTCATAATCGCCAAGTTACTGTTAAGTATTGTTTGAAATTAAATGGCATCATCCAAATAGTGTGCAAAAATATGTTACAATCAGTTTATGGCCTCACAAGGTTCAAAGTTTATTTATTTGGTAGAAAAAACTGAAACAGTCTTCTGTGCCCGTAACGTCTCTGAAAGACGGAAGAGCGGAAAGCTATGTTAGAGCACATAGAGAAGTACCCAAAATATGAAAGTCATTATACACGCAGAAACTCACAGAAAAAGTATTTACAGAGCCACCTGAATCTAAGAATGCTGTATAATGGATATAAAGCAGAATATCCAAATGCTGCTTCCTATGACTTATTCCGAGATGTGTTCAAGTCAACGGGTTACTCATTCAAACAACCACGAGTCGATACATGCAAAACATGTGACTCTTTCATATTGAAAATTAAACAAAGCACTGATCCAAGTGAAAAAAACCAGTTGACCATAGAGCATAACCAGCAAAAAGATATGGCAGACTAAGCATACAAAATGAAAGATGAAGATAAGAAGCAAGCGAAAGAAGATCCAACATTGAGGGTTTTGGTATTTGACTTGCAGCAATTTTTAGACACACCTTCACTGACGACTAACGTTTACTTTTAGGAACGCCTCCTTTCGACATTCAACTTAACTATTCGTGACTGCACCACATGTGGGGGGACCACTAGCTGCTACATGTGGCACGAAGCAATCGGAAAAAGAGGGTCTGAAGAGATTGCTTCTTGTGTTTTGAAAAAACTGGAAAGTCTCCCCGAAAGTGTTACCCATGTCATTACATACTCAGATATATGTGGCGGTGAAAATAGAAATATTAATATGGCCAGTATGTTTTCATATTTTATCAGCAAGAGCCGTCATGCTAATTGCATTTATCAGAAGTTCCTCTTACCAGGACACACGCATCTTGAATGTGATGTAGATCATTCTCGCATTGAAAGGTCGAAGAAGACTGCTGAAATACCCATCATGGTGCCCCGAGATTGGTTTCAATTTGTCCGGACTGTAACAGGCAAAAAGCCATTTCAGGTTCATGAAATGACTCAAGAGCACATAATGTCATTTTCAAAACTAGTTCAGGAATATTTGACACAAAGGAATACTGACACAGAGGGTAGAAAAGTGAACTGGCTTGAGATAAAATGGATCAGGTATGAGAAAACCTTCGGTCTATTCAAATTCAAAACATCATTTAATGATGAGAATTTTCGAGTACCCGACTTGAGACGATTTAAACAGGGCAAACCGATAACACCCTTATTGACGAAATGTTATGATGGGCAACTACCCTTTAATCCCCTAAAGAAAAAGGACCTACTAAGTCTTTTTCCACTAATTCATTCGGAGTGCCACAGTTTTTATTTAAATCTGAAAACCGGTGCCAGAGTAGCAGAATTCCGGAAATCATTCTGAGGAGAGCGAATGACGATTTTGTGATTTATTCGAAATGAAAAATAAATCGTTTTGCTGAAATGAAGATGGATTTTTATTGTTCACATCCAATGATTTGTCACGTACTGTCCGGTTGTGAGTCCATAGGGTATGTATATACCAAACTACTCCTCTTCTTCACAAAATAATCCCTTAAAAAAATAGTGGAGAATGCAATAAGTCCAGTAAAAACGATGAGATGAAGAAGGCAAGAAGCGATATGGAGTCATTGTAAGCGATATGTCAATCTGCTCGCTAAAACTGAGGAAACCAAAACACGATATGTCAAACTAACTTGAATATTTTCCTTATCTGAGAGAATTTGGCACTGTACTGTTAGGAGAGAGAAAGGTATATGTTGTGATCTTGCTGTATTAATCTAAATAACATCTGAATTTCAGCTATACTGCGTACTTTAATAAGCGATTCCTGAAAAATCTGATTTCTTAACATATCGGGTTCTGCCTTAGTACCACAGATATGTTCCACAAAATTTAATAATCAAATAATAAATTAGACTGTCCTTTTGGTTTACTAAAACAAGTGCCATTAACTTGACACACACATATAAGAAAAGACAGCTTTTAAACCAGAAATATAAATCAGTGATAACATATACATAGTAAGGAATTCAATAAAAAGAATAGAGAATGGGGACAAACTGTTAAGCCCATTACTGTTAAATACTTGATATGGACAAGATAGCAAAGAACATAAAAAGACAATGTGAACATCTGAATACAACAATTGGATACAGAAACAGGGAACCTGTAAAAATGCTTAGCCAAAAAATAATAAACGTCTTGTCTACAGAAATACAAAAAATGAAAATGGAAGTCAACATTAAACAAACTACAAAATCACGATAATAAACAAAAATGAAAACTACTGAAATAATAAAGAAACAAAATATAAGGACCATACTTTAGGAAAGGGTAACGACTTATGAAGATCTTGGAAGTATGATGACAGAAGACGGGAAAATAGTCACAGAGATAATAGGGCAAATAAATCAACAAAAATGTACTATGAACGACTTAAAACAATATGGGGACACAAAAATATTGATATTGATATGAAAATATATAACCCAATAGCAGTACCAACTATAACATATGCAGCAGAAAATTGGATTATTAAGGGGAAAGATGACACAAAAATAAAGGCAATGGAAGTGAAACTCTTTATAATAGCAAGAAAAAGAAAACATCAAAAAAGTAACAAAACAAGTACCAATAATAGAAACAAGAAAAGGATAGACCAAATAATAAAACTGGGGGCAAAAAGATAAAAAACTTGAGAGGAAATGAGGAAGACGGTAAAAGACAGTAGAAGAGATGGGTACAAGATGGACCAGAATCCCTAAACGACACCTGAAAAGGTAAAAGGAGAATTTACAAATTCCATTGTTTGTAATTTTCAGGCAATAACAATAGCACGAATAATTGTATGGGAATACTATAAAGCACTGCCTCACTGAGAGATAAGAGAATATCCAACTGTATATCCCAGAAAAATCTCTGTGTCGTTTGCATTATTATGGACTGAACTTTCAACTGAAACTTTTGTGTGCCATCGATAACCGAGTTGTAAGGCCGTTTTGTTGTTGAATACACTGTATAAACCTTTGGGTGTCAAATAGAATCATTATATTCAAATAGAAAGTCGCAAAAGTAGGAGAAACTTTATATTTAAGAAAAATACGTACAATTTAACTAACTTAAACTAGTTAATGGTGGAAAGGGATTCTGTTTACTAACAACAACCTTTCGATGTTGATGTGATATATAACCTTTGATTTTACCCTCATATATCAAATTAGCAACTATACATTCAGTCTCATCCAAATCTGCGTCTTGCCCAAGATATTCCAAAGCATGTTGTAACGATTCGACGGGTATCTGATGAGTATTTAAGATCAAATAAACTTTTTTGAATAAATTTCTATATGCTATAATCTTAAGTTTGTCAACGATCAAATATATACCACTGCTGATAAAAAATGCTTCGTGTTTTTCCATAAGATCGTCGAATAATTTTAAATTTCCTTGACAAACGGCTTGAACTAGGTCCCAAAATTCAACTACTATATCGTATTTTTCAAGCACTTGACGACTCGGTATGTAGCCCAATAACATTTTAACAGGAACTAAATAAGTGAGAATTAGCCTCTTGTTCTTTCTGCTAGCTTTGTGACAGTTTTCGAAAGCGTAAGATAGATATTCTTCAGCGGCTTTGTAGTTGCTATCGTACATCGACTTTCTTCCCACAAAATATCTAAAAAAAATTATAAATTAATTAATGAGAATATCGGCGATAATTGTACTTTAATAATTTTCAACTAGGGTGACTTATCAGCATATTAAACATTTTCAGTGGCAGCACTATATGTAATAACTCAGAACAGAGAATGGGACAGCATGTACTAGGATCATTTAGTGCATGTATAATAATAATATCATTTATGGACGAATAAAAAATATGTAACGTATACAATGATGAAAAGTGTATAAATTATACATACTCGATAAGTGAGTGAACACTTGTTTCAATATATAAATATAAATACAGTATTACTTAAGTATAAAAAATATTCAACACAATATCAGAATACCGAAATATGTAGCACACTTAAAAAAGATAAATAACATTAATTGTGCGTTACAAAACAATACAATAACAAAAAAAAATCTTGAAAAGTACAATCAATTTGAAACACATAAGCCATCAAAGTATGTCTCTATTTCAGAAGAACCGCCACAAACAACATATTCTACAATGTAATCATTTTAAAAACAACACTACAATAAAAACATTTAGAGAACACTCGCAACCAATTTGAAATGTAAAAATTATCAAAGCACGGTTGTTTCATATACATGCTGTTACAAGCAACACACTGTATAAATAAAAATTATAAAAGAAATAAAACCAGTGCATAATGATGTAAGTAGATATAAAATGTATGAAATGAATCAGATGGACATATCCAGTCGTTTTATGTGTGTTCTTCGGGCTCCACCCTAACCTACCAAGCCGTAACGTAAGTGACTTTCCACTAAGGCAAAATATAATATTTTCATATGCTTGAATGTTAATATTTTGTTGAGGTACCTGAATTTATAGAGGATGCTCTGTACTTTCTTGATGACGTACCTGATGTGAACATCCCATTTCAAACTACTATCAATGATTACACCTAAGTATTTGATTTTATCTACAGGCAATATGGACATACTTCGATTTCGTAAAGTAATGATTTCAAGATGATCAAAATCCGGTCTGCACACATTATTGCAACTGATAGGCAGATAATAAGTTTTCTCATGGTTAACCGTCAATAGTTTATGCTCAAGCCAATTCATTACGTTTGAAAAATCAGCCTTAGCTTTATCTCGAAGTGCCTCCCAATTTTCAGCATTGTATACTATTGCTGTGTCATCGGCAAATCCAATTATTTCACCACTGCTTTTCAACGAGAACATTCCGTTTATATAAATATTGAATAAAAGTGGCCCCAGAACACTACCTTGAGGTACACCATATTCAACAGTTTCTTCCTGACTGAAGACATTGTCCAACTTTACTATCTGCCGTCTATTGGTAATATAGCTTTTAAATAAGTTTAGGTTTACATTCCTTATACCAATGTCCTCTAATGCTTGCAGAAGCAGGTCGTGACTCACAGTATCGAAAGGTTTCGATAGGTCTATGAAAATACACAGACAAGACTTGCTCTCATTCAAGGCATTATTTAGTTTCACCATTAGGGACAGAATTGCATCCTCTGTTAATGTGTTTTCTTTGAAGCCAAACTGCCTTTCAGACACAATTTTATATTTTTCAAGGTAAGAAGTCAACCTGTTCTTTATTAGTTTCTCGAAAATTTTTGATAGGTGTGTTAATAATGATATGGGTCTGAAATTATTTATTTTTGTTTTATCCCCCTTTTTATGAAGTGGTATTACAATGGAATTCTTGAAGGCTGATGGCCATATACCACCGTCTATGCACTTATTGATTATGTGACATAATGGTTTCATAAAAAAATCATCAATAATTTTGAGAGTTTCAGCTCTAATTCCGTCAATCCCAACCGATTTTTTATCCTTCAAACCTTTCAATATCGTTTTCAATTCGTTGTCGTTCGTAGGTAATAAGACAAACGAGTTTGCAGTAAGATGCCTATTCGGAGTATAACTCTGGTCTCTAGTAATTTTATCAGCAAGGGCTTTTCCGGTATTTACAAATTTTTTATTAAATTCGTTGGCGATAATATTTTTGTTGGTTATCATCAAACATGAGTCAGTTTCGATGGAGCGTATTGGAGTTTTAGATTTTTTACCTCTACTCAAGTCACTTACCACCTCCCATAATTTTTTCATGTTGGTGCCATTTTTTATTATAATATTATTATAGTAATCAAACTTTGTTCTTTGTATCAACGAATTCAATTTATTCCTGTACTGCTTGTACTAATTTTTTAGTTCTACGTTTCCCATATACTTAAGGGTATTTTTGACATTTTATTTTTTGTATCTATTGATTTCAATAGAGCATTTGTCACCCAAGGTTCAATTTTTGTATATTTTCTCCTACTGCTTTTGGATATCGTCGCTTCGCCAATCAAATTTGATAGAGTATCAACGAATATGTTCATTTTAGAATCAGGATTTTCAGCAGAGTAAATGGCAGCCCAAGATGCTCTCTGAAGAAGAGATTTCAGTTTACCCTGATCAACATACTGTGTGCTAGTTGACATTTTTTTTGTCTTGTTTAGGTATATCGAAAACTATTTGTAGTAATGTCGAATAATGATCAGTAATATTCGTTTCTAGAACCATAGTCAAAATGTTCTCAAGTATATTGAATTTTGCCTTAATAAATATGTGGTCTATACAAGTTTTCATGTTGTCCCGAACTCTAGTGATACTATTAATTGAGTTGTAGCTAAACTCATTTAGCGTATTTACGTATTCGGAAATTGTATAGTTATTATTTAATAGATCTAAATTAATGTCTCTCGTAAAAATATTGAAGTTTTCGGTATTACTCTCATTCTCTTCCAAATAATTTTGCAGACAAACAATAAATTCTTTAGGATCAGTGGATGGCGATCTGTACATGGCTGTGACAACTATATTATTTTGTTGATCTAAATTAATTTTGATATTCAGCACTTTAATACTATTAATTAGTACAACTGAGTGCTCATATGAGAAATGAGATTTCAGGTACACAACACCATCATTTTGATTTAGATCACCTTTATTGTATATTAGATTATATCCATCGATCTCAAATATGCTTGTATGAGCAATCTGCCAAGTTTCTGTTAGAAATCCACAATCTACATTTCTATCCAAAAGACTAAGAAATATTTTGAACTCATCAAGATTCGCACTAATTGAACGTATATTTTGATTCAACAACTTGAAATTGTGATTACTTTCATTTATCATTAGCAAGTCCTTACACTCTTTCACACTGGTCAGTGTGAAGATTTCTACATTATTGCTATCAAAATCGCGTATAGATGGATCCATTTTCCGAATTTTATTATTGATCAATTTTAGTTCCACCGAGCTACAATGGTGTTTACTTTTTTATTATTTCATACATAAAAATATTTCAACAACAATTTGGATAGACATAATCTTAAAAATTTAATTTAATTAAAGGCATTTAATAATCAAATTAATCAAAGATAAAAGTCTTACTACTGTCGAGGTGTCATTACTGTATCTAAATTTTGTTGACTGACCGTGTTCTTGGCTTTCCCTGTATTAGTTTCTGTGCTGGAATCACTGGTTTCCTTGTTGTGGAACTCTCCTGTGTGTTGGGGACTTCGGGTTGTCTCACGGCTGTAGGAGTGGGAGGTGCACTGTTGTGTTTAGGTTCCAAGTGCTCTCGTCTTTCAAGGTCTTCAATTCCGTAAGCAGTTCCGTCAACAAAGAGTTTGTTACCTTTTATGTAACATTCCTTATATATCTGTTCTTGCCTAACGAGGAGGAGATGCTTCCTCAATATTTTAAATTCGTTTCTTTGCTTGAGAGTTAAGTCGTTGGCTATTGATATATTTTTCCCTTTCAGCTTATTAGTTTTTCAAGACTTCTTGGGGTGTGAGTTGAATTCAATTTTAATTGGACAGTTTTCCGTTTTACCCAATGTATAGACGTCCCCAAAGCCGCTATCTTTTAGCTCAATACCAAGCAAGTCCTTGAGATCCTTACACAGGTTTTCCGCCGTGACCTCTTCTCGTTTTTTTTAACCCAAATATCACAATGTTTTTCTTGTTTTGTGCTCATTTCAGGAGTTCTACTTCTCCTTTAAGTTCGAGATTTTCTGTTTCAAGTTTTGTTACTGAGCTTTTGAGTTGTTCTACTGTTAATAGGAGTCTAGCTTCGCTAGCTTCTATACAATTTCTTATGTCAGTGCGAGTTCTAAAGATTTTTTTCTCTAATATTTTTGACCGCCGCATCCAAATCTATCATTTTATTCTGTGTCGCTAGTTATAGTGTATGTTCTCCTTTAGGAGTCGACTGCAATTTAGCAGAGGTAGTCTTTGTTGTCGTTTTTTTTTGTTGCCTATATTATTCTGTGGGCTATTTGGAGTATTAGAAACTAGTCTCTGGTGTAGTATGCGTACGTTTTTAATGTAGCATGTTGTAATATCACTAATTTTCTCACCAGATATAAACTTTAAAAACTATTATTCACTTTTATTCTAACTGAATTTGAAAAGTTTGCAAGAGCTGTGATAACCATGTGTTACAACTAAAGCAAACCACACACACAGAGATTGGCTCGCTATTACGGTGATGACCCAACCAATTGGTTTCAAGAAAACATCGGAAGTCCCTGTTATTCGAGGTGAATAACTTGAAGAGGGGAAGGAATGTATACTTCCACAACGCGTATATCTAGGCCAGTACCACATATTGAAAAGAGATTCTATAGGCCGATCAAATTAGACGTTTACCTATAAAAACAGTTGATTTTAATTGTTGAGTTTTTTAATACTGACCAAAGTAGAACTATTCATCATTCATTAATAAAAAAATTAGATGGTTATTGCAAAATCTGTTTAATCTCTTACACATTTACAAAAAGCTATTTTCAATAATTTGACTGGTCTATTTTTAAACTGTTCAATTGTCTTCAAAGCGATGGCAGAATAGAACGTTGTCAGCATGTATGATTGAACTTGAAGTTGTCTGCATGGTTGCAGCTCATCTTTCTCTAACAGTAGATAATGTCAGAGATCAACACTGTTGTCCCAGATTAAAGCGACGTTATTGGCACCAACGCCATTGATCAAGTGATTCCTTTCTTGAATCATGTAATAATATTGGAATGCACTTTTACGTTCTTTATGATGGATCAACATCAAGAATCAAAATTGATAATAGTATATCAAAGAAATATCCGGTAAATAACGGTCTGCGCCAAGGATGTTGTATCTCGCCCATACTTTTTAAAATCTATATAGCAAGAGCGTTAAAACCATGGACGAAAAAAAGCAGCAGAATGGGTATCGATCTTCGAGAAAAGTGTTTATACACTCTACAGTTTGCCGATGACTAGGTCATCATAGCGAATGGAAATGGGGTCTGGAAATGAAATGAATACTCAGAAAACAAAATACCTTCCAATAGGAGCTGAACCAGGAAATATCAAACTAGAAACGGAAGAAATAGGACCGTGTAGCGAATACACATACATAGGAGTTGAATTTGATACAACAGGAAAAGACGACAGAGAAATCAAAAAACGAATAGCACAAGCCAGACGAACAATAGGCTGTTTAAATGGGATATGGTGGAGTTCTGATATTGGAAAACAACGGAATTACAATATCTACGAAACCTTTATCAAAAGTAATCTAACCTATGGCGCAGAGACATGGAGAATTACAGAAAACAACAGAAGAAAACTTGAGACGACCGAGATGGATGTGTTCAGATGATCTCTTAGAATATCCAGAAGAGACAAAATCCGAAACGATGACGTCAGACAACGTATGGGAGTGGACGGCTCATTAACAATAGATATTGAGAAAAAGCAGCTTATATGGTACGGGCATGTACAGCGAATTAAGAAAAGGACTGCCAAAGCTGGCAATGCAGTGGGTGCCACCAAACCGTAGGAAGAGAGGAAGACCTAGGAAATCATGGAAAGAAGGAGTAACTAAAGCTATGAGTGCTAGAGACCGACCTAAGAGAGGGCCAATGGAACAATAGAAACGAATGGAAGTTAGGTATCGGACCACGTCGCCGGACGTTTTAAAACCGATCTTATTATTACTTTTACGTTTACTTATTGTGAAATGTGAGTAATTTTGTAGTGAATAGTGAACCAGATATCAAAAGGAGATGCCACAATTTAACACCCAAAGAAAAAACCGAGATCGGAAATGTGTCTGAAGGAGTTCGAGCTAGAGAACAAAATATGAATGTTAGAGATGTAGTTACATTATGTAGTATTTTGACAAAAGTTGCGGAAGCTAGTGTGTACAGGATAATTAAAACAAGGGATTGAACAAAACATATTAATACTTTGAAGACTGAAAGTAGAGGAAAAAAAAATAAAATTGGAAGACATAACTGAACAGGTCATTCGTCATGCAGTATATGAATTTTATATTAAAAAGTAAAAAAAAAATCCTATCTCCAAAAAATATCAAGTCGTGTTACGTACTTTGTGTAGAATGAACTTCAGGTATTTAAAGCGAAACAGTACCATTATTGAAAAAGAGTAAATCATTTTATGGCACAGAAAATATGTGAAAAAATAGCATGGTTTCGAAGAGATGGTAGAAAAATATATAACACAGATGAAACCTGGTTAAATGAGGGACATACTGTGACCAAAATTTGGCAGGATTAAAATAACATACATCAAGATTTTGTAGATGGTTTATCGACAGGTTTAAAAGCCTCATCTGGAAAGGGACAATACCTTATTGTTACCCATATTGGTAGCGACTCAGAATTTGTTGGAGGTTTAAACGCATTTGTTTCTAAAAAGACTGGAGACTATCAATATGGAATAGATGCAAAAAATTATGAAAAATGGTTTTCAGATATTCTTTTAAAAATTGAACCAGGATGTGCTATTGTTATGAATAAAGCTACATACCACAGCCGTCATGTAGAAGAGTTACCAACCACCAAATGGAGAAATGCCCAGATTGCAGAGTGGCTTACTAAGAAAAGAAATTCAATGAACCAATTTTGAAAATCAAGTTACTAAACAGTATCATAAAGATAAATATATCAAATATGTAGTGCGAGAACGAGGTGTAATTTTAATTCAATTTCCACCCTACCATTGTGAGTTAAACATAATAGAACTTGTATGGGCACAAATTAAAAATAAAGTAGCAAGGAACAATGGTACCTTCAAATTAAATGAAGTAAAAAATCTTCTTAATAGTGCCGTCAGCAATGCAACCTCTCAGTGTTGGATAATATGTAT
The DNA here is from genome assembly GCA_963921935.1 of Galeruca laticollis. Taxonomy (NCBI): domain Eukaryota; kingdom Metazoa; phylum Arthropoda; class Insecta; order Coleoptera; family Chrysomelidae; genus Galeruca; species Galeruca laticollis. The sequence continues at coordinate 154,524,154 of OY998177.1, forward strand.
CAAACATATAGTGAAAGAAGACCAGAATATGTGGAATATTGATAACTTCATTGAAATTACCATCAATCCCATAGTTGTGCATCTAGGCGAAGATACTACTCATGAATCTGAAGATTAGAACAAAAACTAATGTTAATGTTCATTTTTATCTGCTTATATTTATGGAAATAAGTATTCAATTATGTTGACTGCTTATTACATATTTAAAATAAGAAAATATTTTTGTGACAACCAATTGGTTCTAAAATGCTGAAGATTATATTTAATAATTGCCACACTCCTATGATTCATCGATTTCCTTTTCCCCCAGACCCGCAAAGATCTATGTTGAAAAGATGAGTCACTCTCTACAATTGAGGTACTGGACTATATGAACATGATTATATGTTACCCCAGGGAAAAGGAGGAACAATAATTTACAGTAGCGTGCAGTGTGTAAAGTTGACTGCTACATTTTTTATAGTCATACATTCGCTGTGCATTACAATAATATGGAATATGGTAGTAACTTTCAACCAGTAAATTTAGCTATATCCTATTGAGTTTAAGGTTTTAACCTTACCATGTCTACAGAATTTTATTAATTTCATATTGATTAAATTTATGGTGCTTTATTGACACACAAACAATATACACTTTTTGATTGAATCGGCACATTAGTCCCAGTCTCGATATTTTCTTAATTGACCACAGAAAATGTAAATTAAGTTGAACTTAGGTGAATTAACTCTTGAGTTTGTGGTGAAGCTGCATACCAAGATAACTGCCCAGAAAAAACAAAAAAGAACACGAGTAATAACAGTCTAGTGGAATAATGGCTTAAAGAAGTTAAGTGCAGAAGTCCGAAACTTGTTTAACAAAGCCAAAACAAATCAAGACTGGGATACCTATAGGTATAAGCTCAAGCAGTACAACAAAGAAATACGCGTAGCCTAGAGGAATTCATGAATGAGATTCTGCGAAGAGATTTCAGATATCCCCTCATGTTTCCGTGTCCACAAAGTCCTAGCAAAGGATGACCCAATAAAAAAAGGGGTAGGTTTTGTTAAAAAAGCAGATGGCACTTATACGGAAACTGAAGTGAAAAGTCTGAGAGAACTATTAAACACTCACTTTTCGGCCTCATCAATTCTGGGTGACACAGAAAGGCTTACCAATCACAACCGAATGCTGAATAGGCCAAGTGTTCTGGATTGGAAGATAGCCACGGAGGTGACCAGACCAAGCAGCATTAGGTGAACTATAAATAAATTTAAGCCATACAAGTCCCCTGGGACAGATGGTGTCCTCCCCATACAATTGCAGATGAGGATAGAGGTGTTACTACCACACTTAAGTAAGATCCTTAAAGCCTGTGTGTCATGGGGGATCACACCAAGAATATGGCAAAAGGTCAAGATGGATTAAGTGTCAGACCTAACACCTAAGTTATATAGACCAATAAGCCTATCCTCATTTCTACTTAAAACACTAGAAAGGCTTCTGGATAGGTATATTAGGGTCCGTACTGCCCCGCTAAGTAACCGTCAGTATGCTTATCAACCAGGTAAATCTACAGACTCCTCGCTGGACGATCTAAACAGGCTGGTCTCAAAGTTAATAGAAGATAAAGATATGGCAATGGCCACTTTTCTAGATATTTGGGGAGCATTCAATAATGTCACCACCAGCTCATTGATTAATGCAATGAATAGATGGGGCACACCTAATGTAATATGCAGATGGATAGAACTAACCTAGAAAATAGGATAGTAGAATCCACTCTGGATCAAGCCATCATCAAAGCAAGAGCCGGTGGAGGATGCCCACAAGGAGGAGTTCTGTTACCGTTACTTTGAGCAACCTTAGTTTACGATCTCCTCATAGAATTGTCCACGGCGGACTTTTAGTGTCTAGGATATACAGACGACATAGCAATTGATGTCAGAGGAAAATTTGCACAACTGGTGTAAACAAGAAAGACTTACAGTCAATGCTCCGAATACACATGTGGTCAACTTCATTAAACAAACAGCACTGCCAGGTCTAAAACCACCAGTGCTAGGCGGAACAGAAATTTCATTTGCCAAAGAAATAAAATACCTTGGGGTATATTTTGATCATAGGCTCACATGAAATACTTACTTATTGAAAATCACGCAAAAGCTACTATGTTGTTGGGCAGATACAGAAGAATGTGTGGTGAAAACTGGGGACTCAATTCTAAAATGACCCTATGGTTATACACAAGTGTGGTTCGGCCAATGGTAACCTATGGGTCGGTGGTGTGGTGGGCAAAGATGCAGCAAACGGAAACTATAAAGGTATTAAGTAACACACAAAGAACCATAAGAACTACTCCCATGGCTGCTATAGAAGTCTTGCTGAATCCACCGCCACTACGCATCTTCGTACAAGGTGAGGCCAGATCAGTAATGCACAGATTGATACATAATCAACAGCACATAATCCAGAAGCAGAGTGCGGATTATCGGAAGCTAAACACGGAGCTGAAAGCAGACAATGTAATGAGTCAACCCATTGATGCAACAGTCACAAGATACACGAGGATATATTGAAAAATTCTTAGCCTACTATAGAACCAAACAAAATTTCAATGTCAAAATATTTTATTACTCAACATATTCTCCTCTTAATTGGATACATTTATTACAGCGAACCTGCAACATCTCTAGACCTTTCAACAAAAATGTTTCTTCTTGCTCTGCAAACCAGACCTCCACAGCTTTTATTACCTCCTCGTTGGAAGAAAATTTACGACCTTTTAAACTTTTTTTCAGTTGAGGAAAGAGATGATAGTCGGACGGAGCCAAATCTGGTGAAAAATGGGGGTGTTCTAGTAATTCAAACCCTAAATCACGAATTTTTTGCATAGCAACATGAGATTTGTGTGCAGGGGTGTTGACCTGCAAAAACAAAACACCTTTGGACAGCTTTCCGCGTCTTTTCTCTTTAATTTTTTCCCATAGAGTGGTCAGTAATGTCGAATAGTAATCTCCAGTTATTGTTCTACCCTTATCCAAAAAATCAATCATGATTACTCAGTGGCAATCCCAAAAAACTGAAGCAAGAACTTACCCAGCAGATTTTTGGACACGAAACTTCTTAGTTCTTGGAGAACCAGAGTGTCGCCATTCCAGCGATTGTTGCTTTGTTTTTGGATCGTAGAAATGTACCCAAGTCTCATCCATAATAACAATTCGGTTTAAGAAGTCTACATCGTTTTCAAATCGAGCACAGATCGAACGCGATGCTTCTACGCTTTTGGTCAACATTCAAACATTTGGGGATCCATTTTGCCGCAATTTTTCTCATGTCCAAATTGACGTGAACTATATGATGAACGCGTTCGTATGAAATATTCAGTGCTTCAGATATCCGTTTTAGCCCAATTCTACTGTCTGATAAAATCATGTCCGTGAACTGCATCGATATTTTCGGAGACTGACACAGAAACTGGCCTTCCCAATCGATCATCATCTTCAATGGAAAATTTACCTCTTTTGAAGCTTGCAGTCCAATTTTTCACGGTCGCATACGAAGGACATTGATCACCAAGGGTATTAAGCATATCTTTGTAAATCTGCTTATCTCTTAACCCTTAAATATAGGTACTTGATGATGGCTCGATACTCCAATTTTTCGATTTTCACAATTTCGGTGGACATCTTTTTTCTTTTAATTTATTGCGTAACTCTGGTTTACTTTTTTGACGTCAAACTTTACACTGACACTTCTAATAAGTTATTGTTCGTTGCTATGGTAACGCAATATTTTGTTTATGCATTGAACTGGTCTAGGCTAACTAGATATCAATACATCCTTGTAGCTTTAATAATAAATTCAAAGTAACTATACAAGGTGGGGGAGACTGGAAAGGGGGTGTACCCATACAGGCAGAAGCTACATGGTACACGGATGGCTAAAAAATGTCGGAAAGTGTAGAAGCAGGAGTAGTGGGGATAAAACAAGGGATAGCTTTCCCAGTAAGCCTAACAAAAGACGTCACAATTTTCCAAGCGAAAATGGCAGCATTACACTACTGTGTGGAAGAAATCCTAAGGCAGGAAAGAACATATCGTTCAATTGCTATCTTTACAGACAGCCAAGCAGTGATAAAGGCACTCTATTCTGTAGAGGTCAATTCTAAGCTAGTATGGGACGGTGGCCTGGGTACTGGGGCACGAGGGTCATAAGAGCAATGAAAAGGCAGACGAAATGCCTAAGCAAGTTGAGTCATTGCCATTCGTTGGACCGGAACCCTTCTGCGGTGTTGCAAAATCAGTAACAAAAGCAGCAAAAAAATGGGTGGAGTATGATTCTAGGATATGGTGGATTAATTCACCAGGCCAAAAACAAGCGAAACAGTTTATATTAGAACATTCGCCAAAATTCACGGCAGACCTGAAAAGCGCAAAGACAGGAAAACGGTCAAAGCTGTTGTGAGTCTGTTAACAGGGCATTGTGAGCTTAATACGGGTCTAAAATTGATAGGGTTGACAGATGAATCCTTATGTAGATTCTGTTGATATGAGCAAGAAACTGCGGAGCACATTCTATGTCACTGCGACAGTTTAACAAGTGTGCAGTTCCCAGCACTAGCCATGTTAAAGCCACTAGCAAGGAACTATATGAAATATTCAGTCTCTAAGCTCACATACTTCATAAGAAGAATAAGGCTAGAAAACGTAACCTAGATTTAGAGGGCCACAATAGATCTGGAAAGGTCGCAGTGGAATAGGCCATGAGCCACCTCAGTGAAATCTATCTATCTTGCGGCCCTGAATTCAATTGCTATAAAGTTCAAATAGTTGGCAGAATAAATGTTCTCATAGCAATAAGTTACCCATACATATCAGGCTACACATTGAGATCCCCCATATTTTTAGTTATCAGTTGAATAACTGTATATGAGAAACCCCAACAAACTTAGAGGTCAAAATAGTGCCAGAATGTCAAAATATATATCTATGAAAAAAAAACACGTATGAGATTAAATTAGATCTCAAATTGAGAAAACTTATTCACTAAAATTATAAATAAGGTCTGAAGATTAAAAAAATTGAATACTCAATAATGAATTCAAATATGGAGTTATAGTAAACTGTTAGAACAAGTAAATAAAATACGAAGGAATGAATAAAAATATGAAATGTCCAATCTTATCTTCAAACTGTCCAATCTTATCTTTAAACTTTTTGTATTTCTAGATACTGATTTAAAATTCTTTTTATACTTACTTATAAGTCACTTGCTGTCCTAAAGGAAACATGTCTTTAAATTGTGACGATTCAATTGCTCTTATCAAAGGTTTACACAAATGGAGCTTGTTTATTCTAAAGTACACTTTAAATAGCTGATTAACCAATCCCAACATTCCTATTCTTTTAGTTTCGTCATCCGATGATCTAAAATTATATTAATCATATTTGAAATGCATTTACTTCATATATAGACTTGAGTAAAACAGCAGATATTAAATGCAAAGATATCAAATTTCAAAAATCATGTTAATAATTGGTACCAATTTAAATAAAACAGGGTAAAGGGGAAAATGTATTCAACATGTCAATATCAAAATGTAGATATGTTAGTGAAGAATTTAGTTATGAAAACAGTTTATAATTTTTTAGATTAATTTTCTCTTATAATTATATTCAACATATGAAATAAACAGTTTTAAGGATTAAAACTAACTTTTCCACTCCCCGGAAGCTGTGTCGTGCTAACATATAGAAATTTCTCTAAAAATGTGGTATATCTGGATTTATAGGACCCGTTTCACTGGCTCAGGTGAGCAGAAAATCAATAGGGTTTATCTATGAGACGCCCTGAACTCTATCCAATAACAAAATTTGTCACTTGTATACACTCTGGAGGCTTTGTCATGCTAACAAACTGAAATTTCTTCAAAAATTACCAATGATGAAGTACCTACTTCATGTACCATAGCACCCGTTGTACTGGATCTGATAAGCTGAAAATCAATAGGGTTCATCTGTGAGATGTCCTTATCAATACCCAAATAAAATTGGTGACTTTACATATGCACTCTAGAAGCTGTATCGTGCTAACAAGAGATGTTACAAAAAGTGGCCTATGACGACAAACACACAGATTTTTTCTTCTAAAAACCCTTTTTGGTGTTTCACTGAAAAATGTAAAAGGAACTAAAAGAAATTAAAAACTCCAACTTTTTTTGGAGTAAACCAATACTTTTCTCACATCCTAAATTGGGATGGCAGAAAAGTAATATTTCTGACAGAATAATTGATATTATTGTTGAAATATATTATTTTAAGAGAAAATAAATCTATTTTGAGGATGTGTATATATGTATAAAACATAAATCCAAAAACATTCAACTAAAGAATGTTTTTTTTTATAAATTAGTTGTGTAATAGATTTGATTCTACTAACTTTTATGGTAGTTGTAAGTATTTAGAAATCTATAAAATTTAATGAAGAGATTGGACACTTTTAATATCTGCAGACCACATATATTATTTGTATAAACATTGTCAATTAGAATAATTTAGTGTCAATATTTTGCAGATTCTCCTAGAGAGAACTTCATAGAAAATCTTCTAAATCTTAATTTTTGATAAAATTTATTTTTCATTAACTAAATAAAATATTTTGATTATTTAGTAACCCCCTTTACAACAATTACCAGCCCTATTCACTACTTCAGTTTGGAATTATCGTTCATAAATTTACCTGTAAATATTATATTTGAAAAATACATTTTAGATGCTAAAATAATTATAATGAAAATATATCAGTAAGGAAAGCAGATATGTGTTTCCTAATAAATTTTTAATTTGCATTTTTTTAATCCAGTTATTTAGGTTTTTACTGAACTTCGAGCTGAATTTTATTCTATGAGTTTATTGTTTACAAGTTTTCCAAAACCCTCTAAACAAAACACTTTAAGAAATGAAGTTTTTGTTTTGTATCAAATTAATCAACAGCAAAATAAAATTCAATTACCTTCAAAACATTTCTTCTGAATCAAAATTTAAAATCCAACATATATTAATATTCAATTAATTACTTTACATTGTGATAAATATTTCTGTGATTACTTATATCATATACATTTATTCATTTTATTGACTAGATATTGTCAATTTTCAAAAATATTTATAAAATCAGAATGAAGTGAAAATGCATGATAAAAGAATAAACACCAAGTATTATTAAAAAAATGCACTAACCATGTAATAATGTACCATTAGATATTTATGTTAAACTGTATTATATTCGTGTACATGATAAAATTATAGAAAATGTAAACACTAGGTTTGTTCCAACTTCGATTTTTGTACCGTACATAAACTAGTTTACAACTCGTAACGAAACTGTTTACTGTGCAACTCTAGTTAATTTACTATTTGTGTATCAAAATTGATTGGAACGGATCTTGTACTAAAATCTGACTGTAATGTTCCTTAAAAAAAGAACAGAAAAAGAAGATTTTGTTTATATTTTTATACCAACCAAGAGTCAAGAGTACATATTACTACTTATTACGAATTTACATATATCCATTATAATTACAATACTACATACAAAGTATATTTAAGCAAAACAAAAATATTTTTAACAATATTCCTCGATATTCTAAAATGTTTAAAAAATTCTTCATTCGAGTAACTGGGTACAACTACCTACTTCTAAAATGGATTATTGAATTATATTTTAGAAACTATGTTTAAATTTAGTATACCTACATAACGTTCATTTCTAAATCGATGTTCCATTAAAAGCAAATCATCCTCGTCAGAATCATCACTACTCATTACTCAGTGAAGAAAAATCATTATCGCTTTCAAATTCATTCATTTTTCTCAAAATAGCATAAAAAACAACCACGAAATAACATCAATGAAACCGTCTTCCAGCTTCCTTATCAAAACAAATACAACAATTTTGAGAATCTGTGCATGTCAGTCCAAACATATACAACGTTTTTCTGTGTACGGATTTGATCGTTCACCGATCGTCTAATTTCGGTTGGAACAGTGTGTAAATACAGCGCATGCGTCTTATCGTAAAATTACCGTTTTCCCGTGGGTTGGAACAAACCTTATGATGAGTATCTACAAGATTTATTATATAACTACCGTGAAATACTTTAATCATGATTTACTTATGAGAATTTGGTGCTTTTTACAAACACAGAAAAAGAAAACTGAGAGGTAAAGCTATGACTCTAAATTTTGATCAAGATTTTCTTCTATAAATCAATTAACAATAATCATTTTCTGTTTTACAAATGACAACTTTAACCCTGTGAGGTGCTTTATCTATATCCACACTAAATTAATCCACAGATTTGTTCCCAACATAAGACACTCTTAAAAATTCAACAGATTTATAATAATTTTTGTCTGTTTGATGATAAATACACAATAATCACATGTAATCATTGGACAAAATAAATTTTAATGTGATAAATTGATACTTCATAACATACCTATTGTCTGCAGCACACACTCTGAAGCAGCCCATCAAGCATTCTGCAGCTTTTTCTAGAATTTCACCCGGATTTTCTGTGTTGCCCACCCTCTGCTTTTCAGCTTGTTGAGCAATAAGCCTCAGATCCGAACAAATTACAAACATAATTGGAAGAGACCAGTTTTCTTCTTTTTGAGACTAAAACATAAGCAACACATTGCAATTTCTGCTTTTAGTACATTTAAAAGAACTATTCCCTATTTAAATATATGAAAATATGCGTCATCAATATTATTCATACAAAATTAATAGAAATTTTTTAAGTTAGATAATTTTGTTCTGTTTTCCACTGTTAATAGAAAGAGATGGGACCTAATAATTATGTTGATTATGTTATCAAATATTAATGATGCCTGGATAAAGAGCAGACTGTAAACACATACCTATAATCATTATTATTGGTTATTTTAGTAAATATTTTATAAAAAATGAACCAAACCATAAATCTGGTATTGATACTAGAAGTTACAATGTTATTCTGAAGTATCTAGTCAGAAAATTACAAAAATGATGACAACTGTTGAACCTATGAGTCAGTGATGTGGTGTACAAAGATGCAGCAAAGATAGGAAAACAGCCAAAAGTGTTGCGGGTCTGTTATAAGGGACACTGTGAGCTCAATGGGCATCTAAAATTGAAGGGGTTGACAGAGGAGTCCCTATGTAAATTATGTTGATCAGAGCAACAGTTAAACAAATGTTAGGTGCTAGACAAAAAGAAAGCCACTGGCAATGAATTAAATGAAATATTCAGTCGCTGCTGATAGACTTCATAAGGATGCGGCTGGAAAATGTAATCTAGATTTAGAGTACCACAATAGATCTGAAAATGTCACAGTGCAATAGGCCACAAGCCACCTCTGTGAAATCTATCTATCTAACAACTGTTGAAACACATTGTTTTTTTCATCATAAAATCCTTAATTTGATTTGGAATACTGCCATTAGATTATGTCTAAGATCAAGCCCATCCCATAGTTTGTGTATTGAATTATCTGAATGTCCTCTCTCACTATGACGATAAAGATCATGTTTCTCATATTCCCTAGAATATTTGCCAATATTGAAAACCTAGCAATGAAGTTATAATACTTAGTTGTTACATTATAACCCCTATGAAAAGTCATTGACCTCACCCATTTGCTATGAATTCCTCCACAGTTTATAAAATTACCCATTCTATAGACTAATTAAATAACAATAACACTGAGTCCTGTATGACCCAACAACAATTGTATTGCCTGATTTTTATCATGTATATTGAGGTTTCAACATGTTTGTGTTCGACATTAGTAAATATGAAATATGATAATGCTTAACTAAAATTAGAGAATTTAGTGAATACAGACTACTGAAACAACTAAATATGCAGAAATATTCAACATAGATATGTTACATATTAATAAAAGAGCACCTACTTGTAAAATCTTCGCAAACGTTTGCACAAGAGTACTTTGATTTCGATATGCTTCTATAAAATTGTTTTGTCCTATGTAAAACAGACATTTTAAATGAAGACTCACGAGATCATCAAGGGGAGATATTAAAAATTTATTGACGATTCTTTCTGGTTCTTCCACCTAAAAGTATTGCCATTAAAGCTAATAAAAATCAGTAATTTTTTTAAAACTGAGGAACATACCTGATAATTTGGAAACTTGGCATGTTCATGTCTCAACGAAATGAATAGAGCTACTTTATTACCATCCTGGTTTCTCCAACTTTTATCCAATATTTGTAAATAATGAGCTACAGTCATGAAAGTCATTATGCTAAAAGTTAAAAACACAACATTTTGTAAATAAAAAGTTGGTTTTGTTAATAAATTTAACTTACCTGCTCTATAGATATAATTAAAGTATGACGAAACGAAAACGATTATTTTGCTTAACATACATTTAGATCAATAATTACTCTAGTATTAATGTAACAAAATATTCCATAAAAGTATAAACCAAACAATCATCTTAGTTTTTACTTTTAGGTTATGTCTATAGCTCATCACTATTAAAAATCAATATTTCTGCGACATCTATAAGAAATGTGGGAAACTTAACATGAGGTAGAAATGGGAAACATAATTGGCTCAAGCTAGTTCAGGAGCGCTGTGGTAGATGGCAGCTGCCGCTTTTTATCGATTATTATTATTAGTCTAGTAAAACTATTAAACTTTACTTCTCATTAGGACCAAATAAAATAAAATAGAAGTGGCTTATTCCATAATGACGTTTAAGAGCCTTGTTATATCAATTAAATAATAACACATGGATTGAAATGGGAAATACCATGGAAAGACATATCAATACTCCCTTCATGCTAATAGGTACTAAAATTTTAATAAGTTTATAATTGGGTACATATTTCTCTGCTGAAGTTTTTGGGTATACAAACTTGTTGGTGTAATGCTTAAATGTATTTTAAGTGACCCAATAAACCAAATTTATAGCATATACAGGATGATTCATTAAGCATTTAAACTGTGAATTCTAGTATATAGTCTAGGATCCGGCTGCAAAATACCTACGTTCATTAATAGAATATATACTTAATCAAAAAAACAATGTTTCAATTAAGTTATGGAAGGGACAACATGTTTTGGCCGGGATACCTATTAAAATGTAGCCGCTAGTATTTTTAATCAAATTAATATTAATTGACTTTTTGGAAACATTTTATTTGTCAGTTATTAAAATGAACTGCATTCTTCTTCATAGGCACAGCTGTAGAGAGAACTTAAAAAGTGATAGCTGCCGTCGCTCACTATGCCGCCACCTCTTCACTTGTGAAAGCAAATAAAGTAGGTTTGTTCCAACCTTTCATCACAAACAGATTTCTTACAATAGTGTTTTAAATGAAACTCAATGTTTCTAGCTAATTCCACAATATAGTTAATAAAAGTTATTGAAAATTCTAAAAAATTGACAATTGTTTCGATAAATCAATATCATCGTCAGAATGACAGAAGTTACATTTCATTTGATGCCTACCCACGGACTTAAGGTCCGTGTGCCTACCTGATGTTAGTAGTTATTTTTGGCTAGACCAAGAAGTGACATAACTTGTGATTGACTCAATATATGTTTATAGAAAAAAGAAGAAGATGTGATATTACAAATATTGAAGCTTAGATATTATTAGCCCTATGGTGATATCCTGGATATCATTTTTCCAATTAGGATCAGTATAACTGTGCAATGATATAGAAAACCAGGAAAACTATATCTGCTGATCTTTACAATTATCACTTAAGAAGACAGTTTATTAGTGGAGAACTCCCTAGATTTAACTGTTCATTGACAACTTCATATTGTGGGTTTCTTAAATGTCTTCTAATTTCCAATTCTTCAAGGAAATCCAGTTCTTGTTTCTTTTCACAAATATGCAGCACTTCTAGTTTTGTGTTAGGTGTCAATGAATGATTGATATCAAGTAGATGTTTTGCGTAGTGGAATTTATCTGGTTGTTTTAATCTGTATGTTCGTAAGTGTTCACTATATCGGATTTCAAAATTCCTAATGGTCTGACCCAAATAGACAGCATTACATTCTGGACATTTGAGTTTATATATACCTGACTTCTTGAATAGTGTTTTTTTTTGTTTTTACATTTAACAATTTTGTACTAACGTTACTTTCTGTTTTAAAAGAAACTGTTGTATTCGTTGCTGAAGATATTATCTTTGAAATATTATTAGAAACATTTCCTGAATATGTGATGGTTTTATAAGTTTTTATTTCATCAGCTTGTTTAGGAAATATTAGTTGTAATGCAACTTTTTCCACTTTTTGACTAATTAGCTTATTTATCATTTCTAATGGATAACCGTTGGATGTTCCTATTTGTCTAATTGTATTAATCTCTCTATCAAAATTACATTTGTTCATAGGAACTGGAAAAGCTCATTGAATTATATGCCGCTAGTCTGTGTGACATAGGGTGATTGGAATTGTCACATCAGTCTGTGTTGGTTTTCGGTAAATTGAATAATCAAGTACATTATTAACTCTTTGAATTTTCAAATCAAGAAAATTGATTGAGCTATTTTCTTCAATTTCTAATGTAAATTTAATTTTTGGGTGTAAATTATTGATGTGGTTGAAAAATACATCTAATAGTCGTTCACTACCCATAAAACAAGCTAATATGTCATCTACATATCTATACCAAAATAAAATATTTTTCGAAATATTACTTTCAAAGATCTTTCTTTCTAAATTGTCCATAAAAATGTTTGCTAAAATAGGTGATATAGGGCTTCCCATTGGTAAACCTTCATTTTGAATATATATCTTATTGTCAAAAGTGAAATAATTCTGATTAATGCATACATCAAATAAATTAAGTATATCTGATATTATTCCTGGATTAATATTTTTATCTTCAAGTAATTTTCTTACGAGTATTAGACATTCTTTAGGAGGAATTTTAGTGAACATATTAGTTACATCGAACGAAATGAGTTTATAGTTATCTTGCAAGTGGATTGCTTTAAACTTTTTGATTAGTTCTATTGAATTTCTAATTGAGTACTGAGATTCATATCCGTAACTATTGAGTATATTGTTGAGCCTCTTTGCCAATATTCTATTAGGAGCATTAACATAAGAAACTACAGGTCTAATTGGTTTCGTTATTTTATGTAATTTAACGGTTCCATATAATTGTGGACAATGAGGATTCTTATGTATGATAGACCTCTTTTCGTAATCACTTAAATGATAATTTGAATTATTAACAATATCCCTTACATTATTAGAAAACAATATACTTAATAGTTACGGATATGAATCTCAGTACTCAATTAGAAATTCAATAGAACTAATCAAAAAGTTGAAAGCAATCCAATAGCAAGATAACTATAAACTCATTTCGTTCGATATAACTAATATGTTCACTAAAATTCCTCCTAAAGAATGTCTAATACTTGTAAGAAAATTACTAGAAGATAAAAATATCAATCCAGGAATAATATCAGATATACTTAATTTATTTGATGTATGCATTAATCAGAATTATTTCACTTTTGACAATAAGATATATATAAATTCAAAATGAAGGTTTACCAATGGGAAGCCCTGAACGTATTGGACTGTTTTAGTTTTCACGTCCAATCGTTTGGGGTAAAAGGAACTGTAGTACACTGGTTTATAATTCAGTTATAATAATATTCATTAATCTAAAATAACTATATACATTTTTTACAAATATGAATGTAGCTCTCGACAGACATGTCACACTTTTTTTTCTGTCACTTACACCAACAGTAACGATTTTTAGAGATCAAATTAACTGCGTTTTTTATGAGTTCGGAGAATCTGATTGGGTCGGAGAAGAGCATACACGGGGAGGGAAAGAGTACATTATGAAATATATTGATTTGAAAGAGTGCGACGTCATTAAAAGTTTGGGATTGAAAATGAATGAATATTCATTTTCTCAGGGAGAAAACTGGGTTTTCGAACATACTGCCACGCGGGCGAGAATGGGAGAGAGTTTATAGAGTTCTGGTATTAATAGTAAAATAGTGTAAGGGTGCTGATGGTATGGGGTTGAGATTAGGATTGTATGTGAGTAGATTATTTTTGTTATGAGGTGTTGTTTACCCTGAATCACTTGGGAGAGATATCAGTTTAGTAATAGGTCTAGTATATTGTCCATCACTAGTCAAAACTGTGGCGCAACGAACCTTGCCGTCTTTACCCAAGGGTGCTTCTATCACCCTAGCCAATGGCCATTTGAGAGGAGGAAGATTAATATCCTTTACCAGAACCATATCGTTTACCTGAATGTTGGGACGGGGAATCATCCATTTTGGGCGATTTTGAAGTCGATTCATGTAGTCTAGTGTCCACCGTTTCCAAAAAACTTGTTGAATTTGATAACATTTGTTCCAGAATGAGAGTCTATTTGTGGGCTGAGAAGAAATGTCTTTTTCAGGGTAAGCGGTAAGAGCAGATCCGATAAGAAAATGACCCGGGGTCAAGGGTTGTAAATCCTTGGGGTCAGTTGACAAGGGGAACAGGGGCCTGGAGTTATTGCCTCGATTTGAGTTAGAATTGTGAAAAATTGCTCGTACGTGAATTGAGAATTGCCTACGATTCGATGGAGATGATGTTTAGCACTTTTTATGCCTGCTTCCCATATGCCTCCCCAGTGTGGAGATTGTGAGGGTATAAATTTCCATTTAATTTCATTGGTAGACAAATAACTTTCAATCGCGGTATTTGTGCTTTCGGATTTAAGGAAGGTATATAAGTCTTTCAACCGATGTGCAGCTCCAACAAAATTAGTGCCGTTATCGCAGTAAATAATGGTAGGATTTCCTCTACGAGCTATAAACCGTTTGAGCGAGGCTAAAAATGAATCAGTGGAGAGGTCTGAAACTAATTCGATGTGTATAGCTTTGGTTACCATACATACAAACAGGGCTAAATAAGTTTTATTCATAGGAGCCTTACGCAGAGGAGAGGATTTAACTAAAAAATAGCCTCCGAAATCTATTCCGATTTTTTGAAAAGGCCGGGAAATTGTGATGCTATCTTTAGGCAGGTCCGACATAATTTGTTGGGCTGCTTGTGAACTAAATCGGTGACAAATGAGACATCTATGGATAATTCGTTTGGTTTCGCGTAAACCGTCTAAAGGCCAATATCGTAAGCGTATGTTAGAGAGAACATTTTGTGCTCCACTGTGACCTAGCCGGTTGTGTTCAAATTTAAGAAGAAGAGATACCACATGATTCTTGGATGGCAAAAGAATATGATGTTTTTGAGCGAACGAAATGGGTGCGTGAGTTAATCGACCACCTACACGTAGAAACCCATCAGAATCTACAAACGGGTGAAGCGAAAGAATCTGTTTGTTTTTAATTGGTCTGGAAAGAGAGATTGCTTTCATTTCTAATTCGAAATGTTGATTTTGGATAGTTTTAAGAATAAAATTGAGCGATTTTTCAAGCTCATAGACTTGAAGAGGGCCTGATGTTTTTGCATGTGTAGCCTTTGAGTTGTGAACGAATCTAAAGACGTACGCCACTGTTCTTTTTAACCTTTGAAGTGAAGAGAACTTGGAAAACATGTTTTGCCAGAAATTTTCGGCTATATACGAAGAAGTTAATGCAGTTTTTTTCTGATCTGGAGGATTAGGGACAGGAGAAAAGATATTGAGTGAATTAAAATCGAAGTTTGGGTCTTTCAGGAATTCTGGACCAGAAAACCAAAATGAGAAGTCTTTATCTTCGAATTTACCACGAGATAACATGTCTGCGGGATTGAGAGCTGAGCGAATGTGTCCAATGACAGTTTTGAGTGATCTCTTGAATTTGAGAAACTCTGTTGCTTACAAAGGTTGTCCAACGAGAAGGAGGACTGTTAACCCATGTTAATGCAATTGAGGAATCGGTCCATAAATTAACTGAATCTATAATAAATTTATTTTCAAATACTTGTAAATTCTTCTTAGTTAGTTTCGACAAAAGTAACATGGCATTGAGTTCTAACTGAGGGATGGTTCTGGTTTTTCGTAAAGGTGCAACACGAGATTTTGAACTGACTAGAGAGCAATGGGTGGAATTATCTGAATAAATTGAGCGAATGTAAATATTACAAGCAAAGGCTTCTTGAGAAGCATCCGAAAATCCGTGAAGTTCAATTTTCGCTATCTCCTTTGTTAAAAATAAATGACGGGGAATTTTCAAATTTTTAACTCGTAAGATTGTTCTTGAAAAATTGTTCCATTCTTTAATAATATGTGGGTCTCTTATTTCCTCATCCCATTCAAGTTTTTGTAACCATATCTTTTGCATTATCAGTTTACCCTTAACTATAATAGGGTTGATAAGACCTAACGGGTCAAAACATTGACATAAATGCGATAGAATTGTTCGTTTTGTAAGAACGTTCAACTCGAGTGAGGTAAAAACATTAATCTTTAATTCATCGGTGTGAGGATTCCATGTCATTCCTAGTATTTTACAGGGGGAGTCTGATGAATTAAAGTCGATTTCGATTTCGGAATTGACAGAGTCTTGATTAAAAATATCTTTAGTGTTGGAACATATTTTATGAAGATGAAAACCAGCTTTCCCTAGAATCATTTTCAAATCACTTAATAAAATGACAAGATCATGGGGTGAGTTCGTACCTGTTAATATGTCATCAACATAGGTTTGATTGAGTAGGGCATCAGAAGCGAGGATCAAGTTTGCATTTCGTTTTGCAATATCCTTAAGCACTCGACACGCCAAATAGGGGGCACTTTTTTGTCCAAAAGAAACTCTGTTCAATTCGATACACGAAAATTGTTCTGATGGAGAATTTCTCCATAACACATTTTGAAGAAAGTTGAATTTAGGATTCATTATCACTTGTCGGTACATCTGTTTGATGTTCGCAGTTAATACGAATTTGAATGAGCGAAATCTACTTAAGATATCATATAGCTCGGGCTGAACTTGAGGGCCTTTGAGAGTGATATCATTAAGGCTAAGACGAGAACTTGTTTTGCAGCTAAAATCAAAAACTATGCGCAGCTTCGTACTGGCGCTTTGCTCTCTTATGATGCAGAGATGTGGTACAAAATATTTGTGATCAGATGTGATATTCGTGAGCTCGGGGGGTATATACCTAGCGTGACCTAAGTCAACATATTCAGTAATGAACTTTTTATACTCAATAAAACGCTCAGGGTTTTTTTCAAACTTTTTTTCGAGGGAGATAAATCTGTTTTTGGCTTGTGCAAACGATTCACCAAGCTTTTTATGAGCGTTGGGGTGAATCAGCGGTAAGTCGACTTGGTATCTTCCATTGTTCATAATTTGAGTGGTGGAAGTGAAAATTGTTTCAGCTAATTCATCTTCCGGTGACAGATGAGGAGGATTTTCAATCTCTTCTTGAGACCAAAACTTTTCGAGCATCGTGTCTAATTTATCTTCGAGAGGAGAGGGGTTAACGTTAGTTGCAAAGAAAGTGTGAGAAACAATAGTGAGGGTGCTTTCTCGAGAAGAGTAATCTATGCAATTAGAGGGTATTGTGCCAGCTACAATCCATCCTAAATGAGTGTCTACTAGAGTGGGACCATTTCTACCTAGGGTGATAAAACCTCCCTTAAGCAAAGAGTAATATACATCGGCTCCAATAAGCATGTCAATCTCAGATGGTATGAAAAACTCATCATCAGCTAAATTCTGCACGAGAGAAGGCGGAATTTCCAATTTTTGTGGATCAATTCGTATTTGGGGTAAGAGTTGTGTTATATTTTCTACGACAGCACATGACACTTTGAACTTTTGGTTATCCAAGACTGAATAAATGTTGACATCGGTCATTGTATCTACAAGGTTATTGCTAGAAAGAATGCCTGAAATTTGCAAGTTGTAAGAGTAACATGTGTTTCCTAACCTAAGGGCTGTGTTACGTTTAATAAATGAAGTTTGACTTCCATTATCTAACAAAGCTTTTAAAATTAGTGGATGACCTTGTTTCGAGTATGCTCGTACCTTTGCGGTGGCTAATAGTACATGGGTATTTTTTATAGTGACTGCTGACAGTGAAGCAGCTCCTTGCGGAATTTCGCTCTGCCTTGAACAACTTGTTTGAGTCTGTGCGGTGTTGTTGGTATCATTGTTCAGTGAGGCTGTGTGATCTGGAGTGATATCTGAATTGTTGGAGTTCCCATTGTGTAGGAGTGTATGGTGCTTTTTATGACAGATGGTACATGTGAGTATGGAGGGACATTGGGATATCAGATGTTTATTACCTAAACAATTGAAGCATCGTTTGCTGCTCCGTGCTGCGTTAATTCTTTCTAACGGGACCAAGAGAGAGAAATCAGGACAAGTATATATTTTGTGAGTTCTCGAATTACAAAAGATGCAGATTTTATTGTGAGGAGGAGTGCCTGGCGGAGGCGATCTAAGAAGTCTATTTTGTGAATTGGAATGAGAAACGTTACCACTAGTGTTAGAATTATTGGTGTGCAGTGTTACTTTATTATTGAATTTATCTCTATGATGATTTTGTGAGTAATTAAATGAAGTGTTGTTAGTGTATTTGTGGTGATTGACCTCTCGGGAGGAATTACTATAAGAGTGAGTTTTATCAAAATTATTATCCTTGTTAGATTCTGTGGTATTCAAGTTGTCTAAGACTTGGCATCTATGTTCCAAAAATTCAAAGAATTCATCTAAGGTGGATAATGATGATTTTGTATGCTCCTCGTATGCTTTTTTTGTATTGAAATCAAGTTTTCGTTCTAGTATATAGATAATCAAATTTTCGTATAGCTCTTCAACAGTATGTTTATAATTTTTTAATGCATCAATATTTGCTCCCGAGTTCGTTACCAATTGCCGCAAGCTCACATAATTACTTTTATTTAAAACAGGTGCGTTTAACAAATTTTTAAAATGATTATTAATTAACTGTCTACTATTATTGTATCTTCTGTCTAACAATTGTAATGCAATTTGGAAATTATGTTCGGTTACAGGTAGTTGATCAATAATATTAAGTGGTTCTCCTTTAAGATAAGTTTTTAGATAGAAAAACTTTTCAGCATTTGATGATAAATTAGGGTTGTTTATTATCAAGGCTGTGAATAAGTCCATAAAAGATGTGAATTCAAGAGCGTTTCCTGTGAAAGTTGGTATTTGTATATTGGGTAGTTAGATATTATTCTTTTGAGATGTGTAATCTACTTTATCTATGTTTTGACACTGGGTTTCTAGTTTAGTCTGTAAGTTTGATAACAAAGCTATAAATTTATTTTCAAATTCTTCCCTATTATCCGAGTCAATGCCATCAATGTCCAAGAGATTAATTTCATCTTCGGCATTAGAATATTTTTCAAAGTGATTTTCTAATAATTTTATTCTATTTTTGAACTCGTTTTTATCTACTAAAGTGTCTTTGTGCTTTTCAAACCAATTAAAAATTCTAGTGAATTGCGCTTTGGCATTTTTTCTGATTGTTTTAAAATATTGGATTTTATTCTCGTCGTCTGACATTTTGTGCTGAAAAATTTCTCTTAAAATTCAAATTTTAAAAAATCGACAATACAACACTGAGAGTTTAAAATAAATGTCGAGAGTAACTGACCTTCCAATGTTTTTTTTACCTCGATTTGCTAGTAGTTTTCTTCCAAGAGAGAGAGAGACAGATTCCGTGATGAGAGCGAGGCGACTGACTGCTAGAGGGCGATGTTTTGAACTGCAAGAAGTTCGTCTACTGTCCGCTAGAGTTCGGATTTCGGGAGGAGTCGTCCAAGATGGATACCGTAGCACTTCCGTCGTTGTGTCTGATACCACGTGATGATTTTCTTAATTTTAAGGTATTTTCAAGACTTACGATTCTGATGATGCTGTAGCGTATTTCTTTTTCTTTTAAAAATCTGCTTCGAAGGACCATGAACGTATTGGACTGTTTTAGTTTTCACGTCCAATCGTTTGGGGTAAAAGGAACTGTAGTACACTGGTTTATAATTCAGTTATAATAATATTCATTAATCTAAAATAACTATATACATTTTTTACAAATATGAATGTAGCTCTCGACAGACATGTCACACACTTTTTTCTGTCACTTACACCAACAGTAACGATTTTTAGAGATCAAATTAACTGCGTTTTTTATGAGTTCGGAGAATCTGATTGGGTCGGAGAAGAGCATACACGGGGAGGGAAAGAGTACATTATGAAATATATTGATTTGAAAGAGTGCGACGTCATTAAAAGTTTGGGATTGAAAATGAATGAATATTCATTTTCTCAGGGAGAAAACTGGGTTTTCGAACAAGCCCTATATCACCTATTTTAGCAAACATTTTTATGGACAATTTAGAAAGAAAGATCTTTGAAAGTAATATTTCGAAAAATATTTTATTTTGGTATAGATATGTAGATGACATATTAGCTTGTTTTATGGGTAGTGAACGACAATTAGATGTATTTTTCAACCACATCAATAATTTACACCCAAAAATTAAATTTACATTAGAAATTGAAGAAAATAGCTCAATCAATTTTCTTGATTTAAAAATTCAAAGAGTTAATAATGTACTTGATTATTCAATTTACCGAAAACCAACACAGACTGATGTGACAATTCCATTCAATTCCAATCACCCTATGTCACACAGACTAGCGGCATATAATTCAATGATACATAGAGCTTTTTCAGTTCCTATGAACAAATGTAATTTTGATAGAGAGATTAATACAATTAGACAAATAGCAACATCCAACGATTATCCATTAGATATGATAAATAAGCTAATTAGTAAAAAAGAGGAAAAAGTTGCATTACAACTAATATTTTCTGAACAAGCTGATGAAATAAAAACTTATAAAACCATCACATATGCAGGAAATATTTCTAATAATATTTCAAAGATAATATCTTCAGCAACGAATACAACAGTTTCTTTTAAAACAGGAAGTAACGTTAGTACAAAATTGTTAAATGTAAAAACAAAAATACCACTATTAAAGAAGTCAGGTATATATAAACTCAAATGTCCAGAATGTAATGCTGTCTATTTGGGTCAGACCCTTAGGAATTTTGAAATCCGATACAGTGAACACTTACGAGCATACAGATTAAAACAACCAGATAAATCCCACTACGCAAAACATCCACTTGATACCAATCATTCATTGACACCTAACACAAAACTAGAAGTGCTGCATATTTGTGAAAAGAAACAAGAACTGGATTTCCTTGAAGAATTGGAAATTAGAAGACATTTAAGAAACCCACAATATGAAGTTGTCAATGAACAGTTAAATCTAGGGAGTTCTCCACTATTAAACTGTCTTCTTAAGTGATAATTGTAAAGACCAGCAGATATAGTTTTCCTGGTTTTCTCTATAATTGCTCAGTTATACTGATCTTAATTGGAAAAATGATATCCAGGATATTACCATAGGGCTGATAATATCTAAGCTTCAATATTTGTTATATCACATCTTCTTCTTTTTTCTATAAACCTATATTAAGTCAATCACAAGTTAGGTCACTTCTTGGTCTAGCCAAAAATAACTACTAACATCAGGTAGGCATCAAATGAAATGATACTTCTGTCATTCTGACGATGATATTGATTCCTCGAAACAGTTGTCAATTTTTTAGAATTTTCAATAACTTTTATTATATTGTGGAATTAACTAGAAACCGCGAGTTTCATTTAAAACACTATTATGAGCAGATTCCACGAAGTAAGGGTCGAGACAGTTAACTAGATTTCTTACAGTTTGCAATTCGTTTCCAAAGCGCATGTGTGTTAGATATTGGTTTCCTGTGAAAGAGTTTGAAGAAGGTGGGTAGGTCAGTGCAATATTCAAATATGTTTTACATGTCGTACTTCAAGGAAATAATAATATAACCGAAAACAATTATCGTATTTTGAAACTTTTGCCTAATTGAAAATAAATGTTCAAAGTAACATCAATACGCATGGCTCAAACGAATGACTGGAGAAAAATCCGCAGACCGTTCTGATCTTTACAAACAGGTTTAAAAATCAGTTGCAACAGAAAACGTATCGTTTACTGTCAGAAACTCTGGACGGAACACATTTGAGTTAGTGCGCAGAATCCTGACTGTAAGAAACTGTTATTGACACAGGTTGGAACAAACCTTAAGGTAGGTGTCCACAATGAAACAAACATGTCATAAACATTTTATTTCATGAGACGCTTCTTTCATGGCGTGTTTTGGCAAAGAGATAACAATTTCTCCACTCACAAGTTTTCGCGAGATTTTGAAATTTTTCTTTTACGAGACACAGTGTACAGTATTTCTGCCGTTTCCACAGTGATTTAGTTCTTCGTGCCGTTACAAGCAATGGCTACAAAAAAAGATAGAAGAAAAGCTGCGGCTTGTTACCACTTAATAGCCTCCCAAAAAAAACTCATAAAATTTCTGTACACGATTGAATTAAGCACAAATAATAATACAAGAGGATCAGGAATATTATAACAATTTTCTCAGGATGTCTATTTATACTCTGAAATTGACATCGTAGGCTAAGCATTTTATCGTTAACCTCTTGAGTGGATATTCTCATAGTATTTGAAATAGCATCATTGGAGGTTTTTCTAGCATTTCGATTTTTATATTGCTCTAATGACCAATTCCATAAATTCGAATGTGATTCGTATAGTTGAATTAATTTTAATATCATTTTTCGCCACCAATCGACACTACATGCTTTTCTTTTATTACTTTTTTTCTCATCTACTCGTTGTAAAGGTACTAGCATACCGATTTTACCAAAACTCACATACAGCAAGTGAAACAAATATTTCAAATGAAACACGATGCATATCATATATACACGTTGAAATTTGTTCCTGAAACAAATGTCTCGTGAAATATTGTGTCGTGACATTTTTATATCTCAAGCGTGTTTCCATTATGAAACATGATATATTTGACTCATGACACAAAAATTTCATGACAATATTTCATCGTAACCTAACCTTAAATCATTTGTTACATTTATACGCTCATAACGTATATTCATTAATTGTATATCAAATTAAGGCTTTTTTTCTGTAACCGTAAACTACCTCTGCCTATAGGGTTTCTTTAGCGAGTTACTGGTCACAAAAAGTTAAAACCATTAAATTTTTTGCCACAAATGGTAAATACCAAAATGTCAAATCAGTGACCACGGTAATAACTTCAGTTACCATAGTCAAGAGGTGGGTAACTATCAGTGGTTCTAGCCCCCCACTCTTGTTTTAAAAGGTGAATGGTCTTAACCATAAAGAAAATGTTGATTTGTCTTGATTTGTATATGATAATGTACAAAAAAGCATTAACAATATTCATAACTGTAGATGGAACAAGTCCAAATCTATCAGATATGGATAGTAAAGTGTTTTGTTTTGAGACGTACCACAAAAACATTAGCATACTTTTTTTGGGTTCAGTAGGATACCGACCGCCTCGATATTTTTTTTTGCCAGAGCATGATCATCGTTTGCAATTATTTCATTGCACAAACTATGGAAGGTTGTTTTTTGCATACGAAAGAGTTGAAAAAAACCAACCAAATATTTTCTGGATCTAATCTTATGTGGGATTCTCTTAAATATTTACATAATATAACTTTGACTGAGGAATGTTCCAAGGAAATAAAACTATTTGATAATATGTACAAACTATTGGACAGCCTCTGATGAATCAGCAATGCTAACAGCAATAATTCTTCGTTATTCATTACACTCTATACATTAAATAGCTCTGACTAAAGATAAATAATAGTATTGATATAATATAGATACTTAACAACAAATATTTTATGGTTATGTTGTGACGTTTATATCCCATTATTTGTAACCACTTCATTTTAGCGAGTGAATAACCTCCTGTTACTGCAAATAACCGCTGGGTTATAACCAGCAGCTCGCTAAAAAACCCTTTATGTAAAAGTTGCCGAAAGTATGCATCACTAGCTGTTATACATCATTCAGAATTCTGATTTTTAATAAATTGTATAAAATTGTAATTAAAGCTTTAATAATTTTTCAATGTTTCATTCAATTGTTATACCTCAAAAATGCTGTCGTACTGAATAATGAATTAATATGTAATCAACGAGGAAATAAAACAATTTAGTTTGTTTAAAACTTCATTTATTTGAAATAATGTTCAATTTAAACTGGTTGACGCGTTTCACTAATACAGTTTCTTTCTCAAAACGAATGAAGGTATAATTTAAAAACGTTTTAATATAGACAGTGCATAAATAATTCTATTATACTAATGGTAACAAAAGGTATTGAAAGAAATTACCTGGAAATTCATTCCCTACAAATATTCCTAAGCTATCTTCTAGGTGAAAAGGTTTAATAAAGGAGAGTGATTGATATCCATTTGGCCGTTTAGAAGGTTACCTGAATATTTATTTTTGTTTATCTCTAGAGCCTCTAATAAATTTAAACTAAAGGATTTACCGACTACATGTGAAATTTCAAAATTTGGGCCGAAAATGTGTTGGTTTTCCAATAAATGATTTGAATAATTAGAATCTAATTTTTTGTTGTCATAGCTACATTTGTGTTCCGAAATTCTAGTTTTTTAATTTCTTAACGTTCTACCGATATAAATTTTATCACAGTTGTCATTACCACATTTTAATTCATAAACTCTCGATTTGTTTAATTTTGAAGATTTAGATTTGTTATTTTTAATGAGTTTGGATATATTGTAATCAGTTTTAAAGCAAATATTCATGTCTAAAGTTTCTAAAAATGATTTAATTTTCAAGGAGGGTGTTCCAAAGTATGTTAAGATTTTAAATTGTTTATTATTATTTTTATCAGAAGGGAATACTTGTTCTAAAGTCTGTTTTTTTTATCTTTTTATTTATGATATTGTCAATTAAATTTGGATCGTACCTAATTATTATTAACTGCTATTTTTTCATGATATTCAATTCTTTGTTATATAGATTAGTATATAGTAGAATATTAAGAGTCTGTGTATCATATTATTGAAAGCTGCTAGTTTACGACTGAATAGGTGGACCAAACTGTATGTGATGGTTTATGAAATATAGAAAAATCATGTTTATTATTTATATTTGAAGTCTAAAAAGTTTATAGACATATTTTGTTCAAGCTCTACGGTGAATTTGATATTATTGTGAATTGAGTTTATGTAAGTAATGAAACTGTCCAATTGTCTATTTGTACCGGTGAAGCTAGCTAAAATGTCGTCCACATTTCGGTGCCAGTACATACATTTTTTACTAAGGGGGTGACTTATTTTTTTTATATTATCCATGGAAATTTCTGCTAGTAGGTGGCTGAGGGGGTTGCCCATAATCAAACCATCTTTACTGCTATAAACCTCTCCATTGAAATGAAAATAATTTTGATTCAAACACACTTTTAATAAAGTAATGATATCAGAGTGAATTATAGGATTAACATTATTGTATGTGAGCAAGTTATCAACAAGAGTTATAATTTCTTTAGGAGGTATACTAGGGAAAATATTTGTTACATCGAACGATATTAATTTAGAATTATGGGGTAGTATTACATCTTGAATATTATTAATTAATTCTGTTGAGTTTATAACTTAAAATCGAGGTTTGAATGAACAATATTTAGAAAGGACATCTATGAGAATTTCAAATTTAAATAATAAACATGATTTTTCCATATTTCATAAACCATGACATACATATATTACAATTCATAATAGTTCGGTCCACCTATTCAGTCATAAACTAGCAGATTTCAATAGTTTGATACAGAGACTCTTAATATTCCCATTAAATACTAATCAATATAACAAAGAGTTAAATATTATAAAACAAATAGCAGTTAATAATAATCACGATCAAAATTTAATTGACAATATCATAAATTAAAAGATACAAAAACAGACTTTAGAACAAGTATTCCCTTCTGATAAAAATATTAATAAACAATTTAAAAGCTTAACATACTTTGGAACAACATCCTTAACAATTAAATCATTTTAAGAAATTTTAGACATGAGTATTTGCTTTAAAACTGATTACAATTTATCCAAACTCATCAAAAATAACAAATCTAAATCTTCAAACTTACACAAATTAATATATGGTAATGACAACTGTGATAAAACTTATATCTGTAGAACTGTAGAAATTTGAAAAGTAGAATTTCGGAACACAAACGTAGCTATGACAACAAAAAATTAGATTCTAACTATTCAAATCATTTATTAGAAAACCAACACATTTTCGACCCAAATTTTGAAATTTTACATGTTTTCGGTAAATCCTTTAGTTTAAATTTACTAGAGGCTCTAGAGATAAACAAAAATAATTATTCAGGTAACCTTCTCAACCACCAAATAGATATCAGTCACTCTCCTTTATTAAACCTTTTTACCTAGAAGAAAGCTTAGGAATGTTTGTAGTCAATGAATTTCCAGGTAATTTCTTTCAATACATTTGTTAACATTAGTATAATAGAATTCTGTATTTATGCACTGTATATATTAAAACATTTTCAAATTATACCTCCATTCGTTTTGAGAAAGCTGCTGTGTTACTGAAACGTTTCAACCAGTTTAAATTGAGCATTAGTTCAAATAAATGAAGATTTAAACAAATTATATTGTTTTATTTCATCGTTCAGTATGGATCTTCATCAAGTAAAAGCCTCAGATCAGAAATTTTATTAGTGTTCAGTTTGACGTGATTTATTTGTTGGAAAGGTTAGGAAACAATTAAGTTTTTTATATTGGCTTTGTTGTATTGAAGTTGCTCCACCGTTTAAACATATAAAGTGGCAACCCAATTAACGTTTGAGAAAAAAATATGTAAAGAATTTTCACAAGAGACTCCTAATATCAGATACCTTGGTGCTCCCTCCTATCATGAGGTATCTCATATTAGGAGAAGCCTAGGGACAAACAATAAAAAAAGGAAGCAGTGTGATAAAAATGCCATAAGGAATGTTGAAGCGGTAACGAACAAAGAGATGGGGTGTACCTGATGGCCTCTAAAACGTTCAATGTTAAGAAAAGTAAGCCTAGCTTTTTTAGTTATTGTTAAATTTTTTTA
The DNA here is from genome assembly GCA_963921935.1 of Galeruca laticollis. NCBI lineage: Eukaryota > Metazoa > Arthropoda > Insecta > Coleoptera > Chrysomelidae > Galeruca > Galeruca laticollis. The sequence continues at coordinate 154,551,249 of OY998177.1, forward strand.
TCAAAATTTTGAATTTTCAGGAACCATTGAACGATATATAGAAGAAAAAGAAGTGCAGAGGATCTCGTAAAAATATCTTTGGGTAGGAAAAAGCTTTACCTGAGGTTTTGGAGAAGCAGTTAGCAGACTACTGCATTGAAATGGAAAAAAGTATTACGGTATTCGGAGGAGAGATGTTAAATATATAGCGTTTCAGTTAGCAATCAGAAATGGCTTAAGGCATCCTTTTAGCACAGTAAAGGAATCTGCAGGTAAAAAATGGCTCAGGGGGTTTTCAACCAGGCACCCGCAGTTGCCTGTATGTATACCACAGGTCACATCTGCTGCGAAAGTTAAAGGGTTTAACGACGAAAACTAAGTTTTTGACATATTTGAAGAGGAGATGGAAAACATTAATTTTTCCCCACGTAGATTATTTAATGTGGACGAAACAGACATTACGGTTGTGCAGCATAAACAAAGCAAAATCATCGGCTTGAAAGAAAGAAAACAGGTTTGTGCCATTACATCATAAGAGAGGGAAAAATTCGTCACCGTTGTGACAGCTATGAACGCTTCTGGTACTTTTGTTCCGTCCTTGATAGTATTTCCTCGTAAATAAACGGTTTTAAAGATAAAAACTAACTTTTCCGCATCTGTGAGGTGCCCTGATTAATATTCTATCATAAAATTGTCATTTGTATACACTTCGGGAAATGTATCTTGTTAACAAGTCGAAACTTCTCTAAAAGTAACCAAAAATGCAGTATATCTGGATTTATAGGACCCGCTGTACTCGCAATACTCAGCTGAAAATAAATAGGGTACACCTGTGAGACACCTTGAATGAGATACCTTGAAAAATATCCAATTATAAAATTGGCCACTTATATACACTCCGGAGGCTGTATCGTACTAAGCCCGAAATTTCTCCAGAGAGGACAAAAATGTGGCATAGTACCCGTTGTACTAGCTCTGGTGAGATAAAATCAATAAAGTTCATCTATAAGACGCCCTGAACAATATTCAATCATAAAATGGGTCACTTGTATACACGCTGGAGGCTGTATCGTGCTAACAAACTGAAAATTCTCCAAAAATGACAAAAATTTGGCACCTCAAGTACCAAAGTACTCGTTGTACTTGCTTTAGTGAGCTGAATCTAAATAGGGTTCATCTTTGAGACGCCTTGAATAATATCCAATCATAAAATTGGACACTTGTATATTCTCCGGAGGCTGTATCGTGCCAACAAACTGAAATTTCTCAAAAAATGTCATATTTAAAGTACTAAAGCACCTGTTGTACTGGCTGTGGTGAGCTGAAGATCAATAGGGTTCATCTGTGAAATGTCCTGAACAACATTCAATCATAAAATTGATGATTTGTTGCACTCCGGAGGCTGTATCGTGCTAAAAAGACATGTAACGAAAAGTGGCCGACGACAACGACGACGACGACATACACACAGGACTTTCTTTCTAAAAACCATTTTTGTGTGTTATTCTTGATGAAAATCGTAAGAATAACTCGAAACACTTTTTTCACAATTTCAACTTTTTACTTTTCCGCCCAACTTATCTAATATGCGAGAAAAGTATTGGTTTACCCACAAAAAAGTTGAAATAATGAAAAAAAAATTTGAGTTATTTCTACGTTTTTCATCAAGAACAACACGAAAAAAATGGTTTTTAGAAAAAAAATCCTGTGTGTATGTCGTCGTCGTTGTCGTCGGCCACTTTTCGTTACATGTATTGTTAGCACGATACAGCCTCCGGAGTGCAACAAATCACCAATTTTATGATCTAATACTATTCAGAATATCTCACAGGTGAATCCTATTGATTTTCAGCTCACAGTAGCCAGTACAACAGATGCTATGGTACTTGAAGTACGACATTTTTTGAGAAATTTCAGTTTGTTAGCACGATACAGCTTCCGGAGTCCAAAAAGTCACCAATTTATTTTATAATTGAATATGATTCAGAACATCTTACAAATGAACCCTATTGATTTTCAGCTCACCACAGCCAGAACAACAGTGCTATAGTACTTTAAGTACGACATTTTTGTCATTTTTGGAGAAATTTCAGTTTGTTAGCACGATACAGCCTCCGGAGTATATACAAGTGACCAATTCTTTGATTAGATATCATTCAGGGCGTCTCAAAGATTCAGCTCAATAAAGCCAGTACAACGAGTGCTATGGTACTTGAGGTACCAAATTTTTGTCATTTTTGGAGAATTTTCAGTTTGTTAGCACGATACAGCCTCTAGCGTGTATACAAGTGACCCATTTTATGATTGAATATTGTTCAGGGCGTCCTATAGATGAACCTTATTGATTTTTAGCTCACCAGAGCTAGTATAACGGGTGCTATCGTACCTGAAGTGCCACATTTTTGTCCTTTGTTGAGAAATTTCGAGTTTAGTACGATACAGCGTCCGGAATGTATACAAATGGCCAATTTCAGAATTGGATATTTTTCAAGGTGTCTCATTCAAGGTGTCTCACATATGTACCCTATTGATTTTCAGCTGACTATAGCGAGTACAGCGGGTCCTATAAATCCAGATATACTGCATTTTTAGTTACTTTTGTAGAAATTTCGGTTTGTTAACACGATACCTCCCCCGAAGTGTATACAAGTGACAATTTTATGATAGAATATTAATCAGGGCATCTCACAGATGCAAAAAAGTTAGTTTTATTCTTTAAAACTGCTTATTTGTGGGTAAACCAATACTTTTCTCGCATATTAGATAGATTGGGCGGAAAAGTAAAATATGTCGGAACATCTAATGCATCTAATCCTGGATCAATAGGGTGAGTGTCCAATATGGAAGGTGGAGATATTAGCAGTGATGGAGACCTAAATATAAGTAGTGTGATGGAGCCTAGAAGTAAGAAAAGAAAATTCTATGGCAGAATAAGGGACGCTAAAAAGAAAATGAGAGTCCAAAGTCATGAAAAGGGTCCAGACTGTAATTGTTTGGAAAAATGTTTTGGTGTTGTGCCCTATGACATGAGAAACAGTGTATTAAAGCAATTTAATATGTTAGATGCTCAAAATTTATATCTGTGTGGATTATTAGCAGTACTTCCTGTTCAACGTAAACACTATGGTGCATCCTATAAGTACAGGATTCGGGCTCTTGTAGGAGATAACACAAAGGAATTTAATGTGTGCCGTAAAGCATTTATTGCTTTTTATGGCATATCAAAAAAGAAAGTGGAAATCTTGGTATCAAGCTTAAAGGAAACAGGATATGCTCCGCAGGATAAACGAGGTAAACACCCAAACCATCTTAATAAACTTTCAGTAGAAACACTAAGTCTGGTCAGGCAACGCATTAATTCCTTTAAAGGCCGTGGAAGTCATTATAGCCTCAAAGACTCTACAAAAATATACCTTTCCGAAGAATTAAATGTCAAAAAAATTCATACAATTTTTAAGGATCTGCACCCTAACAATAAAATATCCTATGAATCGTATATACAGGTGTTTTCTCGTGACTTGAATATATCTTTCGGATATCCGCGAACAGACACTTGTAGCGCTTGTGGTGAGTTTACAGTAAAGATTAAAAACTTAGAATCTGAAAAACTGGAAAATACGGATAACCTACAAATAGGGTAGGGTGGGCCTCTATGAGACATGGGCCACCATGAGACAATTAAATATTTCCGTTTAGATATAGTGTTGACCTCTGTTGGTCGAGGTAATAAGTCAACACTACGTGCCGGTTTACCAATATAATTTTCTATTACCGTACGTTAGTCTTAGTAGAGTTATGACCACCAGTGGGTGTGTCTCGTCATAAATGTATGGAATGGCAAATACAAAAATTATGTATGTACATCTACTAACCACGTGCAAATGGGCCACCATGAGACACATTTTCAGGGCCACCTTGAGACACTGTCTCATGGTGGTCCACATAAGGAACTGGCTGTATCAGGTAAATTATTTTTTGTAGATGTCCAGAGGTCGCAAAAGCAAAAGCCAGAAAGGTTTGTTTCCAGAAGAATGTATGAGAAGAGCTGTTCGACAAGTATTGATAGGGGAAGGTGGCGTAAAACTGTCTCTACGTAAAGCTGCAGAAGAGAACGGTTTATCCTTTCAGACGTTGCAGAGATATGTTAAAAAAGTAAAAGCTACAGCCGTTAGATATATCAATATTTGCTCCGTCAAAGGCATATTATAATTCTGCTGTTGATTCCTGGCTTCTACATCATCTTGGCACACCGTTATCTATTTATGAAGTTGCTGGTTGTGTTGGTGTGGCATTTGACCGATCCATGACTCCATTAAATATTAAGGCAGGTTCCATGAAAACCGGAATTTTTCCTTTTGATAGGGAAATATTCACCACTGATGATTTGTACACTGCTGATGAGCAAACTGTGTCAACGACTATGGATGTCCCACCTGTCATTGAAGGTTTTACTGAAACAATACCATCAACTTCTGTGGAAACATCCCATTTTATACAAAGTCCATCTACCTCCTTAAATACACCACAGGTTACAGATAATCCAGCTGAAGATAAACCTGCTACAGCAGTTTTTGTTAGTCCCCAGATATTCAAAGGCTACCCGAAGGCAGGCCAAAGAAAATTACAAAAGAGCAAGCGTAAAAGAGCTAAAAGTTGTATACCCACAGACACACCTGAAAAGGAGAAAATTGAACAGAGAGAAATGGAAAAAAAAGAAAAAGAACAGAAGAAAAGAAAGGAAGCTTGCAAAAAAAAACGTTATTTGCGAAGAAACGAAAACAGATCACTAAGAACATATCTTCCGATGAAGATGATACCGAAGTTGAAAGTGAGATACCCTTCCAAGACGATTCTGATGAGGACGGGTGGATTCCTGAAGTCGAACCGTCAAGCTTTGAAGAACTTTTGATAAGGATCCTGAGCCCAATGATTTTGTTTTGGTACAATTCAAGGCAAAAAATGATGTATTCTTTGTAGGATAAGTAGTCGAACTAGAATCCGTATCTAGGGATGTCAACATCAATTTCCTAAGAAAAGCCTCGAAGGTTGAAGGACATTTTATATTTCCAACTGTCCCAGACATTGCAACCGTTTCAGTCATTGATGTGAAAATGATTTTACCCAAACCAACTCTTTTAGGAAATACAAAACGATTGAAATCGTATTATAAGTTTGAAATCAATTTTAATCAACTGAACATGCGTTAATTTTTATTATTAATATAAGATAAAGATTAATCCTTTTTAAGTGTTTTATAAATATTTCCTTATTTCAAATGTTATGATGATGCTAATAATGGTTTCTTGTGTGTTTCATAAATATTCTAATACAATTCTTAGTTTTTTTCTTCCCATTTTGTCCTGTCTCATAGTGGCCCAAGTTTAGGGCCACTATGAGACGGGCACTGAAAAAATGAATGTCACATAACTTTAAAATCTAGTCAAATATAAATAGTTTATATCCATTTTTTACATTAATGTAACATAACTTATTCACCGACGACATATATGTGTCGTATTTACAATAAATTAACCGACAATTTAAACCAGACTTTTTCCGTCTCATGGTGGCCCACTCTCCCCTATGTATGGAAATAAAAAGATTAACTACAGAAAATAGATTACATAAGAAAAAAGCAGAAATGTTTTATAGTCGGAAGAAAATGTCTAAGATAAACAGTAGAAAAAATTCTAACATGCATTTAACGTGTATGTTTTGTCTACTTCTGGGAGTTATTTTTATGTTTATTCAGGAACCGAAGGGAAAAAAGGGTTACGATGATGTGTGCTCACTCCTCCATAACTTCATATATAGCTATCTTGATTCAGGAGTGAAGCATCTGAAAATATTTTGTGACTCTTGCAGTGGTCAACAAAAAAATTTCACTTGTTAACCAAAAATTGAGAGCAGAAGTTCCCGAAGACTGGTTGCAAATATTGGAAGATGCCCGCCATTGGCCAACTTCATTCAACGTTTTCAATGTGAATCACACATTTTTCCGTAGCTGGACAAAATTTCTCGACAATAGTTACTCTAAAAAGTCGCCATTCCCATCTAGGCCAATCAGAGAAATCAACATACAGAGAGGAGCTCTTATACAATATCGCACCACATACAGTGGGCCTTGGGAGTAGTTCAAGCTGCTCCAGCAAGAAATTTTTCCAGCATCCTATCGTACGGACCGTCGCAGAGTAGCACAGTCTGAATTGAAATGCCACGCAGGGAAACCAGAGACACCTTCTCTGAGTTCACTTGGGTAACTCTCAGCAGGCGCGTCCACGTCGTGGGGGGGGGCGGATTATGAGTCGGTGGCTAAGTTCTGTTGAGGACCCAGTATTGCGGGGTATATCGCTTTACCCTTGCCCAGGAATACGGGTGAAGGCCACACCGGAGGGAAGGCGGATAAGAAAGACTTCGATCAACAGCATGAGGATCAGGCAGGCAATGGGAAACCACCTGATTATATTCCCTCGAGTACACCATGTCGCAAAGTCATCAATTAGCTGAAACACGCTTTGCGATTCGGCTAGCAACCGGCGCTCAATCGATTCCAGGTCGATTAGTGTGAAATGTGCGACCGGGCCTGCAGATGTGAGTAACCAGGCAACCCAGGCAGTAATTGCGACTGGAAGAAGTCACTGTAATCTCCGAAATCAGATTCATCTAGGAAAATGGAACGTCCAAGGCCTCCTCCAAACCGGAAAATTACACATTCTGGAAACAGAGATTTGCAGAGAAAACTCATCAGTGTGCGAGATCTCGGAGACACACTGGAAAGGAAATGGTCATTTCAACACAGCTGACCATACTATCTACATATCGGGAGCAGATGAAACTGGAAGAAATGGAGTCCCTTCTTGGTTAACAAGAAGTACACCAAATATGTAGAGAGCTATGAGGCCATCAGCGATAGACTAATTATAATATCATTTAACTCCAAACCAATTGAACTTCATAATGTCCAGGTATATCTACCAACAACGGATCACTCAGATGACGAAGTGGAAGCTGAGTATGAAAAACTACGAACAGCCATTTTGAACATACCGCAAAAAGACCTCCTAATTGTAACGGGCGATTTTAATGCTAAAATACGGAATACCAAGAATGATGACCACATAAGAAATTTTTTTTCTTATTTAAAAATGTATTTATTAACAATAGTTTATGTTTTCTGGCCTTTCAGTTCCCTCTATGTGTTACCCTTAAGAAATACATGGTTCCTTGTTGCCGAACATTATTCATTTGTTGTGGTTGGTTGAATAACTTTGCCCCGAATATACAAGTATGACACCCCGATGTTTCGACTGTTTAGTCCGAAAAACGGCTGAAAAACAGGGTTTCAAAAGCGAACTAAAAGTTAGTTTATGAGGAAAGGCAACATGACAGGCGTTGATTATTGATAGTTGAGTGTTTTGTAAGAGAATAGTTTATAATTTGAATAAGGGGTATGTCAGACCCTTATTTCGAAGTACTTGGTTATTTGAGTTAAAACAACTTGCTATGTGTATAAGTTACCATACAAAAGCCTACACCCACTATCAAGAGTGCCTCCTGCGCGACTGGCGGCCTTGAGAGTAATACGAAGATTTTCGGGGACACTGTAGTTGTAAAAGTTTTTGGATATTTTAGTTATGAAGTCTTTGATAGTGGGCAAGTCTGCTTGTTCATGTAACCAAGAAGTTTTGGGAAGTCTTGGGTAAACTGTTGTATGTTTAATTGCCATGCAAAGACCTGTACCACCTGCAGTGTGTGGAAGTTATGTTTTGTTGCTGTGAAGTATACCGGTGCAGCGTATGTAAGAATAGGTCGAATTATGTATTTGTATATTGTAATTTTGTTTGTGGGTGAGAGACAATTGTTCTTACAGATCAACGGGTAAAGTTTGCTCATTGCAACTTTCGCTTTTGAAACCTGTTGAGCAATATGTGCCATGCACAGTATAGCCCCGGTATTTCAGTGTATTACTGGGAGTGATATACTGCCCATCAATACACAGCTGAAGTTGCAACGAGTTTTTCCTTGGTCTCCTCCGGAGTAACATGTACTCTGTTTTGGTGGTGTTGATTGTGAGTTTGTTGTCTCTCATGTACGGTAGTATGTTTGAGTTAATGTGTGTTTGAACAGACCCTTAGGGCACGCCGGCTTGTATGCGGAATGGTCCCGCCAGGCCATCATTCACTCTAGAATAAAATTGTCTGTTATTTATATACGAATATATTATTTTTATTAAGTAATCTGGTACCTTAAGATTGATAAGTTTGTACAACAGCCCCTCGTGCCACACGGAGTCAAAGGCTTTCTGTATATCCAAAGTTACCATGACAGCTTTTTCCTTTGCAGAAAAGCCTCCTCTGATAAAATTGAATACACGAACTATCTGCGCTACTGTGCTATGTCCACATAAGAAATATTGTAGGGAAATATGGACTGGGTGCAAGAAATCAACGTGGTGAGCTACTTATCCAGTTTTGCACAGATAATAATATGACCATCTCAAACACAATATTCAAACATCATCCTCTACGTCTATCAACATGGACATCACCTTCAGGCCTATGTCAAAACCAGATAGACTATACGAATGCGTTGTCGGATATCAGTTACAAATATCGTCGCACGACCAGATGCGATATGCGGTTCTGACCATAAACTTCTGAAGTCTAGCCTTACTATAAAACTAAAGACATTGACTGTCTTCAAGCCTAGTCAAATATTACCGATACCCGATGAAAGAGTTTTTCAAGAAACGTTGCGGACTTCCGGTCCTGCGATGACTGAAGAAAACTCAAATCATACATGGAAAGCGATCAAAACATGGATCGTATCTGGTGTGAACAAAACTACGAATCCAATACCAATAAAGAAGAAACACTAGATGACGGAAAGAACAAACTATTTAGTAGACACCCGGAGAAGACTAATTCTATCCAAAACTATTACTCCGGAGAATAAGAAAGCCCTTGACAAAGAAATTCAGAAATCCTGCAAACACGACAAAAACCAGCACACCACAAGAGTATGCCAAGAACTTGAAAAACATGCAAATACAAACAGATCCCACGAATTGAACGATACAGTCAAATATCTATCTAGAGAATTTAATTAAGCCATAGACACAAATAATAAAAAATAAGAACGTAGAAACAATTACAGATGCCAACAACATAGCAGAGGTATGGAGACAATACTGCGAAAAGCTTTTTTCTACTGACAAAGCCGAAGATTATGGTTTACCAAAAATTGATGAGGTTGAAAAAGAGCCCCCAATCTTAAAAGCCGGAGTAGAAAGAGCCGTAAACCTTCTAAAGAACAACAAAACACCTGGTAATGATGGCATACCCGCCGAAACAATAAAAGCTATGGGCGAGCTCGGTGTTGATGCAATCCACAGGCTGTGTGTCGAGATTTGGCAAACTGGGGTGTGGTCAAAAGAATAGTTCAAATCGGTGTACATGCTGCTACACAAGAAAGGCTCTCCTACAACCTGTAGTAACTACAGAACAATAGCGCTTATGTTACATGCCAGTAAAATTCTGCTTCACATCATAAACAACCGCTTAAAACCTTTCTTACTTCCACAGATTACCGACGAACAGACAGGATTCATGCCAGGAAAGGGAACAAGGTATTGAATTCTGAATGTTAGACAGATAATAGAAAAAGCATACGAATTCAATGTCAAAACTTATTTTTGCTTTGTCGACTACAGCAAGGCATTTGACTGTGTAAAATTGAAGAATGCCACTAGGCTTATCTTGGAAAACATGGGAGTACCAAACCATATGATTATCTTGCTTAAAAATCTTTACGACAACAACTTTGGGAAAGTGAAAGTCAACAACACGCTATCTAAGTCTTTTACTCCAAAGTGCGGTGTAAGACATGCCACCGATACTCTTAAATATATACGGGGAGTATATAATGAGAAAAGTTCTGCAAGGCTGGCGAGGTGGATTAACCATAGGAGGAAGAAGAATTACCAACCTAAGATATGCAGACGACACCTTAATACTAGCTTGCTCAGAAAAAGAACTCACGGGAATAATGAGAAAGTTGGACAGGATCAGCAGAGAACATGGTCTTGAGCTAAACAAAAAGAAGACGTGAATTATGATAATAGACCGCAACCCTACCAATGTTAAACAGATCGATGGTTTTGAAGTAATTGAGAAATTTGATTACTTAGGATCACTTATTACAAACAAAGGGGGTTGCGACTAAGAAATCAACCGCAGACTGGCAATAGCACGTGACTCAACAATAAAACTAACCCGAATATGGAAAGACTCTGCAATATCTAAACGCAATAAACTCAAATTATTAAACTCCTTGATCTTTCTCATTTGCCACATATACCTCTGAGACCTGGATATTGAAAGTTGCCAATCGAAGAAAAATAGATGCTTTTGAAATGTGGGCCTATAGAAGAATGCTGCGAATCTCATACACAGAACATCCTACTAACGTGTCAATTCTTAATGAACTAAAAATCAACACAAGGCTCTTAACCAAGATAAACCCGTCATATCTAAGGTATTTTGGACACATTTCAAAAGGAAGAAATGAGATGGAAAAACTTATTGTCAAAGGCAAAATCAATGGCAAACGACCAAGAGGAAGGTCTCCGACGCTATGGGTGGATCAAACCAAGGAAATCATCGGTCTCGGTCTGCAGGAAGCTTCTTTTGCAGCTCAAGATAGAGAAGGACGGAGAAATTCGATCCGAGCAATTGAGATATGAGGTCACCATACTGTTTCCAGAGTAGACGAATAAGAGAGAGATTGTTCCACATGATATAGATCATTGACCAGTAGATTGAGAGAAGTCATAGAGCATAATGGCGGGATTACTAATTGTTGTTTTTTATTGAAAATAAAAATTATTTAGTAGTCTTTGATATTTAATAATGAAAAACAATATTATTTACACTTCAGTGTTATTATCATTTAAATATACGACAAAACTATCCAATTTCTCCCGGAAAAAGAAAAGTCAGTCACACTAGGCAACAATAACCGTCCCATTTTTTTGGCCGCAACTGTACATGTACAAATTTAGATTTCAGCATATTCAAAATCACATTATATGATGAATTCTGAAATATACGGCGCGAAACGATGTGATCGGTCTAACTTTTCCATACCAAGAGAAAAAATAGTTCATTTGATTGAATCTGTGATTGGAACCAATAGAAACATAACAGGTGATAACTGATACACATCATATACACCAAGATTACCTATGTTGGTACGGAGAATGTAAAGAAGAATAAAATATTTGTTCCACCAGAATTATTCCCTTGTAAGAAACGTGAAGTTGCTTCTTCCATTTTTGTGTTTATTTCTACTCACACCCTTGTGTCTCAGGTTAACAAGAATAATAAGTCCGTGATTTTATTGTCGAAAATGCTCAACGATAATGTTGTAGATAAAACAACGAAAAAGCCGGATACGATATTATTTTACAATGAGACAAAAGGCGGTGTTGACGCCCTGGATCAGAAATGTTCAACGTATACCCGCAGGATTCCGCCGATTGAGAATGGTTATTTTTCATATGATTCTGAATATCTTGGACGTCGATTATGCCAAGCTTACATGAGATCCAGAATAGGGATGTTGACAGTTATTACAAATTCATATGAAGTTATGTTTCACATATTTAAAACATTTTTAAATTCCTGAATACAATTAATTTAAATTGCGTTATTTATTACCCATTATCCCGTGGCTGCGAACACCAATCAGAACGCGTTGAGTTATTGCCCGAGGAACAAGTTGACTTATTTCTTTATTTATATATCTATGCTTACTTCTCATAACCAAGTTAAAAATATCACTTGTGAACTATTTTCCTTAATAATTTGTTAGAACAACGATAATATTACTTTTACACCCAACCTATCTAAATGCGAGAAAAGTATTGGTTTACCCCAAAAAAAATTGGAATTTTGAAAATTTTTTTTAAGTTATTTCTACGATTTCCAACAACAACAACACGAAAAAACGGTTTTTAGAAAAAATCTCCCGTGTGTATGTCGTCGTCGTCGGCCACTTTTCCTTACATGTCTTGTTAGCACGACACAGCCTCCGGAGTGCAATAAGTCACCAATTTTATAATTGAATGTCACAGATAAGCCCTATTGATTTTCAGCTCACCAGAGCCAATACAACAGGTGCTACAGTACTTTAAGTACGATATTTTTGTCATTTTTGGAGAAGTTTCAGTTTTTTCGCACGTTACAGCCTCCGGAGTATATACAAGTGACCAATTTTTTTATTGGATATTGTTCAGAGCGTCTCAAAGATAAACCCTATTGATATTCAGCTAACTAAAGCTAAAACAACGGGTACTATGGTACTTGAAGTACCAAATTTTTGTCATTTTTGGAGAATTTTCTGTTTGTTAGTACGATACAGCCTCCAGAGAGTATATAATTGATCAATTTTATGATTGAATATTGTTCAAGGTGTCCCATAGATGTACCCTATTGTTTTTCAGTTGACTAGAGCGAGTACAGCGGGTCCTATAAATCCGGATATACTAAATTTTTGGTTATTTTTGGAGATATTTCGGTTTGTTAGCACGATACATCCCCCGAAGTGTATACAAGTAACAATTTTAGGATAGTTTATTGTTCAGAGCCACAGATGCGGAAAAGTTAGCTTTAATCTTTAAAACCGTTTATTTTACGATTCATATCACAATGGAAACTGGATTCATCAAAAGAAATAGTTGACTGATTCATATGATTCCATGATGGTGGCAAAAGATGGCTAAAAACATGGATTTTTGTGCGACGAAGCTTAAAAATATCAAAATGTTTTTGTAAGTACCTATAATTCCCTATTGGTATACCTTATTACACATGAGAGAGACACCTTGCATATTTTATATACTATTCTATCATATTCAAAACTATATCAACAAAATAAAACTTGAAATTAGATCTGTAAACAAACAACGAATGAAAAATATTGGTATGGCAGAGTTCAATGGATTTATTAACCTATGCCTCTCGATTATAGCCCTACACCACATGACTCAAAAACAATAATTGATGTAGAATGTGTGATGAAAATCCTAAAACATGCTAATTTTTATTTTTAAATTCCTTGATAAACCTGCTAAAGAGTATCGTGTCGTTAAGTCAAAAGTTACTCGAGATATTAGTGCACATGATACATTTTTACCTATTTCACAGATTTTGACTTTTTAAACCCTCCTATACAGTCTATTAAATTGCCATTTTTTACTATTACTGAAACACGGTTATCTATCTAACTTACAAGGAGATCACCCTGTAAGCATGACTTTTTAACAATGCCATCAGCTTTTGCTCAAAACATTAGTGATTGTAATAAACATCTAATGATTATACAAAAATATAAGTAGAATAAGGCCTATGCAGGGTATACCACTTAAAACCAAATGCGCCTAAGACTTTTAGATAGTTTACAAATTGAATCGATGTAAACGACGAAGTCTTAATTGTAATTTTTTCCTTAATTACGAAAGCCATGACAAAAAGTTAGCCTTCTAGGTTAATTTTCTTGTTCAACATTTCATATTACCGGAATATTATAAATAGTCTATTTGTACTGCAGAAACTATCTTTTTCGACATAAAAATGTGATCAAAATGCAAATAAAGTTGTGTAAGACGAAACGACCAATTCGAATGATATTAAATTATCTTAACATTCCTAATCTGGTATGCGTAATAGGTTAACCAGGATGTATATGGAAACCATAACAGAAAAACATCTCTATTTCAATCATAAATTTTACATAATATATATGAAATTAATTTTAATTTACATATTTTTGACATTTGAGGTCAGTAATTGCAATTTATCAGTATTTGTGATGAGTTCTTATTAATAATTATTATAATTGTGCCATAATAGAAATTCTAAATGTGAGGTGTTGCTTTTTCACATCTTAGAAAATGTAATATGAATCTTATACGAATCGTTGCTCTATATATGATTCCACAAAAATCTATTTACAGCTGATTTCATCATTATTGAACATGTTGAAATAATTCCGATCTTTCCTTGGTTCTATATTTATCAATAGTGACGTTATTTATTGGAGCAAATCAATTAAAACTTATTCGTTAATTGTTCAGATAAATCAATTGTGGTTTGATTTTTATTTATTTTTTGATTGCATTTGAATAATCCTAATCAATTAATCTTAATAAATTTTATATTTAATTTTAAACCATAAACTGAAGAGTTTACCTTATACAAATAACTGCAATTTTGAATCATAAAATAATACAAATGTATCGATTTTTATTGCAACATAATTTGTTAAAATTTTTAATGAATGATTATAAATTTTAAATAATTATAAATTTTTGTAAATTAATTGACACCAACATTTTCATTTTCGATATTGTCCATAGATATCAGTGGTGGAACATTCAAGTAGCTAACTCCTTTACAATGTAAACATGCTGAATAACAATTCAAGTCACTTTCTCTACAACCACAAGTAGAGCCACATCCAGTTTTACATGAACAAAAAATAATGTTTAATAAGTTTTCAGAAGCTGGTGGTTGATTCATCGTAACTGGCACTAGTTAATTTTCGTTACCATTCCATCTCCATTCCTGATATTATTCCTGGATCAATATTTTTATCTTCTAGTAATTTTCTCACAATATTAGACATTCTTTAGGAGGAATTTTAGTTAACATATTGGTTACATCGAACGAAATGAGTTTATAGTTATCTTGCAAGTGGATTGCTTTCAACTTTTTGTTTAGTTCTATTGAATCTCTAATTGAGGACTGAGATACATATCCGTAACTATTGAGTATATTGTTGAGCTTCTTTGCCAATATATTATTAGGAGCATTAACATAAGAAACTACAGGTCTAATTGCTTTCGTTATTTTATGTAATTTAACGATTCCATATAATCGAAACAATTGTCAATTTTACAATTTTTAACATTTTTCATTATATTGTGGAATTAGCTAGAAACATTGAGTTTCATTAAAAACACTAATATTAGTAGATTCTACGAAGTGAGGGTCGAGACAGTTAATTTCATTAAAAAATTTTCGAAAGAAGATTTGACCCGACTGTACCAGAAGTTACTACAAAAACGTTACAAAGCATCACAAAACATTTGCTTTAACCGAGAACGCTTTAGAAAAAAAAAGGTAATACACACAAAAAACAAAAAAAACGAGTATGGATAAAAGAAGAGTGTGAAAAATGGTTTAAGATAAGAGACCCCTTAGACAACTACATAAAAGTTCTACATTCAGATGTCAAGTTCAAACTACATCCTGTAGAATTTGACTATTTAGATTACAAAATCAGAGAAAGCATCAGCACGATGAAGCACAAAAAATTTAAGGAACAAGAACAAAAGCTACATAAACTGGAACACACACAACATAGAATTCAATACTCTAAACATCATGAAACTGTAAGTACCTACATACCAACACACTTTGCACCACGATTTGAAAACCTTTCAGACGCTAATTTTACAGATAGTGAAATAGAATTTTCAAATAAAGGTTTAAAGTACAGCATACCACCAAAATTTACGAATAATATTAAACAAATTATAGCTACAGAGTCAGAAATATCAGAAATAGCTTCAAAATCTAATTCAAATAATGTTCTTTATGAGAAATTAGAAATTGCCAATTCAATCAAAAATATTGAACCTTCAAAAGTTAAACGTCAAACAAAAAATGACATTACAGTTTTAAATGCAATCAAAAAGAAAGTAGAAAATAATTACCTGACAGTTACAAAATCTGATAAGGGGAACACAACTGTCATATTGAAAACTGAAAATTATAATTCAAGAATATATAACTTTATAGAATCTAGCGATGTAAAAGTTCTTAGAGCAGACCCATCAAAGAAGTTTTCTAATAATGTAAGGGATTTTGTTAATAATTCAAATTATCTTTTAAGTGATTACGAAAAGAGGTCCATGATAAATAAGAATCTTCATTGCCCACAATTATATGGAACCGTTAAATTACATAAAATAACGAAACCAATTAGACCTGTAGTTTCTTATGTTAATACTCCTAATAATATATTAGCAAAGAAGCTTAACAATATACTTAATAGTTACGGATATGAATCTAAATACTCAATTAGAAATTGAATAGAACTAATCAAAAAATTAAAAGCATTCAAATTACAAGATAACGCTGAGCTTATTTCATTTGACGTTACTAATATGTTCACTAAAATTCCTCCTAAAGAACGTCTAATACTTGTAAGAAAATTACTAGAAGATAAAAATATTAATCCAGGAATAATATCAGATATACTTAATTTATTTGATGTATGTATTAATCAGAACTTTTTCACTTTTGACAATAACATAAATATTCAAAATGAAGGTTTACCAATGGAAAGCCCTATATCACCTATTTTGGCAAACATTTTTATGGACACTTTAGAACGAAAAATCTTCGAAAGTAATATTTCAAAAAATGTTTTATTTTGCTATAGATATGTAGATGACATATTAGCTTTTTTTGTAGGTAGTGAACGACAATTAGTTATATTTTTCAACCACATAAATAATTTACACCCAAAAATTAGATTTACATTAGAAGTTGAAGAAAATAACTCAATCAATTTTCTTGATTTGAAAATTCGAAGAGTTAATAATGTACTTGATTATGCAATTTACCGAAAACCAACACACACACTGATGTGACAATTCCATATAGTTAAAAATCACCCCATGTCACATAAACTAGCGGCATACAATTCAATGATACATAGAGCATTTTCAGTTCCTATGAACAAATGTAATTTTGATAGAGAGATTAATACAATTAGACAAATAGCAACATCCAACGAAATGAAAACTTATAAAACCATCACATATGCAGGAAATATTTCTAATAATATTTCAAAGATAATATCTTCAGCAACGAATACAACAGTTTCTTTTAAAACAGAAAGTAACGTAAGTACAAAAGTGTTAAATGTTAAAACAAAAATACCAACATTAAAGAAATCAGGTATATATAAACTCAAATATCCGGAATGTAATGCTGTCTATTTGGGCCAGACCCTTAGAAATTTTGAAATC
Organism: Galeruca laticollis; assembly: GCA_963921935.1. Lineage (NCBI taxonomy): Eukaryota > Metazoa > Arthropoda > Insecta > Coleoptera > Chrysomelidae > Galeruca > Galeruca laticollis. Next base: position 154,568,332 of record OY998177.1, read on the forward strand.
CGATACAGTGAACACTTACGAGCATACAGATTAAAACAACCAGATAAATCCAATTACGCAAAACCTCTACTTGACACCAACCATTCATTGACACCTAAGACAGAACTAGAAGTACTACATATGTGTGATAAGAAACAAGAACTGGATTTCCTTGAAGAGGTGGAAATTAGAAGACACTTAAAATATGAAGTCGTCAATGAACAGATAAAGCTAGGGAGTTCTCCACTATTAAACTGTCTTCTTAAGCGATAATTGTAAAGATCAGCAGATATAGTTTTCCTGGTTTTCTATATCATTGCACAGTTATACTGATCTTAATTGGAAAAATGATATCCAGGATATCACCATAGGGCTAATAATATCTAAGCTTCAATATTTGTAATATCACATCTTCTCCTTTTTTTCATTAACATATATCAAGTCAATCACAAGATAGGTCACTTCTTGGTCTAGCCAAAAATAACTACTGAACATCAGGCATCAAATGAAATGTAACTTCTGTCATTCTAACGATGATATTCAGTTATCGAAGCAATTGTCAATTTTTTAGAATTTCCAACATTTTTCATTATATTATGGAATTAGCTAGAAACATTAAGTTTCATTTAAAACACTAATAAGAGGTTTTTTAACTTGCAGCCTTAAAAATCATTTGACATCAAAAGTTATTTATATATATTTTCTTAATTTTTACGAGCACCATATACTGATAAAATGCACAAAATACTCGATTGTGAAACATCAGCTAAGTTAGCATTTTCATCATTGAAGAAAATAGCAGCATTTTATAAACTTGTACGCCTTTCGAACAATTTAGCGAATTTATTTCCACCCTTATTGAAAAAAGTTAAAGTCGTATTACATTCAGCTAGTGCAACAAAATATCTTCTTACACGTTGGTAGTATTTGCTCCAGGCTTTGATAGAATAAATTTTTGCGGAAACCGTTCCTTTGGCCGATTTGAGAGAAATTCCGAGATGTGAACCAAATTTCACGGAACTATTTCACCATACCACTGTGAATTAAATCTCATGAAATTGTTGTGGTCGCTAGTAAAAGAGTTTGACAACGAATAGAAATTTTGGTAGCTAACAATATGTTAGTGAACACTTAGAGTCACTTATTATTTCTCTGGACTCCAACGACGATTATTCATTGGACTACTCAGAACATGATATAATTATTTATTTTCATTGTATTTCAATAGAGATTTTTTTTACCATAGTTATCAATATATTTATTCATACTCTTTCCATTATATTACCTTCATGATAAATATCTCAAATAACCATTTATCGCTATAATTTTAATCATTCATAAGTATTATTAAATTTATAATTCCTATCAACTATCCATAGAAACACTGATTTTATTTTATTGCCATTCAAAAAACTTGTTTTTCTATAGTATGCAACTTAAGGATGACCCCAATTTAAAAGCGTTTTTGTGAAGGCCTTAAATTAATTGAAATACGATATTTTTTCAAACCATCATTGCAATTTTAAAATACAACCTTCAAATTTATAATACAGCGATAGGCCCTAACATTTTATCACCTCATAAAATGCCACTGATTATAATTTTTTCTTGTGTTGTGACGACAATATCGTTTAATGAATTTCATATTTCATTTTTATTACAATTTTTTGCATAAAATATTGCATATTATAATACCTGTGAAATTAAGAAACACGAAAGTGCCATTGTATACTACTAAGAAATTCGGTTTCTGTTCATCATTTACTTTTATCTATATGGTAATAATGTGTTTGGGGAATAATATCAGCTCAAAGGGCACTTTTGAGTTTTCACAGCTGGAAAATAGATTATATTCTTTTTGACTAATATATCTAATTTTTACCCGTGGTGATGAACCTGTGATTAGTTTTATAAGTTATGAAAATATAGGCTATATTTTATTAATTAGATCAAAAAATAATAGTGCTTGATATATATATATATATATATATATATATATATATATATATATATATATATTTATATATCACATGGTTGGTCATATGTTATCATTATAAACAATAAAATAAAATGATAAATACTTACATAAAATCTATCGAGAATTTTGGCAAAGTTGTAATTTTTTATAATAAATTCTTTCAAACATAAATCAACGAAAAACCATATGATAATAAATATGAATGAATATGACTTGACACCCCATGTGGGGTTATGCCGCGTGTGCTCTCTAGATCCGCTTAGTTGGGGAGGATCAGTCCCCGTTATGCCTTTAAATTCTTTCACTTATGTCTCTCCATAGTTTCCTATTTCTTGTTTTCTCCTTCCAGTTTGTTACTCTTGCTCTATTAAGGTCCGCCTCCACCTCATTTTGCCATTTTGACCTGGGTCTACCGCATCTCCTCTTTCCCCCTGGATTCCACAGCAAAATATTGTAGGTTACTGATTAAGCTCCTTCTCTCCATACATGTCCCAGCCATTTAACTCGTTGTGCTTTTATTCTCTTTACAATGTCTTCGCTCTTATTCTGTATTCATTTTCATCTATTTTTACAGGACCCAGTATTGCTCTCAATAACTTCCTTTCAGTTATTCTTAGTTTTTCCTCTTCCTTCTTTGTTATCGTCATTGTTTGTGCCGAGTACATCATTATTGGACTTATCATCGTTTTATACATATTTAATTTTGTTTGCTTCGTTGAAATTTTACTCTTAAGTAACTTTTTATTTGCATGATATGCTCGGTTTGTAGCGAGTGTCTTTTCTGCAATTTCAGTAGTTCTATCTCCAGTATTGCTAATCATAACTCCCCAATATTCATATTTTTCAACTTCTTCAAATTCATAGTCGCTGATTTTTATTCTTCCTTTTTGGTTTAGGTTCTCAAATCTTATTAGCTTGGTTTTACTTTCGTTTATTTTTAGCCCCATTTTTCCTCCCTCTGTGACTATCTCCTTTGGCATATTTTCCATGATTCTTCTTCTTCTGGATACAAGCACAATATTGTCCGCATAGGCTATTATTTGACTGCCACTTGACCTTAAGCTACCCTTGTGTAATTTTCTCATTGTGTGTTCTAATGATACATTGAATAGCGTTGTGGACAAAGAGTCATCTTGTCTTACCCCTTTATTAATCCTAAATTGATCGGTTTCTCCTTTTTGCGTTATTACACTGATCCTTGACTCATTCATGCTCATTTTGATTAGTCTTCTCAGTTTTGCGCTTACTCCTTGTTCTTTTAATGCCATCATGAGTTCACTTCTTTTGATTGAGTCGAAGGCTTGTTGAAAGTCAATGAATAGCATTTCTATGTCTAATCTGTATTCATGTGCCTTTTCCATTATTTGTTTTAGTGTGAGAATAGCATCATTTGTTGATCTGCCTTTTGTAAAGCCGCATTGATATTGCCCTATCACTTCCCTTGTACTTTCCACAAGCCTTCTCTTAATTAACGTGGATAGTATTTTGTACGCAGTGTTTAATACTGTGATTACTCTGTAATTTTAACATTCATGTTGGTCTCCTTTCTTATGTAGAGTGACAATTTCCCATTCTTCCGGCATCCTCTCCTCGTTCCATATTTTTTTAATAAGGTAATATATTCTTTTATGTAGAGTGTTCCCTCCATATTTTATTAGTTCTATGCTTATTCCATCCTTTCCGGGGGGCTTTCCATTTCTGCTCTTATTTATTATTTACTTGACCTCCTCAATTGTTGGTTCTTCTTCTAATATAACTTGTTTCTTATCTGCTGTCACTTCTTCATCTTCGTCCCAGTAATGTGGTTCATTTAATAGTTCCCTAAAATGATCCACCCATGTTTGTTTATATTGGTGTTCTTTTTCTGTCAGCCTTCCTTCCTTGTTTTTTATTCCTTTTGTTTTGCCCGTATACGTCTTGTTGTTTTCGTTAATTTTTTTCGTATTTCCTCTCGACTTCTCTCTCTCAATTTCTCTGATCTTATTATCTGTCCATTCTCTTTTTCTTTTTCTAATTATTTCATCACTTTCTTTGCTTTTTCCCTCGTATTCATTCCTGTCCTCCGGATTATTAGTTTATATCCATTTTAGTCTTGCTTTGGCTTTCTTCTCTACCGCAGTGTTGCATGTCATGTCAAACCACTCCTGTCTTCTCCCGTTTTTCTTCGCACCTAACTATATTTCCGCTGCTATTTCCAAACATTTCTTTATATTGCTCCATTCAGACAATATTGTTTCCTGTTGGTTTTCGCCCTGTGATAATAGTTTCTCTATTTGTATTGCGTGTTTTCCTCTTATATTTTCATTTTCAAGCCTGTCCACGTTCCATTTCTTGTTTTTATAATGTATATCAGATGTTTTCCTTATTTTTTGTTTTATTTTAGCCATTACCAGGAAGTGGTCGGAGTCTGCACACGCTCCTCTATATGTTCTGATATCTCTTATCGATGGTTGTTTTCTTTTGTTTACCAATATGTGGTCTATTTGGGAATACACATTTTGGTCTGGTGATATCCAAGTCATTTTATGATTTTTACTATGCTGGAATTTAGTACTGCTTATTATAAAGTTCTCCCTCGCTGCGAAATTACATAACCTTTGTCCGTTTTCATTCGTTTTCTCGTGTATCGTCTCCCTCCTTTCCTGCTACATGACTTATGTAATCCTCTCTCCCTATTTGTGCGTTGATATCTCCTAGTATTAGTATAGTGTCTTGTTTAGGAATTTTTTCTAGTTCTTCTTCCAGTTTTCCATATAATTCATCTTTGTCTTCTTTACTGCTACCTTCAGTTGGAGCATACACATTTAACAAGGATATGTTGAATGGTTTCGCTTCTATTCTTAAATATGCCAGCTTTTCAGTTATTGGCTTGAATTACAACACTTTTTGCCTTAACGCGCCAAATATCATGAATGCTACCCCATATTGCCCTTGTTTCTCATAACCTGAATATCTTTAACTGAAGTGCTTATCTTCTATGCTTCCTTGCCCTTTCCATCTTATTTCCTGTATTGCAGCAATATCTGCTTTGTATTTTTTCAATTCTAAGCATACCTCTTGCATCTTCCCTGTTCTTAGCAACGTTCTGATGTTCCATGTGCATATTTTTATTTCCTTATTTCCATTTCTTACATGATTTTTCTTTTTTTCGTTTTTGGTTTTTATATGTGTTTTTCTAGTTTTTCCTTTTTTCCTAACTGCTAATTGCGTGAGTCCTTTTTATTGCCGTGTCGTTATCTGTTGCTTTGTGTTATTTATTACAATATCGTTTACTACTTTTTTTCTAGCCTATTTTCATCTTTTTTCCATCTCCACTCCTCGCCGTTTATGATCACTTAATTGTATCCTATTTTTACATCTTTCCCATTTCTTCTTTTGGTATGTCCAAATTCTCTTATTTGTTTTTGTTTTTTTAACTCATTCTGTGTTAAGTCTTCATTGATGTATATTTTTTCAGAAGTATGATTTTTCAGCATAAATTTATTTTTCATAATCTTGTCCCTGTCTTCTTTCCTATCGATTTGTATTGCGTGGGTTTTAGAGCCTATTTTTTTGACCGATGTTATATTTACTCTAATTTTCAGATTTTCCTCCATTAAATTTTGCATTCCTTCCTTTAAACGTTTTTGATCATCAGTGTCAACCGTGAAGCCGCTTATTACTACGTGGTTTTCTTTTTTACTTTTTTCTATCCATTCCGTAGTTGTTCTTATTTCTTTCATTTCCTCCTTGATTCTCATGTTTTCAGTTGTTATTTGCTTATTTTTCTTCTTTGGACTTTCATTTTCTTGCATTAGTTCTCGTATTTCTTCTGAAACATTTTTTTGTTCTGTTCTTATGTGAAGTATTTCATTTTTTATTTCTTTCTGATCCCTCTTTATCTCTTCGATATGAGCTTTTATCTTGTTTTTCGAATCTTCTATATCATGTTTTTCTGGAGTTTTAATTCTTTCAGTAATTCCGTTATTTCTTCCATTTTTATGTCTTCCGTATTCTCTTCTTCACTTATATATAAATCTCCTGTTAATTTGCTTTTCCTAAACACCTTTCCCTCTTCAAACAAGTTATCTGCTCCGGTTTATCTCGTTTTCTATTCACTCAGGGGATTTGATGTTTCAAGTGCGGTTTGGCGTACCGAAAGCCTACTTAGTTTAGCCCTCAGCCCGCACACGAACTAATCAGACCCGCTGAATCTATTTCTACCTAAGTACCTACCTACTGTTAGTTTTATTATCTTTTCTTAAATTTGTTTTTAAAATTTTATTAAATTTCAATTGATTTTGGCAAAGTTTTAACTACCCGCTAATGTTTTACTATTGATTTTATTATCTTATCAGTTAAGTAGTTAAGGAACTTGTTTTAGTAATGCTTTTTCGATATTCCGTTTTTCATATGATTATGATTTAATTTCAGTAATTTAGTAATTTAATCGTTTCTATTATGCACCTTTATGTATAATTACTTATCTGACTCTGTTCCAGATCTCAGTGAACACTTTAAACCACTTAAATGTGCACTTTTATCAGGAACGATATTACCATGTCTTTACTGTATCACTGCCAGAGCGTAACCTGATAATAAATATCCGTTACAAATAAGTTGGCAGATATCTTTCTTCTGTCTTCGAATATGTATATAAATATACATATATATATATATATATATATATATATATATATATATATATATATATATATATATATATATATGTATATATATATTATTATATTTTATATTTATATATTTATTTTCATTGTTGTTTTATGTAGATTAATAAAGAATGTTGTTCGACTAGCTCAGGGTAAATGTATCATAGTTGGGCATGAGTACTCCTTAATCTCTTTGAGTTCAGGTCTAAAGTTTTTTTTGTGTGATTTATTATTTTGTTTCATATATTTTAATAAAGAATTATTTGTTTTTGTTTATTATTTAAAATAAAATTATACCTTGTATAAATTTATGTTGAGACGCCTATGTTATTGATTATATTCCTGTTTTAATAGAGGGTATAGAAACAAAAATGAACACTATAATTATATATTGTCAAAACTACGTTGGAAATTGGAAAAGAAATACATGTATTAATATAAACAAATTCAAAATCAAAATAGTGGAACAAAACTAAAATCTAATAATTCAACAAATAGGTACCTTTGCGCAGATTTATATTGTTTGAAATGGCCAAAATTTAAAATTTCAAATTGGTTAACACTAACCTTTCACTAACAATGATGTCTTCTGGCACCGACGATCACCAATATCCAATACCACCAACTCTCATATTAATATGTCAACTGCATTCACTCAACCTGAACTCCAGCTTGACAAAACTTCTCCAGGTAAGTCTTGAAATTCTTCACCGTGTCCCGTTTAACGTTTCAATTAGCTTCTAAATCTTCTCAACGTACTTCTTCAACTTTATTTAACTTTTTTCTGTTACTTTTCTTGAGTTTTATGAGAACTTTACTTCTATTTTATTATAATTTTAAAATTTTATTTTACTACGTCCTCTCTCCAAAATATCATATATCATACCTCTTCATTTTCCAAAATAAACAACCCTCATTTCTCCTGTCCGTTGCTATGGACAGAACTCATCATCTCACTAGATTTTTTTAACAATAATTTAGAAATCAGAGGTTTTCATTTAATTTCATATTTTTCTTAACTATTTGATGATATTTAATGCTTTGTTTATTTCCAAAATAATTCAATTTATCTATTTAAAACTCTACTTTTCCAAAAATATCGCTATTTATAAAAAAACCTCTGATTGTATAAAACTATTCCATTCTGAATGAAACAAACCTACAGTCTGATTACTCTGAAATACATATGCAATCCTTTTCCAATTATATTAGAATTCTTCCACAATTAGTGTTCATTATAAACGCGGACTGAAATTTCTATTTACAAAATTTCTTTATATGTTATTTTACATCCTCGCTTTATACGCTTGTCAGAATTATATAGTTCTATGACAATGAATCCTGTCGCGCACAACGAAATATATATATATATATATATATATATATATATATATATATATAACACATACATACATACATATATATACATATATACATACAATTCTGTTCATTTCGAAAATATTTATAATAATAAATAGTCAAACCGTTCCTCGAAGGAGAAAACAATTACTTTTCTGTCCACAACGAATATTGAATTACATCAACTTCTAAGAAGGTGGCGTCGATTATCTTCTTATCAATACAGACATCTCTGATTGTTTGCAATTTCATGGGGAAAAGCATAATCCGTTGACCGGTCTCGATCTATTTGTATCTCGCTAGAATGGCGTAATGCTCTCTCGTTGGGAGTCTCTAGTCCGAACTGAAGTCAACGCCATTATTTGGTTCGTTGAATACGCTAACTGGCGCCAACTCCACTTCCAATTGCGAACCACCAGTTCAGATATTCGACCGCCATTGTCGATAAATTTGATATAAAATACGAGCTGAATCTAATATAGTATAGATAGCTCTTACTATCACAACTGTTCATTTAATCCCCTTCAGCTGACAGCTGCAACCCCTAAATCTTCAAATTAGAAATAGGGGCTTGTGATCCTACATATTAAGGATTATGCACGGGCACATTTCGAAGTAAATGTCTGGAAATATCTCCTCACAATCTTCCCAAGTCGCTGGATAGGAGGACGTGGTTCTGTAGAATGGCCTACAAGATCACCAGATCTCACGCTGTTAGATTTTCCTTATGGCGATATATGAAGAGTACGGTCTACAAAAAAACCGACGGTGTAGCTGACTTAAAAAGAAGAATAACTTTTGCGATCGCCTCGCCCCGCAGATGTTAGCTAATATTAAAAGACATTTTTGGTTAAGTCCAGGATGCTGTCAAGATATTGGGGGTGTGTATTTTGAACATAGGCGAGAATTTTGAGAACGGTTTTTTAAATTACATTATCATTATGAAATGACATACTTTTTCCATTTTTTCAATGAATTTTTTAAGCTCGGGAGACAACATTTTTCTTCTAAATTTCTGCAATAAAATTTCAAACCATAGTAGTTTTGAAGAGAGAATAATAAAACATCCAAATGAAATATCACAAGCCACTACTTCCAGTTTGAATAATTATGGATTGCACCTGTCACCTGAAGGAGGTTAATTTTAGGGATGGCATTTTAAGTCGAAAGATGTCATTTAAGAATTATAATTTGACCTGCCTCTGAATTTTCTAGAAAAATGCATAATAATGGAGTTACTGAATTTATTTATTTGGCTGCTCCACTCTGTATATACAGTGCTTCTGAGAAGTGATACTTAGACTGATGAAATTTGGAGCGTGAAAATGAACTATTGTAAGCTTCTCTACTAGTGGTAACAGGTGACGTAATAGGCATCGTTCCCAAGTGACACCTCGTTTGAAACGTATTTAGAATACATATTCATACTATTTTTTTGGATTTAGTATGTTTTTGATGGTTAAAATAAATAAATACTAAAATTTGAGCTTCGCTTTTAATGAATTCAAATGACTGTTTATGGATAATTGTCAAAAAAGTTGAAGTATTTTAATTGACGTTTTTACATGCGACAATATCTTGAATTTTACGTTTAACCCTTAAGTGGTCGCTTTGGCGTAAAAAGTAGGCAACTTAACTAAAAACCAACCGGAAATCACTAGTAATCGTCAAAACTTTACGAACGCCCATGTAACCTCCCACCTATAAGTCTTCTTTCATCTACTCAAGCAGCAACACGAATCGCGCGGTTAGTCATTCTCCAGGCTTTGCCGAAGTGGTACTAGTTCCGAGCGGAGTATAAAATACGCCAAGCGACTATGTAAGTACATTTTTTCGTTTCTTGGTTTTTTCCTTAATTTACTACGTCTATTATTTTTTTTGTATTTAGGTATTCCATCCCAGTGAAAGACCCTAAGAACTTAACGCAAAATGAAATGGAAGCAATGATGCTCAGAATATTGGAGTCACCTTGTAGCATGATAAAAGTACAATGCTTTTTTGTATTGTATTATACGAGTAATTCACGGAGGTGCATTAATTCGGTTAAGTCACCCACTGAGTATGCTACTTTATACACACTTCTGTATAGTTGGTTGCATAAGGGAATCAACTATGGGTTTTAAAATTATTTAAGCATATCCTGGAATAACGGGATGTAAATAATTAAATAGGTGTCTAGAGTAAAATTTTTATTAATATTCTTCATGTGATTTAGCCAATCCATGAGTATTTTATTATTTTATGTGGGAATTTTATTTGACTGCCATTGGTAACACTGATTATAAGTGTCCGTGGTAAAGGGAAGCTGAAAATTGTTGAAACCACTTGTCTGATACTTATCGTATGGTTAAGTTGGGTATCGATGAGGACAAGTCGTGGGTATACAAAATGGCCGGTGACACATGGTTTAATCCATATATTTTGGGTACTATAGTGATGAAAAACCCTTGGTAACAAGGTAAGCTTTCATCTTGTATATATTTTCACGGCTATAACCCCCAATTCCTTTTTAGGGTTTTTTAATACTGCATAGTTTTTTATGAGCAATTTTTACAATATTTTTGCCAATTGAATATGGTTTGATAGTTTTTTTGGGAGATGGTGATCAATGATAGGATGATCAAGTACAGATTTTAAGAAGCCTCAATTTCGGATGATTTCTGTATGGTATATATTCTTGTAGGGATAGCTGACAGTCTAATGGTCTCCGTCCAGGGTTGTAGAGACGTATCGTATCTCGGATTGCGATTAACGTTATAGAGCGACAAGAGCTTCTAACGGCGTTTCCAGTTTAAAGGACGAAGCCGGACTTATGTTTGTCGGTGACAACAGCGAAATAATTCCATTATGGGCAACGATTATTAACCGCATGGCTAAATCTTGTTCCATAAGTCAGATGTTGCTTGTCAATTAAGCAATTGACGTCTAATAGTTTGGACACTAACCGCAAGTAACCTTTAAAGTTTTATTTGTTTTTATCTGATTTTTGAGCAAATTATTCATTTTATAACTTCATTTTTTAACCATTGATGACACATTAACTTTTATTTTCTACTATTTAGTAACTTCACATTTTTATAAAGACGTCTATAAAACTCACAATTTTAACATTCAATTTTTTCAATTCTTTAGAGTTGAAATATTAACTTTGTTAAGGTATACGGCCCTGAAATCATATTTCAGTTTAATCTTATTATATTAGAGATACTTTTGACCTACTTGGTTATATATGGTTAACTATTACAGTTGTAAAGCGGTAACTGGTATACCATTTACGTGTTGCTAAAGATTTCGTGTATTGTATATTATGATCTCAGTTAGTTGATAACATTAGAAATTGTTAAACAATTTTAAATTAACCAATCATTGATAACTGATTATCATTTCATAAATAGAGTTGATCACCTCATATTTTTGAGACAGGTTATTACAACATATGGTCAAGGTACCATCTATTCAATTAAACTGTTCCATTGGCAACAAAGTGTTTTATTTGATTCACAAACGTAAAAGCAAAACGACATAAATAACATATTTGAAAAGTTACAATAGCTAATTTTTTCATTATTGGTTTCTTGATTATTCAGTAAATTTCTTGAATGTCCTACTAATCAAGTGTCGCCTTAAAAAATAATGAAGGACAAACTTTCAAATATTCCTCACTAACTCATGACCTTATGCTCTCCGGCGAAAAGCGACCCTTTGGCAATGCAACCTCACTTCTTAGAGTAACAACAGCAAGGTAAGGTTACAACCTGATGACGAAGAAATTGTTGGAGGCTCTGATGAAGACGATTCTGACGGAGAAATTCAAAGAAGTGACGACGATTCCTGTTCAGAATTAGAAGCTGATAAGAATGACTTGCAGGAACGCGATGCTACTGTTTCAGAAGACTCAGAAGAGGAAGTGGGTCGTAACAACTTCGAAAGTAAGGACAAAGGCCTAAATTGGAGTGAGACACCTCTAAGAAGTAAGTTTGCCAAAGCAAGATGCAAAGAATATTGTAAAAATATTTCCTCGACCATTACTAAAGCGTGAAAGCGTCACAGATGAACTAAGTGTCTTCTTCCAACTCATAACATGTGAGCAAATCGAAAAAATAGTAAAATATACAAACATATTTATAACATCTGTTCAGGATAACTTCAAAAGGGATAGAGATGCAAAAAAAACTTGCAAAGGAGAAATATCAGCTCTTTTCGTCTTGTTATACTTATCAGGGCTGAAGAAATTGAGTCACACAAATTTTCGCGAAATATGGACAACTGATGTTACTGGGTTGATCATTTTTCAGGCCTGCATGGATTACAATATATTTCTGTTTCTCTTGAAAGCTTTGAGATTTGATGATGAAAATGACAGGCCACAAATAAGATCGCTTGACAAGCTGGCTCCGATAAGAGAGATTTATGATGATTTTGTGGAAAAGTGCAAAAATAACTATTGTCCTGGTGACAGATTGACAATTGACGAAATGCTTATACCATTTCGTGGCCGGTGCAGTTTCATACAGTATATACCAAACAAACCAGCTAAATATGGTATAAAGGTTTTTGCACTTTGTGACTCCAAGATGTTCTACGTTTCCAATTTCTAAATATATTGCGGAAAGCAACCGGAAGGATTATATCCAGTTTCGAATTCTCCCACTGATGTCGTGCTCAGATTGGTTGAACCATTTGAAAATAAAAACAGGAATCTAACCACAGACAACTGGTACACCAGTTACCCATTGGCTCAAACGTTGCTTGAAAAGAAAATTACACTTGTGGGGACTTTGAAGAAGAACAAAAGAGAAATTCCATTGGAGCTTCTTCCTTCAAAATCTCGAAGCATGAATTCGTCTGTATTTGCATTCACTAAAGAAACTTCTTTGGTGTCATACTGTCCAAAAAAAATAAGGTTGTACTTCTCCTCTCGACTATGCACAACGACGATTCCATTGACCGCGATACTCTGAAACCAGAGATAGTTTTATTTTACAACTCAACCAAAGGTGGGGTGGACACCGTGGACCAGATGTGCGCAAATTACACTGTTCAAATCAAAAACGAACCAGACGATGGCCGTTAGTCGCCTTTTATCAAATTATGAATATAGCAGGAATTAACTCGAACATCATTTTCAACGCATTTCAGTCGGAAGGAGAAGAAAGAAGGATTTTCCTAAAAAAATTATCAATGTCTCTCATGAAACTTTTTTTGACGATGAGATCTAGTATAAGAAATCTACCTTTTGATGTGAAAGAGTTTCTTAAACAATATCGGCCTCCAATAGCTGCTCCAGAAGAAGCTACAGTTGATGAAACATCTAAGGGAAGGTGTATCCAATGTGGAAGAAAAAAGAACAGAACAACTACCATGAAATGCAACACCTGCAAAAAGCCCGCATGCAAAGAGCATGTCATTACTACACACATCTGCTTGATTTGTAACTCGGCTCAAAATGATGGAACTCCAGAAAATACCCCATAGAATAATACTATTAATATATTTTGATAATTTTGAACATTTTTCTTATAGTTAAATGCTCTATTCTTCGAGTTTTACTTATATATACTCATGTATGAAAAGATCTGCTTTGTACATTAAATAATAAACAAAATAATGTTTTTCTTCCTTTTGTCAGCATTTCACCGTTATAAACAGGCTAAGGTGCTCTTTCCCTTGGTGGCGTACAAAATACGCCAGGCGCCTAATTATGTTAAAATAATTATAGCGACCACCTAAGGGTTAATTATTGTTTAATGAGACGATTAAGTATCTATATAAACAAAATGGTACGTGCTCTAGCTGACAAAGTAACAGCTATCCTAATTATTGGTGAAATTTGAAATACTTTTCAGGCTACCAAACGCATTTTTAATGAGAGATACCCCGATCGCTCTTTATCGAGGACTTATTTGAGGGAGCTTTTTAAAAAGTTTCAACAAACAGGTAGTGTTCCTGATGCCAAACGATCGGGTCGACCAAATAGGTATTGATAAACAAATTGATTTAGTTGCAGAAATTGTAGTAAACCCTTCTTCTTCCACAGACCAAGTAGTGTCTACCTGTGGAGTCAGTCATAGTACAGTACACACGGTATTGACCAAAAATAAATTTCTTCCATAGAAATCAAAAATTGTGCATTAACTTTCAGATGACGACCCCGACCAAAGGCTGCAATTCTGTGAGAGTATGCCCACTGAAATTCTCCAACCGCCAGACTATGTAAGGACAATTTGTTTTAGTGAGAGAAGTACTTTCTTCCTTAATGGAAATGTTACTTCTCAAAATGTGAAGTATCGGAGTGACATAAATCCTCACATGTTTCGCGATACATATACAGTTCTCATTAAAACTAAATGTGTGGGCAGCTATTTTGAGAAACCACATAGTCGGGCTTCCTTTTTTGAACTCTATTCTAACAGGTGAAGTATATCTCGAGATTTTACAAGAAAACGCAATAGTAACGTTAATTCTTGTAATTCTGGAAGGTAATCGCCAGTTCGGTCACCGGACCTAACGCCTTTAGATTTTTTTCTGTGGGGATACCTTAAATCTAAAGTTTACACGACAGCTCCTGACACATTTAATCGAGTCCGACAAGAGTATAATACTGCCGTCCTTAAAACAGATGCCGTATCTACAGACGCCTTCAAAAAGTGAAAATTAAGCTCAAAGTGTTTTCTATAGCCCTCACTGTTTTTTGAGGTTGAAAAAGAAGTAAATGTGGTTTCTTATTCAGAATTGATATAAAAATATTATGATGAAAAAAAGTTAAAATAATCAGCCATTAATAAAAAAAATTACATACCCCATTTTGAGGTAATTTTTTATCTGGGTTATTCAAAACAAAAACGCCGTATCTGCACAAACGGCGCTAGTTACAACAGAAGTCCTTAGAATATAGAATATTTACACTCCTAAAATAAAACTGAATAGGTGTATTGAGTGAATTATATAATTATTATAAATGAATAATAAATCAAACACACAACATACAAGAAAATTTAAATCCTGCTCATAATTCAAACCATAGTCTGTTTCATACATTCTTTCTAGTCGTCGTTTGTTTCTGGCAAATTAATCCAAAATTTTTTTGGTTATCTGGCATGATATCACCAAGATTTTTCAATATTGCGTCTTTTTTTTGTTTTGGGAAAACCTCTCGGTTCAATAGGGTATGGCGCAGATTGAGACAAGATACCACTTTTTTCATCGCCTTCTTACATAAAAAGTCCAATTTTTCAAATTCATCTGTAGTAAGCGACGATTTGAAATATAAAAAAAATTTCCACGGGTTGTTTTTATTTGGACAATATCAGATATATAAATTCTTCGCTCTTGTTTTTTTAGTTTTGCCTCAGATTTCAGATCTTTCCATTTGAAAAAGTCTTGATGGGACATTACTTTCACTTCCGTATTTGATTTTTGAGTTTTTTGTACGGCCTCTACAAAATCATCAAAATCGTACACCTTGCCTTTTTTCTTTATTGATAGTTCCACCTGATGGTGGATAGACTCCAGAAATTGGTATTCAAAATTTTTCTTTGGTCTTCTGCAATATTATTGAAACATTTGTGTTTACACTTACATCCAGGTAGCACTTGGTGGTTTTTAAGTAGTTTTTCTTTTTTTTCAATAATCGCTTCCTGCTTCTCATGATAATCTATTTTTCTTCTCTTTCTTGGATTGCCACTTTTTGTGAAACCTTTTTCTAAGTTTTTCATTGTCTACTGTATATTCTATTTCACTTTCATCTTCCTCTCTAGGTTCTTGTTCGCTTTCACGTTCCTCTATATGTTCGGTTCCTTATTCTCATCATCCTCTATCTGTTTTGGTTCATATAAAATCAATCGATCATTTATTACCTGGCAAGTTGCACTCACTTTAATGAATTCGCAGCATGCTTTATTCGTATTACTTTCTTGAATTTGACAAATATTTTGAATAGCTAATTGGTGGTTGAATTGTCGTCTAACGGTATCAAATTAGTCATTTCAGTGAAAACTTTGGGCTGAAGCGTATCTTCCAACAAATAATCTAAAGAAGTCAATAAAAAACCATATTCAGTTATCACATCGACATTCTGTATATTATTGACCAAAGTCTTATTATTCGGGTTCTTTGAGAACCATGGAGATAATTTTCTTCGATCTACTCGACATTTTCCTACGAATATTCTAGTTCAATAAATGCTCATGCTATTTTTAAAAATACGAACATACCTGTCGCTGTCACTTGAAAATCACTCGGGGAACTGAATGCAAATCGCAATGCATTTTCATAAATATGGCGCGCTTTTTAAGAACAAATGCCGCATCTGACATGTCCCAACTGAAAACGCCGTATATGCATAGGCGCGGAAGTAGATACGGCTTTTGTGCTTAGTATTACGTACGTACGGCATATTTCATTAGGACAGGCAACTACTTTTTTACAAATGACTAAATTAAATGTTTAATTTTCAATATATCTAACAAACATACGGCATTTTTGCTTGGTAATAAGGTAAATTAGCCTGCCACGAACCCAATGAGACAAAAATCCTGAAATCTGATTTTTTGTAGATACGGCATCAGTTTTAGGGACGGCAGAATAATAGGATGTTTCACTGCCAGGAAGTAGATGGAGCACATTTTGAATAATTATTATAAGAACTTGTTCTTAAACATTTATTAATTAAAAGCGAAACTCAAATTTTAGTGTCAAATCATTTTAACCATCAAAAACATCGTTAATCCAAAAAAAATTGTTAGGCTGAATAGGTATTCTTAATACTTTTCCAACGAGGTCATAAGGTCCCATTTAATATTATTGGTTTTAATTGACTGATGACGTCACCGATGCCTATTACGTCACCTGTTACCACTAGTAGAGAAACTTACAATAGTTCATTTTCACGCTCCAAATTTCATCAGTCTAAGTATCACCGTTCAAAAGAAACGAGGGAAGAGGGGACTTTTGAGAAACACTGTATATTTATATACATAATACTTCATTTTTATTTAGGTAAATATAAGTTATATCACGAATGTTACACTGAGCATTGGGATCTAGTATGCTTAGGGATGTTATGGATATGAAGTTTCGGATATGGATAAGGACACGGATATAGGAATGATATTAAAACGGTTTCAGATGCGGTTACGGATATGAAATCATTTCGGTATATCCGTTAGTTTCGGATATTACATTTAGAAGCAGGTTTTAGAGTAAAATACAAATAGGTTATAACTTGCCTTTATTGCTAGGTCATCAGTTGACACTACAGTCTTATATGTAATTATTATGTCTGCTCGTTTTTAGATTTTATCAACTTATGGTCTAGTTCACAAGTGCCAATTCGTGATAAACCTACTCTGGACAACCGAAAATTATGATTTTGGTCTCATTCGATTTGAAATGGCATCTAGAACAAACGATCAACTATATAATAGAGGCCGGCAAAAATTACAAAAGTAATAAACAATTACGTAAAAAAAGAATGGTTTGGGTTTTTAAAAATATTTCAAAAATCCAGAAAGAGCAGAAAATTTCCTGGAGAAAAATCATACCTGCACCCCGGAACTGTACCGACAATATTTATAACTGTAATTTGGAGGTGAAAATTGGGCTAAATCGAGTAGCGGCTGTTGCGGGCGCCTCAACCGAATCAGAAGCTTCATCATCAAAATTATTTTACCGGACTGAATTGATAAAAAATATTTCGGTAGTATCTAAACACATGAATAAACAATAATCCCAATTTTTCAATTTACTATGCTTTTGTTAATCAGTTAATTTTTACTAGTTAAATGGCAACATAAAAACATTGATTTTTCCAAAGTAGGAACCTAGATTTTTTTCACATTTTGGAGCTATTCTTAAAAGGATATAGAAAAGGTCCCAGTTGTAAAAATTCTCAAATTTTGATTTTTCATTTTTTATTAACAATCAAAGGTAATAAAAAATTACTAATGTAAATAAAGCAATCAGTAATTTTATATCCAATTATTGTTATTGTTTGGTCCTCTTATTGCTCAATGCTATATTACATTAATTTTTCCAAATTTTTAACTTTCATTATTTTGATAATTGTTAAATACTTTGTTATTGAGATTTTTTAAATTTTTTTTTGGGAATTTAATCCTTGATGAAGATAATGAGTTTTAAGAAAAAATCGTTTTTTATGAAATATTATTGACGAAAAACACACTTATGATTAAAAAAAAAATTGGGCTATTAAATATTAATATTAAGGAACCATTTTTTAAAGCATCATCTATCACGTACTTTAATTTATGGCCAGTTTTCTCTTTCAATTTGAAGAATTCTGAAGAGTTTATAGACTTCATTCAAAATTTAGAATTACCTTAAGATTATGACCTGATTAGTTTGGATGTAATAAGTTTGTTTACAAATATCCCAAAACAAAGTGTTCTAGAAATTATTTCAAAAAGGTGGGATGAAATTAAGGAATTCACTAATTTCTTATATTTTCATGGGTTTCGGTCAGAAATAAAATCACTTGCTTATAGTGGTTACGTTTCGGTCTATTTTATTTAAACCATTTTCAAACCTTTCTAAAAATATTTTGAAAACACAATACATTTATTAAAATACATATAATTAAAAGATGTTTCTTCAAAACATACTTTTTGATTATGCCTCCGTAGAGGCTCGTCTACCACTATACAGTAGTATTTCTTGAATTCAATAAATGTATTGTGTTTTCAAATCATTTTTAGAAAGGTTTGAAAATGGTTTAAATAAAATAGACCGAAACGTAACCACTATAATCAAGTGATTTTATTTCTCACCGAAACCCATGAAAATATAAGAAATTGAGAATTTACGGTCATTAAAAATATATAGGAATTCACTAATCTTTCATAAGAAATTTTTTAAAATATTACCAAGGTTATATTTGATACCAGTTATTTTGATTTTGATAATATTTTTCATAAACAGAAAGACGGGTCAGCAATGGGAAACCCAGTAAGCCCCATATTAGCAGCCCTATTAATGGAAGCTTTGATTTCTACGGTAGTTTAAAGGTTAGATTATGAAATACCATCTATAGTAATAGCTTTCAATTCCTATCGTTCGGGCTTACAGTTCACAATAGAAACTGAAAATAATAACTCCATACCATTTTTGGATGTGTTATTGATTAGAAATGAAGATCAAAGAATTAAATTTAACCATTATGAAAAACCTGTTAGTTCTAGGAGAGTTTTAAATTATTATTCACAACATCCCTTTGCTCAACAATTAAATATCATGACTGCCATCAAAAATAAAATTATTAAACTCAGTAGCCCTGAATATTTACATGAAAATATGGTTAAGTTCAAAGAAAAATTGCTGTTGAATGATTATCTCCTCAATGTTTGTAATATTATAATTAATAAAAATATTGAGAGAAGTTTAACACCAGTATTGGCTGGAGATCCATATAGATATTTTAAGATTCCTTATGTTTAGGGTCTTTCGGAAAAATTGAAACAAATACTTCAAACAGAAAGAACAAAAATCGTATTTTACCATACAAAAACGGTAAATTGTTTTTATTCCTCTACGAAGGACAAATTACCGAGAGACTATGAATCAAACCTTATTTACAAAATAAATTGTTTGGAATGCGATAGATGTTATATTGGTCAAACCAAGCATATGTTAAAAAACAGAATATATGCCTAAAAGAACTCATGTGATGAAAAACATAGGGACAAATCAGAAAAAACGGCATTAGCAACCCATGCATTTGAACAAAATTACAAGTTTGACTTTGAAACCGTCAACATCCTAGATAAAGAGACTAACTATCACAAACGTCTTTTAGGCGAAATCATATTTATTGAATTGAGTGAGAATACAGTAAACAAAAAATCAGATACTGACAACTTAAATAAAATTTACAAACACATAATTGCCAATTATATAAAATTAAAAGACAATCGATACTAGCTCAATAAATAATATCTATAATTGATAATTTTTGGTTCTTTAACAATTGCTAAGAATTTTTCGAGGACACACTGTATTCAATAAGTAGTGCCAGTCCAACATAATTAGTAGTTTTTTCGCAGTTTTTTGCAATTTTTGTTTTTCGTTTATCAATGAATAGTATAATCTACTTTCAACACCAAATATTAAGGTACAGTTTGTTTATAGATTCTCAATAAAAAGGAAAATAAGTTATTACCAATGTTTGAAGATTGTGCATTACTTTATTTTTATATGACGTGCCAGAACATTCTAAAATATTTTCATGTTTTCTTGTCTATTTTTTAATTTGACAAGGAAATAAATCATTTCTGCTCGACGGATAAAGCCTCACTAGGTAAGAGTGACACCTTGAGAAATTTCAAATTGTCAGCAATTTAGATTTTATTTTATTTGATGATGTTTCTTAGATAGAAAAATGTTAGAGATTTTTAAGTTTTTAGTAGAATTTTATTGAAATTTTTGAATTTTTAAATTGTTACATGAGTACAAGTTTCTTACGGTTTTGAAGTTTTTAAGGTTTTAAAGAGATATGAAAGTTTTTGAAGTTTTAGAATTTTTATTGTGTATTTAATAGTCGTAATCACCATTTGCATATATATATATATATATATATATATTTGTAGCCTTGATGAAGGATTCAAATAAATCCGAAACGTCGGTACAGTGGAAAATCTGTTTTCTTATTATCCTACAGAGCCGATGAATATTCATAAAATCCTTAACATTAATATTTAGTAGCACAAAAAAAATGTTAATAATTAATAAGACCGTTTCTTATCATTAAAATTTTTTTAAAAAATAGATTTTTCTCTTAGAACCCATTATTTTCATCAGGAATTAAATTCCCCAAAAACTTTCAACAATCTTATTAACAATATATGTATTTATAACAATTATTTAAATAGCTTTGAGCAATAAGAAAACCAAATTCTAACTTTAATTGAAAAACATATTTCCTGATTGCATTATTTACATCATTTTTTTTAATACCTTTTTTTAATACCTTTGATTGTTAATAAAAAAGTTCAAAATCAAAATTTCTAAATTTTTTCAACTGCGATCTTTTCTCTATCCTTTTAAGAATAGCTCTAAAATGTAGAAAAAATCTAGGTTTCTAGTTTAGAAATAATTAACTGTCATCTGATAAAAATTTACTGATTAACAAAAGCACAGTTAATTAAAAAACGGAGATGAATTTTTTTTGATAATATAATATTATTCATGTGTTTAGATCACATCCGAATTTTTTTATCAATTAATATTCATATTTAGTACGTTAAATCATTTTGTTGATCAACCTTCTGATTCGGTTGAGGCTCCCGCTACTCATTATTAGCCCAATTTTCACAACCAAATTAGAAAATTACAATTATAAATATTGTCTATACAGTTCAGGAAGGTAGAACTTTTCTTTTGGAAATATTCTGCTCTTTCAGAATCTTTTTTAAAATTTTAATTATTCAAAATAGTTTTCGAAATATTTTAAAAAAAAACCAAACCATTCTGTTTTTTCTTTTTTCTTCTTGTTCCAAAATCCATAGTTAGGCAAGACCATTAATTTATAATGCTTATTTGAGCTAATACTAATAAATCCATGGAACTATAATATCAGAAAAGGTAATTGCATAGTTTCAAAATTTGACACATTCCAAATTTTTACATAAAAAGTTGCACTCATTATAAACAGGCGCCAGCGGAAGAAAAGAAGACCGAGCGAACGAAACCTTACAAGACAGAAACACACCCTAAATTACAAGATATTGGCAGCTTTACCCGAGTTGAGGCCACAACGTTCGATGGAAAAATGTCGTGGACCAATTATGTGAAACAGTTTGAAGCAGCCACTAGAGTGAATAATTGGTCCGATAAAGAGAAAGCAGTGAACCTAACTATAGCGCTTCGAGAAGATGCCTTAGATGTACTTCAGATGATACAGTTTGAAGAAACGGATGACTTCGAGCAGCTGGACGAGAGGTTGGATATGCGATACGGTTACGAATATCTGGAATATTTGTATCAGTCCCAGCTGAAGAACCGAAGGCAGAAACGTGACGAAGCTCTTCAAGAGTATGAAGTGGATATTGCCCGACTCGTTCGATTTGCTTATCCGTCAGCACCAGAGAACATGATGAAATGTCTGAGCATCCAGGCCTTTATTGATGGTTTACGTGACCCTGATACGCAGAGGATGCTTCGTTTAGTCCATCCGAAAACATTAGTTGACGAATTGACAGCTATTCTTGAATATGAAGCAGCAACGAAGGCTTCGGGATATAACAAAATTAGGACCATCCAAGAAGAAGGTGTCGAAGACAGCTTTGACCAGTGCGTCAGTTTAATAAAAAGTATGATTGACAAGAAGCCGAGAAAGATCAGATGCTGGAATTGTGGTGAGCTAGGGCATGTACGTAATTCGTGTAAGCGCCCCAAGACTCCTGCAAACCAAGAACCCCAGTCACAGGAAAACGAGAACGGGTCGGCTACGAGGTGGCAGCACCGACCCATGACCGTTCCAAAGACCCTCTCATACTGATAGCTTATCTCAGATGTCGCAACGACAGTGTATATGTGGATGGCGAATTAAATGGCAAGAAATATGCTCTGCTGGTTGACAGTGGGGCAACTAGAACCATTATACGACCAGAGATAATAAACCCCAAGAAGAAGCTTCTACCAACGAGACAGCGACTGCGGACTGCCACAGGCGAGAGTGCCAAAGTTCACGGGGAAACGCAAATCCAATTGGGAATTGGCGCAGAAACGTTCACGCATACGGTAATCGTAGCTGACATTGAAGAAGACGTGATTCTGGGAATGGACGTAATGAATGTACATGGTTTCCAATTAGACTTTAGAAACAGAACCATTAAAGTGGGTTCCGAAGAGGTATTCCTTTATCCATATGAAGGAAGCGCGGTGCTGGTAGCTATACAGAAAGATACCGTTGTAACTGCACGAAGCGAAGCCATGATAGTAGCACGGCTACAGGGAATCATGGAGGAAGGTACACCGGTTATGATGGAGCCAAGGAACTACGACGAAGAAGTTGGGGAAGGAGTACTAATTGGAAAAGGATTGGCTACGTCGGCGAAAGAGATCCCAGTACGTGTGATGAACGTGAATAATTACCCTGTTACCATCAAGAAGAAGACCAGGATTGGATACAGCGTAACAGTGACGTCTATAATTCGTCAAACAACGACCACTGACAATTCTAATGCCAGATTCGAACAAATGTTATTAGTAGCTGGTCAATCTTTGGATCGAGCTGAAAAAAAGAGAATGAGAGAATTTCTCTTGCAGTATCGACACCTATTCGTACCAAAACGAGGAAAAACTGGTAGAACATCAGCCGTCAAATATAAAATCGATAATGGTAATGCTAAGCCAATTAGGCAATCAGCTCGAAGACTTCTACGATCGAAGAGAGAGGAAACTGGAAGAATAAATAATTCGAGAGATGGCGGAAGAAAAAGTAATAGAACCATAATACTAGTCCATGGGTGTCTCCAGTAGTACACGTCTAGAAAAAGGTTGGAACTACGAGATTCTATGTGGACTATCGCCAGCTTAACAACGTGACGAAGAAAGACAGCTATCCTCCGCCTCGTATTGATGATACGCTAGATAATTTGGCCGACAACAAACTGTTATCCACCTTGGACCTGAAGTCTGGTTATTAGCAAGTGGGAATGGACCCAGAAGACAATGTGAAGACTGTTTTTACTACCGGATCTGGATTATGGCAATTCAACGTCATGCCATTCGGGCTCTGTAATGTGCCTGCGACATTTGAAAGATCCATGGAAAGTGTCTTAAGAGGGTTGTCTTGGAAGACATGCCTGGTCTATTTGGACGACATCGTAGTACTGGGGAAGACATTTGACGAACACCTGAAGAATTTGGAAGACGTATTCAAACGACTTCAAGCTGCCCAGCTCATGTTGAATCCGAAAAAATGTCAGCTATTCTAAAACCGAGTCAACTACCTAGGTCATATAGTGAGCAATGAACGAGTGGCGGTGGATCCAGAGAAAATTGCTCCCATTCAGTAATGGCCGCGACCAACAGACAAACATCTTTGCACATATTATCGAAGATTTATCAGGAAGTTTGGAGATATTGCCAAGCCTCTAAGTCGACTTACATAAGAAGCAAGAGCTTTCTTATGGGACGAAGACTGTCAAACGGCTTTTGAAACCTTGAAGGGGCATTTAACCATGGCGCCGATACTAGGATACCCATTACCAGAAGGAGACTTTATTCTTGACACTGACGCAAGCAACGTATGAATTGGAGGAGTGCTCTTACAGATCCAAGGAGGACACGAAATAGTGCTGGGATATTTCAGTAAAGTCCTCTCCAAACCAGAACGAAACTACTGCTTCACAAGAAGAGAACTTTTGGCGGTAGTGAAGTGCGTGGAACACGTTTACCAGTATATCTATGGTAGCAAATTCTTAATCCGGACTGAGCATGCAGCACTCAAGTGGTTGATGCAGTTCAAGAATGCCGAGGGCCAGATCGCTAGATGGATTGAACGACTTCAAGAGTACGATTTCAACATCGAACATCGAGCTGGTGTGAGTCACCGAAATGCCAACTCCCTGTCCAGACGGACGTACTCAACAGACTGCTCTCCCTGCCAACAATGTGGAATCTAGGGAAGCTGCAGTTTCAGGAACTACTGTAGTCAACGAAGAAGGGTCACCCACTAGGATCAGAGAAGACCAGGAGAATGATCCTCAGCTAAAGAAGATTCGGTAATGGAAGGAAGAAAATGGGCGACCTACCTGGCAAGATGTGTCAAGATTATCACCGACACTCAAGGCGTATTGGGCTCAGTAGGACTTCCTTGTCCTGGTAGAAGGGCTGTTGAAAAAACTCCTTGAACACGATGATAGCTCCGAGATGAGGAGACAGCTAGTTATCACGAGAACGAGAGTAGGTGAGGTACCTACTATAGAAGGTACACGACAGCCCATCGGGAGGTCATCTGGGAGTGAAGAAAACCCTCCAGCGAATCCGTGAGTGGTTTTATTGGATGAACAGCTCCGACGATGTAAAGGACTGGTGTAAGAAATGTACGACTTGCGCTACGAGTAATGGACCACATTGCAAGAGAAATGCACCCATGAAACAGTACAATGTTGGAAGCCCTTTCGAAAGGATTGTTTTAGATATCGCTGGACTATTTCCGACGGCCGAATATGGTGGTAAATACATACTGGTTGTGATGGATTATTTCACAAAGTGTGTGGAAATTTACGCTATCCCAAACCAAGAGGCCAAAACTGTCGCAGATGTAATGGTGAAAGAATTCATCAGCCGATATGGAGTGCCTTTGGAAGTCCACAGCGACCAGGGAAGAAATTTCGAAAGCCATCTATTCCAAGAGATTTGCGATAAGCTGAGAATGAAGAAGACCAGGGCAACAGCATTAAATCCACAGTTAGATGGAATGGTCGAGAGAATGAACAGGATTATTGGAAAATACCTGTTCAAAGTAGTTTCCAGCCATCAGAGAGGTTGTGACAAATATTTTTCCCTATTTGCATTGGCTTATCGATCTTCCGTCAATGAGTCCACGGGTGAAATCTGCGAAGATCTGGAGAAGATCTAGCAGGAGAAGACTATGTGATCCAATTGAGAAGAAGGCTGAACGATATTCATGAATTAGTTGCCAGCGACAGAAAGAAAAGTCGATACGACACGCAGGTCACAGAAGGCGGTTTTAAAGAAGGGGACAAAGTGTAGTTACACAACCCGACGAGGAGACAAGGATTTTCTTCAAAATTACAGAAATCCTGGGAAGGTCCATACTTAATCAAGGAAAGGATCAATGATGTTATATATCGCATAAGCAAGATCCCTAATGGAAAACCAAAAGTAGTTCACCAAAACCGACAAGCGCCATTCGAAGGAGACCATGACCTAGAGAAAGGAGTAAACCATATTCGAGATGTGTCTGACCCTACCTTCGATGAATTTATGGGCGCGAATGGAGGTACCGGGAAAGCTAGATATGGAGTCACTTCAGAACAACGACAAGATTTGTTCTCTTTCCCGGAAGATTATTCACTGGCATACAACATTCCCGCCCGTATCAAGAGCGCACGAGGGTTGGCAACAGTCTTTCGAAACAAGTTCGGGCAAATAAAAAAACTTGAAGACAAGATTCCAGCGTCAGGCAAAACACTGAGACTGAAACACAATTCGCGGTACGTCTTCTAAGTGGTAACTAAAAATGAATTTCAAGATCGATCTATTTACCGCGATGTGTGAAAAGCACTTCTAAACCTCCGAGACCATGTATTGGAATCCAGCGTGAAGAAACTGACTATGCCTAAGATAGCGAATAACCAGTTGGATTGCCGAATCATCAGGAACATGGTAGAGGTGTTCTTCCAAGGCACCGGTGTCCAGATATTAATTTACAGCTACAACCCCCGTTATCAGTATCCGATGAAGACGGTGCCCTGTTATTTCCATAAGATCGGAATGTGTAGAAATGGGGCCAGTTGCCGATTCAAACATCCAGTATCGGCTACACAAAAGTTCCAGGAGGAACTTTCAGTTAAGGAGGGGGTAATGTTACGAAATAGCACACTAGTGTAGACCCTGAATCCGACTCTGTCTAAGCCACGTATGAAAGTTAAAATTATGGCGGATGAGCAGGGATTTCTTAGAACTGCTTATGATTTATTTGTGACTATCTTATCTTGACATTGCTTTTGTGACTAGTCTTATCTAGAAAATGCCAGAGAGCCAATTTTTTTGTGTAAGTCGCAATCTAGAATTATCTAGTAAAAAAGGCACTAATATATAAGGGACCGACCAGCGAGAGAAATTTAGTTTATAAACTGATCTCCTGATATAGACAGCGAACAAGTAAATAGTCTAAGTACTGAAGTGTTTATATAAATTAAATTTAAGTGAATAGTTAAGTGTACATAAATTAAGTGTTAGTGAGTAGTTTAGTGTTTAAATAAATTTGTAACTAGCTACACCGTGTGTTTAAAGTCTATCCCACCCGTTTACTATTTAATTAAATACTAAAAACATTACAATATTTAAAAAATCCAAACGGCACAAAACCAATTGTACGGGCTTATTTCAAGTAACATTCTTGCATCAAACCAAAATAAAAAAATACACATTTTTTTGATAAATTTGTGAATTTTCTTAAATAAATGTTTTCATGTACGTTTTAGAAAAAAGTGTTGAATACAAAAGTTTTATAATGAGTTAAGGTCTATAAAAAATCTAAGTAACTTTTTTTGCCTCTGATGAAAGACAAGGAAAATACAATTTTTTGTCAAATTTAACTGGTTATCATTTTATTTCTACTAGGCCGATTTGGCCCGTTAACAAACTTGTCCGAGATTTTGGCTCAACCGATTTTTGTAGCTAGTTTAGATTCGATCCGTCCAAACAATCTCCCTGTATTGTGCTAACAAATTCCATTATAACACATACATGCAGTAGAAACCGTGGAGCTCTTTCATCACGTGACTGTTACATCAGCAATAATATTCAAATGAATTAAGTCAAAACTTCTGTCAACTCAATAGAAATAATGGTTATGACGAAGGTCGTCATTTTACGAGTTGGTAATTCAACGTTTATAAGACATAAACTCACATCCTATTATCTCTAGCATAAATATATTCTCAGTAATTCCTATGTTCAATTATTGTTAATACAGAATCACTTTTTGACAATAATATTTTATAGTTATGATAGAAACTCAGTAGTTATAACCAAAAAACCATAAATAATCATTATCAAGTATGTTCTTATTGATAGCAATTCTCATAATCAGAATCACAGACTCAGAGGTTAGCTAATAAAATCTCCCAAACATAATATGGACTCAACATTGGTAACCTAGCTCAAACTATTCATTGATAATTAATTATATAGTTATTTATCAAAATAACAAATATAATTCAATGTGAACGTCTAATCTAAGTAACTGAAGAAAACAAAACCAATAGAGAACATTTCTACGACCATATTGCCCTGAACCAATGTCTCGAGATTAGAGACAACTAAATTCGCAAAAAATCCCGGGAATCCTGGACACGCGAGTCAAACCCTGCGCAATACAGTAGTTTTAGAAATATGGCTCACAAGTCATCCGATATATTCTGAATAAATTATAAACGACAACTTGAAAAAACTGATCAGGTACATACCCACTACAATATTTCACGAAATTTAGCACATTTAACTCTTAGGGAATGTCCCTAATCTCTAATTTATGTAGATACACCACTACCCTTAACCACCAAAATTACACAGAATCAGCGTTTCCCTGTGTGAAATGATGAAATCCGAATATGACCTAAGCCCCAACGTGAGCAATTAATTTACCCAATTAATTTAATGGATATTCGTATCTTATGATAATCTATAGTTTGACAAATCGGTATTTGTAATTCAAAATTGACAGTGGTTCTATCGCATTATAGGCTTGTCAATACAGAGTTATCGCAAAATGATTAATTAAATTTTTCCACCCTTTCCAAGGAAGTTATGCAGCTTAGTTTGCTGAATATTTTGAAGTCCAAATAATGTATGGATATGGATATTTTGATGAAAAATATTCCAAGGTGGGATGAAAATGAATAAATTTTCCAATATCTCACCTTTGTTACCTCCCGCTAAAACAATAGATAGTGCCAACTTAGAACAGAGCAAACCAAACGCCCTCACAGCAGAGGCGAAAGTCACTGTGATAAAACACGAAACGAACACCTGAAAAATAAAAACAACTCCTCCAAGCACAACTACGACTGATCATTTATTCGACAAACATATACATAGAAAAACTAAAAAAAGGAAGAAATTAACCGCCAACATCACTTTTTCTGAACTAATCAAACAAGCAAAATAATTCTCTGATGCAGAGAATCAAACTATTACATTCAACGAAGTTGTTGGTTCCTTAAAAAAATACCTGAACATACACCCCTGTAATAATAATGAACGTTTAAAGAATATCTAACAATCAATTCATTTCAATTACATTCAGACCGAAATGTAGTATTTCAAGCATTATGAGACCACTTAGACGCATATTCTATAGTATTGTTACGAAACAGCACACTGGTATAGTCCCTAAATCCGACTCTGTCTAAGCCAGGTATGAAAGTTAAAATTATGGCGGACGCGCAGGGATTCTTAGAATTGTTTACGATTGTGACTATTTTATCATTGTTTTTCTGACCAGTCTTACCTAGAAAATGCCAGAAAGCCAATTGTTTTTGAGTAAGCCGCAATCTAGAATTATCTAGTGAAAAAAGGATAAGTATATAAGGGACCGACCAGGAAGAGTTTAGTTTAGTTGATAATTTGACATCGTAAGATAAACAAGTAAATTAGTGAATATAAACTAGTGAACTGTTTATATAAATTAGTTTAAGTGAATATACTGTGTATATAAGTAGTGAATAGTGTAGTGTTCAAATAAATTAGTAAGTAGCCATACCGTGTGTTTAAAGTTTATCCCACCCGTTTACTGTTTAAATAAGTAAGAAAAACATTACAGTATCTTAAGCTGATTTAATCAATCTTGATTCTGCACGAGAATTTTAACGAATTTGACAACAATTTTCAATTATTCAATCTTCTAGAAGTAATACATATTCCAAGAACCAGTGGATAACAAATGGTCAAATTCCGAATGCTGAAATATCTAAAAAAATATTGATTGAATATTCGACTTTCATTAATTGTAGTATTTCAAGTCTTTGATAAATCTTTGTAGCTGATACGAAATATGATATTAAATTATGCATTTGTTATCCTGAAAAAAGTTGCTATATGTTTTGAATTGAATCTGTACCGAACAAAATAGTTGACACAATTTCTTTCTGTGCTTCCTCTTACTTTTGGATTCAGTTGTTTTCGAAAGCCGCCATTGACCTATTTAGTTGGTAGTTTCGAGATGATTGTCGGTAGAATGGAATCGAGATTATTCAAAGGTGAGAAATTTTATATAGGTTGTGCACAAAGGATGTAACTTTTATAATGCAATATAGTCTTTGTGTCTAGCATGTTTTAAGACGGTATTAGCTGTATTCCTAAATCAAAGTATCGACTTCTTTCTATTACCAACTTGAGATAAATCCTTGAGATTCTGCCGATATA
This sequence comes from Galeruca laticollis, assembly GCA_963921935.1. NCBI lineage: Eukaryota > Metazoa > Arthropoda > Insecta > Coleoptera > Chrysomelidae > Galeruca > Galeruca laticollis. The sequence goes on from OY998177.1 coordinate 154,598,434, forward strand.
GATTATAAAAGCTTAATATGCAGTTTATCAACTCTACACAATGCAGAATATATTTTTTCAACGGTGAATTTTTTGCTTACGTTAAAATATGGTTCTGATAGTTTCTTATACAATTTTTTTGTATTTGAATTATCGTGTCTTGACAGCGTAGGTCATCAAAACAAATACAAATACTTACAAATGAATACTTATACAAAATATTCTTAACTCATACAGAGGTGCTCTAATATACAATTCAGTGGATTTCTTTGATCACAATATCAGTTCCTTATAATTTATCATACAACCCTATGCCAGTAGCCGTTTATTGCTGTACAGAAAGACTAAGCGTTTCCTGAAGGAAACCATAAGATGTCCTTCTTACGAGAAGTTTATCAATTATTTTCAGATTTTTAATAGATAGGGTAAAATTGGTAGAGACGCTCCACTTTTTTCAACTTGACCTAAATTTTAAGAAAATAATTATTAACAGAAAATAAACATGTTTTACGGTAATAGAAACTATTCAGTTATAATATTTATAAACAAATGCAAAAAACAAATTTTATTCTACGGAAATAACATAAAGAATTTTTTTTGTAGTTGGCCATCTCTTCCTCACGGTGTGGGTGAGATGCCCCACAGAGGGTGGTAGTGATGGCCTATGTACTCTGATACAAATTAATGAGCAAAATAAGTTAGGCCTTTTTTTTGCTAGCTACTCTTCCACAGGGATCGCAAAAATTAACGAACTTGTTGCATCCATCGTGAAACCATTGCTCGCAATGTATACACTTAATCCAGTCATCTTTCCTGGTGGTCTCGTAATATTTTTCTTCACGTCCCACGCACTCATCATTTTCTGAATTATCAGATTCCTCGTCGTCAAGCATAGTGAGGTCCTCAATTTTGAATTCGCTTGTTGAAGAAATTTTTCTTTTTCAGTTCTTCTTCGGTTTCAATTTGTTGCTGTTAACTTTTTTAACAGACTTAGGAATTTTTCTTTTCTTTTGCTTTTTTGCTGAATATAATTGGCATCACTTAGCTCAGTAGAAATATGCTGGGCCCTTCTTCGGATACCTTCCAATTTCCGAATCTTTGGTGGGGGTGAAACTTGATCCAACATTTTTCCTGGGGTTATATCAGAGTTTTCTGGAAGAATAATTGATTGTGTTAAATTTTGTGAAGCAGTGGAGGTGCTAGGCTGAGGAGACATTTCTCTTACGCTTATTGTTCTTGGATTTGGTGACATTTCTTGAGCAGTACTCATAGCAGGCTGTTGAAGTGAGAGTGCCTCTTCTATGTCCACAGTTTCATTCAAAGTTATAGAATCGGATGTGGTCTCGTTGGAGGGATTCAGTTCTATATTTGTACGTGGTATGGCAGTTTCAGATAAGAAGGCGTATTCTGGTATGGCTTCCGGATTGAACGGGTGTACACCAGTTGCTTTAAAAGCGGAAATTGTATTTCCTGGTACAGCTGCCTTACACCATGCCTCATTTAATAAATGTCCAAATTGAAAACGACCAATTTCTCTGGAAGGATTTGCTCGAATCCAGTTATTCAATGAAACAGTATAAGCAGATTTCAGTGGTTTAAAAACCGTCCTATCGAGAGGTTGTAACCAGTGCGCGGTATGACTCAGAAAACTGATCATTATAATATTGTTCTGTCTAACAAATTCTAGCATCTTGACACAGCAATGAGAGCTGTGACCACCAATAATAAAACAGTACCTTCAGGTTTGCGCGGCGTAAAGTGGGTCTTTAGCCACTTCAAAAACAAATCTGTGTTTAGGTAGGCTGATTTTTCGTTCATGTAGATCTCAGGCCCAGGAGGCATTCCATCCTTGTAATCAGATTTCAGATTTTTGCCTCTCATAATTCTTAGTGATTGTCTCCCCCTTCTCTCCTGAAGTTGTTGCAGTCACGTTTTTATAACCTTTCCGACCGATCACCTTTCCTGGGACATATTTTAACTGTATCCCTGTCTCGTCCATGTTAAAAATATGGCTGGGTTCATCAAACAAGTTAAACTTCTCTAGGACAGAGCGGAAGTGATCAAAATAATGATTTACTCTATCTTGAGACGTTCCTAATCTTCTGGCTATGGAAACACATGAATATAAGAATACAAGTAATAAGATTAATTATAAATTAATGATTTGTAGACCCTCACCTTGAGCTTTTCTCACAGAGAGCTCGGGATTTCTCCTGAGAAAAGAGCCCATCTTTTCCTGCCAGACGAGGCGTGAATCCATGGTTTTAAAGTTTTATAATATGTCCAACCAATTTCTTTTTATTTTCAACTCCTTAGCTGATATCTGGGCCCATTCTTCCTTTTTTAGAATCGTTTGACTCCCGCTTTCTACGAAGAGTTTTTGATGGCACGCCATAATTGCGAGTTGCTGCATTAGTACCCAATTCTTCATTACGCACTGCTTGAATAGCTGCCAATAAATTGGCTTCTGTCCACATCCCTCTTTGAAGACAAATCTGTTTATCTGTGGATGGCATAATGATCTTAAAATAAATTGACAAATTAACTTCTGTCATTCTGACGATGATATTGATTTATCGAAACAATTGTAATTTTTTTAGAATTTTCAACAATTTTTATTATATTGTGGAATTAGCTAGAGACAGTGAGTTTCATTTCAAACACTGATAAATTAATAGTCATCTTTACCCACTTTGACTGGGGCATCTATACCAAAAGGTAGTATAAGATGCCTCACCATGCAGTTTGTAAAAACCAACAGATACATGCGTTTCGAGGTTAGAATGATGAAGCACAAGCATTACGCAATTGTTTGGCGAAATTTCGGATCAAATAAATAAATATTGACGATTTTACAACCTATACCATAATCATGTTTAAAAATTTGCACCTACCTCAAAAAAACGGCATAAAATTTTGTCAAAACAAGACAATTAGCAGCAAAATCACTTTCTGTTCGTGAATCATGATCATGATTGGGTTGGGACAAGCCGCACGATCGTACATCTCTACCACTGGGGCATCTCTACCAACTTTAGTCTATCTACCATTCTCTTTGTATTCAAAATTGTAATCATTTGCTTCATAGTTTAAAAAATGGGGCTGTTGGCTCTAAACGCTAGGATACTACGGTACGTACCTAGATACTGCGTTATTTAGTGGAGTTTCGAAACTCTGGCGATTTTATGTAAATAGTTTTGCGTCGTACATAATTTCGACTCATATTTTCTTTTAGCAACGCTGAGCTCGTTTGCTATTTAAATTTTATGCTTATGCATTTATTTATATTTATATTCATATTTGTATACATTGCGGAAGTGTGAACCCGTGTAACTGTACTTCGTTAATTTTTTGTATATATTTTCACAGTATTTTGAGAAATTGTACATGAACCATTTGGTCGTTTCTCTATAAATGTAGAATTGAGACATCGGTGTAGTTTGGGGCCCTCAGCTCTTCTGCACCCCGAGTTTGAAGCTTTGCTCAGAGTTTATATAACCTGCTTGTCAGTTATTTATTTAAGCTGCGATTTCGTTATAACTGATAATTTAATTTGCGATTTGAGATTTATGTAGATTCCGGCCTTCAGCCTAACTACATGCTGAGTCTACAGCCTTCAGCTGAGTTCAGACATTATTTGGGACATTGTTGTTGTAAAATTGTAATAAATATTTTGAAAAGAGACCTTCGGTCCAAAGTGATTAATTAAAACTTCAATCAGGGGTTACTTCCTGACTTTTATTTTCTTATGATAATTTACCTATCAGTTTAACCTTTGGAGTGTATAGTGAGTGTTGTTAACCCACTAAGGAGTTGTGGGATAACTTAAGAAGTCTTGGGTGCTTGCCAAAACTTCTCTGGCGCCCTTTTTGAAAACTTAATAATTTTTTTGAACAATCCACCCCTTCTTCCACTCGAAGCTAGTCGGCTGGCGAGCACGGGTTGTACCACGTGAGACAACCCGCATATCTATAACGAGCACTGAAATGGTTGGTAGGTTTTCTCGTTATAAAACTGTGTGTTTGAAAGATATTGCCGCGCTTGTTGATACTGCATATCACTGAGCTTTTACTCCACTGAATATTAGCAAAGGGTTTTCTCATACTGGTATCTACCCATATAATTCCCACCAATTTACTGATCATGACTTCCTCACTGCAAAGGTGACTGACCGACCTGATCCTCATCAGTCACGAAGTGCTACAGTTAATGATACGCTGGCACTACCTGTCGGTAGAGAACATACCCCAGAATCTACTCCTAGGCCGAAGCTTGAGCCTTCCTGCTCATACAAGACTCCCGAAGAAATGAAGACATTGCCACAGGCACCACCAAAAAAACAACAAACATCAGAAAGAAAACCTGCAAAAACAAAAGTTCTCACTGATACCCCAAATATAGAAGGAATAAAAAATGACCATGAAAAAAGGCAAGAACAAAGAAACAAGGGTAAATTTAAAAGAAACCTTATGGGCACTAACAATGTTGTTAAAGTGAAGAAACAAAGAGCAATTGAAGAGGAATCTGAATCTGATAATTCTGTATTCGATCCATCATAATCGGATGAAATAACTGATATAGAAGACCAAATAGAAAATGAGAAATATGAAGATTATTTCTAGTAAGATTTGCAACAAAAAAGACAATAAAGCACTATGTTGGACAAGTTATACCATTTCGTATATCCTGACGTGGAAAACCAAGGTCTAGTTTCTGAAGAAGATGTTATAAAGCTACCGACACCAAATTTTGTAGGTGGGACTGCCAGATCCACAAGAAAATTATCATTTGCCGTCAAATCCAATAAATTTTACAATGTCAGTTAATAATGAGTACTTTTAGGTCTAATAAATTTTAGGGTTTGGCGTATTTTATGGTTTATCTATTTTGTATCAAACCTCCTTTACACCGTATCAAAGCTCCCTTACCATGGGAGGATTGATGCACTTTACAGTTTTTAAAAAAATACCAGGTATCTCCTACCAAAATCTAAACTGACGTGTTTTAACTGTCTACAATTAATTGCACTTCGTTCACTATAAAAGGCCACACAAACCGATTTAATTGAATGTAAACTTATTTCAATTTCCTAGCTCAAGGGTTAACCGTATCAACCCTCCCTAGTGTCCCCTATATACAAATTTTCCCTGTTCCTTGTCTATGGCTTGTTCAGATCTATTACTTTCTTTATTTTCTATGTGTCTTTTGTAGTTACGTTTTGAACACTGATCTTTTTTCGGCTGATGTATATGAAGGTTCAACTTCTCAAATACCTCCATAAATGATTCAATTGACCAACTTCCATGTTTGTTCTCCGTACGGGATCCAAGTATAATTTTTTACTGGAAGCTCTACAGTAGTGCGACTCGACCTTAGGCAGGCTTGCTAGAAAAGAACGCAAGATATTTTTAGGAGAGTCATCCTTGAGTTTATCAGATCTTTCAGGCCATTTTTGAGTTTGTGAAGAATCCTTTCCAGCAGAATCAGTGTCTTTAGGGTTGTCTTTAATGTTGTTACATAATTTATTTAAAACCAATTCGCTATTAATGATTCTTCTGGTGAGAATCCATCCGAAATGCGTTTCTATCAATACTGGACCGGGTTCGCTTAATTTCAATTTACCGTTTAGTAAATTATCATGAAATATTTCAGCCCCAAAAAGAATATCGACTTCTTTGGGTTTATTCAATTTAACATCAGCTAATTTAATCGATGAAGGAATTTTGATCAAATCGCTATTGAAATCTGTTATTGATAATTTTTACGTTATTTTTGGAATGAATAAAAATTCCAAATGTGCATTATACTTACTTAATCTTGATTTAATGTTCGTTTCTACCTTATATTTTATTTTTGTTTTAGTTTGCCTTATGCCTACGAACGATATCAACGTGTTTTCTCTATAAAGTTTAAGTTTATTAGAAAATGTTACTGTTATTAAATTCGACTGGCTTCCGGAATCTAACAATGTCGTGTGTTCGGGACGATAGCAATTTCTCTTTTGTTTTAAATTTTCAATTGAAGTGAACTACAATTTTCATTAATAGTAATTAATTAAAGGCTGACATTTTACCTTTTACTCATTCCTCTCGGAGAATTAACCGGCCGGCGTTGTATAGCGATGTCGCTTCAATCACACACATGGAAAATTACCTTCGACTGCTTGGACTAAACAACGATTAAAAAACTAGCTTTCTGAAAGAAACATATGTTACAATGAAGAAATGTTAAAACCGGATCTTTATAACGTTGCAAAAATGTACAAACCGCAATATAAAACTTATAAAAAATTGATGAATTGTTTATTCGACATGGATTACAAGTTTTAAGGCTACCCCCTTATCACCCGGACTTGAACCCGATCGAAAGTGTTTGGGCGGCACTTAAAGAATATGTGGCCAAACGAAATGTTACCTTCAATTTTACAAATGCTAAAGAATTCTGTAATGAATTTTTTTACACATATTCTGCAAATGATAGGAAACTTAGATGGGACCATCTTAAAAAGGTTGAAGATGAATTTATGAATAATGAACCACTTTTAGATACTGTTGTAGATAATATTATTATTAATTTGGCCGAATACGGAGATAGCGAGAATGATGAAGATGATATAGAAAGTGATTTTGAAGAATAATTTGTTGATGCACATCATTATTTTACTGTTGATGATCCCTGTACATCTGAACCATATTTTTCATTATAGTGTTTGTTTGTAGGTGGTATGACTGAATACATTAAACGCAGCAAATGTAAATAGGTCCAATAAAATTGTAGATATTAGAGACGAATTTCACTAGAGTAATATGATATTTGTAGCACATCTGTACATAGTTCTAAATAAACAATAATTGACGGAACTCAGAACCAAAATTTTTTTCTTTCGCCAGTCCTACCTCTGTAAAATGTGTGAAGGGAAGTTCTAATTTCATAGTACATATTTGCAAAAAACACAAAAATTTACATATGAAAGTAGAAATATCTACCACAAAAAAGCTTTAATATTTTATTTATATTATTAGTATACTTATTAGACCATCTCTAAAGGCGATTTCCCCAATTTGTTTTCCAAATTTTATGTATAAATCCGAATTTTTACATTATTATCTACTACATATAATTAAGAATAACAATTTTAGAAAGCTTAACAGGTAGGTATGTCATTAACTATTACTACGAACAGATAGGAAAAATTGTTGGCCATTGTTAAATTTAGAAAGTCGTTTAACAATCCTTATCATATTATACGCTTTATCTACAAAATCTACCTGACTTCCAATTTATATACAAATAAACCTCAATGACGAATATTATGAAGGGACCACTTAAAAAACAATAATTTTAAGTAAATGTGAAAGTTTATGTCTCTTGGAATCTATTTATTATTTACATCACATAAAATAATTAAGGGTAATTATAGAATTCCCGTTATGGGTTTTGAAGCAATAAATAATTATGTCTGTACAAAAAAACCCCAATCTTCGTAGAAAAATCTAATGGTTTTTATTTCCTTATTCATTCAATTAATAATAAAGAACACATTAATGTTATTTTGTTTTGTAGAGTCTATTTTATATAGCATTATACATGTGTCACATTTTATTATTTTTAAATCCAAATTCAAAATATTGTGTTACCCTCGCACGTATTAGCAGTCTCACAACCTTTAAAACTTTGCATGTGGAATGTACGTCGCCTGCTCTTCTCGGTGACTGCGTTTAGAACGATGTCAAATTGTATGGATTTCTCGCGCATCGTCAACTACCAACATTAATTTGCCAACCTGTACATCTTCTGCATAATTACTCTTATTTTTAGCATGGGTGGAAATAATAATAGCGCTTAAAATTGTATTAAGTGAGTATTAAATATTTTTATATTTATTAAACAAGTTCTCACATGGTTGTAAAGTTTAGTAATTTCATAAAATAAAATTATCATTTACTTGTATTAATTCGATCATACAATTCATTAGCATTAATATATCCGCCCACCATGGATTTCGACAGGTAATAGGTCTGTAAATAAAAAATATTTCGTACGTACCTACATGCAACTAAGTAAAACAAATGAGTTAAAAATAAACGGTTTTGAAGATTAACTTTTCCGCATCTGTGGCCCTGAACAATATCATAACATTGTTACTTGTATACATTTTGGGCGATGTATCATGCTAATAAACCGAAACTTCTCCAAAAATAACCAAAAAGTTAGTATATCTGGATTTATAGGACCCGCTGTACTCGCTCTAGTCAACTGAAAATCAATAGGTTACATCTGTGAGACACCTTGAACAATATTCAATCATAAAATTCATCAATCGTATACTCTCTGGAGGCTGTATCGTGCTAACAAACTGAAAATTCTCCAAAAATGACAATAATTTGGTACTTCAAGTACCATAGCACCCGTTGTACTGGCTTCAGTGAGCTGAATATCAATAGGGTTCATCTTTGATACGCTTTGAATAATATCCAATCCAAAAATTGGGCACTTGTATATACTCCGGAAGCAGTATCGTGCTAACAAACTGAAAGTTCTCCAAAAATGACAAAAATATCGTACTTAAAGTACTGTAGCACCTGTTGTATTGGCTCTGGTGAGCTGAAAATCAATAGAACAATAGAATTCATCAGTGAGATGTCCTGAATAATATTCAATCATAAAATTGGTGACTTGCTGAACACCGATGGCTGTATCGTGCTAACAAACTGAAATTTCTCAAAAAATTACAAAATGTCGTACTTCAAGTACCTTAGCATCCGTTGTACTGGCTCTGGTGAGCTGAAAATCAATAGGGTTCATCTGTGATATGTCCTTAACAATATTCCATCATAAAATTGGTAACTTATTGTACTCCAGACGCTGTATCGTGCTAACAAGACATGTACGGTAAAGTGGCCGACGACAACGACGACGACGACATACACACAGGATTTTTTTTCTAAAAACCGTTTTTTCGTGTTGTTGTTGATGGAAAACGTAGAAATAACTCAAATTTTTTTTTCAAAATTCCAATTTTTTTTGGGGTAAACCAATACTTTTCTCGCATATTAGAGTTGGGCGGAAACGTGAAAAAATACATTACCAATAAAGTCTACCAGAAGGTCATTAATATTAATGTTTTCTTTCCAATGTTCGGAGTCAATAGGATTCAGCGAGTACAATATTGTCACAATCGAAATTGTCATCAACGTTGACTAAATTATCATTTCCTTTTGTTGCAATATCAGAATTATAATTACGAACTAATTCTAATATTTTTTCTGATCTGGATTTATAGAAAGCTATCTAAAATCGTAATTATACATTAGAACATAAACAATACTATTTTAATATACGTTATACTTTGAGAATTTCATCCGAATATTTCCCACAATAATTATTGTGAAATCGCCTTTCTCTAGACTCAGAAGGTTTTCAGCATTTGACTAACTTATGGTTAAACATGAAGCGAATTATAGACCTTATTCAGTATCAAATGTAATTGAAAAAAATGTATACATACCTTGCATGTTTAGTTGAAATCTTTATATAAAGGAAACTTTATTATTATAAAAAAACTAGTGAAATTTCATTGACTTTAGCAATCGTCACGTTTGCACAGACAGAGAAGCTTTTTAGAATAATTTCATTTCAAACTGTAATACATATAAGTTCTACGTATTGACACCACGGGCCCTTTTTAATTGATTTAGACTTAAAAGGTATTCACTCTTGTTTGGGGATGAATTTATTGCAATTATTTCCCTAAAAAAACCAAAATATCCAAAACTACAGGTAAGCCGACGATATACAAAACATTATTGAATCAAAAAATCAAAGTTCTTCACATGAAGAACCATAAATGTTTCTATTCTCGTGAAAAGGAGCTGATATTGGCAAACCAATATAATCAAACTAACGAGTACAAGTGTTTATCAGTGAAATAAAACATCATCATGACTGTTTTTTTTTATTAAAAATTAGTCGCATCCACCAAAAGGTTATTAGCGACGGAACAATATGAGAGCTATACAGTGATTGTAAACTTACAATTTAAGCATATACACATATTGAACTAAATATCAACCATATTGAACTAAATACTATTTAAAACGTCTATATCCTTAAGGAAGTTCATTAGCTTGCCTATTGGAGAATGTTCACTAAGCAACTCTTTCAGATTAATAGGGATATCATGTGTTTTGCGTTGCTGATGATATTTGTTGCAATCTATTAATATGTGTTCACCGATAACATTTCATCACATACATCGCATTTGGGACGTTCTGTTTTAGTCATTAAAAATTAATGAGTTAACTTAGTGTGTCCCAAGCGTAATCGTGAAAAGAGTCACCTGATTAAGTCGACTTAAATGGTTTGAAGATGGATGGGTCTTGTGGAATCTTGTGCAATGGCTGCTGCAAGTGTAAGAGTCAACTGCATCCGTCGATAATGAAGAGATGGTTCTCCGGCTTCCGCATACATACTTTGTACTGGTGTAGTTCTAAAGGCTCCCAAAGAAATCGTTAAGGCGTTGTTATGAACCGCATCTAGGGGTTTCAAGACTGATCTACTTGCCGAAGCGTAACTATCGAAACGAAGTCAATTTTTGATCTGATTAAAGATCTGTACAAATTAAGTAAAGAAGTTTGATCCGATCCCCAGTATTTGTTGGATAGGGTTTTTAGTAAATTTAGCTTCTAATTACATGATAATATTAGTTGTTTTATATGTTGCTTCGAAGTTAATTTTTCATCAAATATTGCACCTAGAAATTTCACATGTGGTTTAAATTGTGAATGTGAGTCGTACAACTTTAGTATAGGCTTTTGAACAGTTCTTGAAGAGAAGATCATGCCAGATGTTTTTGAGACAGAAAATTCAAATCCAACATCATTAGACCAAACTTCTACCTCATCCAATGTGTTCTGAAGGATATGTGATATGAGATTCAAGTTTTTTCCTGTAATAAATATAACCAGATCATCTGCATACAAACGTGTTTTAATTGGTATATCGATGACTTTGATGATGTTATTGATTGCAACTAAAAGGAGAGTCGGACTTTATACGGAACCCTGGGGCACTCCATTTTGTTCAATAGTAGAATTCTAGAAACAATTATTAACTCTCACTTGGAAGCTTCTATTCGTTAGAAAGTTTTCTATGAAAGATAAACAATTTTTTTTAATGTGCCAATTATGAAGTGCCTTTAATATGTTATATCTACATGCGGTGTCAAATTCGTGTTTTAGATCGAAAAACATAGCTATACATTTCTGTTCAGTAGCTAACGCTTCCTGTATGTTGCTTTCTAAATCTAAGATATTGTCCACTGCAGAACGATTTTTTCTAAAACCGTTTTGTTCTTGTTCTATTAAATTATTTTTTTCCTGATACCATAATAAGCGGTTGTTCACAATCCCAAAAACCTTACACGTGGCACATGTTAAAAATATTGGTCTGTATGACTCCGGAATTAGTCGAGTTTTGCCACTTTTTAGCAATGGAATAATTATAGCTTTGGACCAAAGAAATGGAAATTTATGTTCGGACCATATCAAGTTGAGAATTGCAAGTAATTTTTGTTTTGCAGAGTTCATTAGGTTTTTTTAGAAATATAGGTAGTAAGTCATCTGTTCCGGGACTACTCTCTTTCATTTCATCAAGACAGCTGTTCAATTCGTCTAGTGCTATTGGGTCGTTCATACAATTGTTGTTGTCAGTTTCTTCATATCGTATAACTTCTTCGACTAAGAGATGTTATAATATTGGTATCTTCTTGATCTTTTGATGTTTGATGGAGTGGGTATTCCGGAAATTTTCCTGATTCTATTCCATACCTGACTGGTTGGGGTGGAGCTAGTTATTCCAGACGCAAAGTTTTACCAACACTTCTTTTTTGATGATTTTACTGTGCAAATGTCTTCAGTTTTTAAAACTCTATTTCATTTTCAGCGGATTTATGTTTCTTGTATCGGTTCAGGGCTGATTTACTCTCAGGTATTGCCTTTTCACATTCGGCGTTACACCAAGGTACAGGTTGGCGTCCTGAAACTAGTTTGGTCTTTCCAATATGTTTTTCCGCGCTTGCGATTATAATTTGATTGAAATGATAAAGCGTGTTATCAATATCAGTTGAGATTACTAATTGTTTCATACTTTCTTCTATAGTATTGGAAAAGGCGTTCCAGTTTTCCGTGTGAACTATCCATTTACTTAAGTTATTGGAGTTATCCGGTGGAGTGCTAATGCTATTAATAAATATTGGATAATGATCACTTCCATATGTGAAGTCTAGTGTATCCCATAATGGGCAAGGAGTTAAGTTTGGGTCGCATAGAGTTAGGTCAATGCACGAAGATTCGGCTGTGTTAATATTGAATCTTGTAGGTCTACCATCATTTAAGTAATTTAGATGTAAATCGTCTATAGCTTTTTCTATTAGACTACCTCTTTCGTTTGTGCTTTGTGATCCCCACATAATATTATGTCCGTTAAAGTAGCCTAAAATTATCTGTGGAGTTGAAACTTGCTTAATTAGATTTGTAAAACTTGAATAGTCGACAGGGGCATTGGGAGGTATGTATATATTACAAATATATAACGTAGTATTGGAAATGACTTTCACAACAAGAGCTTCTAGGTTTGTGTTTACATCATACATTTCAGAATCAATAGATTTGTTTATTAATGTTATCAGTTCTATTTTTTCTGAAGCAATTAAAATGTTTAGTGCTGTATGTTTGGCATGCCTTAAGGTTCGATTCTTGTATACAAATGATTTCAGGTGAATGTTCTGCAATGACAATCTGTAACATAGGCAAGCGATGGAGGAATCCATCAATATTCCACTGTAGTATCGAGTTGAATGCTGCTATTAGATTGTTTACGAGTCCTTGCTGTAAAGTGAGAACTACTTTGCGACGAATCGCTTTCCAGGTTCGAAGCTACTTTACCTATATGGGAAATAATTTTCTTCTTTAGTTTTGTAATTTTTGTTTTCGTAGACTTGTCAGTTACATGAGGATGCATTCTATTTAATAAATTCATTAATCCCAACAAATCCGCTGTATAATCATTAATAACATTTATTGGATCTTGAACTCCTTGAACGTTGTCCAATAGAAGCATCAATGGATCGTAGTTTGAAACAAAAGAGGGAGAATCATTGTCGACGAAACTTCTGGTGGAGTCAACGCCATAGGATTTGCCATTTGTCTTCGATTTTTTGGTCTTTGCAGATGAGTTGGATGATGGTTTGGAAAATAAGTTGCTTGGGTCTGTGTTGGCATATGAAGGAGGAGAGGCTATTTCTCAAAACTGACGTTTTGTTGAAGGGTGGGGCCTTTCACCTCAGCTTTCTGGAATGGAATCCCATCTATGGTTGGTTTTGACGTTTTCACTGCTTGAGGTGATGTGTAGCCAACGAGATGGATGAAGATTGTATATCTTTCACTAATGAAGGTTGTACATCAAATTGTTGTGCTGAAAGTTTTGCTTGTGAAGAGGATTGTCTGGATGGTTCTTTAAAGGAATTATCAATAGTTTTTGGTGAGTATGAGGAGTCTGATAGCGTTTGTTCGGGAATTTGTGGTACAGGTTTTGTGGGTGTTTGTCATAAAGATTGCGCTGTAAATTGCGATGCAATATAGCCCGTTTGTTTACAAATGTAACAGGTTACACCATCTTGGGAAATAAATACTCTATAGTTAGTCTTATCGAAGGTTATTACAATAGAATCAGGAATGTTAAAATTACGAGGGGTGACGTAAACCTTCCGTTTAAAGCTCAAAATATGAGCAAATTCGGGAAGTGATGAGCTTATACGGAGAGACGATAAAGAAGACACTAAATTCAGACCACGCTTTTTTAGTTTATCAGCAAGAAGTTCGTTGGGTATCGAAGGACAAATATTGGAAAGTACAAGTCTTTCGGCTGGTGTGATCAGCCGTCGAGCAAATAAAGTTTGGTAAAGAACTTTTATGGATCCATGATTGTTAATAAAGTTATCTACCAGTTGCGTACTTGAAAGATAAACACATATCCGATTTTGACCTAATTTAGAGATATGGGTTATATTTTTAGTTTGTACGATTTGTCCTAGACGAACTAAATAATTTTGAACGCTGGCACCATCAATTGAGCTGATTATGATTCTATGATTTTTTTAAGGATATTTTGGTTGAGCAACAATAGAAGAGTATGACATATTGATTGACATTTTAGAGTGATCTGTTAAATGAGGCCCAGGCGCTTCGGTACGTCCCTGGCTGTTTAATTATGCTATGTTGATAACTAGTTGTTATCGTACTTTCTTGTTGACTTTCAGTTTTACGACAACGTTATTCTAAAGTATACAGTCTATTGTCAAGGTATATTTGATAGTAATCTGCACAAAGGCACTCACCATCTAAATATAGTAATTTTCCTAAAAATCACAATATTCACTTAATTGTTTAACTTAGAAATTCCACTTTTTTCGGAGTACCGAAATAAACACGTCCTACTGAGAACATGACTATTGAACTTCCTAATAAATGAAAATAATTCTACAACCAACTGCTTCGAACTCAACTTCATGTTTATGCAAGCTTGGTATCTCGAATATCTATGATACAACGTGCCGTTGTTAAACAACGTAACATGACTGTCTGATTTTGTTTTGTGAGTTGAATTAAATGAATATACCCAAGTGCAATTCAGTGTATAAGCAACCAAAATTGTAATAAATTAAAATTCCTTGATAATTGAAACAATCTTCTGTATACTTGTGTTGCTATATACTGTAATGCTTTTCTTATTTATTAGAATGTTTATCCTGATGGGTGGGTTAACTTTATAAACACGGTATATTTACTTCCACTGAATTTATTTACTCACTTAACAACTATTTGATATTAAAATGCGTCTATTAATTAATCAGTAAACTGACTAACTGCCTCTAGATTCTCACCTTTCAAAATATAGCTAAAACACTTACTCGAAATATCGGATTTTTACAATTCATAGAATTCGGTTCCCAATAAAAACAAAAAAAACTTCTAGAAATGTTGCAAATTTGACCAAATTTAGATGTTCGATGGGACAGGGTCGGCTTCGGGGACTACACCAGTGTCTGATTTCGAAACATTTCCCTCTCATTAAAGGGAAGTTCCTCCTGTGACTTCTGTGTAGCCGGAACTTAATGTTTAAATCGGCAATTGGAACCATTCCTACACTTTCAGGTCGAATAACCATGTCTTCACCGGGTACTGGTAAGGGGAGTACTGCTGCAGATTATTATGTGGACACCGGTATATTGGAAGATCACCTCTATCGTGTTCCTGATGACTCGCCAACGCAACTGGTTGCGCCAGTTTCTTCACGTTATATTCCAACACATGTTCTCGGAGGCTTCGTAGCGCTCTCACACGTTCCTAGGAGTGGATCGATCTTGAAATTCGTTCTTTGTTAGCAGGTAGAAGAAGTTCTGTGTATAGTGTCTTGGCAGGGGCTGTAAATCTGATCTTCAAGTTCTTCTCATTACTAAAACTTCTTTGGAAAGATGATTGCCTACCCTGGTGCGTTTTTTATACGGGCGGGGATATTTTGTGATAGGGAATAATCAGGATTTTAGCAGGTGTTTCGCCCGTGACTCATTGATGGCAGATCGATTTTTCTTGTGGCTGGAAACTACTATCGACAGTTATCTTCCAATGGTCATGTTTATTTTATCGACCATTCCTGGTCTTCTTATTTCACAGCTTGTCACAAATTACCTGGAATACTTGGCTCTCGAAATTTTTCTCTGATATCTGTGAACTTACAAGGGCACTCCATATCGGCTGATGAATACTTCCACCAATGCATTCGCGATAGTTGTTGTCTCTTGATTCGGGATCCCGTAAACATCCTCCCACTTTGTGCAATAATCCGTTGTAACGAGAATGTATTCACCACCATTTTCTGTTGTAGGAAATGGTCCAGCGGTATGTAAGCAATCCATTCGAAAAGGCTTCTAACATTATATTGTTTCATGGGTGCCTGTCTCTGGTGATGTGGTGCATTACTCGTAGCACAAGACGTACTCTTCTTACACCAGTCCTTCACATCATTGGAACTGTCCATCCAATAAAATCTTTCACGGAATCGCTGAAGGGTTTTATTCACTCCCACGGACTGGCGTATAACGTTCTTAGTACCTCACCTACTCTCGTTCTTGGGATAATTAGCTCTCTTCTTTTCTTGGAACCATCATTAGTTTTCAAGGATTATTTTCAACATGCACTCTTCTAGGGCAAATGATTCCCACTGCGCCCAATATGCTTCGAATGTCTGTTAAAATATTTACACTTCTTGCCAGGTAGGTCGCCGATTTTTTTCCTCTCATTGCCGTATCATCTTCAGGTGAGGATAATTCTCCTGATATTCTCTGGCCCTAGTAGGTGACCATTCTTCGATGACTAATGTAATTCTTGAAGCTGCCCTGTTGCAGTAGGAACAGTCTGCTCGCCACGGCCACCTACACAGAGAGTTGGCATTTTGGTGACTTCCACCAGCTCAACGTTCGGCCCTGTTTAGTTTTCTCTGTGACTGGAGGTTTTGAATTGCAGGAGTTCTGGGGCGTTCACACAAACTGCGTACATGCCCCAGATTGCCATAATTGCAACACCCGAACTTCTTCGGCTTATTCTCCGCCATACTTTTTATCAATTTCACGATCTGATCAAGTCTGCCTTCTTCATGGATGGTTCTACCTTTGCTGTATCCCGAAACTTTCGTGGATGCTTCATATTCAAAAGCAGCAGTCAATGCATCAACCAAGGTTTTCAGCTGGGCTAACCGAAGCGTCCTCTCCATCAATAAAGACCTGGATTCCTAAGCATTTCATCATGTCGATTAGGAGAAGCTTGTTACACATAGACATACCTTCTCAACTAAAACCCAACACTGAGAAGAAAATTATCAAGAGTGCTGTTTGTAAACACTATGCCAAGTTAGATCGTACCAATGTTGACTTCAAAATTTGTTATTATAAACTTATCTCAGACAATCCTTCATTTTTACCTTTTTAATGATACAGAGGACCGGGTGGTATCTCAAAGCGGGTCGAAGTTCAAGAAAGTTAACACGAAACTGAACTCACTTATTCTTTGCAAAAATAGGCGAAACTCTTAACCTTCTGTTAAAAACTTTCAAGAATTTGAATTTCATGAACGTTTTAAAAATGTATCTAGTACTTCATTTGATGATGAGGAGATAGCCCTGTTATCATTGGGGCTGAAATTCTCATTGAATATAGACAAGTCTGGGAAAGAACTTACTTCAATTTCCATCGAATCAGATGTTTTTATTGATAAATTTTCCAATAACAACAACATCAAACAAAAGATTAGAAATTTCTGTCAGTTCACTATAACTAAATATCAACGTTCTCACAAGGAGGTACCTGGTTACTTTAAGAAGCCCAATCATAAGAATTTAAATTCAACTTTACATACACTTATCAATCAAAAAAATTTCAAACAGTCTCATCTTATCTAAAGCTGATAAAGGCAGCTGTCTAGTCATACTTGATCAAACGGATTATATCACAAAAGTTGAAGACTTCATCTCTTTAAACTCAAATCCACGTAACAAGTTCATTCCAAAAACCAAAAATTACATGAAAGTTTGTGAAGATCTTTTTTATGAATTCAACAAAACATACAATTTAATTCATAGCAATTCTCAAATGCCCAGATTATATGGTCTCTTGAAGATACACAAGGAGGGCATTCCAGTCAGACCAGTAGTAAGCTTTCACAACACTCCTGTCTCTACTTTGGCCACAATCATCTTGCAAGTGATAGAGAACATCACCAACTACAAGCCGTCCAATTCGGTAAGTAACACTGCAGATTTAATTAACAAAATTAAATATTTTCGACTCGACAACAATACTTTGATGTCAGCAACCTGTTTACGTCCACCTATATCTGAAACTTTACCTTTAGTGTCAAACTTACTTTCTCTACACTCTCTCTCTCTGTTCTTGGCTGACATTGTAATGGAAAATTTGGTTACTCCACTGATGCTCTGGATGTACTTGAATCCTTAAATAATGTACACCCCAAAATTAAATTTACCCTTGAGGTGGAATCAGACAACAGAATATTTCTTTTGAATCTAACCAAAACCAAATTGAACATCAAATTAGATTTTTCCCTTTACAGAAAACCCAATCAGACTGATCACGTCATACCTTTCAATTCTTATCATCCTATGCAACATAAAATGTCCTCCTTCAACTACTACGTTAATAGACTTTTAACAATTTCTTTAACTCCTTCAAATTACATAAGCCAGGTCAACATATTAAAACAGATGGCTGTCAACAATGGCTCCCAACCTTATATTATTCATAAATTGGTTAACAAAATTAAATACAGGATGGACAGAAGACTCGCCTTTACTACTTCTCCTACAATCAACCCACCTCTGGTAAAATATTTTTCCATGCCTTTTTTTGATCAAAATATGTGCAGGGATATTTCCAAAGTCATAGAAGATACAGTACCTGGTACAAAAGTTTCCTTTAAAGCTTACAACAGTTTGAGCAATTATTTGGTTAACTCAAAGGATAAAATTAGTAAATTGAAAATTAGCGGTGTGTATAGGCTTGAGTGTTCTTATTGCCCGGCCTCCTACATTTGTAGAACTTGCAGACCACTTCTCACTCGCATCAATGAACATCTGAAGAGACCTGACAAGTCCATATTTGGTAATCATCTCAAATATCACAAGTATAATTTTAGCCCTAAAAGAAACTCAAAAATTTTGCACGGGTTTGATAATAAGGAATTTCTTAGATTGGATTTGTTTGAGACACTTGAGATCTCCAAAGAACTTAATGAAAATGAGCTATGTTTCAACACACAAGTGAACTGGGACAGAGATTTTCTTCCTCTCTATCAGAGGATCAAATATAATTAAATTTACGTTAAGTAACGCTTCCATTTCAATACTCACTAGACCGCTCTTCAGGTTGGTACTGGTATTTCCACTTTGACATTTGACTTTACACATTCCGCATCTGGTTGACGTTGCTTCTGC
This sequence comes from Galeruca laticollis, assembly GCA_963921935.1. Taxonomy (NCBI): domain Eukaryota; kingdom Metazoa; phylum Arthropoda; class Insecta; order Coleoptera; family Chrysomelidae; genus Galeruca; species Galeruca laticollis. The sequence continues at coordinate 154,617,475 of OY998177.1, forward strand.
ATACCACATGGCCTGAATTTTAATATGTTTCTCGTTTAGTTATTAATTGTAACAATGTTTTTTATTCATTCAGCAGCTTCCTGTTTACCTGACTTGTGAGTACTTACCTAATAATTTTTCCAAAATTATAACCTCACTTTTACAACTGATATTTCTGTACTTTCAACTGAGTATTTACTTTCAGGGAGCACTGAAGATGACGAAAGTCGGAAGCATTTTGCAATAAAGAGAATTTATACACTTAAATACAAAACTCTACGCTATTTATTTATTATTTCAGCATGTTCTCAGGTGCTAATGGGTAATCAAATCGAACTAGTCGGGCAATATCCACTTCTCTTGAAGGATTTCTTCACGTTTCCGACTTCTTCAGCTGGAATTGGTACAAGTGTTCTATATGTTCGTGACCCTATCGCATGTCCAACCTCGTCTTCAGGTGCTCGGAGTTATTCGTTTGAAATCGTCTGAAAGAACATCTAAGGTATTTCCCCGAAGCGCGATGGATACGTTCACTGCCTTCTCCTCATCGGACCAATTATTCGCTATAGCAACTGCTTCAAACTGTTTTACATAATTTAACTACGACGTTTTTCCGTCGAATATTGGGGCCTCGACTCGGAAAAAAGTGCCAGTATCTTTTATTATGTGGTGTGTTTCTGACTTGTGTATGTTCGATCTTCTCTTCTTTTGTTGGCGTATCTAGTGTTCTTAAATCTGCCATATTTCTCTCTGTGTGATTTTCTCGTACATCGTTGTCATTTTATTCTCAATATCCGACTTTCAAAAAGAATTTTTATTTTTAATTGATAAAATATTGGCAGAAATGTATTATCCATATTGACAGAAATATCGCACCTGACACACCAATGCAAGGTTGTACTTATTTTTTCTAATTGTTTATCCTGATTGGCGAGATAAATTTATACACACCGTATATTTATATACACTTAATTTATTTATACACTTAACTACTTAAAATTTACTATACACTAATTTATGTTCACGTCTATTCATAACCAGATTAATCTGTAAACTGACTGAGTGCCTCCAAGTCCTCGCCTATATATGTCAAAATCCCTTTCTCGAAAGATCGAATTTCTGGAGGTCGTTCCTAGAAATGTAGCGCATTCACCAAAATATGAACATTATAATTGTTCGATGGGACAGGGCTGTAACATAAGAAATACTTTTATAGTTATTTTTATATACGGTTGGCACCATTTTTAGGTTGCCTTGAATGTCAATATTTCAATAATAAAAGTGAGCAGTTGCAATATGAATTTTAATAAAACTACAAGCTAAAAAATGATCCGTAGTTATCATTAAAATAAAAGTTAGCGTTTAAACATAATAATGTTACATGGTGTCAGGTGAAATCGTGGCTTCAAGTTGAATAAGATGTCAGAAGAGAGCATATCGGGAATCAGGCCACCAAAAGCGTTCAACTTCAGTGCCGAAAACTTGTCCAGAGCATGGAAACAATGGCTCCAACAATTCGAGTGGTATTCAATCGCAACCCAGTTAGAGAAAAAAACTGCGGCGATCCAGGCAGCGACATTCATGGCAGTTATTGGCTCATATGCTATTCCAGTCTATAATAGCTTCAATCTAAAGATAGACCAAAGCAAGAATATTACGACCATGAAAGAAAAATTTAACTCTCATTTCATCCTAAAAACGAATTTATGTTTTGAGCGATACAAATTCAATAAAGCCAGTCAAAAGCAAGGTGAAATGTTTGATGAATTTCTAACAAAAATAAAAAATTTCGCGAAGATTTGTGATTTTGATACACTTCACGATAGTCTCGTAATGAATAAGCGATGTGAGGAGATGCTTGACCATATGCAGAGCTAGTGAACAAACCACAAAGCAGCTGGCTGAAATGAAGGTACAAGATGAAGCCGAGGTGCATGAAGTGAAGACTGAAAGTAAAGCAACTGAAGTCAAAACTGATCAATGCAAAGACACGGAAGAATTCAACTGTAAAAGGTGCGGCACGAAGCATAAGCTTAAAAGTTGCCCTGCATTCAAAAATAAGTGTACAAAATGCAATAAACAAGTACATTTTTCATCACAGTGCTGGTCAAAATCAAAAACTAACGTCAACAACAAACAGAAAAATGTGCACGTAATTCAAGACGAATCAAGCAGCGACGAAGAACATGAAATTTTCATCTATTCAGTAAATACAGAAGCTGAAGAAGAACGATGGACTGAAATTGTTGAAGTCAAAGGCAGATAATTCGCTATATACTTAGATTCTTGTGCTGACTGTAACGTTATTTCAAAGAATATAATGAAAACTTGAAATGAAGACCTCAAAACTTTTAAAGTAAGAAGACTAGTCGGATTTGGTGAAAATAAGCTTGATATTATGGTAGAAGTTACTATACAATGCAATATTGAAGACCAGACGTCAAATATTAATTTCAAGATTGTTAATAGAAAAGTTCCATCAATGTTAGGAAGAAAACTGCAACAAAGTTGGGTTTAATCCAACTTACTCAAAACATTACAATTTAATCTAATCATAACCTATTTAAGAGTCTTGGTTGCTCAAAAAATTATGAGAATGACATTGATTTAATCGAGAATCCTACTTTTAATGTTAGAGCTCTAAGAAAAATTCCACATGTTCTCTATAATGATGTGAAGAGAGAGTTGATACTATGGTTAAAATGGGTGTAATCGCACCAATAAGTGAGCCAACACCAGTCGTCAGTCCAGTGATCATCGTCAAATATAAAAACAAAATCAGACTTTGCATTGATCCAACCGACGTCAAAAAAAACATATTACGAAGAAGATTACCACTAAAAACAGTCGAAGAGATCGTAGCTAAGCTAAACGGTGCGAAATATTTCATATTGCTGGATTGTAAAAGAGGATTCTAGCAAATAAAAGTTACAAAACGCACTAAAAAATACCTAATATTCGCTACACCATGGCGCAGGTATTGCTGCAAGAGACTTCCTCTTGGACTAGCTTCAGCGCCAGAAGTCTTTCAGAAAGTTATGACTGATCTCCTACAAGATTTACCTAAAGTCGAATGCTCAATGGACGATATTTCACTATATGCAAATACCAAAGAAGAACTGCGTAGTATTCATGAAAACGTATTGGAGATCATAAGAAATGCTGGACTAAAATTAAATCCAGAAAAGTGTAAATTCGAGGTGACTCGAGTAAAATTTTCCGAACACGTAATAACTGAAAATAGTCTCATAATTGATCCTGAAAACTCCAGAAAATAAGAAGCAGCTCCAAAGATTATTGGGTATGGTAACATACCTGATTAAATATATACCAAATCTCTCTGAATTAACACAGCCTTTAAGATAATTGCTGAAAAAAGAAGTTGATTGGTATTGAGGCCCTGAACAAGAATCTGCAGTGGAGAAAATCAAGAAGTTGTTAACAACACCGCCTGTTTTGAAATTTTATGATGTTAACAAATATGTTACTTTGTCAGTTGATGCAAGTTCCACTTGTTTAGGTGCAGTTTTAATGCAAGAATATCAGCACGTGGCCTATGCTTCAAGAGCGCCGAATGCTGCACAAAAAATCTACCCACAAATCGAGAAAGAAGCACTCTCTATCAAATTCGGGTGTTAGAAATTCCACGAATATGTTTATGGCAAGAAGTTATACATCGAAACAGATAATATACCGTTGGAGACGATGTTCAAGAAGCCAATACCAACCGCTCCTCCTAGACTACAAAAGATTCTGCTGGAAGTTACAAAATATGCTCCAGAAGTCAAATACATAAAAGGCTGTGCTATTCCAATAGCGGATGACTTAAGTCGAGACTGTGATATTTCACTAGAAACGCTTGCATATGAAAACTATGAGACTGAACTAGTAATAGCATTAGCCATGTCAGAGGCAGTACAAACTGAAACTATTCGAGCTACTGAACAAGACGAAGACCTACAAACTCTAAAAAAAAATGATTATGCATGCGTGGCCCGGAAACATCAAAGAGCTACCCAGAAATATTCGTCACTATTTCAGTTCACAATGGATTGATCATGAAAAATGCCAGGGTTATTGTACCAAAGTCAAAAATTCAAGAAATGTTGAAGCAAATACACGCTGGCCACTTTGGAATTAAAAGTAGCTTGAAACGCGCCAGGTAATTGTTGTATTGGCAAGAAATGCACAAAGACATTGTCAACTTCGTAGACCGGTGTGGAATTTGCCAACGAGTTCAACGCAGTAACTCGAAACAACCAATAATTACAAAGCAAATTCCGAACTTACCGTGGCAAATAGCCGCGAGTGACTTATTCTCATTTTAGTCAGATACAATCGTGGATAATGGTATGATACCTCTACGACTCAGTACTACGTCCAATAATATATGAAAAGTTAATTGAATATTTATTGTTATTGAGTGACAAAAAATAACCTGAGATCAAAGAAAAATATAGCTAATTTACACAGGGTAATGTTTAAATCTGCAAAAAGAATGCCATAATTGAGTTTGCAAACTCTTCAAGTTCGTCAAAATCATCATCTGACAAGTCGTGGAACAAGCTTACTTCGTTTAGATGGAATCTATTATTATCTGAAATTCTCATCATGAATTTCCACGGAAAATGAAATACTTCACAAATTTGTCTAGTTCTTAAATGTAGATGATCGTCTTCTTATGGCACAAACATGGGATCAGTTGATGCAGTTTTTCTCTTCTTGTCTTTTGGACAAAGGCTTCACTACAGCAGTTTGGTTGATAATGGGAATCCTTCACAATTTTTTATTCACAAATCGTATCTCATGTTTTTAAAAACATTGATTATAGTCAAATTTATTATACAAACGATTCCTCACAAAATAATTTGTAACTTACAAAGCATTGCTATGGAAAAACCCGGACATTCCTACTATTTCATGTTGTCAAATTAATATATTTGGCTGAATGGAGATCATAATTTTAATAATTAGTATAACGTATACAAGTGGGACTCTGTGTAATATTACGTTCTATTCCTAAAATAAATACACTTCCAAAGGATTTCTTTGAACGGAATATTTAGAATAAACCCCACTTACATAAATTATGAAATTTAAAGTATGGAAACGAGAAGTGTTTTTTCTACGAGAAGTTCATATCAGATTGAAATAAATTTTATTGCGTTTCTCACAAGCGGCTTTCCCTTATCTGGAAGAATTTATTTCCTGAAAAATATTAGCAAATCAATCATAGTCTGTTTGGAAACAATAACAAAGGAATTAATCAATATGTTTCATCAGTTTTTCATAATGCAGTTAATCTTTAATAATATAACCAAAACAAAATTATGTAAGATTGTGTCCATGACAATAAACTTAGCCTATTACAAAGATATTAAAATGGGAGACACAACATTGACAATTATTGAAAATAAGCGATTGTCTATCTACATTATACAACAAGGAGAACAAATTAGTGGCGAAATGGCAATACTGACAGTCTAATCAGTGGCATACTTATTCTGTATTGATTAGTCGAAATCTTCAATTAAGACTAACTGTGCCCATAAATCAAGGAACTTGCAAACTATTTACAGATATACATTCTGTTTCACGATGAGCTTACACTATCTAGATTTATATTAGAAACTACTGACACGATTTTCATGAAAATTGGTATAAATGCATAACATGCTACGGCAAATTTATTGAAAATATTTTGACAGACATGCTATTTCCGGTGATACTGGAAGTGAACCACAAGTTTGTTATTTTAAATGAAACCACACTGTATTTTAATAACTTTTGGGATTGTATATTAAATTTTAATGCCACTTTGTATAGAATACCCTATATCTAAAATTTATACTTATCAATATATTAATTTTTTATTAAAAAATTCACAGGTGCACACCTTTATTGAAAATTTTGTGTGAACATCCCCAATACCAAATAAAGAACATCTTGTCGGGTTCATTGGTAGTACGATCAAGGTAACTGGTGACATGTCTCGAAAACTTTTTTTTGTAAAATGATGAAAAGTTCAAGTTGAAAAATGTCAAATATCTTCTTTTTTTTAAATAAAACAGTGTTACGGGTTCATTTTGTTTAAGAGAAGAATGTCTTTCATGATCGATTTGTTATAATTCGATAGAGACAACCTCTTCACCCTTCGTCATAACCTAATGGACTCCTGTTCACTTCACTTCTGCTGACTCTGATTGTTCTATGATTAGAATCAACAGACCATGGCTATTGGTCATTACGATTGCTTGAAGGTGTAGCGTGGTGTAACGTAATTTCCCCCACACTTTGAGTAGAGTGTAGTTCAGTGCAGTTAGGAATCAGGCAATATTAAGTATCGAGTGTAAATTACACCACGTGTGGAAAAGAGCAACACTTCGATACATTTGAATGAACCTAACATTACTCTTGTTTATTGTGCAAGCCAGCTTAGTTTTCCTAATGTTATTATGTCCTTGAATTCACCTCAACTATCTCTGGTTTTTCTACAACACCTAATTGTCTATGTGATTTGACTAATGACATATGCCTTACTGTAGTTGTGTGGTTCGGCCATATATGGCGTGATTGGCTACTTTAAAATTTTCCTGGTCTTGCTATAACCATCATATTTCAATGACAAATGGCTGATTTTTTATTGTCTCTTATATCGAATACAAATGTAATAGGCATGATCTGCAATAAAGATTTGATGAAGTCATGACATTTGTATTCTACTTAATGTTGGCGTTCTATGTTCCAAGTTCCGAGTATACTGCTAGCGCACCTTGGCGGGTGACAGATGACTTGAAGTACACATCTGCATCTGCCAATTTCTGTCATTTATTCTTGAATTTCCGTGTTGAGTTGGAAGAAGATTGGCTGAGTCGAATTTCCTAACCCTTCGCTGGAAACTTTATATAGTTCATAGTTGGATGGTTCTGAGAAATTTCTGGCTGAGAGATTTCCTTATATTGTTTGCGATTATAGACGCTGTATATTTTAAAAAAATCTTTCCCATTTACGGGATTTTAGGGGTCAATGTACGTTCTTCGTAGAACTTCTCGAGCATGGCTCTGAGACTTTGCGTTATGTATTTTAGGGAGTCCATTCGTTAATTGATTCATTCACGTAAAAGGAGATGGTTGTCAGACGGCAAATAGACCAACAAGGCCGTCCAAGAACCCTCTGTCACATTGAAGTTATTATTATGACTAATAAGAGCCCCCGTACTCAATTGGAATCGTTATTTCATCTATCGTTAAATAACTGGACCGGTTTAGCAGCTCGTTGTGTCTTAACGATCTCATTAACGAAATAAATGACGGGAATATAACCTATTACTTTCCCACCCAACCTATCTATATGCGATAAAAGTATTGGTTTACCCACAAAAAAAGTGAAATTTACCCCAGAGAAAGTTGGAAATTTTTTAGAGTTATTTTTACGTTTCCCATCAACAACAACACGAAAAAACGGTTTTTAGAAAAAAAATCCTGTGTGTATGTCGTCGTCGTCGTTGTCGTCGGCCACTTTTTCTTACATGTCTTGTTACCACGATACAGCCTCTGGAGTGATATGAGTCACCAATTTTATGATTGAATATTGTTAAGTACATGTCACATATGAATCCTATTGACTTTTAGCTCACCAGAGCCAGTACAACGGGTGCTATGGTACACGAAGTACGACATTTTGTAATTTTTTGAGAAATTTCAGTTTGTTAGCACGATACAGCCTCCGGAGTACATACAAGTGACCAGTTTTATGATTGGATATTATTCAGAGTATCTCAAACATGAACCCTATTGATATTCAGCTCACTAAAGCCAGTACAACGGGTGCTATGATATTTGTAGTACCAAATTTTTGTCATTTTAGGAGAATTTTCAGTTTGTTAGCACGATACAGCCTCCAGAGAGTATATGATTGATCAATTTTATGATTGAATATTGTTCAAGGTGTCTCACAGATGTGTATTGATTTTCATCTGACTATAGCGAGTACAGCTGGTCCTATAAATCCAGATATACTGCAGTTTTGGTTACTTTTGGAGAAATTTCGGTTTGTTAACACGATACATCCCCCGAAGTGACAATTTATGATGGAATGTTAATCAGGGCACTTCATAGATGCGGAAAAGTTAGTTTTAATCTTTGAAACCGTTTATTTTTGATATATATTTGTTGTGATTTGTCATTTTTAGCAACCCAACATAATTGACAAATTTGTGAAACAGTGCTTATTTAATTAATTTTGAATGGCTGCTTTGGTAAATGCTGTAAATTTTTTGAATTTTGGTCTATTGAACGAAATGGTGAACATAAATCAGAGGTAATTCAATTGAAAGTATATTTGTGTGTCTGATTTATCATATTAAAATGATTATGTTATTTCAGTCATCATTTGAGGATCAAAAGGCGACGATTGAAAGATGATAGTGATCCATTTCAAATGACTAGTGTGGAATTCATCAAGTTTTTTGGAGTTCCAAAAGATTTGGCCAGGTATTCAAAAAATCTATATAGATCCTTTAGTCTATCACAGCGGTCAACAGTTGTTCCAGTAGAGCTGAAGGTAGTTTCAACACTTATTCGAATTCAATAATACAAATTGTTTTGATCGTAGGTATTAGCAGTTTTAAATTTTTTTATAAATGGAAGCTACCAAAGATGTGTTGGTCATGGTTTTAATATTGGCTTGAGTCAAAGTACTCTCAGCAAAATTATGAGTAGTTTCACTGATTTTATGATTAATCAGCTTCTGAACGAGTGGATTATCTTTTCTAGAACAGAGGCTGAAAGAAATGTAGTGAAATAGAAGTAAGAGGAATATACTTTATATATTCAGTATCTATTGTTTGCTAATTTGAATATTTTTAGGTTTGTACAGAAATTTGGATTTCCTGGAATTATTGGTGCCATAGATTGTACTCATATTGCTATAATTTCATCGCAAGAAGAAGGTCCAAATCGTTCTGCTCTTGCATATTACAACAGAAAAGGATATTATAGCATTAATGTTCAAATGGTGCGTTAGCAAAATATTTAATTTCTTCAGGTAACCCCAACATTTTTATTTTTCAGATATGTGATGCAGACTTAATAGTTACAAATTGTAATGTAAGATTCCCTGGATCCACTCATGATTCAGCTATTTGTCAGTTGTGCGACGGCACTTAGAGGAAATATTGAGAAATGGGGAATTGGTGAATTTATGGTTGATTGGTAAGTTTAGAGGCATTAATAATAAATTAAGTAGATATATACGAATACATTCTATAGGTGATGCTGGGTATCCTTTACAACCTTGGCTTTTAACGCCTATATCAAATGCTGCCCCTAGAAGCCAAGAAGAAAGGTATAACACAACACATATAAGATCACGAAACACAATAGAGAGGTGTTTCGGAGCGTTGAAACAAAGATTCCGCTGTCTGTTAAAGCACCGAACCCTTCATTATGATCCTGTCAAATCAGGAAAAATAATTCTATCTTGTATCATTATACACAACATGCTTCGAAAGAGAACACTTCAGGAACAAGTTGAGGTAGTAGAATATGATGATTATGATATTGAGAATATACATGATGCTCAAAGGCATAATAATGTACAAAGATGTGAAGGGATGATATTTATCGTTAAGCAATGCAGCTTGGAATATTAAATGAATTAGGTAGTACCTATATTATTTTTTTTCAGATGATTCATGGTTGCAACAGGGTCGAATCATAAGGAACAGTTTAGTACAAAACAACTTTCAATAATAATGAAAAATGAATGGATGAAGTAGAAATCTGAAGTGTGAGATTTAGTAATTGGAAATATCAGTGAGAAATATTTTTGCATTGTATGTAAATAAAACATCAAAAATGTTGGATTTATGTGATTTTTTTTTGTAGGTATAGATATAACTATACGTTGTCTATTTCTTGAAATTTCGAAAGTCCCTGCAGTATATTTTTAATTGTTTATGTAGTAACTAAATGGAATAGAGGATAAATTAGAAAAAAACATTTCAATTGAATGGAGAATACAATAATGAAAAGAAATTATTAGTTAAGCTGGAATAATAATCAATGTACACTGTTACATTATGAATAATAGAATGAAAACCAAAATAAAGTACCTTTCAAGACATAACACATATACAAAACATACAGAACACACAAAAATCAGATAAAAAAACACAAATAACAGTTCAGTGATATTTTCACACTTCAGCCTCAGCCAATTTTTCCTTAGCCCTTGCTGAAATTAATTTTGCCTCGGCCATTTTTTCCAAAGCTCTAGATGAAATAAGTTTAGCTTCTGCAATTTTTTCTTGGCTCTGAGCCATTTTCTCATAAATTATAATATGAGTAGTTAGTGCAGAGCCTATATTCATCAATGCGTCTGCAATTTTATTTTGAGTGTGCTGATTTTGTTTAGTTGAATCAACAAGAGCCTCCTGCACTTTTTGAGCTCCTGCACAGCTTCAGATACTAAATAGGTTGTATATCTAGAATCAGTTTCTAAAAAAATGAGAAATATAAGTGTAACATTGAAAAATTTTATAAATGAAACTTACTATTCCTATAATCCTTCGTTACTCTACTTTTTGGAGTTTCAACTGTTGTAGAATTCCAGAAGGATGAGCAGGGTTCCACTTTATTCTCCAGAAAAGTAAAGGTTATATCTGCAGGTGATTTATAAACTTGTTAAAATCAAATATTCATTAGGAAATATCAAATACTAACCATTACCCTCATTAAGATCTACATCCTTTCTACTTTCTGACGTTAAAGCGGGCTCTTCATTTTGATCATTCATTTTGATATAATCTGAAACATGTTCCAGATAAAATGAAGTAATTCTATAATAAATATATGTTACCATGGTCATAATGATTTTCAACCATCTCCACAACTGATTGCTGAGTTACCTTTGGGTCTGAAAAATTTTACAACACTTAGATTATAGATACATATTATTAACATTTTTATACACACCACCACCAAGAGATTCTGGTAAAGAATCGTCTCCTAAATGAATTTTTGATAGAAGAGATAAAAAGATAAAAGACGTTCTTCTAAATCGCTCAGCTGTTTACCTGAATGGGGACCACCTCTTGTACCCATTTCTGCCACACGTAGGAGTCGACTCTTTCTCTTTGTTTTCATTTTCCATCCAGTTAAAATCTAATGATAAATTTAATTAAATTAAACAAGTAATGGTTCAGTCTCAAATATGATGACTCTATAACTACAGGTTTGAAATATAAAATATACATTTCGAAAACATCTTTGTGTGATCGGTCCCGAATAAATAACAAATTTAGTGGAAAAAGTGAATGATAATTTCGAGACTGTAAATTACATCGTTTACATTAATACAAAGTGCTTCACGCAAATAACTGTGAGTAAAAAGTTTACCAGTAAATAATAATCAACTGATAAAATATCGTCTGAAAACAAATCAAAACAATCTCAACCCACACTCCCTTCCAAAGATCAAGCTATTATTTTTACATCATTAAATGGTCCCGAGATTGAAGATTATTTATATCAAATCGGAGACATTGTATGCCCTCGAAATATCCTTTACGCCTCTCGAATGTCAAACAACAGAGTGTGCATATATCTATCATCCAATCAAGCAGTAGACGTATTTTTCAGTGAACAGGGAGGAGAATTCTCTATCAATGGAAACTCTATTAAAACCCGTAGATTACAAACACCTTCTGAACGGCTGGTACTATCAAACGTCTGTTCCTCGATTCGAAATGATGTACTACTATCAGAATTGCGGGGTCTAGGCATAAACAACATATCCCCAATAATGCTACTAAGAGTTGGAACGACAAAACCAGAATACAACCTTATCCTCAGTTTCCGACGCTAAGTATATGTAAGCCCCTCCAACAACTTAAATATTCCAGATAGTATTATCATCCAAGATGACAACACTTCCTATCGGATCTTCCTCACATTTGATAATCAGAGTTGTCACAAATGTAAACAAACTGGTCACATTGCATCAAAGTGTCCAAACGCTGAACAAAACACTTCGTTACAAAATCTTCCGGAAATCAATAATTCCCAAAATATATTAGATGGAGAGAAAAATCCACAAGTAAATCCATCCCAAGTAAACCCAACAGAATCCACAAGTAAAACTGCTAACAGCTCCCTATCTTTGTTAAAAAATCCCATAAGATCAACTGAAGATGACTTAGAAAAGCGAATGGATTATACAGAAAACTGTAATAAACGACCTTCATCCGAAACTTCTAGTCCCATAGCAGAATCAGACTCGGCATTGAAAATACCTGATACACTGAAAAAATATAAAAGTGATGAATTTACATCCGAACAAATGCAAACTGTAAAACAGCTAATGGGAAAATATCCTAAAAACTATGCTCTTACTTCCGAACAATTGACCGACTTACTGTCAAATATAGAAGGAAACCCAGATCCAATAAGGGTGATTAGAAACTACACGTCAGAATTTGAAGACTTACTTGATACTATTAAAAAAATTTACCCATCACTACAGAGAAAAGCAACGAAGACGCGTTTCACAAAAATTAGGAAGAGACTTGAAAGATATATCGCCGAAGGACCCATAGAACAAGAGCCAATCAGTGACTCATCAGACAGCAACGACATAAATTCTACTTCAATAAATTTAAAATAAAACAATGAGTATTCTACAGTGGAATCTAAATAGATATTACCTCCATCTGGAAATGTTAAAAACTATTATATCTAAATACAACCCGAACGTTATCTGTTTACAAGTAACACACTTTAATAATCAGAATACACAAAAACTAAAATTTTTTAAAGTGTATTACAAGAACCTAATTGGTATAAAAAGTTGGGGAGGAGTTGCAACATATGTAAATAAAAACCTTCATTCAAGTCAAATTGATTTAGATACAAATATTGAAGCAATAGCTGTATGCGTTTATTTTCCTACAAAAATAAATATATGTAATATATATATATATATATATATATATATATATATATATATATATATATATATATATCTTTTTTGGATAGTTCTTGGGTATAGGTTTCTATACCCAAGAACTATCCAAAAAAAATGAATATATAATGGTTTCAGAAATACTACAATATATATATATATATATATATATATATATATATATATATATATATATATTGCATCCGACCGAAACCTAAGTAAAATGGAACTGACTGATCTAATCTCCCAGGTTCCTAATCCTAAAATTATCATGAGCGACTTCAACGGACACAACTTCATGTGGGGGTATGAGAGACAAGATACTAGAGGAAACACAATAGAAGAGGTTATGACAGACTTAAGCTTAAACATTCTTAATGATGGAAGAAAAACCAGATTTAATACCTATAATGGAACTTTTTCGGCTATAGATTCAACTTTGTGTAATCCTTCATTACATCAACACCTAACATGGGAAGTCTTACCTTTTTCATATGACAGTGATCATTCCCCAATCCTTGTAGTAGATAAACGTAGAAGTGCTGACGATTCAACGCCTATACAAAACTAGAAGCTACATTAAGCAGACTGGGAACAATATACCATTTTAACTGACGCACCTTTATCAACATTTTCAATAAGTGAGGACATAAATGAAACAATAAACAATTTCAATAACAAATTGATAACAGCTGCAGACATAACAATAGGGCTAACTCAAAACGTAACACACCGTACGGTTGTACCATGGTGGAATAAAGAATGTGAAGAGGCACTTAAAGAAAGTAAACATGCATTTCATATCTATAAGAAGCATAACACGATTGATAATCAATTACGATTCAAAGCACTAAGGGCCAAAACTAGGTATATTTTTAGAAAAAGAAAAAAAGACTCATGGATGGAATATGTGCAAAATATAAGCAGCTCTACAAGCTTAACATCTGTATGGAAAAAAGTGAATACCATATCCGGCAATAAATCATACAATAAAATCTCTAGTACAAAACAAGACGAAATTTTAATAAAAAAATCAAAAGATATAGCTGAAGCATTGGCGGACGCATTCCAAGAGAACTCGAGCGATGCCAAATTAAAGGAAGATTTTCTAAAAAATATCAATCGAAGAAATCCCAATCAATAATAAAAACAATACATCGTACTTCAACCAACCACTCACGCTATCAGAACTAGATGAAGCGATAGAAGACTTTAAAAACTCGAGTCCAGGTCCTAATAATATACCAATTTCTTTCCTGCTATATATATCGGAGAGCGGCAGAGAAGTACTCTTAATTATTTACAACACCATTTGGATACAACAAACTTTTCCAATTCAGTGGACTGAAGCAATAATCATACCAATTCCAAAGACTGTTAAGAAAGCAACAAGTATAGAATCATACAGACCTATTGCACTGACCAGCACGATGTGTAAGCTCTTAGAAAAAAGTATTGATAATCGTCTTAGGTGGGAACTTGAAAGTCGCAAACTTATTAAACCAGAACAAAGTGGATTTAGGAAAAAGAGAAGTACTATTGACAATATTATTAATCTAGAAAGTGACATACACGAAGAATAAATATACTGAAATCGTTAAAGCAATGGAATATAGATGGACATATGTTGGCATTCATTAAAAATTTTCTAAGCTATAGGACTTTTAGAGGAAGAGTAAATGGTAAACTATCGACCAAACAATGTCAAGAAAATGGTACTCGCCAAAGCTGTGTTATTAGACCCACATTATTTCTAATCGCTATTAATAACATTACTGAAAATGTACTTGAACCAATTAAAATAAGGCTATATGCGGATGACTAAGTGGTATACATGAAAAGTAAAAACATCAATACAATGCAACATATACTACAGATACAACTTAATAAACTGCAGCAATGGTCAAAACAGTCGGGCTTTAAGTTCTCTGCATCCAAAACCAAATGTTCATTATTTTCGAAAAAACATTGTGAAAGGACACCCCCGCTTACACTATATGAAGAAAAACTGCAATATGTAACTGCCACGACATTCTTAGGTATGATATTTGACCAGAAACTGAGCTGGAATGATCATATAAAAAAGTTGATATTATCTTATCAGAAAGGTATCAATCTTCTAAGAATACTTTCTAACCGTAACTGGGGATCAGATCAAAAAACTCTACATATTATATATAAAAATCTTATACGTTCCAAACTCGATTATGGATCTATTGTCTATGCATCCACCAAAAGTTATATTTTAAAGAAACTTGATACAGTTCACAATAATGCCTTACGAATAATATCTGGTGCATATCGTACATCAACGGTGGAAAGCATTTATTGAGAATTAGGGGAACCATCTTTATCTACGAGAAGAAAAATATTGACATTGTCATATGCTACCTCTATATTAGATAATACTGAGCATCCAATGTACCCAAAAATTCATACAGATGAAATTGATAATATCGCACAAATACAACTGAGTCCAACTTTCTGTAATTGCGTGAGACAATACAAAGCAGATCTTCAAATCAAACATGTTCCTATATTCAAGTTTTAAGAAACATATCCTCCTTGGCAAAATTCCAAACCAATAATTGACACCACTCTTACCTCTTTTAAAAAATATGAACTACCCAGTTTGCTGATAAAAAATATCTTCCAGACAAAACTCATTGAATATAATGACCATTTGAAAATATACACGGATGCCTCGAAAACTCTAGCTGGCGTCGGAGCCGCGGTTGTTACGGCAAATCATAACTTATCTTTTAAACTACCTACCTGCAGTACAGTCTTCACTGGAGAAATATATGCATTGGTATAAGCCCTTAAACTATTTAGAAATGCGAATGTTTCCAACATCCTCATAATCACAGATTCCCTCAGTTCATTAAAATCAATCCAGCAAGTTTATAGTCGTCATCCCATTGCTATGGAAATAAAGAAGGAACTCTTCCAACTACGAGAATCTCAAATAAATGTGAAATTTATGTGGATCCCCTCCCACATAGGAATCCAGGGTAATGAAGAAGCAGACCAACTGGCAAAACAAGCAGCGGAAAGTGATAGTGCGGTAGTTGTAAACGCGACGACCATCATTGATTTGAAGCATACCGTGAAAGAAAAAGCGATAAGTGCGTGGCAAAATTAGTGGCTTGATTCGAAAGCAAAATTACGCGAGGTGAAACCCAGTGTAAAACCCTGGAATACAATACCAAACAGGCGGCCCAACCAAGTACTACTGACAAGACTAAGGATAGGACACACTAAACTGACGCATCAACATTTACTTGCCAGGACAGAAATGCCTCAGTGTACTACATGTTCCAAGCAGATAACAGTAAAACATATTCTGGTTGAGTTTCCCAGATATGAGGTCGCGCGAGTGAAAAACAATATACCAAGCACATTGAAATCGGTATTAGGACAAAACTGTGACATAAATGTATTAGTTCGATATCTTACTGAAATTAATGTAATCAAAACCTTGTAAAATAATCTTTGTCGCTAATAACCGACATGGTTGATGCGACAATAAAAATTGAATTAAAAAAAATATACATTTCAAATATGTATATCAATTAAATATGATAAGCATTTGGTTTCTATGTAAAATGCATAATACGTAAATACTCACTCGTTTACATTGTAGGCTGCTTTCGAATGGTCTCGTCTTTACTTTATTAGCGAAATAATAAACTGTTAATGGATTTAACCTCGCATGGTTTGTTCTTCCCTCTAATCACAACAGGATTATTCTCTAAGAACTCCAAAATCATCTCATACTGTGCCCTTGTTGTTTTTGGAAGACTTACTTGGTTTTCCATTTATAATTATATTTAATAAAACACCTTAATTTAAACTTGCCAAAAATTGAATTGTACACGTGATGCGCTTACTGGCATGCGTTTTGATGTTATTTTATATAAGGGTTACACTCTAACGGGACCGAATCTATCTCTTTTTACATTAGTTGAAGGTGTATCACTCCATCTCGCTTCGTTAGAATCAAAACTTATCTCCTTTTTCACATAGAATTTTAACAATATCGTTAAGGAAGCTCGATACGTAATCATATAAGAGTTAACAATATAGTTAAATACGATCGTTATTTTAACATCACGGGCTATCGTTAAAAATGACATACGAGATACGGAATACGGCTGTATGTTTATTATTTATTGTACAATATCTTAAATGCAGGCAGTTAACTTATCGACTCCTGGCCTTTAAGTTTTAAGAAGTTGGTAGTGGAGTAGGTCAAATGAATGACATTTTAGACGTACATGGATAACAAACGAAGAAAAAACCCTCACAAAACTGATATTTTTATTTGTGGTGAACGTAGATAGAGACGGTAGACTGTATAATCTTCCAATAAAGAAACAAAAATACAATGTCGGATGTCGACATTGCAAATAAAAAGAAAAGGATTCGATCTGCTCATTTTACCACCAAATAAAAACAGCAGCTAATAAATATAGTTAAAGGGTTTTCGAACATCATTGAATGTAAACAAATTAATGCAATAAATATAAAGAAGAAGTCAAAGACGTGAGCATTTATAACGCAACAGTTCAAAGCAAACACCGAAAGATATCGGAATGACGAGACGTTAAAAAACAAATAAGTAATTTAAAAAAACACGAAGAAAAAGTTTGCCGACGAGACAACTTTTAACAAGGGTACCGGCGGTGGACCTTACAAAGACTTCAACATTACCAATATAGACTTAGAAATAAAATATATATTAGGTACAAGAGTGACTGGTATGAAGAGCTACCTCCACTCTGTTATTACAGGTAGAGTCTTATTTTAATTATAGTATTTCATCTACAGTTTTACGGTTTCAGACATTATGAGATATACATTATTTTTTAATTTCAGAACCTCAGAAAAATTCCATAGAAGTGGGCAATGACAATGAAGTTGATGAAGGTAAATTTGATGTATCTATGGGTCTTCCACGATAATAGAGTGACAGGATCATGTATTTATGTATATCAGATTGTACTTTACAATAGAAAAATTGAAGGAATGGAAAATCTGACATCAGATAATGTAGAGTATAACTCAGTGGATAAGAAAGCTAGCTGCTAATTTATAGGGGGGTAGAGAAAAAAGAATTGTTTAATGGGAGGGCGGGGTTATTAGGATGTTGGACAAAATTCATATGCAGTAATGATGTCTCTTTTAAGTTTATTGCCAAAATGGGGAGGGGGGGGTTTATTATGAATAAAAAAAAATTTATTCACTTGAAAAATCATTTATTATTAATATAATAATTACAAAGGTATTGCAGTATTTAAAAATCATTCTCGGAGACGCTGTACATTTCTTTGAGTGCAGGAGTATGGTCCTCCTCCAGTGGCGTGACAAGAATCACGTTCAAAGTTTCCAGTTGCCTATGATGTACCAGCAAACTTGCAGACGTGAATGATAATGGGAAACACACTAAAAATGTGACATTCCTTTAGTAGAAATTCAGCCTTTTGCTGTCCGCGTACGTAAATATAGTCTGCAGCATACAACAGCTTAGTTTGCAATATTTCATTTATTTTGGTATACTTGATGTCACCTGAAGAGTATCGAATGCCATGCACATTCTTTTCCAGGTTTAACACAGTTTTCTTATCACGTTAATTTAATGTATCAAACGATTGAGGTGGTAAAAACATGTAGTGACTTTGCTTAAAACCAATCTCGATGGTGAGTTCTGCGACGAATCCTTGGATGTCCACGAATGCTACTCTCATGATGATGATGATGATGACTGCTAGAATACTGACGTGCAGCGCAGCAGCACATTCAAATTCATGACAATTTCGGTGAGAGGGAAATACTCCATTACACGGTCGTGTATTATGACACAAAATACTTTGGTATTTTCGGGGACACAAATGTTTGCTTCAATGTCAAGTTTTACATCAACTGTAGATGCCTTCATGCTTCCTTCTTGTTTCGAGCAATCAATAACAAACAATGCATGCTTCTTGAAAGAGGAATAATCCAACAGAGGATGCTTCTGCATTGAATTCATATAACTAGGATAAAATTCAGTATAGTTGAAATAGGCCTCATTGTAATCATTCTTAGTGAAGTCCTTAGAGTAATAACAAACATAGAGAGGGCTATTCAATCATAAACACGTTTAGTTTTGTGGCCAACAATTCTAAACGCCAGTATTGAAATAATGAATGAATTGCAAAAAGTGGGGATGGTATTGTAGCTACATGGCCTTGGTAATTTCGGCTGTTTTTCTGACAAACTCGGCACCGACGAACCATGATAATCAAAAAACATCAATTTAATTATTTTGTCACTAAAAGTTTTGAAAAACACATCAAGACGAAAGAGCTCTCTAATCGTAATGGCGCTGGTATGAACAAACCACGTTTGACATTATTTACTATAATACTACGACCTATTCGAAATGATCGTCAATCACAGTCTGAAGATATTTGCATCTCTCTTTATATGGTAATTAGACAAGGACAAAACTACTAAATAGATTAACTATTGACACATTAAACATGTACTGAAATTTTGAGCAATGTTGCCACTTTTAGTTATAATCATAAAGGTATCTAAGGATACAACAAATACTCGTTTAAAATTTATATAATGATATACCTTTATTAAATAAAATTCAAGTATTATTAATTAATTTTAAAAATAGCGACTCAAATGCATGAATTAGTATGACTTTTTTTATTTGCAGAACTTTTTAAATCATTTTCAATTAAACTTCTAATTTCATTTTTCCTGCAACTAAAGAGACTCAATATTTGGGGCAAGGAAAGATCAAAACAAATATATCTATTTTATTTGTTAATCTGAGGTAAAGTCCAACTGCATTTTTTATTGGGATAATATTCCTCATTTAGCGATAGTCGGATAAAGTTGGGTCGGCTGTGTTGTTGACACGTTTGTTGGTTCAACAGAAAACCAAAACATAACTTTTCTTATATTTTCATGGGTTTCGGTCAGAAATAAAATCACTTGCTTATAATGGGAACGTTTCGGTCTATTTTATTTAAACCATTTTCAAACCCTTTTATTGATTTTGGCTCCGTAGAGGCTTGTCTACTACTGTCCAAAACATAACGAGGTCGTTCGACTAAAGTTGTAGTTTGAACAGCCCAAACTTCACGTCTATCATTTCAGGTGATGACTGGTAGTTCATGTATTTACCACTATAGGCTGATCCTTTTGAATAGCCTTTGGATCAAAAGGGGGTTCGCTTTTCCTCTTGATACCACTTTCAGTAGGTTTAACTAATAAACCTGGCTAGTGGACTAGCTCAATAAAACTGAAATAGCTCTATTTAGGGAGCTCCATAGGTAATTGGATTTAAATTGTAGGTATTAAAACTATAGTACTTGTAAATAATACGAATAAGCTAACTTAACAAACTAAATTTATTCAAATCTAAAACAAATGTGAAAAAATGGACAATTTCTACGTTAACTAATTAATTCGAAGGATCATCTATATCATACATATATAGAAGTTGTATTACTACGTTTACATTCACTTATTTTATTAAACAATAACTGTCTTTAAAAAATTAGAACGTGAAACATTTGTTGTGTAAGACTTATTTTTAAGTCTTTCATTTTAATTTTGAATGTTTATAGTCTAAATTTGAGGTGAACTCGTAATGATATAAAAATTGAAAATAGTTCACCTGTTTCATGCCATTTGGCCCAGATGCACTATATCAAGCTCCTAACTTGGCCTATTTGCACCATCAAAGATCGAATTTCCAACTGTCAAAAGATTCCAATACCTAGCAGTTATACAAAATGGACGCCGTCATGCAATTCAGATCCTTAATCGCCTCTTTTTAAGAGCATGCTATTTTTACCAATTTTCACTCTTTGCAGGTATCACTTGATTCACTTGGAAAACCTCAACTGCCTCAAACCACGTAGAATCGTTTCTACAGCATTTTTTATTTACTATTTAAAGCTAAACATGTGTGGCTGTGCGCTTTTCTTGAACTTAAAAGGTCTAGGCTGTTGTTAACAGCCTTAAAAACTTATACTGTTGATGTAAAAAATATACTTCGGTCGAGTATCAATTTAGTTCTTGTTGAACTAACAGTTAAATTGTACTATGAATATGTCGCTGTGGACTAATATAACACCATGTGGCCCACTGCCTGGTATAAAAAAAAGGGCTGTGCCTTGCTTGATTCCTATACCTCACTAGAAAAAACGATGTGTCGCTACGAGAGAGTCTCAGATCAAGAAGAAGGCGGAAGTGACGAAAAACTGACAGCTGCCATTTTCCTTGTTTGACCAATCAAATAATAAAATGTATTGATTTGACAAATTAACTGTATGTTGTACGGTTGTAAGAAAAGACAGTACCGTATTTAATTTTATTTGGTAAAAAATATGATATATGTTTTCCTTTGTTTGGGTCGTTTCCCAAACAGCCTTCATAAGTTCCAACTTAATATCATCATTAGGATAGATATTCTTGATTTTCAATTCGATGTTGGTAATGTTTATGCTAACAGTTGTAGTGGAAATAACACCAGCAACGTTATTTTCTGTGACATATACACAATCATAATCGTTTCAAGCTCGAATCAAACGTATTGTTTGTCGTCCACAAGGACAGAAGTAAGGACTCCACAATATAGTTATTTTAAGGATGTTATCAATTTGAGAACTCCACTTTCAGAACCTTTGAAAACTTTCACTAAACGTAAAATACTACAATCACGTACATTAAAAACAAAGCTGGAACAGTGGACACATTTTTGATACTCTTTTTAATGATTTCAGATTATACACAACCTGGTGAGGAAACAAAAGTTCAAATTGCACAAGATAGTTTCTGTAAGATTGTTGTCAATTCGGAAACTCCACTTCCAGAATCTTTGCAAACTTCTACGAAACGTAAAAGACCACTTCCAGGTACATTCAAAATAAAGCTGAAACAGTGGGCAAATGGAAAGAAAGACTTTGTGGATTTGCAAAGAAAACATTTAATTGAAGAACACCACTTCAAAATGCAACATTTAGAAAAAGCAAGAGCTGAAGCTGCGACACATGCAAATTGGTCATGAAGCTCAGATGGAAGTGATATAACAGTAGAAATCAAAAGTGCGGCTGCATTTCTCACAAATAAATAAATAGTCCTATTAATGTGTACTTTTATTTATAATATTTACTGCATTACATAAAATGGTTTGTAACTGCAGGGAAATAAATTATATATAAATAAAAATGCATTTTTTATTAAAAAATGAACTTAAAACAAAATATGGTTCATTTACAACAAATGTTGGAAATAATCATTTATTAAAAGTTGCAGAGTTATTTCATGATCATTAATTATGTGGCCTCTATGTTCATCAATATTAATGTTTTCTAAAAGGTTTATGGCAACGTCGACTTCAGGATTGACAGTGGACATGTGGTCTTTTCAATTAATGGCTATGTTGTGTAAAATTGCAGTTGTTACAACAATTCTTTCGACTTTAGTTAAATTCAATCTTATGCCTAGTGTCAAAACAGAGAATCTTCTTTTGAAAACGCCAAAGCATCTTTCTATGGGGTTTCTCGTTCTAATTTGAGATTGATTGTATAAATTTTGTGCAGGAGTCTTAGGGTTCCCTAGAGGAGATTACGGCTCACACCATATCCACTATCTCCCACGAGTATGCTATTCTCTCCATAAACATTCATTTCCATATCTCTTCTGATGTTCGAATTATAAAAAATAATTGCATCAGCAGTTGAGCCAGGCTATCGAATCATTTATTCTCAATTCAGCATCACATATAGCCTGTACATTGATAGAAAATAAACCTTTTCTATTTCTGTAGTTTTCTGCATCAGCACTACCCCCCCCCCCCAGAGACTAAAAAAGTAAATAAAATGGCAATAATCTAAAGTGCACTAAAACATGTAACACTAATTTAGTAAGATTTACTTAATATTTACTAGTTTGCCTGAATCTTTAAATGCGAACAGTCTATTGCTCCAATGCATCTTGTAAAACGGGCAATGTCATAAAATCCTTGTCTCACCAAAGCAATTTTATTTGGAGTCTCTGGCATTTCTACAAATTGTAGCCTCAAATAACCCAGTACATTGAAGCATTCATCTATATATTTTAATAATAATAATGTTTATTCACAAAAAGTAGTTTATACAATAAATACAATACATATTTTAACAAATGCAAATGAACGTGGTAACTACACAGAAGCTGTCGTAAACAGCTTGTACGTGGTAGATATCGATAATTAGCAGTCCAATATATTTGATGATATAAGACATGAATACAAAAATATGAAATACAATGTATAAAATACAAAACATACAATATAAGACACAAAATATAAAATGTGAAATATAGAACCCAAAATATGGAACACAAAATATAATAATAAAAAAGGAGAAAACTACAGAATGCCTTCAATATAATCAGCATAAAGTACAGTTAATAACTAAACTTTGCGTTAATTAAAACAGTTAGAAAATTGAGTCGTGGAGGATACTTAAATCGAGGAAAAATGATATTACATAATCAATTTAATGTTAATAATAAATAAATAAATAACAATATAAATAAAGAACAAAACGTCAATACAACAATATACTCTATTATTCCAATAATGAATAAACACCCACCAAGGCATTGCCTGGGCGTGGGTATTCATTCATCGTGCATGTTTATTGAATAAATAATGGGGTTAAAGGAACATAAAAGCAATATAAGGGATATGAACATGAACTCTCAATTACATAGTATGTTTCATGAGATCGAAGGGTCAATTAATCGATGTATAGAAAGTCTATCTATCTCTGAAATGAAACATTTGACATCTTTTTTAAATGAAAAAGTTGTCGTTGCAAGTCTGATTTCCAGAGGTAAGCAATTGTAGAGCCGGTTTGCAAGATGATTATATGATCTCTGAACGATTGTTTTGGTTGAGCATATTGTGCTCAGTTGTGCATTGGCTTTAAGTCTTGTATTATGCCTATGATTTACATAGTTCAAATTCGTTCGGTTTTTATGTTGTTCCACAACAGTTCTTAGGAAGTAAAGTTGCCTGAGGTCCAGCAATTTAGATTCTTTGAGAAGTGCTTCCGATGAGTATTGTGGGGGTTTTCCAAGGAGAATTTTTAGAAATTTTTTTTGTAATTCATCTAGTTTTTTCAAATGCGATATTGCTACTCCACCCCAGCCAACTATCCCATATGCGAGACGAGACTCCACAATTGCACAATAGATTGTTTCCATTCGCAAGGTATCTAGTATATTTCGTAAATATCTGAATCTATAAAGAATGCTCCTCAGTGTCCTAGTCACTTGGTCAACATGATAGTTCCATCTCAGGTGTCATCTATCACTACTCCTAAATACTTGATTTTTTCTACCGATCGTATTAATATATTGTTCCCGATACTTAATGTATCATATTGGGGTAGTGAGTTGGCATAGCAAGAAAATGGTAGAAAGAATGTTTTTTCGTAGTTTATTGATAGAATTTTATCTGCGAAACATTCAAAGAGTTTACCCATGTCTTCCTCTGCTTTAGCTTTGAGGTCATTCCAGCTATCAGCACTGTACAACACTGCTGTACTGCTGTATCGTCAGCGAAGCAAACAATGCTGCCACAAGTATCGTGACGCAATATATCATTGATATATATTGTAAAGAGAATTGACCCCAAAACTGTTCCTTGCGATACTCCACACTCCACAACCCTTTTTTCACTAACGACGTTATCAATTTTCACGTATTGTTCTCTATTTTTAAAGTAACTCTTCATGAGAAACCCATATTTTGCAAGCTCATCAACAGTCGTGAGTGGTTCACAGTGTCGAAGGCCTTAGCAAGATCCAAGAAAACACACAGACTTGGTTTACTCTTTTCTAGATTTTCTGATATTTTGGAGGTGAGAAAAATAATAGCATCTTGAGTAGAAATCCCTTCTCTGAATCCATACTGATTATTTGAAATGAAATTATGCTTGTTAAGGTAAGAGACCATTCTTTTTTTGATTCTTTTTTCTAATGTTTTAGCTATGTTTGAAATGAGCGTAATTGGTCTGTAGTTTAAAATTTCATGTCTGTCTCCTTCTTTGAAAATTGGTTTAATAACCCCCGTTTTGAGTTCTTTGGGAAATTCTCCTGTTTCTATTATTCGATTAAAAATGTTGTTCAGAGGAGAAGCTCTTTCTGTTTTTATCTCTTTCAAAGTTTCAGCTCTAATTTCATCGATACCGGGAGTTTTGTTCATTTTGAGAGATGATATGGTTTCAATTTTCTCCCCCTCTGTTGTAGGTTCCAAAAATATAGAGTGCATAAAAGATCCTTTCCTCAGGGGAGAATTAACAGTTTTTTGAATTATTTTTTGCAAGTTTTTGCCCAATAGAGTAATAGTGATTATTGAAGCAATCTGCAATCTCTTTTTTGTCATAGATAAGACCACCCGTTTCACTTTTTATTGTTTGAATTTTGATAGTTTTATTTTTCCCAGAAATATCCTTCACCGTTTCCCATAGCGCCTTGGTGTTAGTTTGTGATCTATCCAGACAACTCTTATAGAAATTGATTTTTGATTTCTTGATAAGACTATTCAATGTGTTTCGATAATTTCTGTATTGTGTTGTCAACATTAGGTTATTTGGCTCTTTTCGAACTTTTTTTAATAAGCTATCTCTGGTGTTTATGGAGTTTACCAATCCTTGTGTGATCCATTGCTTCCGTTTGATGTTTCTGTGTTTAACTTTTGATGTTTTTGTGTGTTTTGCGATGAGATTCTTCAGCAATTCTAGGAAACGTGCAAAACTTTTGTCGATATTTAGTGAGATAATATTAGACCCATCATAGAGGGTTAATTCTGTTTTCAAGGATGAATAATCAGTGTATTTACAGTATTCTGCAACTGAAGTCTCATATTCCTCGTCATTTTTGGAGGGGAGTTTAACGATTGAGGTGTAATGATCTGTAATAGCACTTTTTAGTACAATAGGTAAAACTTCGTTGGATTTTTTCTAAACAAAGATGTGATCAATGCATGTATTACTTTGTTGTCTAGTTACAGTATTTATGACGGAATGATAATCAAACTCATAAAAGCTATTTAGATATTCAGTAATTATGTCATCTTCATCTAGAATGTTCAAGTTGATATCCCCCAAAAATATGTGATAGTCACCATTGACTTTCGAAACATTAGAGAGGTATTCCCCAAGATTTTTGATGAATATTTGTTCATCTGTTGAAGGCGGACGATATAGACCCTTTAGATGTATGGTTTTTTCGTCTACTTTTAGTGTGATTTGAATCTATACATATACATACTGTACCCTTATTTATTCCACAAAAATCCCCAATAACCTGCAAAACCGAGCCTGTTGCCAATAGGGCTTTACTTCTAGAAAATAACAATGTTAGCACCCATAAACAACTATTGGCTGAATTGGTTTTATATTTTTGTTGTAGGAGAAAGTAATTGTGGAGTCGCATCTTCAATAATCATTTGTAAAATTGGTTTGGACAAACGAAACCTTTCCATAAATTGCTCATCTTTTCAACGTTCCAAGTGATTAATTCTGTTGAGTGAATGAAAACGACGAATACTCAGTGTGTATTAGTTTATTACTTTCAGGCTAAGCGCTTTCGGCTGTTAAGCCATTATCAAAGCCGTCGTCATTTAAAAAAGTAGTTGTCAAAGCCATCAAGTTGATCAAAAACAATACTCAAGATAGAATCATCGATGATTCTATCTTGAGTATTGTTTTTGATCAACTTGATGGCTTTGACAACTACTTTTTTAAATGACGACGGCTTTGATAATGGCTTAACAGCCGAAAGCGCTTAGCCTGAAAGTAATAAACTAATACACACTGAGTATTCGTCGTTTTCATTCACTCAATTTACATCTAGTGTGTACACCATATCCACAGGCATTTCTGATTAATTCTGTGTCTAAAAAAATTTTGTCGTCTAGAAAGAATATAGAAATGTAGTTCGGAGCACTTTGTGATTTTTGAAAAACAATTTTATTTTGAAAATATAAACTAATTACAACTAACTTTGGAAAGTTTAATAGTACAAATAGATTTTATTAACACAACGTATAATAAAGATCTTACTACAAAAAAATCGTTAAAATATGTGTGTAGGCATAAAGATCCTCACCCAAAAAAAGAAAACCTCGAAAAACCGGACAGACGAGCAATCGTCTGTACACAAAAAAGCAACATACGGTGCAGGAGAGCAATCGCCTGCACACAAAAAAAAAACAAAAAAAAATCCCGGTGAAAGAAGTATGGAGAATCCCCCCGATACGCTTATATTGAATGATTCTCTCTCTCTTTATAATAAATTTGAGTAGAACTTTTGACGTTTTTCATAATATTAGCTATCAAGAGCGCAAAATGATATATTGTCGATCGCAAGAGACAGTTGAAATCGACAATGCGCTCGAATTACCCACAAGATTTTTTCTACAATCGAGGAGTTCACATATTTCCAAAAATTTATTTAATTTGATTAATGAAAATTAAAAGTAGGGTTTTTACAATTTTAATGACAATTCCAGACGATGAAGAAAGTCTAGATGAGTTTGAAATTGTATGTTCCGCCATTGTTACTGATTCAACAATTTGCACTTAGATGATTCACCTTTACCCAAGATGTCATCAGCATACATGACACAAGATGAATTCGCACAAGGCACAAGGTAGCTGACAGCCGCCTCTGATTGACACATACGCAGATCGAATTGAGCCAAAAATAACTACGACGGACCTTGGCAAGATCCCATGTTATGTCACATAAGGAATAAGCCCGAATCAGTGCTTCCCCTTTACTTCTCTCCAAAATTATTCATACTGGTCCTGGAGGATGTGGTGAAGAAATTACCATGGCAAAAAAGGTTATCAGAATAGCCGGTTCGTTCCTTAGTCATCTGCGTTTCGTTGACGATATCGTTCTCATTTCAAGTGATTCAAATGAACTGGCTGAAATAGTTGGAGAACTACACCAGAAATTCGAAAAAAGCTGGCCTCAAAATAAATATCGTGTAATAGAAAATAATGAGCCACGCAATAGATAAAATACAGTTAGAAAATGTCACTCACTATATCTATTTGGGACATATCTCCTTGGGAAAAGAAAACCAAAAGACAGAAGTAACGAGAAGAATAGCGATGACCTGGGCTGCATTTGGAAAGTTATCACCCATATTTAAAAATCCGAAAGTTCCTATAAATTTAAAGAGGCAAACTTAACACTCTTTCAATTTACCTGTTGTCACTTATGGGATGGAAACAATGTATTTGACTACCCAGAGAACAAATACGTTTAAAGTGGCACACAAAGCCACGGAACGTGCACTGCTCAACATCTTGAGAAATAAAATTCTAAATTAGGAGGCGAGGAGACGAACTGAATTGAAGGACGTAATGGAAGAGGTCACCGGTCTTAAATGGAGGTGGGCAGGCCATGTAGCCAGACAGAACCCAGAGAGATGGATATTACGGATATTTTAATGGAGACCACTAAAAACAAAGAGAATTCGAGGAAGACCACAATACAGATGTGTGAACCGTATCAGAAGAACGACGGATATAAACTGGGAACATCAAGCCAGAGCTATAAAAAAATGGAAATGGCTTATGTCCAGGAGTGGATGGTAGGAAGCTGAGTAAGAAGATAAGTTGAAATTTAGAGAAAGCAGCCATTTTCAATACGGCCGCCTTCTAAAATCTTTGCGGGCTAGTCATTGCTTAGAGATAGTGTAACGTGTGTTTGGTTGACATTTTTTCAATTGAAACAAACATTTGAGTGAAGTTTCAAGGGATAATCAGAACATGAAGAAAAGATCACCAATTATTTGAATATGTAATAAATACCAATTACTAATTTTTTTAACAAATTCTTACTTCCTTCCAACAAAAAGATATCTTGAACAAAGCCCACTGACAATACGAAAAAGACAAATATCTACATAAATTCAGAACTTATTTACCAAATAATGATTGGTACGAATCTTCACATACGATGCACACCTCTGCAGGGAGAATATCACAAAAGATGATGGATGTACTCTAAAATTACCCAGTGAATCTGTCAATGCTCCACAAGTTACAATATAATTCCAGAATTTCATAATACGATGTGTTAGGCAACAAAAACCTTTGATCAAATACATCTGGATTGGAATAATATTTATTCTCACATAAAATGCAGGATAGACACATCTACGTCAAGAAAATATCAGTTATAAGTTACAAAACATGATGGAAGTAATTGAAAACTATACTGTACATTATTACATGGGCGAATTGGAGGGGACTCTACCGAGATGCTCAATGGTCAACATCTTGAGATATGAGATTCGAAATTAGGAGGTGAGAAGACGAACTGGATTGAAGGACGTAATGGAAGAGGTCACCGGTCTTAAATGGAGGTGGGCAGGCCATTTAGCCATACAGAACCCAGAGAGATGGATATTACGGATATTTCAATGGAGACCACTGAAAACAAAGAGAAGTCGAGGTACACCACAATACAGATGTGTGAACCATATCAGAAAAACGGCGGGTATAAACTGGGAATGACAAGCCAGAGATAGAATAGTTATTAATGTACCAAGGGTATAAATAGATGTTTATGCCGTGAGTCGCCCGAGGGTATACACATCTGTTTATGCCCGCGGTACATACAAACTTTCATGTCATACTAGTTCGTTATTGCACTCCAATCACAATAAAAATCAGTATTTTAGTTATTGGGTCCGGTGAACTATAGGGAGACACGAATTTTTGACTGATTTTGCGAAAAATCAATAGTACTCACCTATTTTGAAGATTATCCGTCGAAAAATTTGCGGGTTATACACAATTTACAGAGAAAAATCCAAAAAAAGATTTTTTTTCGTCACGTAAACCATCACTTTTGGATTGAATATTTTATACAAAAAAACAGTTTAAATGTATCGCACTGTACAGGAAAGTGATCAACAATACATATTCTCACAAATTATAATAAAATTTCAGTTAGTTTGCTGACAATATTATTTAAAGTACCACTTTTATAAATATATATAATTGTAAGACAACAACTTTGTATGTGAATAATTTTAATGACAGATTTGACAGATACCTTTTTGTGAAACGTAATGCGTAACCAAAACCATAAATCTAAATATGAAGTCTCTAACATTTTCTTTTCATCATTCAGTGCGAATGAGAACATTTTAAATTTGTTAGGTCATTATAAAAAATAAAATTGTTTGAACCATTTAATTATAAATTAATATCACGTTTGGTTCTCTTTATTTTATACTTTATAATATACCAATATACCATGAAACCCAAACTTGAACATTTATATCAGTAGGGGTGCGTTCACAAACCAACGTCTTGAGTGTAAGAGTTATACTTAGGTACAAAGTGACCGTTCATTAAACATTTAACATATATCTCACACTCTGTAATACAGCGTTCATAAACGCACCACGGGAATCGCCGAAAGTGTACTCTTAGTTACCCGCTCAAGATCGAGGAAATTATTACCCTGACATGCGTAATTCGTATTACACAAATGTTCTTGTTTATAGAGGTTAATGCGTCAGTAATTGTTATTCTGTGGGTTGAGGTTAGCTATAAGTTTCCATCAGCAGAATATTTTCAAATTCCATTGGTAATAATGTTAAAGGTTGAAACACTCCACAATCCCTGTTTTCCGCAACCAACGTAAAATAATTTCAATGTCAATATCAAATTTGGACAGTGTCGACCTACAAATAGGTAGGGCGCGCGCTCTAATCGTTCAAGTTGGTTTCTCCCTAGGTTTCTACCCGGCGTTTGACTGACATGTTACCCTGTCAGAGTTCTCTCCTCACCTCGCCAATATATTATGAATGCAGTCTAGCGTATATATACAGATATGCAACCAACAAAACAGAATATGATACTTTGTAGCATGGTTGCCAGCTGTAATTGACTACTTGAGAATCATGGTATTTTTTACATTATTATTAAGATGCGAAATCAAATATCATTCAAGAAGGGGAAGGGAATATAATCATTGGATTCATCCTTCGCGCACATCAGGTTATTCAATAAGGGAGAGGGAATATAATCATTGGATTCACCCTTCCCCTTCTTGAATAACCTAATAGGGGAAGGGCGAATGCATGCATTCGCCCTTCCCCTATTAGGTTATTCAAGAAGGGGAAGGGTGAATCCAATGATTATATTCCCTTCCCCTTCTTGAATAACCTGATGTGCGCGTTACAAAGTATTGGATATTTTTCATAAAGGGGAAGGATGAATGCAATGATTATATTTCATTGTCCTTCTTCAAATACTCAATATAAATATATCATCATATATAAATGTGTTTATAATTTCATTTATTTTCTTGAGTTCAGGTTAAATTCATTCAATCAAGATATATTTTAATCAAATATTTGATTTCGCATCTTGATAATAATGTAAAAAATACCATGATTCTTAAGTAGTCGATTACAGCTGGCAACCATGCTACAAAGTATTGTATTTTGTTTTGTTGGTTGCATATCTGTATATATACGCTAGACTGCTAGAGTGCATTCATAATATATTGGCGGGGTGAGGAAAGAACTCTGACAGGGTAACATGTCAGTCAAACGCCGGGTAGAAACCTAGGCAGAAACCAACTAGAACGATTAGAGCGCGCCCTACCTATTTGTAGGTCGATACTGTCCAAATTTGATTTAGACATTGAAATTATTTTACGTTGGTTGCGTAAAACAGGAATTGTCGAGTGTTTTAACCTTTAACATTAATACCAATGGAATTTGAAAATATTCTGCTGATGGAAACTTATAGCTAACCTCAACGCATTAACCTCTATAAACATGAACATTTGTGTAATACGAATTACGCATGTCAGGGTAATAATTTCCTCGATCTCGAGTGGGTAACTAAGAGTACACTTTCGGCGATCCCCGTGGTGCGTTTATGAGCTCTGTGTTACAGAGTGTGAGATATATATTAAATGTTTTATGAACGGTCACTTTGTACCTAAGTATAACTCTTAAACTCAAGACGTTGGTTTGTGAACGCACCCCTACTGATATAAATGTTCAAGTTTTGGTTTCATGGTATATTATAAAGTATAAAATGAAGAGAACCAAACGTGATATACATTTAAAATTAAATGGTTCAAACAATTTTATTTTTTATAATGAACTAACAAATTTAAAATGTTCTCATTCGCATTGAATGATGAAACGAAAATGTTAGAGAATACATATTTAGATTTATGGTTTTGGTTATGCATTACGTTTCACGGAAAGGTATCTGTCAATTCTGTCATTAAAACTATTCACATACAAATTTGTTGTCTTACAATTATATATATTTATAAAAGTGGTACTTTAAATAATATTATCAGCAAACTAACTGAAATTTTATTATAATTTGTGAGAATATGTATTGTTGATCACTTTCCTGTACAGTGCGATACATTTAAACTGTTTTTTGTATAAAATATTCAATCCAAAAGTGATGGTTTACGTGACGAAAAAAAATCTTTTTTTGGATTTTTCTCTGTAAATTGTGTATAACCCGCAAATTTTTCGACGGATAATCTTCAAAATAGGTGAGTACTATTGATTTTTCGCAAAATCAGTCAAAAATTCGTGTCTCCCTATAGTTCACCGGTCATAAAATCACAATAATTTTTATATGTATCAAAGTTAGAAGTCAAAATGAACGAAGATTTTGGAATTCCTGACGAAATTATTGAAAAAGCAAAGAAAGCAACTAAAAAATCTTTTGCCGAAAAAGTATAAAGAAGCTCACGACATGGAATACGAAAAATTATTAAATTGGATGCGAGAAAACTACGTAGAAGATGTTAATGAAACTGTGTTGCTTGGAAATTCTGGCGATCTCGCTAAACGTTTTCTCCGAGGTCCTTGTGGTCCAAATATTCCATGTTAAAGAATACTTTGATAGTAATTAAAAATAATAACATTGCTAGTTACCATAAGTTAATGGAATATTTGAAGCAAACTTCAAAAGGCTACAAACCAAAGAAGTCTAAAATTCTGTCTAGAGAAGATGTTTTAAAATTTATTCATAAGGCACCGAACGAGACGTTTTTAATGAACAAAGCTGCATTAATGTTTGGAATATTTGGTGGATGTCGACGGCAAAAACTTGTGAACTTGTTAGTTACTCATGCAGAAGATAGAAAATCGGTTTTTGTGGTAAATGTACCAGATACAAAGACCGATAAAAAACGCATTTTTACCATTGTAGATGAGGGTGAAGTGAACAGTTTAAAGCTAATAAGAGATTATATGTCACTACGGCCACGTGGTTGCTCAGAAAAAAGGCTTTTTCTGACCTATAGACAGGGTCGATGTACTGTACAGCCAGTAAAAAAAAACACGTTTGGAAAAATCCCGTCCATTATAGCGAAATATCTGGGTTTAAGTGATCCTGAGAAATATACAGGTCAATGTATGCGTCGATTTCAGCAACTCTTCTTGCACAGGCTGGAGCCGGTATGACCACGTTGAAGCGCCATGGTGGATGGAAGAGTATGTCGGTTGCTGAAGGATATTTAGAGGATAGTTTATCTTCAAA
This sequence comes from Galeruca laticollis, assembly GCA_963921935.1. Classification (NCBI taxonomy): domain Eukaryota; kingdom Metazoa; phylum Arthropoda; class Insecta; order Coleoptera; family Chrysomelidae; genus Galeruca; species Galeruca laticollis. The sequence continues at coordinate 154,651,043 of OY998177.1, forward strand.
AAATGAAGTTTCAAGAATGCTGGCAGGTGTACCTTCCGGGTCTGGCGTGTCGGTACAGAAATTTGATACTCAAACAATGAAACATGAATCGTTTGCTGCAGGCAACTTAACTATCCCCGGATCTTTTCAAAACTGCCAATTTTATGTTAATTCGTCAAAATAAAGTTCATCGAATGTACTCATATATTACTATATTCCGTTTTTTTTTTTTTTTTTTTTTTTTTATTGAAACATGTCGCATCCACCAAAAGGTTATTAGCGACAATACAATAATATAATAACATTAGATCTTATACAATAAGTTTATAGATTCTAAATAGTCTATGATTCGCCTATGATATTGACAGTCTTTTCCGAGGAGAACTTCCAAACTGTTCGGAAAATTATTTGTTGCTCGTTCGACTGTGTATTTTGGACATGCAATAAGGACATGTTTTATGCTATCTAACGACATTACACGTTGTACACATCGGGGGTTCACTATTTGTGAATAAATAGGAATGAGTATATCTTGAGTGACCTAGTCGAAGCCGCGTTAATACAACTTGTATTTTCCTATTTTTAGTAGTAGGTTGCCATGGAGATATATTACTCTTTACTTCCCTTAGTTTTGAACTGGAATTCGACCACTCGCGATCCCACGCACTATACACTTTCATTTTAAAGAATGCTTTTAAATCACTAGCAACGCTTCGACACTCACTTTCCGAATTAATATTAAAGATCGCATCACGCGCACTAGCGTCTGCTTTGTCGTTGCCTTCGATTCCAATATGCGATGGTATCCATATAAACTTAACGCTTCTAGAATTCAACTCGGCTTCCAGTAATTCAGCCTTTATTAGTTTTCCAATAGGGTTTTGTTGGTATATTTGCTGCAAACTTTTTAAAGCACTGAGGGAGTCGCTAAGAATGAGGCTGTTTGAAAATGTCAGCGAGTTTGCGAGTTGGAGAGCTTTGTATAAAGCAAAAAGTTCAGCAGAGAAAATACTGAGGCTGGGAGGAAGTCTGTATTGGGAAATATTCCCCGAATTTACAATGGCAGCCCCTACCCCTGTTTCACATTTTGATGCATCAGTGTATATTTTATTGCAACCACTGTATTGTTGTTCCAAAATTAAATTAAATTTATCCCTTAATGTTGCTGAGTTTACTTCGTTTTTGTTAAATATACTTAGTGTTGTATTAATAAAGGTTAAATAAAAAATTATTTCTCATGTCCGCGCGGGATATATATAAAGTGAACTTTATGCCCGCGCGGGACATAAAGTGAACTTTATGCCCGCACGGGCATAAAGTACGACATTAGATAGTTGGTAACTAAGCAATAAAAATACAATAATGAACTAGTATAACATGAAAAAATGGAAAATCATGGAAATGGCTTATGTCCAGGAGTGGATGGTAGGAAGCTGAGTGAGAAGATGAAGATAAGTAGAAATTTAGAGAAAGCAGCTATTTTCAATACGGCCGCCTTTTAAACCTTTGCGGGTTAGTCATTGCTTACAAATAGTGTAACGTGTGAGTTTGGTTGAGATTTTTTCAATTGAAACAAACATTTGAGTGACGTTTTAAGGGATAAACAGAACATGAAGAAAGGATCACCAATTATTTGAATATGTATTAAATACCAATTACAGGGAGAATATCACAAAAGATGATGGATGCACTCCAAAATTACCCAGTAAATCCGTCAATGCTGCACAAGTTACGATATAAATCCAGAATTTCATAATACGATGAGTTGGGCAACAAAAACTTGTGATAAAGTACAGCTTGGTTGGAATAATCTTTCTTCTCACATAAAATGCAGGATAGACACATCTACGTGAAGAAAATATTAGTTATAAGTTACAAAACATGATGGAAGTCATTCAAAACTATACTGTACATTATTACATGGGCGAATTGGAGAGGACTCTACTGTGAAATATGTGCACGATTCATTCAAGGAGAGGAAAGTGATAGGGTTTACGTGCGTAAAGTGACTTGCACAGTTCTCTTACCATTATCATAGCTTTCCTTATTCATCATAACTTTTCGTTCTAATTCACAGTCAATGTCTCGTATAATACATTGAATGTTATATTTTGGAGTTCTGCTGAAGAATAAACATTTACTATAGTCAATTTCTTGTGTTTTCCTCTACAGCCTACATAGCATATCCGATAATCCTTCAAATTCGAATACACTTTCCTAATTAACATTGGTCATTGCAAATCCTGCCCGTAACTTTTTGTTTTTTCCTTTGCTACTGAAAAATACGTGTGCTATTTTGTTTCTGCTTTTTATCTTTTTGTTCCGTTTCTTATCGTGCTATAACATCTATTTTATTTTATCATTTCGTCAGTCTCGAAATCGCTTGATATCGTTAATCGTTGGATTAATAAATATTTCCAGGCGCTTCCTAGTTGTAATGAAAACTTTCTACGCACGTAAGTACACTTTGTCATATTTTAGAATAAATCTCACGATTAATGTACGTATTACTTTCTCGAAGACACTGAATTATTCTACGCACGTTCAATGATATCGTTCAAGTTGCTGTGACGTCTATATTTCCTGTGAAAATGTCACAGATCATTTGCTCTTACATATTCCACTACAATTCGCAAAAGAGGCGCACAAATAATAAAATCTTTCGTTTTTATACATCGATTCGGACGGTGGAAGAAGTTACGTAACGTAAAAAGGATATATAGTTGATTTACTAGTCATCCCAACGTTTGGATGTGCATATACGGTAATGCATTAACAATATAATATATGTGCTTTCGTGAGGAACGAATTTTTATCAGAGAAAATAATTTATATCTTGACCTTAACGTTATAAGAATATGAAATGAATTTTTGAAATCACTGTTCCACTAGTTACCCGCCCTAAGATAATACGATTTTGATATATCTTCAGTCACATAATTATAGGTCAGTTTCATTGTTTATCTAATTTTAAAGTGAATGTATTAAGTTGTCCCAATACTACTCAAAAAAAAATCTGAATTTACGTTGACGTAGAGGTGACAATGTATATCTCCATCGAGTCGTAGTATACTCTTCAAGACAGTTTACAAAATCCTCTGCGTTTGGCGCAAACAATCTATCGCGATGAGTATCACCTCATTCTTAAATCAATTCCTTTACGAAATCAATTGTCATATTTGAGTGACTCAATATTATATGAGAATATAATAATAATAACGCTTATTATCGAAAGATAAATGTTTTATTTAGCAAAACTGTGACATTACAATTGAACACATAACGTCAATGGTTGTCAAGGTAATGTGAACATGTAATCACCTCATTCTCCCTCGCAGCAGAAGAGTCCATTGAAGACATAGTCTTCAAGATGTTTTGGAGGTCTTCTGTTTCTTCTAGGTCGATCTTCATGCGTTACTCCTTGACCTGGGGTTGGAGGATCTTGAATATATGACCTGGAAGGCTCACAGAAAGGGGCAGGCGAACAAAGAGGAACAGGTGACTGAAAGGCCTGTGCAAGGGGCGGAGAAGGTGGTAGGTCTATTGGATCCGGGCGTTCCAAATTCAATTCTCCACTAGGGGCCAGTTCTTTGAGAGAGACTGTAGATTCACGTCCGTCATCGAATCGGACATGGGCATATTGAGGATTGGCCTCGATCAACTCGGCTTCATTCACAATATGGGGTCATATTTACTGATTCTGTTGCTTCGCCGGACAAGGACAGGTCCAGGTTGAAGTAACCAGGCTGGAAGAATCGTGCCATTAGGCGATCGTCTCGGATGAATGAAGAACCTCTCGTGTGGAGTACAGTTTATACTAGTGTTCAGCAACGATCTTCTTGAGTGCAAGGCTTCCGGTAGAACGCTTTCCCAATGGCAAATCTGCAAGTTTTTGGTTTTCAGACCAATATTGATCGATTTCCAAATGATCTCGTTGTATCGTTCAACCAGACCATTTCCGGCTGGGTTATGTGGTGTGGTCATGCTGGTGGCAACGCCACGTTTATGGAAGAATGAAATTATTTCCTATGAAATAAATGAAGTTCCCCGATCTGAATGTATGTAGCTAGGCATTCCAAACACCCAAAATAGGTCAATCATACACCGTATTACAGTTTCAGAAGTCATGTCCTTGCAAGGGTACGAGAAAGGGAAACAAGAGTATTCGACGACAATGTTGAGTAAATACCGATTGTGGCTGTTAGAAAGTAAAGGGCCCTTGAAGTTAATATTAAGCCTTTTCAACGGCGATGTTGCTTTAATCAGATGCTGGTTGTTATTTCTCTAGAACCTTGGTTTGACAGCAGCGCATGTAGGGCAGGCAGCGCTGATCTTTTTAATTTCATCTATTCCGTAAGGTAAATTTTTGCTTTTAACCCAGTGGTACATCCTTGTAATACCAGGGTGGCACAGTACTTTATGGAACTCATAAAGTGTGTCCTGAGTGTGTAAGGAACCGCAGACGCGTGAAAAAGCGTAGACTGAATTATTTTCAACACCAGGCCTATACAGAATGTCGAAGGAGTAGGGGGATAATTCAAGACGCCAGCGGTGGCTCTTGTCATTCTTTATTCTGCTTGTAAGTTGGGAATTATTGAAGATAAACGACAGAGCTTCTTGGTCCATGAGCAGCTGAAAGTGTCTACCTAGTAAGAAATGACGCCACTTCCTCAACGATAGAACAAACTTCCTCAACGATAGAACAATCGCTAAGGCCTCTCTCTCTCTATAGCAGAATGCCGTTTTTCGTTATCGGATGAGGTTTTTGATAAAAACGCAGCGGGGCGCCCATTCTGACTAAGAGTAGCCGCTGCAGCAATGCCCGATGCGTCAATTTCAACTCTAAGTGGTAGATCATCTAGAATTGTAGTGAGTAATGACTTGGTTATGTCTTCTTTGATTAGGCAAAAATTTCCAGCTACGGGCGAGTCCGGTAAAATAGGAAAAGATTTGCAGTCAACCAAACTCCTTATCTTGTCGGAATATCTTGAGACCCATTTTGAGTAATGAGAGAACATCCCTAGTGCGCGTTTCATAGCTGAAGCGTCAGACTTGTTAGAAATTTGATACCCAAGGAGAGTTATTGTATTTTGAGAGAATCTGCATTTATCTAGGTTCAGCGTTAAATTATGTTTCTTTGCTGCACTTGGAAATCGTTGAAGGTTCCTATCGTAATCATCTTGCCCCCTTCCACCAATCGTAACGTCATGAAGATATGCATATACCCCATCAAGACATTCTTTCCTTATAATATTGTCAATGATCTTCTAAAATCAGGCTACTCCATTTGTTACCCCGAAAGAAATGCGACGAAATTGGTAGAGTTCCATTTGCTTCAAAAGCCGTATAGTGTTTTTCCGAGTCTAGTATCGGTATCTGATGGTATGCATTTTTTACGTCAAACGTGCTGAATACATCGTAATTTGCTATAGTTGAGACTAACTTCTCAATATTTGGTAAAGGGTAGGCGTCTAGTAAAGTGAATTTGTTAATACTCTGAGAGTAATCTATTACTAAGCGTTTCTTGTGATTTTCGTTTCTCGTTATTAAAACCTCAGCTCTTCAAGGTGATGAATTCTCCTCTATGATCCCTTCACGAACTAGTTTCTCGACTTCAGATTTAATGAATATTTCATCAGCTTCGGAAAAACGGCGAGATAAAGAGAAAGAGGGGGTTTGGAACCACCGAATTGGAGTCGAACTGAAGAATGGAGTTTCATAATGTCATGCCCTATAAGAATGTCATAACATAGGCTGTGTATTACTAAAAGCTTACTTTTGGGGTATGATTCTCTTTGAAAATGAAGGTTTGCCAAAATGTACCCATTAATTTTAGATTGGAGGGAGGTTCTCATGATGAATTTTGAATTTATTCCTCTTGGCATAAAAGTAGTCAACAAAACTGTCAGAACTACCAGTGTCTACAAGGATGCTGGATGGGATATCATTTATTCGTCCAAAACGACTGCTCTGGAGAGCCTTCCTAGAGAAGCGGCTGAAGTGATAGTAGCTAGCAACATAGAAGCGGATGTCGACGTACTCTTTGATCTGAATTGGCATACCTTCTGGAAGTGGCCCTTTCTATCACAAGATTTGCAAATTGCTTCTACAGCACGACATTCGTGTCTAGAACGACGTCTGGGTCCACCACAAAAGTAGCATTTTCCATGTCGAGATTGCTGAAAAGTAGAGGCTGGATTGAGTGTAGATTTACAATTACCTAATCCGTCAGAGGCTGGAAGAGATGTAGGAGTTTCCAAACTATTACAGTTAGAATCGGAAATATAGGTTGTTGTTTTGTAAGATACTGCGAGTTTTTGGGCGGATTCTAGGGAACGCGCTATCTTTTCCACTTGCTCAAGATTCAGCGTGACGTTTTCCAAAATGCGTTGTCGGATTAGAGGAGAGTTGAGGCCGCTTATGAATGCATCATGTAGATACTCATTACAGTACGTCAGCGCATCTACAGATTTGAAGTCGCAGTATTTGCGTATTGCTTGGAGGGCCTGCAAGTATTGGTCAACCGACTCTCCATTCTGCTGTCTTCGATTCGCTAATAGGTGCGTTCCAAAGAGTTCATTGGCTTAGAGCGCAAATAGTTCTTTAAGAACGTCAATGGCCTCAGTATAAGTCTTACTCTCGGAAATGAATTCGTAATTTTCGAATGATAAAAAATTAACCAATACCTTTTGAGCGTCTTCTCTTCGGGTACCTTGGATTCCTCAATGAAACTTGTCAGTGTTTGAAAGAAGTATTTCCATTCTTCAGCGGAAGTTGGCGAATCAGGCGATCCGTTGAATTTTTCTGGTTTCAAAATTTGGCTATCCGTCACGAAGCTTGTATCGAATACAATTTTTGTTAAATAAATTGTCGTATAATAACCCTCAGATATCGAAAGATAAAGGCTTTATTTAGCAAAACTGTGACATTACAATTAAACAAATAACGTCAATGGTTGTCAAGGCAATGTGAACATGTAATCACCTCAGACCACATACCTTTTTCTAGAATCTTTGGAATATGTGTATGTTTCAGTTGGTGGCGGATTTTACTTCCAAATGTCCGATACAAGCTACATTTGCTTCGTGATAATATGTTTTTGCCAAATAAACTGTCCCACAAAAGTTAAGCAAGTTCATACATTCTGAGATTGTGTTTTAATAAATTACGATTTTTGGTCACCAAATCTTCATATGTTATTGGAACATTGAACGTTTTTTCTTTTATATAAGAGATTGGTAACGTTGTGTTAGCATGAAAATAGTGTTTTATCGTCGGATAATGATAAGTGCAATAAAATAAAATTCACAAAAAGGATACAAAAGTATTTGTTGTAGTGAAGAGGCTTGGTGCGTAAGAGAAAACCCGGTAAGAATATCTGACGTTAATATTCAAGAGAATGAGAAAGGTAGTTTAAAATAAACAGAATAGTATATTAAGTACCAAGTGTCAAAACATTTACTTTAGTCACGAGTTTTACTAGGCACGAGTGAAGCGAAGCGGAACGAGTTCCTTGTGAAACTCGTGACTAAAGACGTTTTTAACACGAGGTGCTTACTATACTTTTTCTTCGCCACGGGAAGGAAAACATTATATTATATTTGAATTATATTTATTACATGACGGACGATGACTGACAGCTGACTGATAAATCAAATGACGCAGAATAATCATGGAGCATGGAAATTTACATACAAAAGATACACTTGATTTGACGTTTAAAAAACGAAAGATAAACGATATGTGACTTTTCGCATTTTGAACACTAGTGTTTAGAGAGTCGTTTTGTGCATGTCAAACCCGTGTTCAAAGTGCGGTTTTAGTAGCGGAAGTAGAAAAAAGCCGATTAGTGGGCATCACAAAAAAGGAAGAACTTTACGGTAAACTTTAATAAGCAGAGAACTTTACGAAACATTTTAATAAGTAGAGAACTTTACGATAAAGTTTAATAAGCACAACTACATTCTCATCAAAATATGTGCAGTGTTGCCAGATGGCACGAAAAATCGGTAATCTAAGGAAGCCTAAAACGAGTATAGGTAATCGTTTGATATAAAGTCTTCTGAAAGTTTCCTCCGAAGAGTTCATCTGAGAGGTTTTCCTTTCGCGGGAGCACATTGATAAAAAGTCAGTGGGAAAAATAAAGCTAATAAACTAACAAGAAAACTATGCATAGTAATGACGCCTCCACAGATGAAAGGAGGAAAATGAACGAGAGATAAATGGATGATGGCTTGATAAAAAGCAAAAGGACAGGGGATCACACCAGTAAAGCAGTATAATATGAAAGAAAATGAATTAGATATGATGCACGAGCGAGGAGGGAAGAGTATTCAAAGAGGGTTTAAAAAACTTCTTAAACCAAAATGTGGGGCTAAACATTTATCCAAAAGCAGTGAAGAAATTAGTGGATAGTTCATGCCTCATTGAATTAAATAATGAAGAAGACAAGCAAGACATCATGATCAATAATACAAAACTACAATATACAAATCAGAATAAAGGGAATTAAAATGATGATCTGACAAAACATGAACGAGAGAAATAGAAGGGGCTAAGAGTATTTGCCAAGGCGAAGAGAGAATAAAAGAAAGAGGTGAAGTTGGGATATAATAAGATAACGGTAAATGGGACAGAGTGGAGATTGGACGCAAAAATGGAAATAAAGTAAGAAAACCATCAAAAACTAAAAATAATTAGGAATAGTGAGAATATGGTCACGAAAAAAGCTATGAAAACGGATTATGAGAAAGGCGTGCGAAGAGAGGTAATATCAAGATAGTCGTGGGAGATAGGTACCAATGCCAAAATAGGAAAAATTCTAGATACATGAGAATAACAAGTGGAGAAAGTAAGCATGAAGTGTCAAATGATAATGGAAGACGATTAATATAGTTCGTTGAAGAAAAAACATGAAAGTAATGAACACAGATTTCAAACGTCAAGAAATCCTTGAAAGAACATGTATGGCATCCTATCGAGAATACACGAATCAAATTCATCATATTTCGATAGAAAAAAAACAAGTTAATAAACGTGAAGACGTGCAGAGGGGCAGATATGGATTCGGACCTCTTTCTGGTAAGAGTAGAAGTGAAATTACAAAATAAAGAAAAAAGCGACAAGAAAGAAGAGAAATCAAATGGATGGGCAATGGAAAAATGCTGCATACAGCGAAAGTAGGAAGAGGAGATTAAAAGAGGTTGACAAAATTAAGGTGAAAGTGAAAATAAGGGTATTATGAAATATGAGATAAATTAGAAAATATAATGAAGGAAGCAAGTGAATCAATAATACCAAAGAATAAACGGCAGAAATAGGAATCATGGTGTGACTATGGATGCAAAATAGAGACTGAAAAAAGAAATTCGCTTAGAATGAGAGCAATATGAACACAAGGAATAGAAGACATAGGAAAATATAAAGAACAAAGAGCAATTTTGGAAAAAACGAACATGCAAAAGAGAGAGATAGAAACATTGGAAAGTACTACAAGCAAAACGAAATGAAAAGCTTCTACACAGAAATCAAAAGGTTAAAAGGTAGTAACCCAGATGGGCCCATAAATAATAAAGAAGGATATCAAGAACACAGAAATGTAATAATGATAGAATGATGGAAATAATATTTTTATGAATTACTGAATTACAATAGAGAAGTTACAGAGCCACTAGGGATCTTAGAAGACCACATAGAGGTCTATGACCCAACCGAAGAAGAAACAGCGGAGATTGTGGAAATAACGAAGAATCACAAAATCCCAGGGTGAAATGCGATAGCCATAGAGAACATCAAGTATGCGGGGAAAGAGTTCACAGAGAAAATTTTCGATTCGCTTAAGGATATTTGGAAAGAAGAGAGAATGCCAGAAAATTGGGAGTATTATTCAAATTCATAAAGACGGCGATAAAACTGAATGTAATTACTATAGGGGGATGGCTCTGGTAGCCATAACGTATAAGATAATAGCAACACTTATTGAAACATGGTTAGAAAATATGATTGAACCGTAAATCGACGAATATCAGGCCGGATTTAGTAAAAGAAGGGGAATAATGGATCATATTTTCACAATTAAAGAAATATTTACAACATGCTGCGAATATAATATCCCGACAATAAAAGCCTTTATAGATTTCAAGAGAGCATAAGACTTTGGGAAAGAGATAAACTAACATATATACTAGGAGAATTTCATGTACCCTCGAAGCTGCAGAGACGGATAATGATGACGATAAAGCACACTAGCGGTAATGTACGATTAAAAGGAGAAGAATCAGCAAACTTCGGAATCAACACATGCTTCAGCAAGGGAATCACTGTCAACGCTGCTCTTCAATTTAACACTTGAATCAATTTTGAGGATTGGAATAATATACTAAACAAATGTCACCAATTAATTGCATACCCGGATGATTAGGCAATCCTCACAAGAAACGAAAAAGAACTGGGGCGAATAATGAAGATACTAATAGAAAAATGTCAGAAAATGGGACTACATATAAACCAAAAGAAAAGCATGATAATGAAATTCGAAATTAACTGAAATGAAAATTAGGAGGTCCTCAGGAGAATTCAAATTTGAAAAAGTGGAAGAATATTATCTAGGAGTAGGTAAGGATAATAAATAAATGCGAAGACGCAAAAGAAATGGAAGTAAGATTAAGCAAGGGGAATAGAATCTCTAGAGTTTTGCATAACCTGTTATGATGGAATAAATTATCTGAAAGAACAAAAATAGGAATATAAAATACCATAATGAGGCCAACGGTTTTCTACGGATGTGAAACATGGATATTAAATCAGACCACGAGAGAAATTATATGGAGTTAGGAAAGGATGGTAGAAAAATTATGGATGGGAAAACCGGAGACGAATATTAAAGAAGAACTAATGCAGAAGTGTATGACATTTACAATGAACCGCAGATAGAAATGGTAGTAAAATCGAAGGAGATGAAGGGACTGGGACATTTGGAAAGAATGACAGAAACTAGGACGGTGAACATCAGTTACAGCTAAACAACGCCTCTGCATACTTCAAATAAGGTCATAGAAGTAGCATTGATCGATTCAAGGCTTTTTGTATCTGATCGAAAGCATGCTCGATGGAATTGAGGTCTGGCGATAGAACGCAGTGCCGAATGCAGGATACTATGGGAGTCCAAAGCGTCTTCGACTACTCTTGCAGGATGCGTTCTATCATTATTGTGTAAAAAGAGTAAAAGTGGTCCAGTAGCAGCATGAAACAAACGTATAACATTGTTTTACTGTTTCGATCTTTACTGTGTGGAATCTATTCATGGTATTTCTTTAAATGAAACTTACTGTAATGAAAAAGGTATTCTAAAAGATTGACAATTGTTTCGATATTACGATGATATTTTTACCATTTTTCCATTATATTGTGGAATTATTTAGAAATAGTTAGTTTAATTAAAAAAATATAACTTTGTTAATCACCTATACGTAAATCTGTGCTGTCATGTTCCATCGAGGACTAAGAATTATGTATGACCATTAATACAAATGCCTTCCTAAACTGCAACTGTAGCACCTCTGGACGGATGAACTTCCTGCACTTTTCTTCAATTACTGCGCACTTGAGAAATACTTCATACTTGAACGAACACGCCGACTATAAGGAAACCGTCTATATCTCGACTCATCTGTGAACAATACGGACCTCTTTTCAACATGCCAATTAACATGTACATTAGCCCATGCCAATCGAGCACGCCTATGAATTTGTTTTAATGGAACTCATGTTCTCGACGACTTTTAAGGAGAGCTTTGAGTGAACCGCGTGTAATCTTCGACGTACTGTTTCAATTGGAACCCAAGCACCAGATTCATTCTACAGACGCTGTTGCATGATCCGACAAGCTGCAACGCGAAAAATTGCCCGCCCGTTGAGAATATAATTTTGGAATACCTGTTATGGGTGATATCTGCTGTAATCTTTGGACGAGGAGGCTATTTCTATAAGAATTGCATTGGCGAGTGGAGGTACACCGCAAAACCTACGGGCCGGCGGCCATCACCACCGAAGTAGCCATTAATTATCAAGCGGCCACCTTGGAAAGGAGGTTGAAAATGTTCCGCAAACAGTTCCAGTGAAGGAACTCAAAAATCTAGGGGGTTTTCGTTACCTTTTTTCTCTTCTTTTCCCCTTGAAACTGGTCCAATATTGCAGGCCTCGGAGGCGTAGTATAGCTGGGATTTTTCCAGAGGCTTGATCTCCTACCCAACTGGACCTATACCAGGAGGGATGGCGTTTTAGAAACGCCTTCATCGAGGGATTCAACTACGGTATGCCGTAACTAGCTGTAAAATTATTTTTCTCCCATTTCGTCTCTTAACTAGTAAATTTTTTGAATTATTTTTTTAAATAGTCGCCTTCAGCGTTTAAACTTTTTACTCCCTTCTTTAATTAATTATTTTTTTTATATATACATCTTGCTATTTCTTTCAATAATTTCATTCATTTATTTACTTTTTATATGCATTTGTAGAAGTTTATCTTTGGATAAATAGATAAACTTAATCAATTTATAAGGTACTGGTATACCAACGGTGCGTACCTTGGCCTTACATATATTTTTTAGTTGTTGTATTTTATACATTTTTTTGATATACCATTATTTGTTTGCCGTAATCATCATTCGGTCTGTATATTAGATATTAAATTATGAATTTGAAATTGTATGATTTTTAGTTCGCTTGGTGATAGACTATTTGCCTCATTATTGCAGATTTTTTTGAACATTTGTACACGAACCTGTAACTATCTGTTTCCTTTAAATGTTTGATTAAGGATTCTATCGTGAACTGAATTGTAAGATCCTCTAGCCTTCAGCTCATAGTTATTTGTATACTACTGGCACTTCAACCTTTAGCTGGATCCAGGTTTTTTATTGATATAAATTGTCACTTGTAATTTGTAATTTCTTGTTAACTTGGAAAAGAGACACTAGGTCCAGTAATAAATCGGAGACATGGGATATTTGCTGTTTTAATTATAAAATCTTACCTGACAAAAACATTTAAGTGTGGAAAAGTGTATTAACCCTCTGAGGAGTTGGGGGTTAGTTTAAAGGAAGATTTGCACATTCAGTATAATACAATCATTCATTCTTATGTATGATCCAACAGATCATGATCCAATAGTTTTAACATTCAAGTTTCCGAATTCTCAGCTCTCTGTAGAAAGTTAACCTATATATGAAAAATTTATAAATTTAAAAACTTTGAGAAATGAGGTGAAATCACAAGATTGGAGCATGATCAATATAAATAATGATATATATGAAATGACTGAATCTTTTATATCTACTCTTAAAACATGCATTGGAAAAAATACCCTTGTTCTGAAAATAGCTGCAAGTAAAAAAATTAAAAAACCATGGATAACTACACATTTATTAAATGAAATTACCCAAATAAATCAATTATACAAAAAGTTAAAGAAAAATCCCACAGATGATGCCCTAAAAGATTATTACAAAACATTTAAAAACAAACTTATGAAGTTAATTCAAAAATCCAAAAAGGAGTATACACAACGATTGATAGAACAAAATCAAAATACGTCCCAAAATATGTGAACGTGTATTAATAAATTGTACGGTAAGGTTAAATTTGAAACAAAAATAACAGCAGTCAATAGACACAATGAAATTGTAACTGAAAAGTATGATATAGTTAATGAATTCAATAAATTTTTTAGTTTAGTAGGAGAAGCTTACGCTGGCAAAATAGAAGCACCTGATGATTTTAATGAACATATTTCTCAACTAGATAATACTATGTTTCTATATAATACAAATGAAATTGAAGTACAAAATATGATAAAATTACTAAAAAATAGAAAATCTCCAGGTGTTGATGGTTTGCGAGCGGAAACTTTGAAAGAATTATCAGACTTAATATGTAAACCTCTATCTACTATAATAAATATATGCTTTTACAAGGGTTATCATCCTAAGTGCCTGAAAACTGGTATGATAAAACCTTTATTTGAGTCAGGATCTAAATTAGAAGTAGGAAATTACCGTCCAATATCTTTGATCTCTTCGGTGTCAAAAATCATCGAAAAAATACTAAAAAGCAAAATCTTCCACTTATTAAACAGATACCTGAAAGACCGACAGCAACATGTCATCAGTGAACCGAGGACAGTAACCTATGGGGTACCAATAGGTTCTGTTCTCGGACCACTATTGCTTACAATTTATATAAATAGTTTATTGAATATAGACTTGAAGGGTACAATAACGAGTTTTGCTGATGACACTGGGATGTTGTACAAATCAGACTCTTGGGCAAATCTAAAACGAATGGCTGAAACCGATTTCTCTTTGATTAAAAAATTGTTTGCTTGTAATAAACTTACCCTCAACATCGACAAAACCTACTATTTGCCATTTGAATCCTACTCGAGTACCCTGCCTGACATGGGAAATCTCAAAATCGACGATATGACGGAAATACCAGAGGCGCAATATGCTAAATATCTTGGGATAATTATCGATAAGAATCTTCGTTGGGATCTGCAAATAAATAATATTGCAAAGGAATTAAGAGGTCTCACAAGTAGGTTTAAATTTCTAAAAGGATTTTCAAGCCTACCTCATCTAAAGACAGTGTATTTTGCACTCGTTCAGTCACAGTTATCCTATGGCATCCTGGGTTGGGGGAGTGTGTATGATAACCATCTAGAAAAAAATATTGATATAAGACAGCTCTACTGTCAACGAATAGCTATTTTTAACAGAAAAATAAAATTCGAAGAAATTGAACATCAATACAATACGTGGACTACAGACCATAATATAGTAAAAATACCCAAATGCCAAAAAAGTACTAAACGGCGATTCTTTGATTACATAGGAGCAAAACTATACAACTCAATTCCACATCCTGTGAAACAAATAAAAAAATTACATATATTCAGAATAATAATTAAGAAATGGATTCTTAGTAAAGAGCGACACATATTTAGAAATATAGTAAATAATCTCTGAAAGATACTTACCCCTATATTACAGTTATTTTTTCTACTCTAGATTTTGGCTTAGATTATAAATATTGAACTTTACGTTTATTTTAAATATTAGATTTTAGAACTTGTGTATAGATATATGTATATTATTAATACTAAACTTTACGTTTACTTTAAATATTAGATTCTAGAACTTATGTATAGATTGAACATAGCTGCACACATAAATGCATCACACACCAGCTCAGGTTCTTTCCTATTAGAGCTTCTGTGATTATTTATGTAGTCTTGGGTGCTTGCCTAAACTTCTCTGGCGCCCTATTTTGAATCCGACATAAACATAGAAGAATCCACCCCTTCTTCGACTCGAAATTAGTCGACTGACAAGCACAGAATGGTCTACGGAGCAATCTGACATCTGAACGAGCACTGAGGTACGTATGGTAGTGATAAAAAATCTCGTTTACTCAAGTAGTCAGATGTTCTCAACGGGTAGACACAAGGTTTGTTCTCACACGAGTCACAAACCATCAGAAACATTCAGGATTCTGCGCAATCCATTTCTCCGCATTCATACATAAGTTTCTGATTGTTTGAAAACAGCTGGGCGATGTTCACACATGTTCAACTGATGGTTTTCCAATTGTCCAACGTTCAGCTATTTTCAAACAATCAGAAACTTATGTATGAACGCGAAGAAATGAATTGCGCAGAATCCTGACTGTTTCTGATGGTTTGAAACAAACCTAATGTCTGAAAACGATCTTATGGGGGATGCTAACTGTTGGTCGTCCACATCTAGGTCTTTCATTCACATTTCCAGCTTCTCGATATTTACTGAGAAGCCGCGAAATGACACTTTCTCAGATTTGGAATACATCCACAACTTCTCTCTTAAGACTACCCCCCTCAATCATACCAATAGCCATATAAGCTTCATCCGCATTAAGTTTACGTCTAGGCATATTTCATAACAAAAATCTAGATTACAAATCACAGTTAACTGAATAAAGAGGAACTAACATCTGATGTAAAATTGTTGAAAATACAAAAGGAAACAACTTACATTAAGCTTAGAAACGTATCCACTCGGAAACACAAAAAATAGTTAGGTAGCAAGTAAACATTCAATATAAGACAAAGACTAAGCCTGGATGAATGAAACAGTTAATAATTTTAAACATAAATCCAATATTTGTGAACTTCCCTTACTTTTGTGGCGAAGATTACTTGAAATATTGCGATTCTGCCTCTTCCAATCGTAAATATAGTATGTGGAAATTAAGCCAGTTCCAAGTACACATTCATTCAGTCGAAGCTGAATTAATTTTAAGGTTTCCGCAGTCCGATATTGGATGTATATGATATAAGTGTATAGCTGTGCCACCTGCAAATGTTGTGAACATGTTGTCATCAATAAATCATATACAAAGTGAATGGATAGTTGGATTCAAGGCACTACCATGTGGAATAACAAATGAAATAAGATTAGGATTGTGAGTTTCACCACCTTGGGAGAGAGATTTTTTGTATTTATTCTAGGTAGTATCTGGAGAGACAATTACAGATGCCAACAACATAACAGAAGTATGGAGACAATACTGCGGAAAACTTTTTTCTACGGAATAAAGCCGAAGACCATGGTTTATCAAAAATTGATGAGGTAGAAAAAAAGCCCCAATCTTATGATCCGATGTAAAAAAATCCAGTCACTAGTAGATTTAGTTTAATTTTAAGTATGGTCAGTGGCAAGTGAACTTGAAGGTCGTTAAGAAGTTGTAGGAAGGTTATTGTTCTAAACGGAATCACGACGACTGCTTGTAAATATAATAATAAATGCGATTCAACGATATAAATAATTTAAGTGTAGTAAGATCGACGGAGATCATCGACTGTTTATCTTCAGTTTTTAATAATATATATATATATATATATATATATATATATATATATATATATATATATATATATATATATATATATATATATATATATATATATATATATATATATATATATATATATATATATATATATATATATATATATATAGGAATTCCTTACGTTGAAAAAGGGAGAGTTCATTGTTAACTAGTGTCATGTTAGTAATGCATTTTGTATAAGTTATCTGTGGTCAGTAACTTTGTTAGAAATAATATTCAATATATTATCCCAGTGATTTTTGATAAACTATGATATAATTTATTCTCACCGATTAAGGGTAAGCGTTTTCTCATCGATAATGGTATAATGGACTGAGGACTTAATACGAGGAACACTTGCCGTTTTAATCACCACGTGGCGATCCTGCAAACAAATGGTGATATTCGACGATAATAAATGGATCCTGACAACTTATGGTAACATACAAATGGTAAATAGATCCTGCCAACTAAGATAAATGGACTCTTCGAACCGATAATAGTGGAAATAAATGGTAATAATTGGAGCAAGTAAGTGATAAAGACGCATCCGAACGAGAAAAGTATATGGTCTTTTATCTGAATTTTGGACCTTGAAGGAGTACAAAACATGAGGTACAAGAAACTGGTACGGTCAACAACAATTTTATAGTGCAGCAAGAGAGTTTTGCAACACAAATAATGACTGCATTGTACATAATAACGGTAGCATTCATTTTAAAATTGGTATGGCCCTATGGAAAATTCACCAAAGAGGCAACGATTAAGGCCATAACGATGAATGCCATAACAGACGCGACGAAAACAATTATAGCAGCAGGGAGCTTCGAGAACACACAAGAAGTGCTATCTAAGCTGGTATCAGTAGAAGACATAGTAATGTATTTCAAAGACAATAGGAATTTCTTCAGAAAACTATATTTCAACTATGGGAACAATCAAAGAAGAGGAAACAACAGCAGAATGTATAACGGTAATTCTCAAGGAAGAAAATTCAGACAATACAGCCAACGAAACGGGTATAACAGATACATAGACTACAACGTGGACAAGAAATTTAACAGGCATAGCAATTACAATAATCGTACTAATAACAAAATAAGAATATGTGAAATAGGAAATGAGGAGTCAAGCGTAATTCCGAAACAATTGGGGTTTTGAATGCTAAAACAAATGACGAATGCAAGATTTCAGAATCTTTACGGTATATTATTTAGATTTATCACTTTCTAACTTTATAGACATTCAGACAAATATATCTGATAGTATTTATAAGTTCATATTGGATACAGAGGCAGACATTTCTTTGATTAAAATTTCTAAAAATTCAATTGAAACTGACAATAAAATAAATATCAAGGTGATAACAGAAGGCTTAGCTAAAACTCTAGGTCAAATAAGCATTAATCTTTATATCAATAACATAACAATAAATCATTACTTTCACGTGGTGGAAGAAAATTTTCCCATACCAGCGGATGGGATTATAGGCAGATAGTTCATGAATAGATACAATTGTGAATTAGATTACTCACAATCAGAATTACACATAAATTGCAAGGCTAGAA
Source organism: Galeruca laticollis (assembly GCA_963921935.1). NCBI lineage: Eukaryota > Metazoa > Arthropoda > Insecta > Coleoptera > Chrysomelidae > Galeruca > Galeruca laticollis. The sequence goes on from OY998177.1 coordinate 154,669,515, forward strand.
ACCAAGTAACCATACAGATTTTTGGTAACCCAGAATATGATACATTAGCAATACCGCCTAGATGCGAGGTGTATAGATTAGAAGAAAACTTTAACAATTTGAGAAAAGATACAGTAGTAAAACAACAGGAATTATTACCGGGAGTATTTATAGCTAGATCAATAATATCAGGGAAAAATCCATATGTAAGAATTTTGAATACAAATTACGAAAGTATTTCAATAAAAGCTAAGGACATTGAAGTTTTGGATTTAGATTTGTTTGAGGTGTACACAATTACGAATGATAAGAACAATAGAATGGAAGAGCTTAGAAAGTCGTTAAATTTAGAAGTACCAGAGTATGTCAGGAATGATTTGACGAAACTATGTGAGAATTATACAGACATATTCGCTATGAAGAACGATATTTTAACGCACAATAATTTTTATCAGCAAAATATATTAGTGAAAGATAATACGCCAATATGTATGAAAAATTATCGCACTCCACATTCGCAAACAGCAGAGCTTAACGAGCAAGTAGAGAAACTTATAACCCAAGGAATAGTAGAACCCTTAGTGTCAGATTATAGCAGTCCAGTAGTGCTAGTCCCGAAGAAATCAGTAAGTCATGAAAAGGCGTGGAGACTTTGTATTGATTTTAGGCAGTTAAATAAGAAAATAGTCACGGACCAATTTCCTTTACCCCGTATAGATGGAATTTTAGACCAGTAAGGCAGATCAAAACGGTTTTCAGTCTCAGATCTTATGTCAGGTTTTCATCAAATACCTTTAGAACAATCTTCTAGGAAGTACACTTCGTTTAGTACAGAAAAAGGTTCATTCCAATTTACAAGATTACCCTTTGGATGAAATATAGGTCCTAACAGTTTTTTAAGAATGATGTCAATAGCATTTTCAGGCTTAACTCCAGATAAAGCATTTCTCTATATGGATGACATAGTGGTCACAGGAATTTCGGGAAATAATAATTTAAGCAATCTAAGAAAAGTATTCGACGCATATCGTAAATTCAATTTTAAATTAAATCCACAAAAATGCCAATTCTTCAGGCGAGAGGTTACATATTTAGGTCACAACTTATCAAATGAAGGTGTTTCACCAGATAAAGCAAAATATTCAGTCATTCAGCATTACCCAGTACCCAAAAATGCTAGTGAAGTCGAAAGATTTGTTGCCTTTTGCAATTATGACAGACGGTTCATTCCGAAGTTTGCAGAAATATGCATTCCATTAAATAAATCGTCCAGGAAAAATGGGAAATTTGATTGGTCGGAGGAATGCGAAAACTTATTTCAGGTCTCAAAAAATGCGTTAATCAACCCACCAATATTAAAATACCCAGATTTCAATAGACAATTCATCTTAACTACAGACGCTTCAAATAGCGCATGTTCAGCAATACTAAGTCAAAACTACGAAGGGATTAACCTACCCTCGCATTCGCATCCCGAGGCTTTAAGAGTTATTAGCAATTCATTGGGTAATCACTCATTTTAAATGTTATTTATACGACACACCACATTTTATAGTAAAAACAGATCCTAAACTACTAACCATTTATTCGCAATGAAAGATCTGACTTTGAAATTCACGAGAATAAGACTCGATTTGGAAGAATATGATTTTGAAATACAGTATGTTAAAGGAGAAGCGAATTACGCGGACAGTATATCAAGAATATCCATAGAAGAACTCAAGAATTTGTACATAAATAACTCACATGTCTTGGCAATCACAAGAGCACAAACACGCAAGGAGACCTTTCGAACAGAAAAAGATCTCAAAAATAAAGAGGAAGCAGAAGAAAAGCTAATAGAGAAACCTTCAGTAATAAAAATTTTAAATAATCTAGAGGCACATAGATTACCAATTTTACATTTTGAAAATAACCGTATCTCGTTAAGGATGAGCATTCGGATGAGATATAAATTGAAATTTAGTCAAGCCTTACCTACTGGAATACACAACTTCGACTTAGGACGAACGTTGAAAAATCTTGATGAGCTTTCGGTAAAATTTGAAGTAAAAAGAATGAAGATATACGCAAATGATGGTATATTCAAAAAGTGCACAATGGAAGAATTTATAGAAGAAGGGCATAAAAGGCTGAGAAACATACGGGTATGTATCTGCGGAGTACCAAAGACGTTACAGCGGATAGAAGAGATTCAAGCGATTTTAGATTCATAACAATCCAATGTTTGGAGGATACGTAGAAAACAATAGACTATCAAAGAAATTAAGAGCGAATTTCAGATGGAAAAACATGGAGAAAGATGTACGGAAGTATGTAAAGAATTGCCCCATGAATGTCAAATGAATAAAGCGAAACCCAGTCATAAGGAGAAATTTGTCATCACGGACACATCTATAAAACCGTTTGATATTATATACATAAACACAATACGTCCTTTTGTAGAAAGTAACAATGGAAATCGTTATTGTATTACAATAATATGTGAATTGACAAAATACGCGGTCATGATACCAGTCAGTAACAAAGAGGCAGCCACAATTGCAAAAGCTATATTCGACAACTTTATACCAACTTATGGGTTAATGAAGGAAATAAGGACAGATCAAGGAACGGAATATAAAAACGAAATAATGAAGAATTTAACAGAACTTATAGGAATAAAACACAATTTTTCAAACAGCATATCATCACGAATCAATAGGCAGCTGTGAAAAACTGCACAGAACGTTCAACGAGTACATAAGAAACTTTGTCAAGGATTCTAGGGATAACTGATGTGAGTTTGTAAAAATGTTTTCATATTGTTATAATACAACACCTAATAATTACTATATATACACTCCATTCAAATTATTGTACGGTAGGAAACCCAACATTCCAGAATGTTTAAATTCAGAAATTGAACCATGTTTCAACTTTGAAAGGTATGACAAAGAATTGAAATATAGATTACAGTACGGGCATGACAGAGCTAGGCAGTTTTAATAAAAAATAAGTTAATTAGAGTAAATAAAAGCGAAAAAAAATCTTCATTCGTAAATTTTAAGATAGGAGATTCAGTAATTTCGAAAAATGAAGAGAGAACTAAGTTCGATCCTTATTATTTAGGTCCATTTAAAATAACGAAAATAATAGGAGTAAACTGTGAGGTTTTATCTCAAAATAATAAAAAACAAACCGTTCATAAGAACCGGTTGTATAAGTAAAATAATGATAATATTATTTATAATCAAAGTGATGTGAGATTGTAAACAAACAATGCAGTGTTTAAAAATATGACTAGACAGTTAGTGAATAAACAAACTAATACCAAAACGTTATATTGAGTATCGAAAAACGATCCCTGATAATTTTTCTCTTGTGAGAGGGGATGATGTGACGATCCGAAAAGTCCCTATTAGATTTAGTTAGTTTAATTTTAAGTATGGTCAGCGGCCACTGAACTTGAAGGTTGTTAACACGTTGTAGGAAGGTTATCGTTCTAAATGGAATAACGACTGTTTGTTGATAAAATAATAAACGCGATTTAACGATATAAATAATTTAAGTATAGTAAGGTCGACGGAGATCATCGACTGTTCATGTTTAGTTTTTAATAATATATATTGGAATTTCTTACGTTGAAAAGGAAAGAGTTCATTGTTAACTAGTGTCATGTTAGTAATGCATTTTGTATAAGTTATCTGTGGTCAGTAACTTTGTTAGAAATAATATTCAATATATTATCCCAGTGATTTTTGATAAACTTTGTTATTATTTATTCCCACCGATTAAGGGTAAGTGTTTTAACATCGATAATGGTATAATGTACTGAGGACTTAATACGAGGACCACTTGCCGTTTTAATCACCACAACCCGCCGTAACAATAAAAGCTATGGGCGAGTTTGGTGTTGATGCAATCCACTTGCTATGTGTTGAGACTTGGCAGACGGAGATATGGCCATAAGAATGGCGTGAATCGGTGTACATGCCGCTACACAACAGAGAATCCCCTACAAACCGTAGTAACTACATAACAATACCGCTTATGTCACATGCAAGCAAAATTCTGCTTCATATCATAAACAACCGTTTAAAACCTTTCTTACTTCGATATAAAACAGACATATAACACACAGGATTTATACCAGTAAAGGAAACAAGTGAACAAACCCTGAATGTAAGATAAATAATAGAAAAAGCATATGAATTTAATGTAAAAATATATTTGTGCTTTGTCGACAACAGCAAAAAATTTTACTGAGTAAAGTGGAAGAAATTGTTGCTTATCTTGGAGAATATGGGAATACCCAAACAGAATCAGCAGAGAATATCGTCTTACGTTGAACAGGAAGAAGACGTAAATTATGATAATTGACTGCAACCCTACCAATGTTAGACAGATCGATGGCTTTGAACTCATTGAAAAATTTTATTACCTAGGATCACTTAGTACAAATAAAGGCGGTTGTGACGAAGAAATCAAACACAGACCGGCTATAGCCCGTAACTCAACATTAAAACTAAATCGACTATGGTAAGGCTCTGCAATATCTCAAAGCAACAAACTGAAATTATTGAACTTAATCAATCCTAACGCCACATATGCCTCTGAGATCTGAACTTTGAATATGGCCAATCCAAGAAGAATAGATCAGTTTGTAATGTGGGCCTACAGAAGAATGCTGAGAATCTCATACACAGAACATGGTACTAACCTGTCAATTTTTAAGAAACTATAAATCACCACATGGCTTTCAACCAACCATATCTACGGTAATTTGGACACATCTCAAAAAGAACGAATGGGCTGTACAAACTTATTTTGGAGGGAAAAATCAATGGCAAACGACCAAGAGGAAGGTCACCGACGCGCTGGGTGGATCAACCCAAAGAAATCATTGGTGACGGTCTGCAGGTAGCTTCTCTTGCAGCTCAAGACAGAGAAGGATGGAGAACTACGATCCGAGCAATTGAGGCATGATATCACCATACTCTCTCGAGAGTAAACGGACAAGAGAGAGTGTGTCTGGATTCTGAAGCTATGAGTGGGTCATATAGGAGATAGTATTCTGCTGTAAACATTCATCACAAGCTTGGTATACAATTTTTATGTGTGTGGTTAAGTTGACAGTAATAATTAAAATATGTTAGTTACCTGCAAAATAATTGAATAATGGTGAATACTACTGACACTTCCACTTGTTTGAAAATATCAAATAAAATCTTCTTTTGAAACGAACAAACTATTTATATAGCTATGTGTCACAATGAAATATTGCATTATGATACTTCTCTCGAAAAACCTGATGGTGGTTAGTTTTATTGTCGATACACACCACCTCACGAGGCATGCGAATAGAATGAGAAATGCATAACCTATAAGTAAAAGGACACGCTCTCTCGTACAGAGACGTTAATATGAATAGAATACGACACGACTGATATTTGCTTCTCGTAAGTATGTAAGCACCATAGAATCCTTAATTATGCCATCTCCTAATTGCAAATCCAAAGCTCAAGTATTCTACGGTATCGCAGTGAACTATAAAATGATTATTATACTCTTCGAGGTCTTCTTGAACAATTGTCGATAGGTGAATGCTACTAATACCTTTTCTGAGGGAAATGTAATTGAATATTATTCGGGGTATATAGCAAGGAATGTGCGTTTTTTTTAAAAAACTGTCAAAGTTTGTTTGATAATACTTTAGAAGATTCAGGGGTCTAACTGTGACTGTTTAAATTAAAAATATGTCAGGAACATTGATGGATTTATATTCGAAACTAAAATACTTTATTAAAATACCGGAGTATGAGAGTATGGGAATAATATAGATCTTTGATTCTTCATTATTATTTTTTTGCAGAAATATTTCCCATTTCTTCGAGGTTTCTAAGCTTTTTGTGGATTTGTTAAGTTCCGCTCCAGTATTTCAACGTTCAAATCTACAATCTCTCGCCGCGTGACATCACTTCCCACTTATTTCAGGAAATTCATTTGATGTAATATTTTTATGAGATAGAAGTTGCCATTGTAGCTATAGAGCAAAATACATAAGAATGCTATAGAAATACGTCTTGGTTACAGGATTGGCGTAAACAACAACGACAAGAAATGCTTATATTATTCAAATAAACATTGGCTATGTTAATCTGATGCCCGATTTCACAAACCAATTCTTAACGTTAGATACGTAATACCTAAATCGGATTTTGGAATTGCTAAACCCAATTTACGTTTCACCGCGCGCTAATAAATACTTAAGAATAATAGGAAATATATAGTATTTTCACTCCTAGGTATTATTAAGTGCGTGGTGAAACGTAAATTGTATGTTGGTAGGATTTAGGTATTACCTTCTTCTTCTTCTTCCTGCTGTGTATAGGCATCATTGCCTGTTTTTCTTCACATCATTGCCTCTGCTCAGTCACCTGGGAGGTTTGTCACTCCATCTTTTCCTAGGTCTTCCAAGGCTTCTTTGTCCTGCTGGTGATTTGTCCCTTGATATTTTCACAATTCGTTCTCCTGTCATGCTGTCAATGTGCTCATTCCTTTCTATCTTTCTATCCAGTACCCAGTCATTGATGTGATCTATCCCGCATGTTCGTCTTATGTTTTCACTTCTTTCTCTATCCATTAGTGTTCTTCCCGCTATTCTTCGAACTATTCTCATTTATGTAGTCTCCAGTATCCGTTTCGTTTTAGAGGTCTCAGGTCGGGTCTCTGCTGCATAGGATAATATAGGTCTGATTGCGGTCTTGTATATGCGGGCTTTGGCTTCAGTTCGAATGTATTTATTTCGCCAGATTGTGTCATTTAGGTATGCTGCTGCTCTTGAGGCTCTTGTAGCTTGATTTCCTACTTCCGTCTCCACGCCCCCGTGTCCAGATATTTCGATTCCCAGATATTTGAATTTCATTTCCTGGTGTATTATTTTGTTATCCACCACAAGCTTACATCTGATCGGCGTCTTGGAAGTAACCCTTGATTTTGTCTTTGCCGCTGATATTATCATATTGAACTTTTTTGCTGTTTTGTTAAATTGGTACAGTAGCCTTTGCAGATCGTCCTCGTTCTCCGCCAACAGTACCGCATCGTCTGCATAGCACAGGATTTTGACCTCTCTATTTCCCATTTTGTATCCTCTTAGTTTGCGTACTTGTTTTATGATTTCATCCATCACTATGTTAAATAGGAGCGGGCTGAAAGAGTCCCCTTGCCTAATGCCCCTATTTGCAGGTATCTGTTCAGTTAGGTCACCATTTATTTTCGCTTAGATCGTATTTTTTGAGTATATATTTTCGATTATTTTAATGATATTGTATGGTATCTGTCTATCATAGAGAATGTGTATTATGTCTTTTAATTGTATTCGATCGAAGGCCTTCTGCAAGTCAATGAAACGCATGAAGGCCGGTCGATTATATTTGATCGATTTTTCCGTTATTTGTCTTATGACAAATATTGCGTCCGTGCAGGATCTTCCCGATCTAAAACCATGTTATTCATCTGCTAGTGAGATACATTCATTTATTTTATTTGTTATTATCTTTGTGGTTAATTTCAGCGTTGTGCATAGTAGATTTATTCCTCTATAGTTCTCGGGCATTTTTTATCTCTCTTTTTGAATAGTGGAATCGTAATGCTATTTCTCCACTCATCTGGTATCCTGTGTAGGGCAAATATATTTTTGATTAGGGTTGTTAGTTGTTGGTTTAGCTTCTCTCCTCCATATTTGAGTAATTCGTTGTTGCGATGTTATCCGGACCTGGGCTCTTTTTTTTTAGTTTTTGGAGTGCTGTTTCTATATCTTCTTTTTTCATATTAGTCTCATCACTTATTACTATCTCTGGTGTATTTGGCTCGGTTTCGGTCTCTTCTTCCTTGTATAGTTCTTCTAAATATTTTACCCAGGTATCTCTTTCTACGTGTCTGGTTCTGATGAGTTCATTTGCTTCTGTTCTCTGATTTCTTATTAATCGCCAGATTTGTTTTTGTAACCCATAGAAGTCGCTTTCCATTCTTTTGGAGAAGGTTTCCCAGTAGTTTTCTTTCGTTTGTCTCACTAGTGTTTTTGTATCGTTACGGATTCTCTTGTATTCTTCATATGCTTCTGCCGTTTGTGACGACATCTAGTTTAAGTACGCTTTCTCTTTCTTTTTGCACTGTTCTTTGACCTTGTTGGCGAACCACGGTGTTTTGTTCGTTCCTTGTTTTTTTCGGTCTTATAGTCCGAGTTCCAAGCGATTCACTTGCTGCTTCTATGATATTTTATTTCAATCTCTTTCAACTGTTGTTAATGTCACCATTTTCTTATATCGGGTTTTTATCGATTTTTCCTTTTAAACGGTTTTGATATAGTTCTTTTATGGTTGTGTCCCACATGTATTCGATCTTTATTTTTTCTGTGTGTGCTCTTGGTTCTCTATTCCTTCCCATGTTAAGTTTCATTTTGATTTTTCCAATAAGCAAACTGTGGTCACTTATTGCATTCGCGGAGTTTAATGTCCTTACTTTTTGTATCTGTGCGGGGTGTATATGTCTATTGATTACGATGTAGTCTATTGTTGATTGTTGTCCCCGGGAGTTACGGAAGGTAGATTTGTACTGTGGTTTGAGATCAAAGGTGTTATTGATTCTTAGATCACATAGCGAACATAGGTTCATCAGCAATTCCCCATTGTCGTTCAATATATTTTCGTTAAAGCGTTGTTTTACGCCTGGTATCACTTCGTCACAAATGCGTGCGTTGAAATCTCCAAGGATTATTATCGATTCATTCTGTGGTAGTGATTCTGTAATATTTTGAAGTTATTCATAGAAACATTCTCGCTCTTGTTTTGGCTTATTATCTTCGGGTGCATATATCGATATTGTATTTAATAATTAGGATTCTGTTCGCAGTTTAACGATTAGTATTCGAGATGATGTATATTGACATTCTTCTATGCTGTTTGTATATTTCTTGTGTAATGCCAGTGCCACTCCTTCTTTCGCACGTTCGTCCTTGCTGACTCCACTGTATATTACCATGTAATCGTCGTATATTACCTATTCGTATTACCTGACTTTAGGAAATGGTTGGTGAAATCGGGCATGAGTGTCTATGAGACCCGTGTAGTTTTTATAGAAAATTCGAATCAAGAATATTTCAAAAAGCTGCATAATTCATGCAGCCTGGAAATATTCTCACTAAATCGAATTATTATCACAGAAAACAGCAGTTGCCGAGTGACGCAAGTACACCCTCACAAAAACCACCACACCGAAGAAGTCCAATACAAACTGTCTACGGCATGTGAATGTCAAACCATGAAAAGTCACACTATATAATACAGTATTTTTTTTTCATACAATATGTCAATTTTCAAATAGCCGAAAAAATAGAAACGCGTCCACCGATCAAGATAGGATATATTGTCGGTTGACTCATGTCACTGAGGTGATGCTACTGTAAAATTGTCACCCTCATAGCTGAGATACAGGTACCCTCGTTTTAGGTAGTTTGTCGGTATATATATTTTTGCATGATCGGTTGTTTTCAACTATTTAACATGCCCGTTTCCATGACAGTAAGTAGCATTTACTGGTGTTTCAACAACTTATCGTTAGCTAAATGGTAAGTAAATTCAATAGAAAATGTGAATATAAGTTAAGATAATCTTCAAAGTATTTATTAATATTAAAATTAGTAGTACCGTTTGTTGCATTATTTAGACCAAATCCATTTCTTTTGTGTTTGTGCGGCCTTTGCTATACTAATTGAGACTGCTGCAGGTTTTAAATCTTGTAGCACTGTGTAGCACGGTCAACATTGAAGGACATCCTATATATAAAGATTTCTAATAAAGGAATATGTGCAACTATAATATACTGCGTCGTGTGATTCATAGTATTTAATCACAACAGAGGAATGTTGAAATACTTTGTTAATACGAAACTGTAAAGGCAGATAGGTTTCAACTGTTTGATAAAATTTAATTATTAAATTTTTTTGTTGTTAATTTTCGTTTCATTTATTATTTATAGATTAAGGTTCAGGTGCGGGGTGAACAATTTGATATATTTTATTTAAGCGTTTATCGTGTTATTAATAAATAAATAGTTTAAACGTTCAATTTATCATCAGGTAAATGAAAGCGTGATAATTCTACATCGAGTGATTCCGATTCAGATAGCTCTCACGTTTGAGTGGGGAACCCGAAGAGGTGGGTACATCCCAGGCTAGGGACACTGCAGATCGTGCCATCTATAGAGCCTGTCGAGTAACTTAAATCGGTAGATTTCAAAAAATTTCAAAACATTAATGAAAACTGTAACGTCGTTAGTAATAGGTCTGTTCCAACCGAAAGAAATACCGTTCTAGTACCGTAAAATCTCAGTAACGCAGCAAATTTGATGTAAATTACACAGACTTATTATATTCACTAATCAGCAGGTCAACTGGGTCTGTATCGTAATTGTACGGTTTTTGTGTTGGTTGGAACAGACCTAATAAAATTTGATTGATTTTTATAACTGCATATGCCTCGTGTTATATTGCTCGTCACAGAAAACTGACTCGTATTTTGTGTTGCTGGTCGAGTCATTTTCGTTTATCCTGTTTGCTGGTACGCAGTGGGAATAAATCATTCAATTTCACGACGAGGAAACAATGGAGGATATGTCCCCTTCATTTTCGAAAACAGTGTTTCTGAAAATTTGAAAAAGACGGAGGCAGGTTATTAAGAATGTTTGCTTTGCCGTCCCTGTTTTTGATTGTGAGTAATTTTTTTATATAAGTTTATTAAATGTTATTAAATATGTATATATTTTAGATTACTCAATGAAGGGGAATATGACAGACAATTTATTGTTTCCCGTCAAAGAAGAAGAGCCTATACAGGAGACGATCCCTGAAAGACTCAATTATCTGCAATTGAAAAAAAAAGAATTTAATAACATACCTACATTTTTTCTAGATATGCCTTCCAGCCATACATATTATTCTTCAGTTGGAAAAGTTGAAATGCCCACCAGAAAATATGAGAGGAAATTAACAGAAATTGAAGGTAAGTTTTATTGTATTCAATATAACCGTTTTGAATGAAACTTACTGTTTCTAGATAATTCCACAATATATTGAAAAAATGTTAAAATTTCTAAGATATTGACAATTGTTTTTTTTATTAATATTTATTTAATGTCGCCCGAACCACTTAGGTTATAAGCGACAACAGTTAGAATTTCTTAATGGAAGTTACTTATGTTCTACATTAATATACAGTGTATTCTCTACATTAGCATTATAGATAGTTATGTCATTAGTTATGAGTTATGTTCGTTTTAAATTTAAATATCTCTCATGTTAATCTCCTTAAGAAACTCAATAATGTTGTCCATGTTGCTATTGCCTCTGAGTATGTCGGATATGTTCTGTGCATAGTTAAATTTATTTCTGGCGTTGTTGAATTTTTGACATTCCACTAAAATGTGTTTTACTGTTAAGTTGGTTTGGCATGTATCACAATAAGGGATGTTTTCTTTTGTGATAAGATAGAGGTGTGTGTGGCGAGTGTGGCCGATTCGAAGGCGTGAGAGTGTCACTTGCTTACCCCTAGATGGTAGAAAGACTGGTTGTTGTAGCGCGTTTTCTTTGATTTCACTTAGCTTCTCGGAGCACTGCGACCACTTGATTTGCCATGCACTGCGAACTACATTTTTAATATACGATTTTAGATCACTGAGCACTATCTTGTTTATTTGAACGCAAACGTCTTTTGTTGCTGCTTCGCGTGCCAGATGGTCCGCTGACTCGTTTCCACTGACTCCGATATGTGAGGGTACCCAGATAAATACTGCCTCTTTTCCTCTTTTTCTGGCGTACTGGAGTTCGCTGTTAATTTGTTTGTGTATAGGGTTATTGGGATACATGCGTTGGATCTCGCCCATTGAGTCCGTTATAATTGTAAATTTGTTTTGGTTGGATTTATTAATGAGTTTCAGGGCTTCTAGGATTGCGTAGAGCTCTGCATTGAAAATGCTGAAGTTATTGTGTAGTTTGAAATTGGCGTTGTGGGTTTTGGAGAAGATTGCTGGTCCTAATCCTTCGGCTGTTTTCGAAGCGTCAGTGTAAATATGGCGATAGTCGTTGAATTTGTTTATTATGTCACTGAAGTGGTTTTGTAAAACGGCTACTGAGATTTCGTGTTTATTAAATTCCGACAGTTCTGTGATTATTTGCGGTTTGATTATAGTCCATGGTGGGGGTGAGTTTTTGCTGGGATAGTAAATTGAGGGAAAGTTTATGGAGTATTTGTGGAGTAAGCGGTTGAGTCGCTCGTAAAAGGGCGGATGGCATCGGGGGTGAGTTGAGAAGTACAAGTTGAAACGGTTGCTATGGACATTATGATACGTTGGGTTTTTAGGTGTGGCTAAAACTTTGCTAGCATAAGACAAAGTTAGATAGTCTCTCCTGAAGTTTAAGGGAATTTGACCTGCTTCACAACACATGCTAAGAATGGGGCTTGTACGAGAAGCTCCTAGTGCAATACGTAGTCCGGTGCTTTGAATGACGTCTAGTTGTTTTAGGACGGATTTTTTAGCTGAGTTGTATACCACTGAACGGTAATCGATTTTTGACCTTATTAAAGAGGTGTGTATGCTTAATAGAGTTGATGTATCGCATCCCCAGGAAATATTTGAAAGAGCTTTTAGTATGTTAATGGCTTGGTGACAGGCGCCCTTAAGGTTTGTAACGTGGCTTTTCCAGGATAGTTTGCTGTCAAAAGTTAGACCGAGAAATTTTGTTTCCGTAACAAAAGTTAGGTCTTTGCTATTTAATGCTAATACTGGGTTATTTCCTGTCTATTTTTTTGAGAAGATAAGGCATTTTGTTTTTTCGGTCGAGAAATTAAGTCCGCTTGTGTATGACCATTTCTGGAGGTCGTATAGTGTGGCTTGGAGAATCCGTTGGGTGGGTTTTAGGTTTGTTCCTCTTAGTAGAAGGACAATGTCATCCGCATAAAGCCTGCCTGTTACTGGTAAGTGGCAGTGTTTCATGATGTCATTGATTGCTACCAAAAATAAAGTCGTGCTCAAAACTGATCCTTGAGGTACTCCATTTTCTTGAATTCTGGGAGTTGATATTTTTCCGTTTGATCGTACTCTGAATGTTCTAAATTGAAGGAAATTTTGAATGAACTTTAGTAAATGTCCGTTTATGCCCCAGGATTGTAGCTTTTTAATGATACCGAATCTCAATGTGCAACCATAAGCTTTTGTTATGTCACAAAAAACAGCCAAACAATGTTGCTTGTTTATTAGCGCTTCATGAATTTCGAATTTCAAGTCCACTAGATTATCGGTGGTAGATCTGTTCTGGCGAAAACCGTTTTGTTCGGGGATCAGGAGCTGTTTGTTTTCCAAGAACCATCTTAGCCTTCGGTTTATAATATTTTCGTATAATTTACAAGTTGACGAGGTTAGAGAAATCGGTCTGTAGGAGTGGGGGCATGATTTTGGTTTTTGAGGTTTAAGGATGGGGATTATATAAGAGTCTGACCAAGATTTTGGGAAGTGATGTTGAATCCAAACGGTATTTAGGATGTCAAGGAGATATTTTCTCGCACTAGAACTTAATTTTTGGATAAAAATTAGAGCAATCTCGTCTGGACCAGTAGCTAAACTTATCGTGTTAAATAAGGCGTCGTCTAGCTCTTTTAATGAAATAGTAGAGTTTATGCTGTCATTGTCGTTATATGTTACTTGTATTTCCTCTCTTTCATTTCTAATTTTGTATTGTAAAAATTGAGGAGTGTAATTATCGTTACTGGAATTTTGTTCAAAATGATCTGCGAATATTTTTGCCATATCTTCTGCCGTAGAGATCGTTTTGTCTTCGTGTTTTAAAATTTTGATTTCACTGTTATGCCGTTGTCCGGATAGCTGACTAATTTCTTCCCACATGGTAGAGACGGGAGTGTAATGGTTGGTGGATGATACAAAGGTTTTCCAGATTTCTGTTTTACTCTTTTTGGTTTGATAACGTGCTTCAGCTCTGCATTTTTTATATTCTATTTTGTTGTCAGTGGTGGGGGGTCGTCGATATTTATTGAAGGCTTGCTTGTATTTTTTCATGGCTTCGCTGCATTTATTATTCCACCATGGGACTAGGGTGTGAGATTTGAGAGTTTTGGTTTTGCGAACTGCAATATGACCTGCTTGTAATAATGCTTGTGAGAATAGTGAGAAGGTTGAGGCTATATTTCAAGTTATGAAGTTAGGAAGGTCTCAAAGATATTGGTCTACTTGGTCTGCGAAAAGTGTGCAGTTAGCTTGGTTTAATTTCCATGTTGAGAAAGGAGTGGATTTGGCAGTGGAAAGAGTTCGGTTTATAAGTATGGGAAAATGATCGCTGCCATATAAGTAGGGGTAGACATCCCAGTTTAAAGAGGTTTGTAGGGCAGGATCGCACATAGTTGTCGCTGGCTGAGACATATCCGGATTGTATGTTAAATCTTGTAGGTTCTCATGTGTTTAGGATATTTATATTGTTATTTTCCAGCAGTTGTTCGATAACTCTTCCTTTCGATGAGCTGTGTTTAGATCCCCAGTATGGGCTATGGCTGTTGAAATCTCCTAATACGATACGAGGGGACGGGATCTGTTGAAGTAGTTCCTCGATAGCGTGAATTGTGAGAATTCCATTAGGTGGAATATAGAGGTTGCATAACCTTTTCTTACAAGGGTTTCAGATAGTGAAACTAGTACCGATGAGAACGAATAAAAAAAAGAAGAAAAAAGTTCGTTGTTATATAATGTTTAGTATGTTATAGTTTAATGTGGATGTTTTCTGTTCCGTTTCAGCTAAACTTGCCTTCACGGGGGCGTGAAGAGAAATCAGGTTAGCCGACAGTAACATGGTCAACATTGAGGAAGACCCTATATATAAAGATTTCTAATAAAGGAATATGTACAACTATAATATACTGCGACGTCTGATTCATAGCGTTTAATTACAACAGAGGAATGTTGAAATACTTTTTTTGATACTAAACTGTAAAAGGTAGATAAGTTTCAACTGAAATTTAATTCTTAAACTCTTTTGTTGTTAATTTTCGTTTCATTTACTATTGATAGATTACAATTCTTACATTGTTGTGGAAAATATTTTCACGAAATTGTATTATGTTTTGAAGAGAATCCTCTACATAGCTATCTGCTACTGTCGAGGAACGCCAACCACCATGGCGCTTTAATCCAAGAACATCAACACGTAGGGTAATTCAATAATGATTAACCCTTCTTGGCCTTGGATGGCATTTATAATATTGTATAACTTTTCCCTTTTGCAGGCACCGAATATCCCTAATATTATTGCTACCTAAAAATAATGCCTTTTATTTTACAAATTTCACGAGTAATCTAATCAATGTGAATAAATTCGTAATTCCTCATCTGATGCTTCGGTCAGAAATTTTAACATATCGTCGCGTGTAGAGATGTTAGCCTTCTCTAGCCTTTAACCGAAATTTTTTTTTGTTTAAGATAGGCGATTAAAGTGGAAAATAGGGATATATCTGTACGGTATTGATTAATAACTGTTAATCAATATCCACATCCCAGAAAACCAAAACACGTTTTTCAAACGTCGAAAATACGTCATGTTCGTTACGAAAACACGTCAGTTAATGACGTTTTTTCGACGCCAAATTCACGTGAATTTGTCTCATCGAATAAACGTCAACTTCATCACGTACTTTGTACGTCACCTTTTTCACGTACTTTGTACGCAATCTTTATCACGTTCTGTGTACGTTATCTTTATCACGTATATGATACGTTTTTTTCATCACATTTCTTTGACGTCATGGTAGTGACCCCTCAATGTCATATCTAATTCCAGTAGTATAAATAAAACTCATGTGGTACTTTCAAATTTGTTTGTAACATATTTTTCCATTTAAACAGAATTATAAATTTCTAAAAGTCCATACATTTTTATATTGCCCTTAAAAAGTATATTGTTTATTTATATTACACATATAATTATTAATCCTAAAATCATTTGACTTTGAGTGTTATCAGAATCATCAGAATAACAAAATCTGTTTGGGCGAATCCTTTTTCTGACGATATTTTCATCCCCAGAAGAGTCCAAATTTTCTTTCTTTTCGTTGAGCTTTTTGGAGGTTATCTAAAATAAGAACGTGGAAACAACATTGGACTAATACGATTATAAAATAAAATTTCAAAGATATAAAATCCTATAGCCCAGTTTATAGTAAAATACTATAGTTTCTTGAACTCATTTTGAAGTGTATGGATTATTTATTAAACTTACCCGCTTTATACAAACACCTTTTGACGGGATATAATGCCCACGTTGAATTAACCTCTTCGTTTCTAGCTAACGCGCGGTTATATTGCAGCTTAGATGCATATGGAGGCCAATACACTTGAGATCGCTCGGGAGTAAACCATTTATCTAGCACTGTACTTATACTACCATCGCTGAACTCCACTATTACATATGGTAACATTTGTGATGCCATTTCTGTGGGTGATATATATGATGTGATGCCATGCCAAAGGTATAGATATATAAATGTACCATGCAATCAGTCACTGCCACCATCTTTGTTCGCGGAAAGAAAGTGGCAGTGCGCATGCCTTTTTATTTCTAAATCTTGCAGAGATTTGCGCCTGCGCATTGAACCAGTCCTGCGATCGCCTTATAAGCATGTATTGGAAATATCTTATTACTATAGTTACTCTGCTCGTAACTGATGTGTCCCTGGATGAATTCCACGCTCTGCCAGAAATTTTTTTTCAATGCTTTCATGTTTTTTTTCCAAACTCTCAATCCGACTTTAGTAAAAATAAGAATTTGTAAAGGGTTATCATAATTTTTTCAATACTGTAGACCTTCGCGAAACTCGCTATCGGTAAGATGGCCGTATGAGTAGACGTTTTGCCACAGAGTAGTTTTATAAAATCAAATAAAAAAATAAACATTTCCAGCCTGATACCCAGTAGGTATATCCACGTTTGCATAATTTTATTAAGTTTGGAATGAGCTGCACAAAATTTCCTTAAACTTCTATTGAAAACGATAGTTATTGACATTATTCGACGTCTCTTATAGGTCACTTTATTCACTTAATTAAAAACCCGTCGAAAAAACGTGATATAACACGTGAGATTCATAACGTCATAAAATTCGACGAAAAAGTTACGTTTATTCGACGTCACCTGACGTCATCTGGTTTTCTGGGATAATTGTGAAAATTGGTTCTCCTTCTCCAAATGAAACTCCTGTGAAAACTTAACACTTATATTAACTATTAACAGGAAGTAATATTTCGCATTACTTAATACAAAACTATATTTATTCAATGACACTTTGTTAGGATATTTAAAAACCGATAACTTTATTTAAAATGATATTGAACTGTTTATAGAGAACCGTATTATAAGTAACCCGATGCTTGCTAAGAGAATATCGCAATTACTTGAAATTATTAATCGTTGGTGGAGGAAAGGTGAAATAGAATACCTAGTCCTCAAAATTATACAGAGAAGTTAACGGTACTTTGTCTCACGAGGTTCTCGTTCTACTACCTTCTTTTAGACAAGCGGGGTGGCTAGGGGAGAACAAAATTGCTTTTCATTCCCTATTGACTAATGACAAGTACCAGACATTTTTATCTTTTTGAAATTCTGTATGTAGCTCAAGGTTAATGAAGTTAAATATCCTCTCAAATACCTAAGTGCATGGTACCTGGTACCATGGTGCAGCCATGAGCGGCGCAGGTATTTTTTAAAAGGGGATTCAATCTGTAAAATAAACATTGTTTATTGAACATACACAACACCTATAAAATCCTGTTTTTAAATCTATTTCAACCGCTTTAAAAAACTCTTATATGGCCCAGTCTTGTAGATAACTAGGGGAAGGAAACACAATTAGGAAAGAGGAAAAATTGAGAATAACTGAAAAAATTAGGGAAACCAAAGAAGCATTATCAAAACAAAAGGATAATGGAAGAGGGCTCATTAAAAGATAATGATTCCGATTCAAAAAAATAATCTAGAAAAGGAATTAGATACAACATATTCTGCTGAGGACTACTGCGTAGTGTACTATAGCACCAAAAATTTTCCGGGAAAAATTTTGGAAATCAAAGAGGAAGATCAAGAAAAGGAATACAAGATTAGTGCAATGACCGAAAGTGGTCCAAACTGGAAGTGGCCAAATCCACCAGACATTATTTGGCCTGAAAGTGATGAGGTAATAAAAAAAATTAATGAACCAAAGATTTTGAACAAACGAGGAATTTACTGTGTTAGCGAAATGAGAACTCTATAATTGTTACATATGTGCAATAAATACTTCGGATAAATATTTTTTATTTGTTTTCCCAAAATATGGTTTATTTAGTTTTGATAGAATATTGTTATTTATTTTGATGGAATACTGTTTTTATTAGTTCTCAATATTTTCATTTTGTTTACTTTTTACGAATAAATACATGATTTAAAAGACGCCTTTTACTACTAAATACCTAAGGTGAATATTTGGTATAGTGAGCGGTTAGGAATTGGTTATGGGACCTTTGGGAGTGGTCATAAATTGGTTCTTTGTAGTTTTTGCCTTTTAAATTGTATTTATTTCATTTATATGTGATTGATCCGAAATGTACATGACGTATAAGGAAGTAGAAAATTAGATCTATCTCAAACAGTTTTTAAAAAAGCTATAGACCGTTTAGTACATATTTTGCGATACGAGATGTCGAAAATATTTGCTTGAGTGGTCACTAATAGGGCACATTACCTTAATAATTTTACGTTCACAGTGGATGATTTTTAGGCATTTTGGTGTAGAAAAAGGAATATAGGAATTCTATAATAGTCGTAGAAAATATACTATTCCATTCACCATGCCTAAGGAGAGATTTGATTCTATGCAAAGTCAGATCCAAGACCAAATCAAAATTATCTTCGATAAAAATATCCGCATTCTGTTTCTGGATAGGAGCCAAAAACGTTCCTAACCATGGCCCAACGTTCCACCCTCCTCTATGAGAAGGATGACCTTCCAGAAACTCTCCAAATATATTTTTCAGAGTCCAATAGCGCCAATGCCAAACTCGTAACTCAAAACAGCTTCCTACCATCACAAGTCGAGGATATCAGGTACAATCATCCAACTCCCACTCTTAAGCTTCCACTGATAGATCATACACCTCCATTAAACGTCTCGCAGCGCTCTACTTTAAAAGAAGACTTTATCCTCTTGGGAGCCAATCCTAAGAGAGCCAGAGAATGAGATTCAATACCAATCACTTGAACCAAACTATCGACACTCTCTGCTGTCAAGCCTTCCTTCACACATGCACTGAATTTATAAATTTACCTCAAAGGAATTGAGGACCCTTAACTCTCAAAAATGTTTTCAAGGATAGATAACTTTCCTCTGGGCTAATTTCAATAGAACTGCCAATATCAAACTGGAGACACTCCTTAAAAAATAGAACACTAATTATTACGTGTACCAAATATCAAAATAATATACAGGGTAATCTGAAAATTATGGGGTTCGAAATAACTAAGCTGAATTAATAAAATAGTATAAAGAGAGACATCGAAGTGATGTTTATCTATAATTTAAGTAAGGCACTTTCCTAATAAAACGCCCTGTCATCTCTTGATGAATTCACAGTGTAAAGAAAAAACAAAACTCTTTAACGGTAACTACATCATTAATAATCTTCTTCATTTCCTCGAAGCGTTTCAAAACGCACTTATAAACAGCCTTCTCATATACAAATGTTCCTGCAAATGAAATGTACACATTTTTTCATAAAGTTACCTATTCACTAACTAAATACCAACTATCATCAGCCCCTTGACTTTTTATTGACGGTTTGTCAAAATTATTTTGTGGACTTTTTGATGTTTGCCGGTAAAACAACGGTGTTTGTACGAGTACGTACGTTTAAATTCAATAATGGCCACTTTTCCTAGTGCAAAATCCAGTAACATTTATCAAGCCAAGCTTTTGTTCAGATGCTCTTATTTCCTTTTGTTTTGGAAATGAAAAAAGTTTTTTCACTTGAAACAATATGACTTTTGAACTAAACAGCAGATTGTTATGAAATTTTCACAACTACGTTTCTAAAGTTAGAACCCACTAAGAATAATTTCAATTATAACACTTTTGTATTTCTGGCCCCATATCTGTGTTAGATTAAAAACTTATCAGCCATCATATTAGTTAAAATACAGCACAAAAAAGTGAATGTCACCAGTAGCGAGTGTGCATATTTGTATATAGGAATTGATGGTATTTTCCGTAACACACATGTTTTGTAGGAAGCAGCTTCATTTAGAAAATCATCCTGAAATATTTTCATTTCGAAAATATTCAACACAAAGAATCGTGAAATATATTTTGAGAGGTTGTTGGTCTAATGATGTTATGTAATATAAATAACACACAACAGTTTCTTTAACAAAATATATTGACTTAATAATTAAAACAATGAAATGAATTTTACAGTCAACCGTTCTAAAGGACCGTTTAGGTTCTCTTCTTTTTTTTTAGAATGTCATGTGGCCTTGGCCACATAGCAACATTTATTACATATTTCCCTTTAACAAAATAGCTTTGAACTACAAACAAGAGAATAACAAAACAAATTAGTCCATTTTATAATTTTGGAAACGAGAAGGAACTTTTATAACTCTTTTGCTTTTGGTCTGTGTCACTGTTGTTGTGCTGTGGGGCAAGGCTTTAGAAAAGTTAGTCAGAGTTTCCTTACCTTCAATTTTAGATTCCGATTCAATTCCATTTGGGGCAGGAGTTACTGAATCTTCGGAAAGAGCATGTAAACGAGTCATAGGTTCATTAACAGAGTGTCTTAAGTGGAAACTATTTCGTCTCACTTTATTACCATTTTCTTTTTTCACAATATAAGACCTTGGCTCTTGTAACTTCCCCACAACTTTAGCAGGTGGCCACTGCTTTCCCTCCTTAACGACCACATTATCCCCTTCCTGAAAATCATCTCTTCTGACTATAGTTCTGTCATAATAATGTTTATATAGCCGCCTTTTATTCTCTATTTTTTCTTTCTCCTTTCCATGATCTATCACTTCTGGTTTTCATAAACTACTTTTAATCGGCAATTCTGTACGCATGCATTTGTTATTTATAAGTTGTGCAGGCGACTTGTTAGATCCAGAAATTGGTGTGTTTCTGTATTCCAATAGGGCAACTATCGTTTTTTCTCAACATATTCTTCGCTATTTGAACAGCTCTTTCTGCAAGACCATTAGATCTAGGGTAACGCGAACTTGATGTATTAAATTTAAAGTTCCAGCTTTGAGCAAATTCTTCGCATTCAAAAGAATTGAACGGCATATTATCAGCGACAATCTCTAGTGGTATGCCATGTGTAGCAAAAACTGATTTAAAAACAATGACCACAGATGTAGAATTTTTATTTTTTAAAGGAATTACCTCCAGCCACTTTGAAAAATAACACCGCCCTACAAAATTTAAAAAAAAATTTGTTGCCAAGTATTTTTGAACGAATTTAGGGTAATTCAGGTCTGCTGAATTCAAAAATAAAAGCATTTTTTCCAAATTGGCTCTAGTTTTTGAGGTAATGGATACATAATTTTTCAAGGAATTTAGCTATAACATATGCTTTTTATTTTTTAAGAATAATTTACGAACAAGAAATTTACGCAGAAACGAGAGTTCGACCCTGTTTAGTGAGCGTACCACGTGCCGACTGCTGATCACGACTGTCAGTTCAGCGTAAGCAGTTGTTCTACTAAGACTTAGCGTCGCGGTTATTGTGCTTTTTCTACGTATTTTGTGTATTTAGTTCTTATTGCCTACCTAGTGAAGTTATTCAAATTTAATAGACGTCAAGTGGAAGGTAGGAGTACATTTGACGAATATTTGTACCTATATTTTTAACTAAAGTTACTCTTTTTTCAGAGGAATGAGTTCTTCACGCAGAAGCTGTTTGAACAGCCCTAATGTCTTCTGCTACATTTGTGGCGAATATACTGTAGCGAAACAAAGAAAAAATATCACAGATTTTGTTAGACAAGCTTATTTCGGCGTACAGCTTGGAGACCAAGACAAGTCCTGGGCTCCCCATATAGTGTGCAAAACGTGTGTTGAATGTTTACGACAGTGGTCAAACGAAAAAAGAAAAAAGTTTGAAATTTGGTGTGCCCATAGTGTGGAGAGAACCTAAAAACCACCATGATGATTGTTATTCTTGTTTAGTTAATGTTAAAGGTTTTACAAGAAAGGCAAATGGGATTATCCTGATTTAGAATCAGCACGAAGACCTGTGCCACATAGCGATGAGATTCCCGTACCAGTATATACAACACTGCCAGATGTTCTAATGGCGGAAGAAGAAGAAATTAAGGACCAGTACAGTAGCAGTGGAAGTGAATATGTGCAGGAAATACAATCAACACCACAGCAGTTCTCTCAAGAAGAACTAAATGACTTGATACGGGATCTCGGTCTATCAAAGCAAGCATCTGAACTTCTGGCGTCCAGATTAAGAGAAAAAAAATGTCTACAATCAGATATAAAAATAACCATTCGTAGAACACGAGAGGTGAAACTTGTTCCTTACTTTAGCCAAGATGAAGATCTTATTTATTGCAACAACACTCCCGGACTTTTTCGTCAAATGGGAATACAATTTGTTCCAGGTGATTGGCGACTATTCATAGATAGTTCCAGTAGAAGCTTAAAGTGTGTTTTGCTACACAATGGCCACCGATATGCGTCAATTCCTATCGCCCACTCAACAAAACTTAAAGAAGAATATCAAAACATCAAGTTGGTATTACAGAAACTATCCTATGAAGAACATCAGGTTTCCATTTGTGTTGATCTAAAAATGGTCAACTTCTTGCTTGAGCAGCAAGGTGGGTACACAAAATACCCTTGTTTTATCTGCTTGTGGGATAGTAGGGCGAAGCAAGATCATTGGAATATGGTTAATTGGCCTATAAGACAAAATATGACTGTAGGAACAGCAAATGTCATAAACGAACCATTGGTTGACCGTGAAAAAATCATTCTCCCACCGCTCCACATCAAGTTAGGACTAATGAAACAATTTGTTAAGGCTTTGAGTGAAGATGGCGAGTGCTTCAAATACATTTGTAGATCGTTTCGTAGGGTAAGTATGGAAAAGCTAAAAGCGGGTATTTTGGATGGCCCTCAAATTCGCAAACTTATTAAGGACTCTAATTTTACAAATCACATGACGACAATTGAAGCTGCTGCTTGGTGTAGCTTTGTTATGGTAGTTAAAAATTTCTTGGGTAATCACAAAGCGGACAATTACGAGGAATTAGTGCAACATATGTTATAAAACTTTAAAAACTTGGGTACTAATATGAGTATTAAAGTACACTTTCTTCACATTTAACTTCTTTTACCCTGTATTGAATTTTATTACGATTAAATTTCACTCCAACATTTCTAGCTGTCTCAATAACCTTAATTAAAATTTGATCATGGACTTCCAAGCTATCAGCTCATATTAGTAAGTCATCAAAGTAAACTATCACCCCAGGAATATCACCAAAGTTATAGTTATTCATTTTCTGAAAAAATTCTGGAGCACAATTTAGTCCAAATGGCAAACGTAAAAATTTATAGGCTCCGAAGAGAGTTCCAAAAGCGCATAGTTTACTTGATTTACTATCAAGTTCGACTTGATACAACCCCTCTTTAAAATCCAACACTGTAAGATAAGACTGATTTTTTAATTTAGCACTTATATCAGCCAACGTTGGTATTTCACAAAACTCTCTTTCTAAAGCAGAATTAGGATATTCAGGATCTAAGCAAAATCTAAGTGATTTTTCATTTTTTTCCACTATAACCAAATTGCTAAGCCATTCAGTAGGACCTTCACACTTTGCAATTATTCCACGATTGACTAAATCATTTAAATGATTCTTTAAACGAGTTTTAAGGGACAGAGGCA
This sequence comes from Galeruca laticollis, assembly GCA_963921935.1. Lineage (NCBI taxonomy): Eukaryota > Metazoa > Arthropoda > Insecta > Coleoptera > Chrysomelidae > Galeruca > Galeruca laticollis. The sequence continues at coordinate 154,693,514 of OY998177.1, forward strand.
CCCTTCGAGGTGCTCTAGCAACATGTTGTGACCCATTTTTAATAGTAGTTTGCATTTCTTTTGAAATTTACCAAGTCCATCAAAAACATATATGTTATTTTTAATAAATCCATCCTTACTTTGACATAAATTAACCACATTAACTTTAGCAAAAATATTTAAATCAAGACATGACTTTAATCCAAGAATAGGCATCGATTTTTCTTTAACATCTACAAATTTTAATTTACATATCTGATTATTAAACATACAGTTCAGATTGACAGTACCTAATGGTGAAATTTCAAATCTACCATAAATTTCTAAAACAATCTTAGATTTACAAATAAAAAATTTTTGATCGTGAATTTTTTGCAATATATTTAAAGGAATAATGTTTACCTGTGAACCTGTATCAACTTTTAAATTAATATTCTGTTCATCTATGCCTACGTTTTCAATCCACTCATTTTTATGTGTAACTTCATTTACCATTATAGTGGTCACTAAGTATTCTTCCGTATCCTCATCTTGGTTTTCTTCATCTTCTTCATTTCCAAAAATTTCCCTTACATACTGACTGCGGCATACTTTTTCAAAATGTCCATATTTTTTACACTTATTGCACATTCTACCATAAGCAGGACACTTTCTTGGGCCATGTGTGAAACCACAACTTCTGCAATCGAATAATTTAATTTTGTGGTCAACTCGAGGGTCCCCTGTTGCATTTCCACTTCGATTTCCTCCAAAATGTCTACTTTTAGTGTGGGTATAATCTTCATTGCTAGATCTGCTGCATTGCTTAATAACTTTCTTGCTTCTGATAGTCTGCACTTGTCCTTCTTGACTTTGTACTTCCTTCAACTGAGCTCTTGCTAGCTCATTAGCTCGACACTCATCAATTGCTTTATATAAGGTGAGATCCTCTTCATGTAATAATATTTCTTGCAATTCTAAGCTTTGAATACCAAACACAATTCTATCTCTAATCCTCCAAAATCACAGGTTTTAGAAAGTTTTTTAAGGTCTGTCAGAAAATGATCAAATGACTCACCCTCATCCTGTTTACGATTATAAAATAGGAATCTTTCATAAACAATATTCTTTCTTGGGGTCATATATTTTTCAAATTCGGTCATTACTTTATCGAAATCATATTTGTCTTCTTCGTTCAACTTTAACTTGTTGTAGACTTCTAGACCTTCCTCACCCATAAGATTGAGTAGCAAGGCGATTTTGACTTTATCTTCCTTTTTAACTTTGCCGCTTGCTATTAAATATATTTCAAATGACTGATTGAACTTTCGAAAGTTTTCTGCCACATTGCCTTCAAACGATATTGGCTCTGGAAGTCTTACATCAGACATAATTCTTATTTTGTTTTGAGGCAACTTGTAGGACACGATTTCCACAATAAATAGGACTGACTGTTAAAGGATATTTTATGCACTCCAACTCTGATTACCACATAGACTGCGCCATGTAATATAAATAACACACAACAGTTTCTTTAACAAAATATATTGACTTAATAATTAAAACAATGAAATTAATTTTACAGTCAACCGTTCAAAAGGACCGTTTGGGTTCTCTTCTTTTTTTAAGAATGTCATGTGGCTTTGGCCACATAGCAACATTTATTACATGTTATATAACTATTCCATAAAACTCAATTTCATAATTCGTGTATAAAAGATATTCCATTATAACATTGTTTACAGTGTCACAATGAAATCTCTATGAACACTTTTTTAGTAATTTTTAGTGTCATACAGTTGGTTATTGTATGTATTTTTATTTGATATTTGAATTTAACCTTTTTGCTAGCAAATTCATTGATTAAATGGACTTAAAGACAAATTGGAACAAATTATATATTACAAATTTTTATAAATAAAGTATGCTAATGTTCATTCATCAATGATTTGTCAATATCTTATATTTTATTTTATAGGATCATTACATATGTATACGTAACGTTCGAGTTTTGGGATAAATTATGAGACACCTATGTGAAGATATACTTTAGAAATGATTCTGTTAATGATATAATATAAATAGGACGCAAGAATGTATGCAAAAGCTCTGTTTTAAACAAATAATTAGCCTCCATTTGCTTAAATGAATGTATGGAAATGTTGGTTTACAATTTACACAATTATTCATTCATAATATATGCCAAAAGTCAAAAATGCTTAGTAAACACGGCAGTGATATGACCAATCAGGAATTTACAAAATTGCCAACATAAATTCAAACCACTCCCCCTAGTTTAAAAACAGGGATAATGCAGGTACCAACTATTATACTTAAAAAATTCAATAAATGCGAATTATAAAAAATACTGTGTAAAAGTTGTGTCAAATGGTTTTCTGTAGCACTCACCGCTTCGCGATTCGTTGCGCAAACTTGCACTCATACTACGAATCGAGTCATTGTGACACTTGTTTTACAAATAACTATTTGTTACTTTATTATTAGTTCATTACCAAATATACCATAGATAAGCGAACAATTATCGATCTTGATAATAATCCACTCTCTGGATTATTAAAAAGAGGTTATTATTGTTGAAGTACCCTGTACGAAAAACATTTTCTATGTTTGATCATCCCTTTATTTTATTGGAGTTTATATTAAAATAGTCTTCTAATTATTCATATTTTTCCTATGACTTTTACACATAGATTCAACAGAAAACTGTATAAATGATTTGAATTTCACCGTTTTTATTCTAATTTGAAGTGTATTCGTAATTGTCAACGAAAGCGTTCTAATCTATAACATTTCATTCGTTCGAAGCACGGTTATCCCACGGGATTTTGTAAAATGTCATTGAAATGTGATTTAAAATTTATAAAATATGACACACAGGAAACGTAAATTCGCCTCGGATTAGGGATTTGCAGTATAAATGAATCATCCTACCTCAACCCTCATTTAATTCTGAATTTTTCACTCATTATTTTCATTTCTATGGATATTGTAATAATATACAGAGACATTCAAATATTGAATGGCTAATATTTTTATATTAATAATTAATATATTTTTAAGATAGAAGCAGTTCACATCTCCCAATAGTTTTTCGGTCAATCATTAGGGCCATTAGGTCATTAAAAATCTGCCAAAATTGTGTAATATCTTCAGACGCATGTTGCTAGGTGGGTAGGGGGTTACCAAGTGATCGCAGCTTATATTTTTTAAAACAATATAATTTGTTTAAATCTTCATTTATTTGAACTAATATTCAATTTAAACTTGTTGACGCATTCCACTAACACAGTAGCTTTGTCAAAACGAATGAAATGTCTTAATATATACAGTGCTAAATACAGAATTCTATTTACTAAGCTTAACAATGGCAATGAAAGAAATTACCTCGAAATTCATTCACCACAAACATTCCTAAGGTATCTTCTAGGTAAAGAGGTTCAATAAAGGAGACTGATTGGTCGTTAAGGAGATTACCTGAATATCTATTTTTGTTAATCTCTAAGGCCTCTAATAAATTTAAACTAAAGGATTTACCGACTACAAGGAGAATTTCAAAATTTGGGTCTAAAATGTGTTGGTTTTCTAATAAATGATTTGAATAGTTAGAATCTAATTTTTTATTATCATAGCTACGTTTTTGTTCCGAAATTCTAGTTTTAAAATATCTAAAAGTTCTACTGATATAAATTTTATCACAATTCTCATTACCACATTTTAATTTATAAACTCCTGATTTGTTTAATTTTGAAGATTTAGATTTATTATTTCTAATGAATTTGGATAAATTTTGATCAGTTTTAAAGGAAATATTCATGTCTAAAGTTTCTAGGAGTGATTTAATTTTTAAGGATGATGTTCCAAAGTATGTTAAGCTTTTAAATTGTTTATTATTTTTATTTTTAGCTGAAGGGAATACTTGTTCTAAAGTCTGATTTTTTATTTATGATATTGTCAATTAAATTTGGATCGTAATTATTATTAGCTGCTATTTGTTTTATGATATTCTATTCTTTGTTATAATTATTGATATTTAATGGGACTGTTAAGAGTCTGTGTATCATACTATTGAAAGCTGCTAGTTTATGACTGAATGGGTGGACCGAACTATTATGAATTGTAATATTCGGTATGTGATGGTTTATGAAATATAGAAAAATCATGTTTATTATTTATATTTGAAATTGTAAGGTCTAGAAAGTTTATAGACTGATTTTGTTCAAGTCCTACGGTAAATTTGATATTATTGTGAATCGAGTTTATGCAAGTAATGAATATATATTTTTAGTATTTATGTTAAGGTAATTCATTCACAACTATCACATATACTACATCTCATAGAGTTTGACATTTTAGATAGGGACATAACAGATAAAATTGAAGTAATTATTCACAAAAAGTACCAAGGACAAAAACGTAGATTAAAGTCATTATTAACCAACAAACCAGTATCAAAAAACCCACAAACCAAATTCTCAGAACATGAATTTTTTAATAGATTCGTCAATTTTTCAAATACAGTTTTTTCAGATAAATTCAATTATTACAAAAAGGTTCTAAACATAATATTCAACGTTTATGTTCATTGGATAACTTCAACAAACTAGGTATAGAAACAGAAATTAATTTGTATATTTTTCCAAATAATTCTAATATAAAACATAAAGCTTCAGAAATTATTAAAAAAGAATTAGTCGAGTTTAACAAACCCTATTTTGAACTATTTTCCGATATTTCCTATTACAATGTCGGGTAGAAGATTCCAACAATTTTACGATGCTTCTCAGCGAATAAAAAACAAAAGCTCATTAAAAAGACTAAAAAATGGAAGAAAATAGGAAACATTCTATACCTTTGTATCAGAAATTTCCAGGCTTGCTATAAGCCTCCACAAAAATTATCTCTAGATGAATCCTTACTTTTATTTCGAGGAAGATTATCTTTCAGAACGTACATGAAAAATAAAAAAAAAACTAAGTATGGCAGTTTTACGAACTTTGTAGTACAGATGGATATGTCCTAAATACAGATATATACAAAGGACAAGGGGAAAGATCACCCGATGAAGATATGTCTAAAACTGAGGCGATTTCTGTAGAACTTATGCAACCATACTTAAATAAAGGGTACCACCTGTATATGGATAATTACTACTATAGCGTATCACTAGCTACTCGACTTTCACGATATAAAACTCATGTAACTGGTACTCTTCGAAAAAACCGACGAGGAAATCCTGCTTTAGTGAGTAAAGCTAAACTTAGAAGAAGAGAACATGTTTGGAGAAGGCAAGGGAAGGTATATGTTTCAAAATGGCGAGATAATCGTGAAGTGCTTGCCATTACTACTTCTCATCACCAAAAACTAATAAAATGTATGAACAGACGAAAATATGAAACCCATGGAAGTTACTGACTACAATAAATACATGTCCGGAATAGACAGGTCTGATCAAATGATCTCATATTTCTCGTTCCCAAGAAAAACCATTTTCTGGTACAAAAAGGTCAAATTCCATGTCTTTGATATGGCCGTATGGAATGCATATTTTCTATATGAAATGAATAGCAGTCCAAAGAGGGCAAACGTACTTCGATTTACTGATTTCAGGGACTTGCTTATTCAAGATCTTTTGGGAATTGATCCGAATATAAAGGATGCAAGAGCTATCATAAATTTGGCTCCACTACTTACACCAAATAGAAATCTAGCTTCATGTGCTGAAAATTTAGATGTACAAAATTTCCAAGAAACTGTGCCACGTCCAGCGCATTACAGTAGGAATAAGGACGTTCTACGCTGTAAGCAATGTACAAAAGAGGGAAGGAGAAGAGAAACCAGTTATAGGTGCAAAACATGTGTTGACCGCCCACCGCTTTGTCCATGCCTTTGTTTTGAACTGTGGCACACAAAAGTATAATTTTGTTTTTGTTCTGTTGTATTCTGCTCTAATAAAGGATTTTACGTTCTAAATATTTGAACGGTAGTAACCGTCATGACCTACTATGCATATAATATCTGTATAGTGGGACAGTGCGGTCACAACAGTCGGTGTTTTTCGCAAAAAACAATATTTTTCACTATTTGAAACCACTATGTAAAGCAATTTTCAGATATTACTGTCAGTTCGATGAATATAAGTGTGCTCTGTTTTGAACGTTTTCTAAAGCTTTAGTGTCCAGCAATGTGTTTAATGCAATTCTAGTGGTTAGCTAGGGAAATGAGACACAATTTTGGGATTTTAGGAATCGAGATCTGCGTATTCAAGTTCAACAAGTGATTTTAAATATGTATTCATGCTTAAAAGCTTAAAATATCAACTCAACTCAAGATGAAATGATTAAAAGAATATGGAAGTTAACGAAACTTACTTATTCCACAATTAATTTAGTCATTAAACGAGGCGTTGTGGTTGAAACCGATAAAAAACGAAAACGTATCGTCAGCCGTCGGATAGATAGTGCATCATCAGCTAGATATGATTAGACGAACGAGTACGTACAAAGAAAACAAGTACCAACATTAGAAATTATATTTAACAAACAAATTTTAATGATTTGAAATATAAATCATTAGAAACACGACACATTTTAATAGAATGTGGTGAAAAAGTTAGATGTTACAATGTGCATTACGGAATCGCCCCGTATTGTGGTACTTCGTCAAAATTATTTAGGACAGATTTTAAGTAGAAATTAATAATAAGTGGTTCGACACTCAAGATGTCATTCAACACGTTTGGGCTAACAATTCACAAATGTGTGTCTTAAATGCGCCGTGCACGAGAGGAAAACGAGTTATAATTTTGCACGTTAGGAATGAAAACGGCTTACTTCTTTCAACATAAAATATCATTCTGAAATTAACCTAAAATTGAGAGGTGTCCGTTTTTCATGTCGGTGAGTATATTTTTAAAATTATTCTTGGAAGAAGTATAATTACAGTGGCTTCTATAAAAGAAATTATGTGTTGATGCGCGATCCTTCGTTGCACATATATATGAATACGTATGTCATTTTGATTTGTATAACTCTAATTTCGAAAGAAATACTATAAAGTGTATGATCTAACATGCTCTATATTGTGCAAATTTAGGCAGTCACTTAGTGACTGCTAAATTTCATACGCACGCTCGACTTTTAATCGTAATGGCTTACGGATGTTTACAGTCAAATGATCTATGTTCTAGTTATATTTTTTTCGTATTGATGAACAAGAAAAAGCTGTCAACGATCCTAATGTGGAAGTGGATAATATCGAGAGATCAGATTCTGAGAATTATGATGATGCTCAAAATACTTTTATAAATCTACAGAGCGTAAATTATTGATGTGGTTGAAAAATACATCTAATTGTCGTTCACTACCCATAAAACACCCGAAAATTAAATTTACATTAGAAATTGAAGAAAATAGCTCAATCAATTTTCTTGATTTAAAAATTCAAAGAGTTAATAATGTACTTGATTATTCCATTTACCGAAAACCAACACAGACTGATGTGACAATTCCATTCAATTCTAATCACCCTGTCTCACACAGACTAGCGGCATATAATTCAATGATACATAGAGCTTTTTCAGTTCCTATGAACAAATGTAATTTTGATAGAGAGATTAATACAATTAGACAAATAGCAACATCTAACGGTTATCCATTAGACATGATAAATAGGCTAATTAGTAAAAAAGAGAAAAAAGTGGCATTACAACTAATATATCCTAAACAAGCTGATGAAATTAAAACTTATAAAACCATCACATATGCAGGAAATATTTCTAATAATATTTCAAAGATAATATCTTCAGCAACGAATACAACAATTTCTTTTAAAACAGAAAGTAACGTTAGTACAAAATTGTTAAATGTAAAAACAAAAATACCACTATTAAAGAAGTCAGGTATATATAAACTCAAATGTCCAGAATGTAATGCTGTCTATTTGGGTTAGACCCTTAGGAATTTTGAAGTACGATATAGTGAGCACTTACGAGCATACAGATTAAAACAACCAGATAAATCCCACTACGCAAAACATCTACTTGACACCAATCATTCATTGACACCTAACACAGAACTAGAAGTACTGCATATTTGTGAAAAGAAACAAGAACTGGATTTCCTTGAAGAACTGGAAATTAGAAGACATTTAAGAAACCCACAATATGAAGTTGTGAATGAACAGTTGAATCTAGGGAATTCTCCACTAATAAACTGTCTTCTTAAGTGATAATTGTAAAGATCAGCAGATATAGTTTTCCTGGTTTTCTATATCATTGCACAGTTATACTGATCTTAATTGGAAAAATGATATCCAGGATATCACCATAGGGCTAATAATATCTAAGCTTCAATATTTGTAATTTCACATCTTCTTCTTTTTTCTATAAACATATATTAAGCCAATCACAAGTTAGGTTACTTCTTGGTCTAGCCAAAATTAACTACTAAACATCAGGTAGGCATAAAATGAAATGTAACTTCTGTCATTCTGACGATGATATTGATTTATCGAAACAATTGTCAATTTTTTAGAATTTTCAATAACTTGTATTATATTGTGGAATTAACTAGAGACCTTGAGTTTCATTTAAAAACACTAATATGAGCATATTCCACGAAGTAAGGGTCGAGACAGTCAATTTCATTAAGAAAAGAGCATATTTATTGGACTCTTCGACAAGCAATTCAATTACTTCGTCATCTAAAAATTCCTCAAATATTTCCAAATAACTTTTGTTTTCATATTTGCTATAATCTGGTTTAGAAAATGATCTTGTTCTTTCCACAAAGTCCCCCTGGATCCATGTTATCTTTTCCAGTCCTGGGCGCAAAATAACATCGTTTTGATTAGTACCATTATTTGGACGCTCTAATGTTTCTTCCGGTTCGTCTTCATCAACAGCAACTTTGCTTCGAAGCACTAACTTAGCTTTTGGTAATAATTGCCGCCCACTAAGATTATCCAGTAATCCGCCACCATCTTCCTGGCCGGAATCTTCGTCCGTCAGTATGTTTGCATCAGGAGGCTCAATATATATTTCATGTACATCAATACCATTATCGTATGCTATTTGAATTGCTTCTTCCAAAGTAAATCCACGTCTAAAAAGAAAACATCGATTTAAAAATTTACAATATTTTGTATACCATAGCCAGCTAGCGTTACCAAAAGGTAACACCCATTTTTACAGCCTTATGTAAAAAAATTGACGTTAGATTTTATAAAAAATATAACATGGCATGCAAGACTGACTATTTTACTAGTATAATTCATTAATAAATTAAATCATAACCTAAAATCAAAAGGTAGACAAAACTTACTCTAGTCGCAAGTCCATTTTTCACCGCCTTAAAAAATAAGGTTAAGTTTAGCACCTGATTTCTATAATTTGGTTGCACCAACTGGTAAACTCTCTTCACTATGTTGTTTCGTCGGCTTTCAAGGACAAACAAACCAATATTCACGTCATTCACAATAACAATGATGCGGTGTTGTCACGTTTTGTATTACTTCTTTAGCGATACGTATAAGTAACGCTAGCCGTTTAAGGGTTAAACGACTTGGGGGATGGAAATCCGGTACCGATACCGCAAGCTAGGTGAGATTTTCTTAAAAATAGAATAGAAGTCTCCAACAAAATATCAAGTGTGTTAAAAAGCCAGAGCATTGCGGCATCTCGGTCCCCGGAAATTATATCATCTTCACACCTAGTCTCGTAGTAGGACGTAGCAGTTTCTTCCTCTAGGTTTAACTCTACTAATGGTAGTAATTGTGCATCTAACATATATTGTGGAAAATAATTTACAAATAGATAATAATTCTGAGATATAAAGTTTTTAAAACTTGCTATTTTTTAGCAAATCTATTCCATATATTGTGCACCATCAGCATGTAAAGCTGTACCTTTCGCGCACAAGTGCGCGCAATGATGTTTTGAGAATTCAAAGTCAGTTAAAAATTGTCAACATTTTTTGACACTTGTACAAAAACCTATTTCGTGGGAAAAACCTTCTTTAATTATACAACACCTCGTCTGTTCGTAGATTGATATCAGAGCTGCAAGTATTTGAAATAAAAGTGATTGAAAAAGGATTTCAAATACTTTTAAGTATTTGATGTACTTTATTCAAAATATTGTCTAATGTTACTATTTGGTACTTGATATTTAAAATACTTGCTCATTGTATTTGGATTTGGTATTTTGTTTTCAGAATTACTGGGTATTTTAAATACCCATCTTGGTATTTCAATCACTTACCGGTATTTCAAATATTTGCTGGTATTTCAAATACTACTTATGGTGCTTTAAATACTGCCACGGTATTTTAAATATCTTTTTATAATTCGCGTATAAAAGAGACTTCATTATAACATTGTTTACAGTGTCACAATGAAGCTCTTTGAACACTGTAATAGTAATTTTCAGAGTACAGTTGGTAATTGTATTTAGTTATATTTTTATTTGACATTTGACTTTAACCTTGAAACAGACTATTAATAAAATGGTCTAGCGTTGTTCTAGCTAGCAAATTATTAAATTATTATACTAAAGGTAAATTAGAATCATTTATATATTAAAAATAATAAAGAATAAAGTACGCTAACGTTTATTTATTAATGATTTGTCAATTGTTTATTTTTATATTGTATAGGATCAATATATAGGTATATAAAACGTACGATTCTTGGGATAAATTACCAGATATCTATGTGAAGATGTACTACAGAAATAATTCTGTTCATGATATAATATGAATAGATCGCAAGAGCATATACGAAGAAGCTCTTTTTTAAACAAATAATCATCCTCTTTTTGCTTCAATGAAAGTTTGTTTACAATTTACACAATTATTTGGTTATAATATGTCAGAAGTCAGAAGTGCTGAATAAAACCATCTGTGATCTGACCAATTAGGAATCTACAGAATTGCCAACTTAAATTCAAACTACACCTCCTAGTTTAAAAAGAGGGATAATATGAAATTATATTTTATTTAAATAATTAAATAAACGCGAATTATAAAAAGTATTGTGTAAAACTTGTGTCACAATGACTTTCTATAGTACTCGTGATTTGCACAACTCACCGCGTCGCGGTTCGTTGTACAAACTTCACTCGTACTACAAAACGAGTCATTGTGACACTTGTTTTACCAATAACTATTTTATAATTCGAGTATAAAAGAGACTTCATTATAACATTGTTTACAGAGTCAGAATGGAGCTCTTTGAACACTGTTATAGTAATTTTTAGTGTCCAGTTGGTTATTGTATTTAGTTATATTTCTATTTGACATTTGACTTTAACCATGACACAAATTATAAATAAAATGGTCTAGCGTTAATCTAGCTAGCAAATTAATATATTGAAGGTAAATTAGAATGATTTATTTATTAAAAATATTAATGAATAAAGTACGATAATGGTTATTTATCAATGATTTGTCAATTGTTTGTTTTTATATTGTATAGGATCAATAAATAGGTATACAAAACTTTCGAGTTTTGGGATAAATTACCAGATATCTATGTGAAGATGTATTACAGAAATAATTCGGTTCATCATATAATATAAATAGATCGCAAGAGCATATACGAAAAAAATAATCATCCTCTTTTTGCTTAAATGAAAGTTTGTTTACAATTTACACAATTATTAGGTTATAATATGTCAAAAGTCAGAAGTGCTGAATAAAACCATCTGTGATCTGACCAATTAGGAATCTACAGAATTGCCAACTTAAATTCAAACCACTCCTCCTAGATTAAAAACAGGGATTATATGAAATTCTATTTTATTTAAATAATTAAATAAATGCGAATTATAAAAAATATTGTGTAATACTTGTGCCACAATGACTTTCTGTAGTACTCGTGATTTGCACAACGAACCGCGAAGCGGTTCGTTGTGCAAACTTCACTCGTACCGTGATTTGCACAACGAACCGCTTCGCGGTTCGTTGTGCAAACTTCACTCGTACTACAAAACGAGTCATTGTGACACTTGTTTTACAAATAACTATTTGATATTTTAAATACTGTTTAAAATACTAGAATAAATCAACATTAAATATCTAACATCCCTGATTCCCTGCTAACTTAATTCGTCATGCATTGGCATTGGCAATAGCGCAAATAGGAACAAATAATTTCAGTACTGTTAAAACTAGACGGGCGTTAGTTCAGTGATTTTCCAGAGCTCATATTGAATGAGGGTACGTGTTAGGTACTGTAGACTGCAGTGTCGATGTTAAGGTTTAAGTAATTTAAAGTAGAACTTTCATATAGATCAGGATACAGGTAAGTGAATGTGAATTGCAATAGTAGTCTGTTTATTATATATATTTTTCTACGCCCTATCTTTAAAGTACCTTGTATTCCATCGGTTTGCAGCGCTTAAAGTGGTTGTTTATGGTTAGAGTGAAAAAAAGTAAAAAAGCGTTAAAAAAAGTGCCATAACGTTAACTTTATTTCACGCTAACACAATGAATCTTGGCTGGCGATCGAGGATGGACTTTCATAAAACGTGGAATACGTATAATTGTAATTTTCCGAAGGAGCTTAATTAAAATATTCCAAATTTCTATTTGAATATTATTTTTTTGTAGAAAATTTAATGTATGCAACATGTGCATAAAGTGTCTTTTTTTCACTCATGGAATTGCCATTCGTGAAAAAAAGTACCACTTTATGCACTTGTTGCATAATAGTATATTATGCAACGATCATGTAATGAAGGTTATTAATACACGAGCATTAACCGGGATACGAAACGAGCCGAAGGCGAGTTTCGTATGGATTATGCGAGTGTATTAATAACCATTACATGAGAGTTGCATACACTATTTTTTCTACGACCGATAAATAATAAAATGAAAACAAGAATTAATTTCAAACAAGCTCCCATAATTCCCATAATTAAGGCAACCTGTAAAAAAATAGTACTATTTAATTGCAATGATTCCACTTTGATAAAGAGAAATATACAAACAATGCAATTAGTTTTTCTTTCAAGAAAATACATTATATTCAAAAAAAAAATTTCAACCCTCCCAGGATCTGAACCACGATTTGCAACGCACTCATGCGCCACGACCGCAAGCGTTACCTACTAAGCTACGAAGACGCGTATGAAGAAGTACGCACATTATGCATATACAAATTAAATCATTGTATTAAGCGGAAATAAACAGAAAGGTTTTTCAAAAGAATTTCAAAATAAAGATTTGCTTACCTTTATCATTAAATAATCATAATCTGGGGCTTCCTCGATGAATTTCCTGAGCTCGTTTGGCTGGAATGTTTTGGATTTCTTTCCAACGTATCCTTCAGATTTCCGCTTCAAAAATGCATGTGTAGCCGTGCGTATTTTGAAATGTCAGTTTGATAGTTGATATTCAACATCAACACTTGATTTTCCCCAAGTACTTGTTTCTATTGGCCGAAAATTTGTTTCATAATGAAAAGTACGTATTTTCATTGGCCAAAATCTGTATCGAAATGAAAATCCGTGTTAAAATGAACAATATTAATGAAACGGAAGCAGATATTTAATTCGTGTATTATAATACGGGAGTAGAAAAATTACTATTATGAGAACGGGAAATCCATTTAAATATGATAAAGTTCATTAAATTAGTTAGGGTTACACGCAAAAACGACCATACTTTGTAAATAAGTAAGATTATTAAGTGTCAGCTCATATTGCTCGATAGTCAAACGTATCAATAATATGCTAAAGGGATACAGAATACTAGATTATGAGCTACGATTGTAAAAACAATCTCTTATATTTATTTATTCGTCATAAGATTCATAAAATATATTATCGGTAGCGGCATCCCTCTTTCTTCGCCAGCTGCTCTACATCTCGACAAAGAACATATTTTTATATCAAATAACAATAGGTGAATCCTATAGCGTTGCAGTTACAGAAAGATAGTAGTTCTGAGTAATGGAAGGTAGTAAAAACTTTGATGTTTAAACCTAAAACTTGATACATATACACCACACACACACGGTTCTACATATAGATGACGTATGTTTGATTTTTTGTGTATAACATTTTTTATACCCGTTATCGATATTCCTAGATCCTCGGAAGTGGGAGAATAAATAGTTATACTTTATATACCTACAGGGGATGTTGACCATTTGCATAATGATTATACTTAACAACGATTTCATATTAGGGGTTTAATTTCAACCCTTAATCTTGAAGTTTACAACCCCTAAAAATATCAAAAGCAGGTTTTAATCTAACTCATGACAGTCTGCTAATTTTTTTAATAAGGGATATAGTACATGCCTTCAAACAAAAATATGGGACACCCAAATTTCTTAGGTCTACTGTGTCCTGTGTCCTATGTTAATGTATTTATGAACAAATATTTTCAGGAAGCGTCGTGAATGTGGAGAGTCACGAAGGAGTTGGCTAAATTAGTTACTTGGAATTTGGAGTATTCCTGTTATATTACTTGGATTGGAAGAATAAACATGATTTTATGCGGACATTCTAGAACGTTACAAATGCTGAATGCTTGTAGTACCTCTAGTTCCAATAAACATTCTCAGGGATTAACAGGTTTGTGTTAATATACACTTATCGAAATAATATAGAAATTCAATTTATTTCAGATAATGTGAATATCAACGAAGATCATTTTTCTGACGTGTATAAAGATGAAAATGTGGATATGAAAATATCTGATATTGATAGTGAGGATCCTACATATAGTCCCACCACAGAAAGGTTACTAAGCAAACGAAAAACTATTTCCGACTATTTTAAAATACATACATTAATGAGAGAAACATCTGAAATGGATAACAATAATTATCAATCGCAATCTGATGTACTTCCGCCATTGCCTTCAACTTTCACAACATTAACACAGCAATGTGAAGAAGCAATATTCTCTAAAAGTCCCTATCTAGATGGAAAATTCTATAAAGTTTTTCAATATAGAAATCAAGACCATAAAGTTACAGCGGATTGTCAATTGTGCCTACCCAAAAAAACTTTTATCAAAGGAAAATTTGTAGTCTCCACCAACTATACCAAACATCTGAGAAAACTCCATCCCAGTTCGTTCAAAGATTATGAAACTAACGAAATATCTAAGAAAAAGGATGGAACTCCAAAACTTCAAAGAAATTACAATAAGATAAACCAGTTTTTGCAAGAATCCGTTAGCAGTAATAAACAAGTCAAAGTACAAGCCAAATTAACAAATACTTTTGCTAGGAAACGTTCAGATAACCAACAGGATTTCGATCTAAGACTTCTCCATTTCATCACAGATTCGATGTCAGCCGTTTCTATACTGGAACATAAATCGTTTATTGCTCTTTTTGAGGGAACTAATTTGAAAGTTATGAGCAGAACTACTGCAATGAGAAAAGTTAATGAACTTTGTAAAAACACGATGGCTTCCATTCAACAGGAATTAAATTGTGCGAAATACGTATGCATAACAGCAGACATTTGGTCGGCAAAGAGAAGTTTTTTGGGAGTAACAGTCCACTTCTTACATGAGGCATTCTGCGGCCCCCTTCTTGTAGACGTTTCAAGGGAACACATAGCTATGACAAAATAGAAGAGCTTATGGAGGATATTAATTCTAAATTCCATATTAACACATTCGCGGACACCCCTGAAATGGAGGATGGACAAGACCACGCACAGCAATATTTCTTAATCTGATAGTGATAAGAAAGAAATTTATATACCTATGGATTCGTGAATACATCAGTTATGCTTCTGTGACAGAAAAGAATGGGACTGTTATGATAGTCCATGTGCACTCACATAGACAAAAGTGAAGTTGTGGTCTAGCAACTGCTACAGCAGTCAGCTGCTTTTGCAACTGTTGCTCCGATTCAAACCGAATAGGAATTAGAGGGTGCAAGGACTGCAATAGCGAACGGTACAATAATAAACTGCACTTAAAAATGAACATATTCAATCATGATTGAGTACTGCTATTGAACAAAAAAACAACAATTTGGTTTATCAAGGATAAAATGAGAATTTGTATTGAACAGGAACAAAAATACATTTATTCTTTATGCCATGCCTCGAAACATTTGCCTGGACAAAGGGGTACTTTGCTCTCGCAATCACGGCATCTCCATGAAGTAGCCTCCTGCAGCTCATTCTTTCTACACTGAACACATCTCAGAAAATATGTTTTCCTTTTGAAATTGGGTGGGTGCGGAATTTTTTCTTGATAATGATTGCGCATTTCTACTGGTGGTGGAAAGAAATGTCTCCTAGATGGTTTAGCATAACTTCAGCCGTTTTTTTCATCCTGTCGTACACCAATCAGAGATCTTATCAGAGAATCTTGAAATTTTATGAAATCATTTTTTTTATCGACTTTTTGTTTATAGATATAGAAAGAATTCCATACAGCTATCTCAAGTAGATGGAACATGACTTTTTTATACCATCTCACAATCTTTCGTGGACTGGAATAATAGGCGATCATCTGATCACAGCGATCAACACCAGACATATACTTATTATATTTCAAAATCTGCAATTGATTTATTCTCTCTTTTCCATACCGATTCGACACAGTCACCAAATTAGGATGGTAACCTGTGGTGATAAAATAGACGTCTCGCTTGTCTTTCCATTTGGATATATAAATATTATTCTGTTGAGTGAATGAAAACGACGAATACTCAGTGTGTATTAGTTTATTAAAAATTTTAATTTTGAGTGAATTTACATCATGTGAATTATAATTTTACACCCTTACAATAGGGTATTTTAATGTTTTTGTTCCAATGACTCAATCATAACGATGATTCTATCTTGAGTATTGTTTTTAATCAACTTGATGGCTTTGACAACTACTTTTTTAAATGACGACGGCTTTGATAATGGCTTAACAGCCGAAAGCGCTTAGCCTGAAAGTAATAAACTAATACACACTGAGTATTCGTCGTTTTCATTCACTCAATTTACATCTAGTGTGTACACGATATCCACAGGCATTTCTAAATATTATTCTGACGTTTCCAAATATGTTGCCCTTTTTCCATTTCTCCCTGACTATTTCTTTACATACTCCTTTCCTATTCGGTATCAATGTACCTGTTGAATGAGACTTTCTACTGAGTAACGTGTTGGACATTCCCATACTATTATAGAAATTATCCATAAATAGATGATGGCTTTTATCCAAGTATGGTTGCATGAGTCTCGAAACCAAATCTTCCAATTTTGATTTGCTAGGATTTTCATTAATCATTTGTTTTCCCTTATATATCTCAATATTCAAGACATATCCATCAGGGGTACATAATTGGTAAAGTTTTATACCATACTTGGCTTTTTTCACTTTGATATATTGTCTGAATCGCAAACGTCCTCTAAACAATAAGAGAGACTCATCCAGAGAGAGTTGCTCATATGGATACATAGCAGATTGGCTATTGTCCAGTATAAGTCTCATCAAAGGGGTTATCTTTCTTAGAGCGTCATCACTACCTGTGAGAAGTTCACATGAGAACGTTCTGAGAATTTCTTCGAACCTGCGACCAGACATTTTACTGCTGAGTATGGGATGATAGTATAGTGGGTCGAGGGTGAACATTTTCCGTAATGTAGGAAATTTAATTTGTCCCCCTAGAAGGCACAGACCTATAAAGATTCTCAATTCATGTAAGTCCAGGTCGTGGAAAATCTTAGTTCTGCTACCACGATGCTTAGAACGGTTTTTCGATACAAGATCATTACCATATATGTTAGTAGATACTAATATCAACTCTTCAACTTCTGAAGACCATATTTAAGAGAACACGTCCATTGGTATGGATGTTACAGGGATATCCACCTTTATGCCACTTTCGTTTTGATTGAACGAAAAATTCGGTATCTCGATAGTATTTCTAGCCCACTCAGCTCCCTCTACTTTATCAAGTCCATTGTTTTCCAAAGTAACTTCCGGAATAATAAAATGCTCACCTTCCAAAATTTCTGCATTTTCACCGTCCAGATTATTGTCACTCTCAGTGATGGAACTTCTCCTGAATGTATGTAGGATCGTCTGTCATATTATCGCTATCCGCAAATGGGTCAGTAGCCGAACTAGGAATTTCACTTTCGTCACCTTCAAAATCAAATATTATTATTGTTTGCAGTTGTTACATAAAATTATTCTACTCACCATTCGATTCGATTCCATGCTCATCGTCACTACTCAATTCGTTGTACCACCGCAACAGCCATTCTTCATCTTTTCGGTTCATCGTTATATAGAGAATATAGCCTCTAATAACAAGCCGACAAACATCACTCATTGACATATAAGAGCGTACTAACACTACTAACTGCTTTGTAAGGCGTAAACAATCTGTACAAATATGCAGTGCGCAGCGGTTATGATCAGTAGACAAATTCCGGTAAATTCCCATTACACTCGGAAATTCCCGCCAAAAATGGAAATGTTGTCCTAGCGGGACGCACAAATCATAACTCTATACATTTAAATGCAGAGAACGACTGCTCTTGCAGTTCATTTACTATCTAATCGCATGTGAAGATGGACTGTAGAAACAGCCCACGTCCCTGCTAAGAAATGTTATATGACTGCCATAGCAGTTCGTGTCCGCGAATGTGTTAATAATGATAAATTGGTTGCAACCATTACAGATAATGGGTCCAATTTCATGGAGGCGTTTAGAGAATTTGGTTTGGGAGGCGATGTAATCAATTACCAAGATAACGAGAATACAGATGAAAACGAAGACAATATTTCTTTCATGGATGTAGATGGCAGCTCTGGAGACAATTTGAGTTATCCTAATTCCAATTTACCCCAGCATGTTCGATGTGCAAGTCACACTTTAAATTTTATAGTTACGACAGATAAAAAAAACATTATACAAAAGAACTCTAGCCTACAAAAAAACACACAAATTGTGTATCTAAATGCTCTAATTCATGGAAAATGTCAGGACGACCTAAATCAGCAGAAATCGTACAGGATATTCTTCACCACACTTTTAGTTATCCCGGGGCAACGCGTTGAAATTCATTTTACGACGCCGTTTCAAGAATATTAAGAGGTAAGGAAAAAATACCAAAACATTTTTAGCAACTGGGAATAGAGAGTGAGTGCTTCAAAGAATCACAGTTTCTGTATTTGTCCGAGTACTGTAAAATTCTGAAACCACTTGTAACTGCATTGGATATTTTACAAGAAGAATGTGATACCTTTTATGGGTACTTACTTCCATGTTTGGGTTCAGTTCTAACAAAGTTCGACAAGTTAGAAAAAGATAATTTTACCTACGCAAATCCATTATTAGAAGCTTGTAAAACTGGAATTTTTTTTAATTTGACCAGCCCAGAAGGTCAAGAAACTATTATTGCTTCATTTACATTGCCACCATTCAAACTAAGGTGGATAATCAATTTTAAAAATTGCACGGAAACTGATATGAGCGAGTTTATTCCAAAAATGGTTTCAGAAATGGCTTATGAATATTCTTGTAACAAATATGATATATGTGTCAACGAATCTGATAAGAAGACAAACTTAGAATCGATTGAAGATACCTTTTTTGAATTAGCTGATTTTGCTGCTTCAGATGGAATTTCAAATAGTCAAGTTGGAAAGTACAGTGTAAAAAAACCGAATAGAACTAGAAGTGCTACAATATTTAAATGATCAAGATACACACATTACAATATTGGATAAATACACATCTATCAGAGACATTTTTATCGATATAACACGTGTCTGACTTCATCAGCCCCTGTTGAAAGATTGTTCTCTTTCGCGGGAATTATAAATGCACCACGAAGGAATGCACTAAGTGTTGTAAACTTTGAAAATTTGATACTTTTAAAGGCAAACGGCAACAGATTACCAAAATAAAATGTTAATAGTCATTTCGGTTTACCAAGGTTATGTCTGACACTATATCAAATACAGAATGCGTTTTTTTATTTATATATTATTTTTTAAAATATTTTGCGTCAGTAGTTGTCTGTATTGTTAATTTTTATAATACTACACACACACGGTGTAACTTACACGGCTTGCGCCAAATGTAGAATGAGTTTTTTTATTGTGAATTTTATTATGTGAATTGTTTTTTGTCAATATTTTACCTTTATTGTCTTTTTATTAGTACATTTATTATAATGTTTTATTTCCTTTCCAGAAATTCACAAAAGGTATATCAGTATTTGTTTGCATTCAGTTTAAGCGTATGTACATGTACAAATATAATTCTATACTTTTTAAATAGTTACCTAACTTACTACCACAAGTTATCTCTATTTGAGTTGCTCAAATACCCTAAAATGATTTGGGTACCCAAATATTTTCAGTATTTCAAACAACTCATAAGTATTTTAAATAATGTATGTATTTCAAGTACCACTCTTGGTATTTCAAATGCTGGAAAGTATTTCAAATACTTAATATGCTCGAAGCTTCACTTACAACTTCTGAGTATTTGGTAGATCAAATCCTTTCTATAAAGTATATTATTTGGTAACTAAAGTTGCAAATACTTTGGGCCCTATTTGGTATTTGAAATTTAAAATATTTTTGTTCGGTATTTTGCCCGGCTCTGATTGATATCACGCTAATAGCAAATATACGAAAACGCATGCAATTTTTTTATTTGACGTAACCATTTACATGCTTGTTAATGTACAGTTTTGTCTCCAGAAGTATGAATATTCAGGGAATAATGTTCTGAAATTTTGTCGTGAATTTAATTTAGAATTTATTATAGTATGTGATTGTCATCAGTGAATTATTAATATAAAATTATTGCCAAAGACAAAGAATATATCTGACTGCAAATGTTATCAAGAAGCTAATGCAAATCAATATGATAATGAATCATATACACAATTTCAATGTCGATAAAGAACAATAGTTACGGAACTGGATTTCAAATATAAAATAAAATTTAAAATATGCAAGAATCTTCAACGTTATTTTTTAAGCAGTCTGCGATTAGTAAATGTCACGAATGCATTAAGCCTAATAATTATGACTTCGAACAGGAATCAATAAATTTATTAGTTTGATCTTTATATTATGATAAATTGAAATGTTGCAATGTTCCAAATGTTCCAATATAACTAAATGATTATATATTATCGTCTTCCTAATGATATCGCCAAGGATTTTCCAGGAAGGTATCCATGGAGAACTTTGATGAAGAATATATGAGAATTCGTACCAAAATATTCAGGACATTTGTTAATTCGTTACCAAACAAATAGCAGATAATAATGATAATAAAGGGTGAAAAATATGCTTATTGTCATGAAAAATACTCTTTCATAATTTGCAGCAGAAGTATTGCTTTATTTTTATGGAAAACTGAGGAAAAAACGGAATGTTTGTGTATTTGGCATAAACTGCAAGGTTATTGAGCCTCATGTGTTCAATATTTTTACAGCGCCACTTAGAAACAGGAACTGTTAATTAGAGATCAACACTGAGTGGTAGGTACGCATACTAGATTGTTTTGATGATAGAATATTGTGTTCGTGGAAAGGAGGTCAATATTTCTATAATTTGATTAAGTTACAGATTGTTTCGTGGATTGTTTGGACTATAGCCGTATACAACAGGTGTTCACTATTTTTGTGTATCAAAATAACTGGTCTCAGGGTAACGATGTTTTCAGAGGATTCAATAATCCTGTTTGTTAGAATCTCCAGATCTGACGCCATGGAACTTTGTTGGAAACGTATTCTACTTCTCACGAATCCTTGTTTTTAATAATAAGTTCAATATGGTCTGTCTATCTGTCTGTCTTTTAATCTGAGCTCTAACAAGACAAAAAGAGGCAGCAAGTGGTTAAGGACTTTGCAAACACGAATTAAGTTGATGATTAGATAGAAAAGCGAGGTTTAATCCCTAAAACTTTTATTACTTTGTTAAATGAAACTAACTGTTTCTAAATAATTCTACCATATAATGAAAAAATGATAAAAATTCGCAAAAATTAACGATTGTTTCAATATTACCAAATATCATCGTCATGTGATGCTTAGCTGATGTTTAATAACTATTTTTGGCCAGACCAAGAAGTGACCTACCTTGTGATTGACTTAATATATATTAATAGAAAGAAAGAGAAGATTTTACAAATATTAAAGCTTAGATATTATTAGCCCTATGGGGATATCCTGTATATCTTTTTCCCATTTAATATCAAGGTTTTCTTGTTTATTATAGTCAAACCAACCAGGATATTTAGGCAGAGTAGTGTGAACTATTGAACTAAGTCAACCGTCCTCAAATAACTGGGTATTGATGAGATTAATTCGTGGGTATGGAGGAAATAAATATTATTTGTGATGTAGAACATAATTTTGAGAAAAATCGAATGAACGAAATTGGCTGAATGTAATAGTATTAAACCAAAATAAATCGATGTCATATGCCAGATGTCAGAAACCTTCCGAAAGACTTCATTTACCTTGAATATTCCTGCTTCTTATCCTGGTTTTCAGCTGCTTTTCCGGGATATCCCAGATTCTAGGAGCCAAAATAATATATACCGGGGACAAAGTAATGAGAAAAAGCAAAACTAATGGACAATGCAAAAATTAGCAATACACTATCTCTATTTGTATATATTTAGAATTTTTGTAAATAGGGAACCATAAAAATCAAATAAACGATATTTTTTAAACATAATTACAGCTCGTTAAGAGGTTCTCTTTTGACTTCCGTTCTCATCAAATCGTAGTTCTGCCTTGTTTGGGAAACATACTATTACTAGAGTTCAAAGTTAATGAACTGATAGATCTAAACGTTACGAACTTCCGTTGATACTATCATTTTGGTAAACACACTCAAATTTGAAAAATCAATAAGCTAAAGAGAACGAGAAATGAAATTGTTTGAGGAGGCTCAACAAATTGACAACTAATTCGCGATTGTCATAATCAATTACTATTTGATACATACATATTGGATTATATTAAACTAATATATTAAAGTATAAGTGGATAAAGAGGTCTTTCAAACACGCGCGATTTTCGAGCACGACGGCGCAGCCGAGTGCTCGAAATAGAGCAAGTGTTTGAAAGACCAGTTATCCACGATTACTTTACGCTATTTTTTTTATTGGTGCACTTTGGAATCATAAAATATTATCATTATATTATTACTACAAAAAAATGGAAGTCCATCCTCGATGCCCAGCCAAGTTTCGTGAACGTCAAATAGTATTTATTTTTTAATCAAAAAGTTTCTTTATTTATATTTAAAGGGAAACAATGTATATATGAATATATAAATACATTTTGCAGAAAAAACCAAATAAGACATTGGTTCCCAATGATAATATACAATTTAAAAACTAATAAAAAAAGTTGTCATTGATACTTACGTTTCTCAAGTTGTTGTTGTTACCATGGGGACTTTAAAAAACGCGCGTGTTTGAAAGTTCGATTTAAACACGCTGACGCGTGCTTTAAAAAGGTAATATGCGGCATCAATAAAGAAAAATATTTTTCATCTGCTGCCCCTATGGTAACTAGACTATTGTTAAACTGTTTTCAAGCAGGTAAGTTGATTTTACAGCGCAACTCCTAGTTGGTGTAGATGAACTAGATTAGAGGAGTGGCTTCGAGCTATAGGCCGATATGCCTCCTTGATACGTTTTGGAAAGCTCTTCGAGAGGGTCATCGTGAACAGGCTGAATACGGAACTGGAAGAGAAGAAGGTGACGGCAATGATGCAGGTAAATGAAAAAATCAAGACAGGGAACCATAAATGGTGTGCTCTAACAACGCTAGATGTTAGAAATGCATTCAATACCGCAAGATGGGAAACCATCAAAGAGAGCCTCACCGCTGATGGCATAAGTGAATACATGGTGGAGTGTGTAAAAAGCTACCTCCATAGAAGAACCGTGAGGCCAGGAGTGGTGGTCCACAGGTGCACCATGGGAGTCCCTCAGGGTTCCGTGCTGGGTCCGGTATTATGTACTATGGAGTGCTGAGGATGGCGCACGGCCCTGAGGTCATGGCTGTGGCCTACGCGGATGATTTGCTATATCTGGTAGAGGGGAGTAGTGCGGCGAAAGTCAAGGGGTGAATCGTAAAGTCCGCAGTAACGTGGCTCAAGAGCAAGGGTATGGAGATTGCGCCGCATAAAACGGAGACCATAGGTTCGTTTAGTATTGTAGTTGAAGGGGTAGAACTACAGGCAAAGAACCAAATTATGTATCTTCGAGTCACCTACAGTAAAAACTCAAATTTTCCAAATCGAGTGATAGAGAAGGCGTCGGTCTAGAGCTCCAAGATACATAGGATAATGCCAAATATTGGGGGGGGCCTAGTTACTATAAAATGAGACTGCTGAGCGGAGTCAAACACAGCGTGCTTCTGTACGCGGCACCGGTCTGAAGGGAGGTGATGAAGACAAAAACACACTGCGATAAGCTGGTGGCTATGCAGAGAAAGGGACTGCTCCGGACAGCATCCGCCTATAGGACGGTCTCGGAGGAGGCAGTACAGGTGATTGCGGGTTTCCCACCGATCGACCTGATGGCTGCGGAAAGGTGTTTTCTTTATAAAGTGGGCGGTCGTCATGGGGGAAACAAGAAAACGGCCCTAGAAAGAACTCTCCAAAAGTTGCAGAAACGGTGGCAAGTGAATACACTGAAAGCAAACTGGACAAAGCAGTTGCTAAGAAGTATTAAGCAGTGGATTATGTGTGACCATAGGAGAACGTCCTACTATTTTACTCAGTTTCTTACTGGACACGGGTCTTTTGGGAGTTTCACCTATAAAATCGAGAAAACTAGCAACGTTAGGTGTAGAGAATGTAGTAAGAGGGATGACCCTAAATACTTATTTTATTAATGCGTGCGTTAGGAGGAGCAGCATGCTACGATAACGGCTGGGAGTCTTACTAAAAGTAAAGGAAATGATACCTAAAATGACCGAAAGTAAGGAATACTGGGATAAGGTGTATGGGTTTATTGTTGAGGTTATGAAGAGGAAGGAAGAGAAGGATAGGAGAACCGAGCAGGAATGAGGTAGGCTCGATGCAGGAGGAACGCTGATGGGCAGAATTCGGTCTCATTCCGGCGTTTTCCACCTTACAATACGAGGAGAGTGGTTAAGTACGGTGAAAGTCCCACACAAACCCACATTATTGCAGCGCCCACTGTGGGTAGGCATTAGCTTACATCCCCCCTCCGGGCCAAAAAAAAGAAAAAAAATTAGTGGAGTGGACTGTTATGTTTGTCGTTCACCGATACACCAAAGGTTCTTGTCGTAATTTTAAGTAACATTTAATAAAAAACACCTATATATTGAGGTAGATACAACAAATGATTAGGCGAGTTAATGCTTAGATAATTAACTACAGTTGTTCACAGATATTATATGGTCAATATGTATTTCTCTCCAATAATTATTGCACTAAAGCATTCGTAGTTAGCACTATTGTAATTTGAGTCGCAACTCGATAGATATTTTCATACTTTTAAGCAAAATTCTAATTTTCCCAGTTTTGTATTAACTTTAGTTTTGAGTTGATTAATTTAAACTTTTATTCTGACCGGAGTGGTTAAGATACTTGTTACATTGTGAAATTCGTCCGATTCGGACAAGATATGTTTCACTACTGCCCGTTTTGCTCGAGAATTGTCTTTATATTACAAGGCAAAAGAAAGTAAAAATGTTCATTTTGCGACAGTACTTTACTGAAATGAACATCATTTGTAATTTAGATCTGGATGTCGTAAAAGTTAACTTTCGTCTTTTTATTATATTAAGGTCGACACTTGAGATCTCGACGTCGCGTGAATTGCTCATTGACAATAGAGGTAAGTTATGCCATTGTAACAGAATACGAGATGTAATATTACCCATAACTGAAAGTTTCTATTCACTGCCACAAAGCCATAAATAGTCTCTTGGTGTGAGATAAATTATTTACGTCAACCATGGTAAAAGAGTATCAATTATTTGAAATTATTGTTAAATTATTTGAGATGTGGAAAGGTCCATAATTCTTTTTTATGAATATATTCTTAGAACTAGTTGAATGTTTTAAGTCTGTCGTCCCTGTAGCGAGGATATCTCTTTTCGGTTCCATACACTTGTCCGATAATTACAAATTGAGGGAGAACGTTTTTGCCAATTGGTTTTCTTGATATATACTGCTCGTCAAATCGTAACAGGTATTGACAACGGATGGTAAGTGAGTTCGAGTTATGCAAATAAAAAAATATGTTGAACTACAAGCTGTCAATATTATTTATTATTTATAATTATACTACAAATATTGCAATTTGTAAAATTGTTGATATAATTAAGATAGCTTCTCTCATGTTTATTGATTTTGGCATTCTTTTCTAACTGGTTTGACAACAGAGGCTCAATATTTTCTCACTGATTTGTTGTAATGACCCGATGCGACGTACTACTACCTGTAGCTTCTGATGAAGTGTCGTTATGAAGAATCCTGTTAGCTACTCCATTTTTGCTACATAAACTGTCAGCAGCACAGCTTTCTGCAATCGCAGATTTCCACCCACTGTGCCTCATGATTGCTAAAACATCAACTCCTGTATTAGCTAATAATGTTGCCGATATTCTTCTGAATGAATGCCCGATATATGTTTAATGATTTTCGAGATAAAAAAACTGCGCTAATCTTTTTAGGAATCGTGGTATTATCGACTGGTTGATTACAGAGTATCTGCCTTATTGATACCGCATAAGGAAGCGTGTAATGTCTGCTTTAATCTCTAAACTACATAATATCGTTATATATTTTTCGACAATTTCAAGATGACAAACATAACCTGGGTGAGATGTAATTGAAAATGTACGTGTCAGACCATTTTTAGAATTTGTTATAGTAACAACAGTAATATCATTGTTATTTTTATGAATCACGTTATACATCCTAAGTTTGCATTATACATCAGACCGACATGCGCCTACAATGCCTAATACTGCTACTACCTTAGTAAGTACCGGGGAAGGACCAAATCTTTCCGGCTCTGCATTAGCAGGGCGGGAAGGCTAGTGGTCCAATCAAATAACATATCTTTCGGGCCTGTTTGGCAAGCAGATATGTAGTGACGACAACTCAAAGTTATCTTTATACCCAAGGCCGGTTATACTACATACACCGTGGCTAAGTCCTTTAGACCTATCGGCCTAACATCTTTTATGCTGAAAATACTGGAGAGATTGGTTGATGGGGGAAAATGTTGGGCTTTGATATCCTTTGCACAACAATCATCATGCGTTCCGGTGTAGCAAGTCAACAGAAAGTGCCTTACACTAGCTGTTAACCCATGTGGAAAACGTGCTGAAAAATAGTCTGAACGCTCTGGGCGCTTTCCTGGACATACAGGGAACTTTCGACAGCACACATGTATAATAAATGTGCAGAGCTGCACTAAATCATGGAGTAGAGTCACTAGCATGTGGCTATGCTACGCAATCGTACAGTAGAGGCCGCAGAAAAGGAACATGTGGCTAGAATGGTCGTCGATAGGTGATGTCCACTCGTCCTTTCGTCCACATTGTGGAACCTAGTAATTGACGAATTAATATCCATATGAAACGGTGAGGGTTTTCTAGCAATTGGGTATGCCGATGATATCGTTGTCCTTGTTGCTGGAAGGCGTATTACCGTTCTCAGGAACCTAATGTAAAGGGCTCTGAATAGTATACAGGGGTGGTGCAACGATCACTGACTTACATTGAATACTGCCAAGGCGAAGGAAGTTGCTTTCACCAAGAAGAGAGGTATAAGACCTGAAGTTCTGCATCTTGGTGGAGTGCCACTTCCAGAGGTTGAACAAATGTAATATCTGGTTCGCCTTGATAGTCGTCTAGGCAAGGTGGCTAACACGTACTGGACCTGTATGAGAGCTATTGCTCCGAAATAGGGACTAACCCCTTAGAATATCTTGTGATCATGCTGCGTATGCTCATACACGCGGCTCTGGTCTTGTGATCAAGAGTAACCTTGGACACGGCTAGATTGCAACTGGCACGCCTCCAAAGGATGGTCAGTTTGGGGACAACTGGCTGCATGAAGACTATAGAGATGTGATCGAGGCTGAAGCCGAGATGGTACTCCTACGATTAAAAAGTTTGGGATATGTGCGAAGCAAGGAATGGTGCAGACACGTCAAGAAGCTCAGACCTGTGGGAGTTGTCCCAGTTCTAGCTCGAGTGACTGGGGAAATCCACAACTTCATGGGTTGTCTAGTACACAAATGGCCCATGCTTCGGCGATGGGGCGATAACTTGAATTTACTCCAGGAACCCAAAGACACAAGTTTATGTTCCTTTGGAAAAGAGTGTATCTGCATATCAGGCTGAGGTATACGGTATCCTGGAATGTGCGCAGATAAAACTAGACCGAGGCTATTTGGACTGACTCATAACCATAAACACCGACAGTCAGGCGGCAATCATGGCTCTGAGTGTATATACCATCAACTCAGGATATGCTGCTGAATGTCGAGAACGGCTTGCTCGGTTTCTGAAGGTAATGAAAGGGCGGACGCACTGGCTGTGAAAGGAGCGAAACCCCCCTTTAGCAGCCCGGGTCCTACCATGGGCCTTACAAAACAAGAAATCAGTATGGAGTCCAGGAATTGGTTGTGAAAACATCACCTCGTTCATTGGAGTGCTCTAGAGAGTCTAAGACACTCCAAGCTCGTATTGAGGCGTTGAACTGATGGACATGCTAGGGCAGCTATAGAATTACCAACGATTAGGTTAAGACATATAGCAGGACTCCTAACAGGGCACTGCTGACTGATTAAACACCTCCATAACCTAGGTTTAGAGGAAAGTCCCCTATGTAGGGGTTGCCGCATGAGAGAGGAAACGTCAGTCCATGTTCTCCTAGTGTGCCACATTGGGCTGTACAACGCTGGCGAGTATTCGGAGTCCTCCTTATGGCCTCTGGGGACACAAGCAGGCATCTACTAAAGAGGAGTATCTCCTCCATCGAACGACTTGGCTTCATGGATGAATAAGTGGCAGGAACTGCACAATGGGACCGCCAGTGGCCTCATTACGCTAACCTTGGCTAGAGCTTGACTTGGTCGAGGTTCGCCCGCAACTAGTAGTAGTAATAGTAGTAGCACCTTCATGAACAAAAATGTGTCATCAGGTGCTTGCAGGAAAAAAAATTTGATTAGCTCTCGATTTCTTAGGTTGGTAGCCGTCACTCTTCCGTCTTAGAAATGCTCTCAGTTTAGGGTATTTTGATGTATCTATGTTTTTTTATGAATAAACTTGATTTAATCATCCACAAACTTACCGGTGAATTCAATGTTTCGGATTTTTCCATGAAATATGCCAAGACTGACGATTCAGAAAAACCTGCATTTTTGCTGTGACACCATTCATTAAATACACTATATGCTCTATCATATCGCTTTTTAAATTCTGCGGGAAATGAACTGTTGCAAGCAGCCTTTTCTACATTCTCTATTTGAAAATCACTCATTTGAAAAATAATATCTCAAGAACCAGCAAAACTAATTGAACTATACTTTTTTGTTTGTAAATAACGACTTAGTAACAAAAATGACAAAATTAGAGCGGTTTCGATTACACGGGTTTACTTACATAAAAATTACAGCAAATTATTTCCATCGATGCATAAGATGAAGACGCCCACAACCGCGACTTATAAACATAACCGTCAAAAAATTTGTAAATGTCAAAATAAATTGAGAAATGTTAAGTCTGATTTCTTTATTTCGTAAACTGCATGCCCTGCGATCTTTTATAGCCACTGCTAAACTGCATTTTTGACGCCATCTATTCGCTTGGAAGGCTACTAACGACATCAAAATGTCAGGATTAAAACAATAACAAATGGATCAGTATATTAGAGACTTGACAGAGTTTTATTGTATTTGTCAGTTTTTAAAGAGAAATACTTTTTTAACTTGTAGATGACTTTACTGTAGCACAAAGAAAAGCCAAAAAGGCTTTAATTACAACAGACCTTTCGTCTAGTTTCGATATTTACAAAGGACGGAGATCAATGATACGGAAAAAAAATACAAGGTATATGTCCCATCACTCTAGTTCTGATTCAGACGAGAGTCCCCCATTAAATCGTAACACTTATCCTGTTTTTAAACCTACACCACAAACAAATTGTAAGTATTTAAAGAAATTAATAATAATGTTTTGTGCAAGTAATATATTTTTCAGTATTGTATAAAAAGTCGGGGAATTATAAATCGGGTAGTACTTCTCCAGAGAGTCAAGTGGAATCTATTGCCGAAACTATGAGGTCTGAAGCTGAAGGAATTTCCCTTGAAAATAAAGAATCAAATGATATGGCGAGGTTTGCTGTTCCTAGAGGTGATTTGTGTCTTAAGTTGAATCATAATTTATAATAACCTAAAGTTTGCATATTGAATTTGACTTTTAGTATAAATATACTTAAAATTTTATAATGTACCTTTTTTTTAATTTTTTTTAGAGTCAAAACCTTGTGGCAGTGGAATCATATGAACTCTTCACAAAAGATATAAATCATCACTACAAATAGATACACTAGATGATCAAGGTGACTAAACTAAATAATTTTAATTAGTTTTTATATTCAATCATATTTCAAATTTATTTTACAATTTAAAAGGTTGATGATAGATGAAATATCTCAACTAAATTTAAAAATCAACACTTTAATTGAAAGCGTTGGTACTCTCTTGAAAACACAAAGAATTCCGAGTAACCTGCAAGTAACATCGTTTGAAAATAATGTGAAAACGTTATATGAAAAAATTCCAGTAATTCGACATTCAACGCATATTTTTAAAATCCAAATTCAACGTACTCGATCAAATACTGTCCCTAGTATTGCAAACCGACATTACAGATCATTTCTCAACAATACTACAGATAGTACTGGAAAAGACCAAATCCCCCAAGGAACGAGGAATAGTGAAATACATAGATGAAACAAAACTTAAAAATACAGTCAGACAAAAATCTTGGGATTTCTTATACTTGAATCCAGATCCTAACTATGCAACAAATACTTTCATTGAAACACTTCAAAAATATATAGACGACTGTACATATACAAAAAATGTAAAAGGAAAAACACGAAGGTCGCCCCTTGGATGACAAATACACTACAAAATACACAATGTATATCGGAAAAAAATTAGTGTTTGAAAAACATTGGAATCCATTATATTGTATCATATGTGTAATATTTGTTCGCACATGCTATTATCAATAAATTATTCTTATCTTAAGTTAGAGAAGAAAATAAAGAAAATCACCTGTACTATTTTATAAACAAAATTTCCAATTAAATTTTTGAAACTATTTGTCGACATTCGTCTTTTAATAAACTATCCTGGTTAATAAAAACGGTTAAAAGCTTTAAACAGCTTTTTGAAACAACCTATCCTACTTTCAAGCCAAAATAAAATAACAGGTTGTTTCAAAAAGTGTTCAAACTTTGTGTGACTGTTTTTATTTGTTTATTCAAGGAAAAACAATATAGGCATAATTTAAAAAACCTTCAGTATTTGTTTAATACTAATAAAAATCTAGTAGTAGCTAATAAACTGTGACTAATCATGCAGGTCTCTTCCTTTATTTTTTCCCTGTTGGTGAATTGTAACCTTCCACCACAATAGATGGCGCAGCACTCGACAAAACTTTGTGGCTTCGCACTTAGAACATGAGATTCCATTCTTCCTCGTATTCAAAGTATTTATCTTTGGTAAACTGTACCAGTGGGAGCAGATAAAAAGTTATACTTAACACAGCAGTTGAGTATTTTGACCATGATCCATGGAAATCGTACAGTAAACGGGGTAGTCACTTGCATCAAATTGGGTAGTTCTGATTTTGTTATATGTTGTATGTAATGAGGTAATGACAAATATAATTTTTCGATCTCTAAAGCCCTCCGGAACATTGTAAAATTCATGAAAAACCATCAAATTTTCGATCATTTTTTTAGTTTCTGCCATTTTTTACCACCAAGGACATGTTTTACGGTAGAAGTCACTATGAATTATTTTAAAGTAGACTAAATTTGCAACAAAATGAGAATAGTTGGGTCTCGATAAACTGAATAGTTTCAAATATTTGCAAGATTTCTTAAATAATACAATTTAGAGTTTACGGTATCTGTCAAGTATATTTTTCTACTAAAGGTGTGCTTTTTATTACTTTTTTTTATTAGAGCCTCATTTTAACTATTCAAAGCACACCTCAGCGTGTTTAAATCGAACTTTCAAACACGCGCGTTTTTTAATGTTACCATGGTAACAACAACTCAGAAACGCAAGTATCAATGACAACTTTTTGAATATTGATCTGACAGCAGTACCTCTTAACGTCAAATAGAAATGAATACTATTTAGGATGGACTTTCACAAAACTTGGCTGGGCATCGATGGCGGACTTTTATTAAATGAAACTTGGCTGGGCATCGAAGGCGGACTTCCATTTTTTTGTAGTAATAATATAATGATAATATTTTATGATTTCAAAGTGTACCAATAAAAAAATAGCGTAAAGTATTCGTGGATAACTGCTCTTTCAAACACTTGCTCTATTTCGAGCACTCCGGCTGCGCCGTCGTGCTAGAAAAATCGCGCGTGTTTGAAAGACCTCTTTATCCACTTATACTTTAATATACTATTATATGTAGTAACGGTCATATAATTATTTATAATAACAAAAAAAAACCATAATACTTTGCCGTAGTTATATTTGAATTATTCTTACATTACCTTTGCATTGTGACAGGTATTTATAATTCTGTGAGTACAAAGATTAAACATAAATATTGTTTTTGTGAGAAGCGAGAAGGCGAGTGTGAAGCTGAGGTGTGAAGAGAGGCACCGCTCGGGTCGACTCGCTCGGCGTTCGGTCTCGCGCGAGCGTCGTGTTCTGAGGCCGTGTTATTTATAGCATCAGATTAGTCAATTTGTCACCTTTATTCGAGTTAGAAGTGTCCGTTCGAAAAATAAATTATGAGGCGTTCAGTTGAAAAGTGAAGTAATAATACGATGGAGAGTGCAGGAGACTCCGTGAGTACTTGTTTCTTCAGATGCAATGAGACTTTGACTGAAGGTGAAGTGCTTTTGGTGAAACAGAGAGGTGTGAAAACCCTGCTATCGTGTAGTGTTACATTAAAGAACCGGGAACATGAACTTTTACTGAAGGAAGTGCACGAGGTTTCAGTGCGTCGTGCGTGTCAAAAAAGCTATGCCAACCCCAAATTGATCACAGCAGCTGTAAAACGTGAGGAAAATGTATAAAATTAGCAACACGTACGAGGAGCTCAACTCAGCAGTTGAGTACAGAGATTGCTGTTTTTTATGTGGTGAAGAAATAACACTACAATTCGTTGAGAACCAAAAAAAATCACGCCTGAAAAGAGAAATATTGTGATTTCAGTGGCTAGCTTCTTGCACCTAGTTTCAAATGTGTTGAATGCAGCTGAGAAAAGAGGCGATGAATGGGCACTGAAAATAACAGAACGCATCACAAAAGACACCGATTTGCCTGCACTAGGTTAAAGATATCATCGATTTGGTCAGAGAAAGCTGTACACATCTGTTGGAATAAGGGAGAACGTAGTCATGGCACTGTTGATGAAGCTATGGGAAAAATTCTAACTACTTAGAAGAAAACTTAGAAGAATGTCAATTTTCCCTGACAGAGTTGACTGAACTTTTAGGTGAAAACACACCTGATGTGCGAACTATCAAAAGCCTAAAAAGTACGGAGATAAAATAATAATATCTACCCTACCAAACAAAACAACAGCTATTTGCTTCAAAAATACTGCAAACAAAATTTTAATACAGGCATGGTATACTGAACAGACGTTAGACCCTCAAGAACGACGACTCCGGGTAGTCAAAGCGGCAGCTGATATCATCCGGGAGGATATTTGCTCTCAAGTGTACAACACAGAAGAATACCCGCCCTCACATGACTTTTTGCAGGATGTAGATTTTGTAATACCGAACTCGCTGAAAACGTTTATGAACACCCTGATTATAAAAAATAAACGTGGTTGTGTGGATAAGTGGCGTAAGAAATGTGCTGCTCTGTCACATTCAATAGTGTCAGCTGTGAGACCTTCCTCATTCATATCTATTCATATCTTCATTGCTCCACGGCGTAGGTGTTTATTTATATCACAAGTTCGCGTCCAATCACCTTATTGACTTGTTGTCTGCCATGGGGTTTTGCGCAAGTTACAAAAGCATTTTACAAATCGAAACGTCGGCAATCCTAAGATCAGACCAAATGCAATTGCAGCAGTGAAGATTTGTGCAATTCGCCGTTGACAACGCAGATTTCAATGTCAACACATTGGATGGATTAGGCACATTCCACGCTTTAGGGGGAATAATGATGGTAACTCCCAGTGAATCAATTATTCCCGAAGAAAGTTTCGCCCGAAAGGAAAGATGCGATTCTTCCCAGCTTATGCAACAGAGACCGCCTGTTAAGTTGCAAATCTACAAACCGAATAAAGACCAAGGGTTGACTACCGTCTCTATTGAGGATGTGGATGGTATTAATCAAACACATGAAGAAATTGTACCATCTTCTTCGGATATTGCCTGGCTGATTGGAAAGAGTATTAAAAAGTGGAGCATACCCGGATGGAATGGTTATATGGAACATGGTACATATTACCTGTCATTTGAAACGACAAGAGTTGTCTGTCTATCTTTCATAAATCATCCACCATCACAGTATGACACCTTATTAACAGCTCGTCGGGTCGCAAAGGAGAAGTGTGATGCTAGCGGTCAGAAAACTTGCTTTGTGACCTTTGACCAACCACTATACAAAAAGGCTAAAGAAATAATAGCAAACTGCGATGAATCTGAGTTTCGTAATGTGGTCGTGAGGTTAGGAGGTTTCCACTTACTAATGTCATTTATGGAAACAATAGGCATGATAAAGGAGGGGTCTGGATTGAAGGAAGTCTTTGCAACGATTTTCGCACCGAACAGTATTCAAAAGATGATGTATGGACACTCCTATGCGCGTGCTGCGAGGGCTCACCTTTTAACCCAGTTGACATTACCAATGGAGGTTTTTAAAACCGTAAAACTCACTGATGAACAAGAAGGTGTACTTGATGACGTGTTTTACAGCTATGACCACTCCAACATATCGGTATTACTCGAACATGAGCAATTCCAACCTATTCAGACCAAGTTCACTAATGCCCTTGAAGATCTTGAACGTAACGGTCCCACAGCAAAGCTCTGGGTTCAATATTTTCGAATTGTAACTTTGGTAAAACAATTCATCGAAGCAGAGCGAATAAGAAACTGGGATCTACATCTCAAGACCATCCAAAAAATGCTGCCATTTTTTCATGCAGCTGGCCACTTTTTTTATGTCAAGTGTGCCCACATGTACCTTCAAGATATGTTGACACTTGAAGAAAGAATGGATCCTTTGGAATTCCAACTGTACATAAAAAGTGGGCACTTCACAATCCGGCGCACTAAAAAATGCTGGTGTGGTGTTTGGTCAGACATGACGATTGAACAGGTCCTAATGCGATTAATAAAGTCCTACGGAGGTTTGACCCGGGGTCGCGGCATGACAGACAGTGTGCTAACCCGATGGACATTAGGAATGGTCTACCTCCAAAACATATGCACAGATATGGAAAGCTACTGCGACATCACGAGTGGTACATCTGAGCAGCAAACATATCCAGAATGACCAGGGACGAACAGGATGTACAGAAACTGCGTGATTTCTTTGACCTTCACCCCCCATTTCCACAAATTGATTCCATAATTTCAATAAGTGGTGGGCTAGTTGGAGATAAAGCAGTTAAGTGTCACAATCCTGAAAACATTGGCAAAGAGATGATGTCAAAGGTGATTGGTGAAAACTTTCAAAATGTGAAGTTCACTAGAAAAGATATAGTGAAGACGCTTGCCTCTGAAGTCTGCTCTGTTTCGATGAGAGAGAGAAGACCATCGACCCTCTCACCTTGTTCCACAGAATGTGCATATTGAAAAAGACTGACGAAGAGTTGAAAGACTTTTTGAAACATGAATTGTATCCATTTCCTTTGGCACTATTTGCTGAAGATGGAATCAGGAAACGTACAAAGTCAACATTCTACAGTGCCTTTAATCCTGTGACTCTGGATGAGGAGCAGCAGGGGAAGGATACGCACGTAGTCGTAGGTGGTGGACATCTGCTCCACAAAGTTGTGTTGTCTCGGAATGTCCAATACTTGAAAAGTCACTTCGGCTCCAATATAATCGTGGTTTTCGACGGGTATCCATCTGACGATTCAGAAAAAAACACCAAAAGCTCTGAACGTCTCCGTAGAGTTGGAGCAAAGTCCTCACCTAATGTTATCTTTGACGAGACAACCATTGCTCCAGTTGCTCAGGATAAGTTCCTATTGAATGACGGGAACAAGGTTAGATTCATCAACATGCTGAAAGTGCAACTGGAGAGGAATAATATTCTTACACTACAAGCAGAGCAGGATGCTGACCGGGCAATAGTAACCACAGCCATTTCCATGTCTTCTATATACGACGTAGTGAAGATCGCAGGCGATGACATAGATTTATTGGTCATGCTTTGTGGTTTGTCACAAAACGGAGGAGACCACACCCCTTCAACAAAGAGACCAAAGAACAACATTATATTTGAAAAGTGTGGAAAAGGAAAAATCCCTGATGTAACTTACTCGACGAATTCCTTAACGCACCAAGCACAACGCAAATTGGCACTGTTCCTTCACGCCTTCAGTGGTTGTGACTCAACATTCGCACTTTTTGGCCAAGGAAAAATGAAATTTTTATCCACACTGAAAAAACAGCCGCGCCTCAAACAAAATGGTGTAGTTCTTCTAAACCCCAATGCCACAACTGAGCAGGTCACCAAAGCAAGAGAGAGCTTTCTCGTTTCACTGTATGGAGACAACAGTGAATCCCAAAGTCTCAACGGCCTTCGCTTCCAAATGTTTACAAGGGCGGCGGCTAAGACCAACATGAACCTCGCCAGGTTGCCTCCAACCAGCGATGCTACAAGGTTTCACTCTCTGCGAACAAACCACCAAGTGAAAATATTTTTTTACAATAATAAACCGATGATATTATTCATAATTTTGAACAGTTACGATTCTTAATTTTGCTGTTGGTTTTGTTTCAGGCTCAGATGTGGCTTGGAAATAAGAAAAACCCACTCGATTGGGGCTGGATGCGGGGCTTTTTTTTTGACAATAATAAAGCGACGATATTATTCATAATTTTGAACAGTTACGATTCTTAATTTTGTTGTTGGTCTTTTTTCAGGCTTGGAAATAGGAAGAACCCACTCGATTGGGGCTGGATGCGGAGCACTAGATGCCTCATTCCTCAACTGATGACGGAACCGCCAGCTCCTCAACCCCTGCTAAACATGATTTTCTACAACTGCAAAAAAGGTTGTACCAGCAGCTGTGGTTGCAGAAAAGCAGGACTCAAATGCTCGGCTGTTTGCAACCACTGCAGCGGCCAATCTTGTAATAACAAACCAGACCTGATGTGTGATGACATTGACGAACCTACCATCGATGACCCACCATCAGATGACGATTTCGACCTGCCTGAGCTGGTCGATGACGAAATGCTACCGAAGTAAGCTCCCAAAAGGTGTACTGTCGATTTGGGGGATCAACCTGGTCCATCAAAGATGTACAAGAAAAACTAATAATAAAACTCCTGTGACGACTTCATTCAACCGCCAGATGCAAAGATAATATAAATAACACAGTCTTTAAATTTTTATACTCTAATTATTCCTTTTCATAAATTATAATGCTTATTTCATAAGTCGTATTTCATTTTGTTTACTCACCTCAGCAACTTTGAACAGCTGTAGCTAGGGAACTATCAGATCTTAATAGACCAAATTGGTCTCGTTTTGTTGAAACATTTCTCTTTTTTAATAACGTATATGAATTTATGCCGTGAATTAGATCAATAATTGACCACATTGACGAGAACTTGTAAGAACTCGAATAAACATTTTTTTTGGAAATTTTGCAAACATTCAGTTTATCGAGACCCAACTATTCTCATTTTGTTGCAAATTAAGTCTAATTTAAAAGAATTTATAGTGACTTCTACCGTAAAACAGGTCCTTGGTGGTAAAAAATGGCAGAAACTGAAAAATGATCGAAAATTTAATGGTTTTTCATGAATTTTACAATATTCCGGAGGAATTAGAGGTTAAAAATTATATTTGTCATTACCACCTCATTACATACAACATATAAAAAAATCAGAACTACCTCATTTGATGCAAACCAAAATGCACCAATTCCATGGATTACCAGTGTCGGGCTGATTTGCCAGCCCTCGCTACCGCTCAACTGGTAAAAACTTCTTACTTTCCTTGTAATGTGAATAAATAGTTTTTCATGTTCACATAACTTCCAAACGAATAAAGACAGCGACATGTGGTAATACAACATACAGTATTTGGAAGATAATATCATTGCACGGAATAGGAGACTGAATATTTTCCATAAAGAAAACAGCTACAAGAAAGAGATCCAAAAGCTATCCGATGAGGAGGGAAATATAGTCGTTCATAAAAAGGAAATCATGAGGGTTACCGAGAAATTCTACACAAAACTATACAGCTCACACACGAGACAAAAGGAGGCAGAAAGCGAGGAAAAGAGAAGAATATTGAATGTTGGATCCGAAGACCTTCCAGAAATCGAGATCGAGGTAATCAATAGAGCACTGCGACAAACAAAAAACGGAAAAGCAGCAGGAGATGATGGTATACTGCCAGAGATGCTGAAGGAAGGACGAAAAATTCTAATGGAACAACTAAAATCGCTTTTTAACAAATGCCTGAATGAAGGAACCGTTCCAACAGACTGGGATACCTCCATAGTTATCCTTATTTATAAAAAGGGAGATCCGGCCAGTCTTGAAAATTACCGACCAATAAGTCTTCTCTCACAGATCTATAAGCTATTCATGAAAATACTTACCAATAGATTAGAAAATAAATTTGAAGCATATTTATCGAAAGATATGGAAAAATATGAGTACAATAGAACACATACACACAATCAGAGTATTAATAGAGAAAACCACGGAGTACAACATCACAACATGGATGGCATTTGTTGACTTTAGGAAGGTCTTCGACACGGTGGAATCCTGGGCGGTAATCCGAGCAATGAGAAAAGCCAGAATTGATCAAGGATACATCGACATCATAAGCCACATCTACGTTAACTCTAAAATGGAGATCAGGATGCAAACAGATACAAATGAGTTAAAGACTGAATGAGGAGTGAGACAAGGGGACGTAACATCACCAAAATTATTCACGCTAGTTCTCGAAGATGTATTTCGAAATGTACACTGGGAAGACAGAGGAATAAACATGGCAGGCGAAAAACTTAACAACTTAAAAATTGCAGATGACATCGTCATATTCGCTCAAACCGAGGCAGAACTGATAGGCATGATTCAGGAACTATACCATGGAGCAAACAAGGTTGGACTAAAGATGAACATAAATAAAACCAAATTCATGACAAACGAAGATACAATTACCAATACACTAACCATTGAGAACCAGTTAATCGAAAAAGTAGCGTCGTACATTTATCTAGGCCAAGAAATAACAATTAGTAAGGTATGCCAGAATACAGAGCTCAATAGGAGAATACGGTTAGGATAGGTACCATATAGTAAACTAGAACAGGTGTTTCAGTCAAATCTACCAATGGAACTAAAAGCAAAAGTATACAATACATGTGTCCTGCCAGTGTCTACATATGCATCGGAAACTTGGGTGTTGACAAAAAAGAGCTTGAACAAGCTCAAAACACATCAAAGAGCAATTGAGAGAAAGATAGTTGGAGTAACACTGGAAGAGCGAAAAACTAACGAATGGATCAGGAGAACGTCAAAAATTGAAGACATCGAAAGGAGAATAGCCTCACTCAAATGGAACTGGGCTGGGCATATTGCTAGAAACAACAACAACTGGAGCAGCAAAGTGACTAGATGGAGACCTTGGGGCGAGAGGAGAAGCGTTGGCAGACCTCAACAGCGTTGGTACGACGATATAAAACGCACAGCAGGTTTGAATTGGTATCAGGTTGCACAACACAGGGAAACCTGGAGAACATTGAGAGAGGCCTATATCCAACGGATAGAAAACGGCTAGAAGGAAGGAAGGAAGGAAGAGTATCCTAAAATGGGAGGAGGCTTCTGTTTGATAAAAAAATATGTCTAATGAAATAAACCATCTTACTTGATAGAAAATCTTTATTTACAGAATAGCGAAACACCCTGTGTTGTTTACATTTGTATGGACAAATAGGATACATTTTTGTTTGAAACC
This sequence comes from Galeruca laticollis, assembly GCA_963921935.1. Classification (NCBI taxonomy): domain Eukaryota; kingdom Metazoa; phylum Arthropoda; class Insecta; order Coleoptera; family Chrysomelidae; genus Galeruca; species Galeruca laticollis. Next base: position 154,733,922 of record OY998177.1, read on the forward strand.
TTTGTATCCAACTATTTTCACTGCTATCAAGAATGAAGCCATTAAGCTGTTGCGTTACTCTTCAAATACACTGTATTTATACATATAAACTCGATCACATTATGCATTACATAGGTCTCAGTGAGTTTAGCATGAATTTGATACATTTGCATGAACTAATACATTTTTATTTGGAATCTTTGTATCTAACTCTATCCAGAGCTGTCAAGACCGAATTCTCTAAGACGTTACTTTACTCTTCGAACACACTGTATTAATACCTACAAAATCGATCACAACATGTCGATTATACATTTCTTTGCATATGTTTTATTTAATAAAGAAAAAATAAGTTTAGGAAATATGTAAATAATTGTATATGTGAAGAGTGAAAATTAATGAACTATTTCGAATTAACAAAATAGAATAATATAAACTTACAAACTTCTCTATAAATCTAAGATGAACCTTCATAATGTAGTGTTTTTAAAGGTGATTTCCTTAATTAGGCAAATCATATAATTAATCTGATTTACATCCCAATTTTATACTTATACTCATTTTGATACATCAAACTATATGTTATATGTTTGATGACAAATAATGTTTCCAAAAACAAAATTTGAATTCTCATATAAATGTATATCCTCTTCCGTAACCTCAAGGAATCGCGACGGTTTAAAGGTAATCAAGTGCGAGAAACTATGAGCCACATCAAGTGTTCTGAAACTAAAAGGTACTTTTATATCTTTTGAGTTTAATTTGGATATATTTTCGAGGAATTTAATTAGTACAGTTTATATTTGTCATCCAGTTTAAGTGCCATTTTTCATTGGTTTATAGACGTACATAGTAAACGATATAACATTAAATACATACACAGCTATATATTTTTAATGACCGTTAACACTCAAATTTCTTATATTTTCATGGGTTTCGGTCAGAAATGAAATCACTTGCTTATAGTGGTAACGTTTCGGTCTATTTCATTTAAACCATTTTCAAACCTTTTTATTGATTTTGCCTCCGTAGGGGCTTGTCTACTACTGTGACAGTAGTACAACAGTAGTAGACAAGCCTCTACGAAGGCAAAATCAATAAAAAGGTTTGGAAATGGTTTAAATAAAATAGACCGAAACGTTACCACTATAAGCAAGTGATTTTATTTCTGACCGAAAACCATGAAAATATAAGAAATTTACATACACAGCTTTTCAGTGTTCAGTTATAAAAATCTTGAGGCACCACTATTATAAAAAAATGGAAAGGTATATCAAAAACCATATGAAGGAGCACGTCTTTTTGCTCATATGAACTCGTTATAACTTTCCCCATCCTCCCTATGGTGACTCCTTCAATTTTACTTTTCCGCCCAACCTATCTAATATGCGAGAAAAGTATTGGTATACCCACAAAAAAGTTGAAATTCTCAAAAAAATTTTTGAGTTATTTTTACGTTTCTCATAAAGATCAACACGAAAAAACGGTTTTTAGAAAAAAAATCCTGTGTTTATGTCGTCGTCGTCGTCGGCCACTTTCCGTTACGTGTCTTGTTAGCACGATACAGCCTTAGGAGTGCAACAAGTCAGCAATTTCATGATAGACTATTGTTCAGAACATCTCACAGATGAACCCTATCGATTTTCAGCTCACCAGAGCCAGTACAACAGGTGCTATAGTACTTTAAGTTTGACATTTTTGTCATTTTTGGAGTAATTTCAGTTTATTAGCACGATACTGCCTCCGGAGTATATATAAGTGACCATTTTTATAATTGGGTATTATTTAGAGCCTATTGATATTCAGCTCACTGAAGCCAGTACAACGAATGCTATGATACTTGAAATACCAAATTTGTGTCATTTTTGGAGAATTTCCAATCCGTTAGCACGATACAGCCTCCATTGTGTATACTAGTGATGAATTTTATGATTGAATATTGTTCAGGGCGTCTTATAGATAAACTTTATTGATTTTCAGCTCACCAGAGCTAGTACAACCAGTGCTATATAGTATATGAAATGCCACATTTTTGGTTCCTTTTAGACAAATTTCGGGTTGTTTGCACGATACAGCCTACGAAGTGAAAATTTTATAATTATTTATTTTTTAAGGTGTCTCACAGATGTACCCAATTGATTTTCAGCTGACTAGAGCGAGCGCAGCGGGTCCTATAAATCCATTTTTGGTTACTTTTGGAGAAATTTCGGTTTGTTACCACGATACTTCCCCCGAAGTGTATATGTTACCGTGAAAGAACGAAAGTAGTGAAGGTCAACATTCGCCGGTGGATGTCGACAAATGTCAAATGCCTTGGTGAAAGTCCGAACATTTCTAAATTCTATTATACATTCGGACTTTCTAACGCAACGTTTGACAGCGCTCCCTAACCTAATTTAATTTTCTTTTTAGAAATTAATATTTGTATGTGAGGGTTGGTCAGGGTAGTAGAGGATAAAAAGGGCTGGATGGCTAGATGTACTTCTTTATTTAACAGTGTGATGTGTTCAAACTAAAATAAATATTTACAACTAAAATATAATACTCTGTACAAGAATTATATACACGATCTATTGATCCTGGAGGCGGGCAGTCTCTCTAAGGTGGTCGTCGGATCGGGTCACGGAAGATTCTTCTCTGTTGTCCGAATTGTCACGGTTACTGTCTACCCCTCACGGCTCCGGATTACCCTGCTCGGGCGTTTCCTCACTGGGACGATAGATTCCCATAACCAGAGGGATGTGTCAGGGTCGAGATCCTGCGTTCAACGCACAGCGTAATCTCGGAGGTTGCGAGTTTGCTTCCGTCCCGGGCTCAACACGCTCCGGGATTTCGGCTAATCTGGAAGGCCTCGGTCCTGCGCTCAACACGCTGCAGGGCTTGACCTAGGGTAGTTGGCGACCGCCCTAAGCTCAACACGCTTTAGGCCTTCCTCCGATATACAGGGTTTGCTTAGCGTCTAGCCTCGTTTTTAACGCACACCGAGGGGTCGACGACAAGCCGGATGTTTATGTGTTCACAATTCCAGGCTCAACACGCTCCGTAATATAGTGCAACACTTCGGTTATTTTCCGTTAGAAGCTTCCTACCGTTATTCTACGTAATGATCTAGCTTGCCTGGTATATCGCAGTTCGTCTGCTTTGGTAGTATCGGTCAAGTTATTAGCGGAACGGCGAAGGTGCTGCCCACTCGGTGCTGGGTGCCCAACTCCGTCTAGTTTGGATTGGGTAGTGTTCTGTTTTCTGATTATTTATCGGGGTTATTTCTTGTTCAGATGACATTGTCATTACATGTATTCAATGGCTACTACAGTGCATCGTGATAAGTTTTTTGAAAAGTTACATGCCTTAATTGGAAGTAAACGAGAAGACAATTGTTTTTATTTTTCACAAGAAAAGTACTGTAAAATCGATTCTGAAGTAATTTCTGCTAAAAGTAAGTGTAGTACACCTCAGGACTATAGACGTTTATAACGTTTTCACATTTTAAAAGTTAGCGATGAAGAAAAGTTAATTGTGCCATTAAACCAGGAGAAACAAATATCCAGTATTATGTGACTAATGATGAGTTGTTTACAATACTTTCCGAAGCTCATATAAGAACAGGCCATGGAGGAGGAACACGAATGCTTGAAGAATTGCAAGTTAGATACAAAAATATTACTTATGAAGTTGTAATGTTGTATTTAAATTTGTGTAAACAATGTCAAATGAAACATAGTGCACCTAAAAAAGATATTGTTGTGAAACCAATGGTAAGTTCCGAATTGAGCTCTAGATGTTAAGTCGACTTGAGAGACTTGCAATCACACAGGGAGGGCGATTACAAGTTTATAATGGTATATCAAGATCATTTAGCCAAATTTGTCCAGTTACGACCTTTACAAAGCAAGAGAGCGGAAAAGTAGCATATCACCTTCTCCAAATTTGGTGCTCCCGCTATATTGCATTCGGATAATGGCAGAGAGTTCAGTTATCTAGTCATATCTGAACTATGCACTATGTGGAAAGATGTTAAAATAGTGCACGGAAAGCCTCGTCACAGTCAAACACAAGGCTCAGTTGAAAGAGCCAATCAGGACATACAAGATATGTTGACTGCTTGGATGGAAGACAATGATTCAAACAAGTGGTAAGAAGGTTTGCCGTTTGTCCAATTCGCCAAAAACACAACTTATCACGAAGGAATACGCCAGAGTCCTTATGAAGCCCTGTTTGGCGTTAAACCAAAAAGGGGTATAACATCGTCATCACTCCCTCGCGGGCAAATTTCAAACATTAAGACCGAAGAACAGCTAGAAGCTTATGTTGAGGAAATTTTGGGTAGTGACCATATTGAAACATACATGGATAATGAAAATACCATTGGAGCTGATCCGCAACCTGGCACGTCTTCATCTCAAGCACTGACTGACCCGCAACCTGACACGTCTTCATCTCAAGCACTGACTGATTCGCCACTTAGCACATCTTCATCTCAATCACTGACTGATCCGCCACCTAACACATATTTATCTCAAGCACTGACTGAACAACACGAGCTAATTTCTTTAAAAAGAGTAGCTGCGAAAGAGAATCTTCTACTTCAAGCAACAAAAATGTTGCGAACCTCAAAAAAAAGTTTCCTCCTGCCCAAATTGGTGATACCGTAAGAATTCAAATCCCTGATATCGACCGTGGTCGTACAGACCCTCGAAATGTGTTAGCGGTTGTTGTTGGAATAGAGGATTCAGACTTTTATAGATTAGCTAACGAAAATGATACCTTGAAGCAGCTTTTCACCCGTAACCAGTTCGTAATTTGTAATGAAAAGTTACTTTCCATGGACGAAGTTTCAACAAAAGAAATGTCGCTAAGAGAAGCAGCTTCTGCTAATTCAAAAAGTGGAGGGCACGGGTATATACGTTGTTACTGCAAAAGGAAGTGTTCCACGACTAAATGCAGCTGTGAAAGCAAGAAACTTTTGTGCAATTCGAAGTGTCACGGTAGTTTAAGTTGTTGCAATAAATAAGATATTATTCTTATTCTTTATATTTCATTTTATATTTTTATGTTCCACTGTTTGTTTTGAGTTCAACAAAGTCCTTTTCCCATATTGTCGACAATCGCCGGTGTAAGTTAGAAATAATGAAATTTTAACAATATTTCGGACATACGTTAAGCAACGTTGAGAATGTTGACAATCACTGGTGTATCTCGACATTCACCAGATTTCGGTCTTTCACGGTAACATATACAAGTTACAATTTTATGATAGAATATTGTTCAGAGCATAAAATTCTAATTTGCATCAACTTCAGCAAGCAAGACAATACTAAAAAAACCATTGTAAGTAAAATATTCTGAGGCTGAGTGTATTGGTGCTTGAATGTTTATATGCTTGCCATCAATGGCACCCACACAGTTGGGATAGTTCCACTTTATATTGAACAATTTAGCAACACAATCCCATTCCTCTGTATTTTGCGGCATCAGTAAAAAGGAAAATAAAGTTGAATTAAAAAAATGATAACTAAAAGCTAATAGCTGCAAAATTGTATATATACAGTACATTACTTCCAGGGTTCACAGCATACAGAGGACAATGAACATACAGAAGACAACGAACATACAGAAGACAACAAACATACAGAGGAAAACGAAAATGATAATAAAAGAAACGTAGATAATGCAGTCATCAAACGCGAGGACAATATTGTAGCTACAGACACAGATTGTGAAAAAATATTTACTTCCCCAAAACCACCACTTAAGAAACGTAAAGTAAGTTCAACTTCTGCTACTAACACTTCAATCATTGATGAGGCGGTAAACCTATTGAGGGCAATTCGAACAAGGAAGAATGACAAATATGAATCTACATTATATGGAGAACAGGTGGCCATTAGGCTGAGAAACATTACTTCATCACAAGCAAGCTTTAGGGCACAACAGATTATTATTTGAGGCAGAGATGGGACATTTCTCTTACAATTTGCAACCCAATTTTTCTGGACGGCCAACTTTTCAACCTCCTCACAATTCGCAAGCCAATTTTTATTGACAACAAACTTTTCAACATCCTTACAATTCGCAACCCATTTTTTATGGACAACCAACTTTTCAATATCCGCCATCCACACAGAGCTTGACTTCACCACATTCATCTTCATCCTATACCTCGCCGTCACCTTCGCCTGCTCCATCTCATACCTCAACAAGTGAAAATGTCATTTCCGCAACTGACTTTGACGACCAGCTTTATTCCTATGAATAACTCAAGAATAACACAAGAACAGCCCAAGAAAACCTGTATGAAACTTGGTATAATATATATTTTTAAAGTTTAAAATGTTGTCAGTTTAAGTAAATAAATAAAAAATCTTGAATACGAGTACATGAATTTAGTTATACTTATCTTACCTTGACAAAATCTCTAAGCGCTTCTACCAGGGCATCACAGACTGATAGTACGATACTAGAGATCGCTTACTTTGAAATCTTGAAGTGGTAGCCCAGTGGCTCAGAATCGTAGCGTTACTGCAAGGCGATCGGTCACAGTAATATCTATTCTGAATGATGTGTCTTTTTTAATTATTTTTGGTGCAATCATTCTTAACAAATTTTCAAAATCGGAACTCTTCATTCTAAAAAAGTTTCTAAAGCCCGTGTCACATCTGTATTCTAGGTTTAACTTATCAACCTCATCTAGCAGTAAATCCTTTATAAATTCCTGTGTATGATATTTTTTCCTACCATTGACGAGGCTGGGTCGTACCCAAAATCTTCGAGGGCGAAGAAAACGCTGTTGCTGGTATCCAACAACTGCAATAATAATTGCAGCAGCAGCTGCTACTACAGAATCTTCTGCATCACTCATAATTAAAACTTTTAATAAAGCAAAACCGATTCAAAGTATTTTCAGTTTTGATAATGGCGCGGCGAAGTATGTCGGTCAACACGTCCACATATACTGACAATGTGGACGAGTTGGAACTCGAACGTGTCGAATGAAATTTGCCGATCGACCTTGTCGATCGGCATAATGTGGACGCAGCTTTACACCTGTATTCAAGGCTCAATATGTTGACGTCATCTTTTTCTTTTTTAAGTCTTCAATAGTCCTTCTTTAAAGACTTGGTCGAACCCAAAACCTTCTTTCGCGAGCAATTTTTCTTTTTTTAGTCACGATAATAATATATTCGGCACAAACAACTACGCCGTCTTGGTCAGACATGTTGATTTCGACTGATCGACATATTTGTCAACTTTGGTGTGTACATATACAGTTTTGTCAACTTGTTGCTCAACAATGTCGATCGACAGTGTCGACTCTGTAAGGACGCAGCTTAAGGTGCATCCACAAATAGCTTTTCGACATCGATCAACATTGATAGACAACATACTCGAACAACTCGTCTACACTGTTTAAGTTGTCTACACGTATGGATCTGCGTCGATAAACGTTTATTTAAACTAGCAACATTTCACTGGGCTTTGCGTATACTCCTGGAAGTGATCCGTATTCATTTTTTTCCACAAAATGTGTGCAGCTGCCGTAATACTTAAAGTGGCTGCAAGCCAACACCAACGGAGTCCTAGGAGATTTTGGATTCGTCCGAATTACGGGAGAAGTAAATATAGCATAACCGAGTTCATGAAAGATCTACTTTTGGATAAAGTTGATGACTTGAATAAGGAATATGGATGTTATGCTGGTTTCAGAAATTAGGAATAGAAAGTAGTGAATTTGAAAATATGTTGAAAATCATTGCAGTGCTAATCCCCGAAAGAGATACGAACTACAGACCAGCCATTTTTGCGATAGAACCAAATCATCGCTGTTACTCTACACTTTCTGGCTACTGGAGATTCGTATGCTTCATTTAGCTACATCTTCAAGATTACAAAACAAATCATTTTCATGATCATACCCAAAGTATGTGATTCTCTCTGTAGTGTACTTGAAGGTAAAGTAAAGGTAGGTAAACACTTCATAACGAAACTCTAGGTTAAAGGTAAAAACTTGAAAAAATTAAAACAGCCAATTAAGTATTGTTTTTTAATACTAACTACATGTATAATAGTGATGAGCTAAACAGCGATATTTGTATAAGGCCGTTATCGGCGATCGCGATTTTTAAATAACGGCGATTGTACTGATCATAAACTGTGGAACTGGAGCTGCTGACTAATAAATTTAGTTATTTTTACGATAAAATAAAGTAAAATTCTTCCTCAAATACACCTCTTTTTGTTAACTATATGGATTGGAGTCAATAACTTTTTTTGCACGAAGAATTAATAACATGTATTTTAATCAATTCATGTTTGATTTTCACGAAATATAAAATGAGATAAAAGAAATTTATAAAACGTTTTATAAAGAAAATATATATGTATGAGATATTAATAGAACAAAGAAATTTTTGCCGTTTAAAAAACACATAAGAACATTTATTTGTTACACTTGTAATTTACATTTAAAATGATTCCTTTATTAAGCAACTGCCGGACGGCATTTAAAAAAATCACAATTTGTAAACAAATACAATTTAACCTCACTTCTCATTATGAAACAAAACTTTTCACTTTTAACGTTGCTTGTTGGTGAATGTATATAAAAATTAACTGTCTCGACCCTTACTTCGTGGAATCTACTCATATTAGTGTTTTAAATGAAACTCAATGTTTCTAGCTAATTCCACAATAAAATGAAAAATGTTGAAAATTTTAAAAAATTGACAATTGTTTCGATAACTGAATATCATCGTCAGAATGACAGAAGTTACATTTCATTTGACGCCTACCGGATGTTTAGTAGTTATTTTTGGCTAGACCAAGGAGTGATTGACTTAATATATGTTAATAGAGAAAAGAAGAAGACGAGATATTACAAATATTGAAGCTTAGATATGATTAGCCCTATGGTGATATCCTGGATATCATTTTTCCAATTAAGATCAGTATAACTGTGCAATGATATAGAAAACCAGGAAAACTTTATATGCTGATCTTTACAATTATCACTTAAGAAGACAGTTTAATAGTGGAGAACTCCCTAGATTTATCTGTTCATTGACGACTTCATATTGTGGATTTCTTAAGTGTGTTCTAATTTCCAACTCTTCAAGGGAATCTAGTTCTTGTTTATTGTCACAAATATGTAGTACTTCCAGTTCTGTGTTTGGTGTCAATGAATGATTGGTGTCAAGTAGATGTTTTGCGTAATGGGATTTATCTGGTTGTTTTAATCTGTATGCTCGTAAGTGTTCACTGTATCGGATTTCAAAATTTCTAAGGGTCTGATCCAAATAGACAGCATTACATTCTGTACATTTGAGTTTATATATACCCGATTTCTGTATTGGTGGTATTTTTGTTTTTACATTTAACAATTCCATATTTACGTTAGTTTCTGTTTTAAAAGAAATTGTTTTATTGTTGCTGAAGATATTTAATTTTTGGGTGTAAATTATTATTTTGGTTGAAAAATATATCAAATTGTCGTTCACTACCTATTAAACAAGCCAATATGTCATCTACATATCTATACCAAAATAAATTTTTTTTTTAAATATTACTATTACTTATCACCTCGTAATTTTCTTACAAGTATTAGATATTCTTTAGGAGGAATTTTAGTGAACATATTAGTAACGTCAACTGAAAGAAGCTTAAAGTTATCTTGTAAGTTGAATGCTTTTAATTTTTTGATTAGTTCTATTGAATTTCTAATTGAGTATTTAGATGCATATCCGTAAGTATTGAATATATTGTTAAGCTTCTTTGCCAATATATTATTAGTATTACCATAAGAAACAACAGGTCTAATTGGTTTCGTTATTTTTTGTAATTTAACGGTTACATATAATTGTGGACAATGAGGATTCTTATACATGATGGACCTCTTTTCCTAATCATTTAAAACATAATTTGAATTAATAACAATATCATTCATTGACACCTAACACAGAACTAGAAGTACTACATATTTGTGATGAGAAACTAGAACTGGATTTCCTTGAAGAGTTGGAAATTAGAAGACACATAAGAAACACAAAATATGAAGTCGTCAATAAACAGATAAATTTAGAAAGTTCTCCACTATTAAATTGTCTTTTTAAGTGATAATTGTGAAGATCAGCCGATAAAGTTTTCCTGGTTTTCTATATCATTGCACAGTTATACTGATCTTAATTGAAAAAATGATATCCAGGATATCACCATAGGCCTAATAATATCTAAGCTCCAATATTTGTAATATCACAGCTTCTTCTTTTTTCTAAAAACATATATCAAGTCAATCACAAGGTTACTTCTTGGTCTACCCAAATATAACTACTTAGCATCAGGTACGCATCAAATGAAATGTAACTTCTATAATTTTGCCAATGATATTCAGTTATCGAAACAATTGTCAATTTTTTAGAATTTTCAACATATTTCATTATATTGTGGAATTAGCTGGAAACAATGAGTTTCATTTGAAACACTAATATGAGTAAATTCCACGAAATAAGGGTCGAGGCAGTTAATTTCATTAAAAAAGAAGATGTGACCCGACTGTACCAGGAATTACTACAAAAACGTTATAAAATAAACGGTTTCAAAGATTCAAACTAACTTTTACGCATCTGCGGCCCTGAACAATAACCTATCATCAAATTGTCACTTGTTTACACTTCGGGGGATGTATCGTGCCAACAAACCGAAATTTCTGCAAACATAACCAAAAATGTAGTATACCTGGATTTATAGGACCCGCTGTACTCGTTCTAGTCAGCTGAAAATCAGTAGGGTACATATGTGAGATATCTTGAACAATATTCAATCATAAAATTGGTCACTTTCATACACTCTGGAGGCTGTATCGTGCTAACAAACTGAAAATTCTCCAAAAATGACCAAAATTTAGTAGTCCAAGTACCATAGTGCCCGTTGTACTGGCGTTAGTGAGCTGAATATCAATAGGGTTCATCTTTGAGAGGCTCTGAATGACATCCAAACATAAAATTGGTCACTTGTATATACACCGGAGGCTGTATCGTGGTAACAAACTGAAATTTATCCAAATTGCCAAAAATATCGTACTTAAAGTACCATAGCACCCGTTGTACTGGCTCTGGAGAGCTTAAAATCAATGGGGTTCATCTGTGACATGTCCTTAACAATGTGCAATCATAAAATTGGTGACTCATTGCACTCCAGAGGCTGTATCGTGCTAACAAGACATGTAACGAAAAGTAGCGGACGACAACGATGGCGACGACGACGACATACACACAGGATTTTTTCTTCTAAAAACCGTTTTTTCGTGTTGTTGTTGATGGAAAACGTAAAAATAACTCAAAAACAAATTTCAAAATTCCAACTTTTTTTGGGGTAAACCAATACTTTTCTCAGGTCCGTCAAGCTGCCCCCCCCCCCGGTTATATTATTTTTACCAAAATGCTAGCACACATAAAGGGCACCTAGCACAACCTAGCACAACAATTTTTATAGCTAGCACACCAACAGCTCACAATAAAAATGCTTTTGAATTCGGGTGGGGCCAGGTAAACGCTAGCCCCCCCCGGGTTGGATTTTTCGCGCCAAAATGCTAGCACAGATGAAGGACACCCAGCACAACCTAGCACACCATTTTTTATAGCTAGCACACCAACAGCTTACAATAAAAATACTTTTGAATTTAGGTGGGGCCAGGTTAACGCTAGCCCCCCACCGTTGGAATTTTTCCGCCTAAATGCTAGCACAGATAAAGGACACCTAGCACAACCTAGCACACCATTCCTTATATCTAGCACACCAACAGCTTACAATAAAAATGCTTTGGAATTCGGGTGGGGCCAGGTTAACGCTAGCCCCCTGCGGTTGGAATTTTTTAGCCAAAATGCTAACGCAAATAAAAGACACCTAGAACAACCTAGCGCAAAATTTTTTATAGCTAGTACATCAACAACGCTTTTGAATTCAGGGAGTGGAGGGTGTCTGCAAAATAACGCTATGCTTACACGAATGAATGAAAATGTTGGATGTATTTGTCCCTAAACATCATTTTCCTATAAAAAATGGCCCCTAAACAGCATTATTATTGTCAGCTGTTGCCGGATTGTGCGTAATATCTATATTTTCCCATCTAGCAGGGTATTTGATTAATTGATAATTAACTATTATTCAAATAATAATTATCTATTTATTTTCAATTAATGCTAAAAAACGGAAGAATACGAAAAACCTTCACTTTTAGAAATAATTTTGTCAAAATCATACTAATTTTAATAAAACAAGATAATTAAATTGGCCATTTAGTCACGGAATCAGAAACAATCCGTGCACAAATAAGTTGCAAATGACGTCACACTATAAAAAAGGCAACGACAAACGTTTGCGTACAGACATTGGATAAATAAATGTACGAAAAAGCGAAGCCGTTGGATATGTCTTTCGACAAAGTTGTGCAATCTGGGAAGGGGCGGCTGAGATCCCTAAAAATGTTCCAATATATTGAGAATACATGTTTTAGACTGATCGTGGTTCACTGTAGTCCTTATTTAAAAGAAACACTCAAACTTTGTATTCAAATTTGCCTGAATATTTATTGCCAAAGTGGATGGTTAATTAACCATTGTAATAGGTCTGTTCGAACCCACACAAAAACCGTACAATTACAATACAAACCCAGTTGACCTGCTGATTAGTGAATATAATAAGTCTGTGTAATTCACATCAAATTTGTTGCGTTACTGAGATTGTACGGTAATAAAACGGTATTTACTTCGGTTGGAACAAACCTAATGATAACATAAATATTGCATTTCACTATCAGATTTCTTTTAAATTCCCAAGTTTACTTAAAACGTGCATCTTTTAATTCTTAGAGCCGGTTAATCAGAGCTTCAAATATTTCTGTGGCATATCATAAGATATCAACACTACTATGTATTTTTCAAAGTTTTTAGTATGTAACTGGCAATGTATGTTTGTTCGGTTGCAATCTTGCAACTCAGTTTTGAGGCAGATATCTTCAACCGATTGAGCTGAAATTCTGTATATACGTCTAGTTTGCATGCCAATCCATGATTAGGTATGTGACGTCATTCCAAATTCAACATGGCGGATCACCAAAGTTGGCGGACTAAAGAAAGTGGACTAATTTTTTTATGCTTTCTTACAATATGGGTAATGGAAGGACTTGCTAAGAATACGAATGTGAGTTATAGCCCATTGCTCCAATTCGTCTACAATTTTGGTGTACTTGGTTTTTTGAGTACTTTATTATGACATTGAGGACGAATTGTTCGACTGTGTTACATCGATTGGTTCACTTTGACTTGTGGTATTTGCCTAGATCGGCGGATTGTTAGACTGGGTCTTGAAGAACTGAAAGGACGGAATGAAATTCTTGTACTTTCAATTTGACCCATGAACATTGGATATTTCTTACTACCTACCTAAGACCTATTCTAAATAAATAAATTGTAAAAAAGCCAGATGTTTGGGTAAGAACGGCAGGTCTAGAGGGCTGAGCAGTATAAAAAACGTACTTTTTCTTTAATATTACAAGCAAAATGTACTGTGAGCAAAATGGATGATATAGGTATTTTTATTTTTCTAAAAACTAGGTATAATCCAATTAATTGTCTCTACCCTTACTTCGTGGAATCTACTCATATTAGTGTTTTAAATGAAACGTTTCGATAACTGAATTTCATCGTCAGAATGACAGAAGTTACATTAAATTTAGAATTTTCAAACATTTTTCATTATATTGTGGAATTAACTAGAAACATTGAGTTTCATTTAAAACACTAATAGGTATAATAATCAATGGAATAATCCATCTGAAGTTCTCATCGGACTTTTTAGAAGGGTCGTTAAACCAAGTCTATCGTTAAAATTTGAATCAATTTATAATTCCATTTTTATGGGTCTAAAGAGTAAATAAAATTATTGTATGTACATCCAAACTGGCCGATTCAGATGTTTGTGTTATGAAAGGGTTTCCCCGAAGGGCTGATGGTTGTAATAATATGTATTCTTCCTAATAATATTACGAGCAGCATGGACTATATCAGTAAAACTTATGATCTAACTATTTTCACGAGTGTAATTCGATAGAATATTTCTCGATTATACTGTATTAATGCGAAATTTATATTACTTGAACAACATTACATGGTATGTAATTACCCTTTTTGGTTCATTTTCAATCACTTATTTTTGTATTAAACTTGAAGAATCATTTTCAAACTGTGACATTTTTATATTTTGAATTAAAATTATGATAATAGCAACAATTGTAACTTAGACGTTACTTAGATACGGACTTAAAAGGGAAATTATCGGCCCTGTCGGAGAATTATCTTCGAAAAGATCCTGCTTCATTTGGAATTTTCACCATATGAGTGGAATGTTCCAAAACTTTTTCTTAACTCCAGTAAGAAACAATTAAACCAGCCGTTTAACATATATATTCAACCTATTCATTTATTCATCGACTAAGTATAGCGTTAGTAAGTATAGCGTTATTTCACTGACCTCCGTCCCACTCCCCAAAATCAAAAGTGTAGTTGGTGTGCTACTTATAAGAAATGGTGTCCTAGATTGTGCTAGGTGTCCTTCATTTGTGCTAGCATTTTGGCGAAAAAATCCAACCGGGGGGAATAGATTCTATAAAGTAAAAGTTCTTAGAGCAGACCCAACCAAAAAGTTTTCTAATAATGTAAGGGATATTGTTAAAAATTCAAATTTTCTTTTAAGTGATTACGAGAAGAGGTCCATCATAAATAAGAATCCTCATTGTCCACAATTATATGGATCCGTTAATTACATAAAACACCGAAACCAATTAGACCTGTAGTTTATTATGTTAATACTCCTAATAATAATATATTGGCAAAGAAGCTCAACAATATACTTAATAGTTACGGATGTGCATCTAAATACTCAATTAGGAATTCAATAGAACTAATCAAAAAATTAAAAGCATTCAACTTACAAGATAACTCTAAGCATATTTCATTTGACGTTACTAACATTTTCACTAAAATTCCTCCTAAATAATGTTTAATACTTGTAATAAAATTACTAGAAGATAAAAATAATAATCCAGGAATAATATCAGATATACTTAATTTATTTGATGTATGTATTAATCAGAATAATTTCACTTTTGACAGAACGTATATATTCCAAATGAAGGTTTACCAATGGGAAGCCCTATATCACCTATTTTGGCAAACATTTTTATGGACAGTTTAGAAAGAAAAATCTTTGAAAGTAATATTTCAAAAAATGTTTTTTTTGGTATAGATATGTAGAAGACATATTGGCTTGTTTTGTAGGTAGTGAACGACAATTAGATATATTTCTCAACCACGATAATAATTTACACCCAAAAATTAAATTTACATTAGAAGTTGAAGAAAATAACTCAATCAATTCTCTCGATTTGAAAATTCAAACAGTTAATAATGTACTCGATTGTTCAATTTACCGAAAACCAACACACATTGATGTGACAATTCCATATAGTTCCAATCACCTTATGCCATATAAACTAGCGGCATATAATTCAATGATACATAGAGCATTTTCAGTTCCAATGAACAAATGTAATTTTGATAGAGAGAATAATACAATTAGACAAATAGCAACATCCAACGGTTATTCATTACATATGATAAATAACCTAATTAATAACAAAGAGGAAAAAGTGGCATTACAACTAATATTTCCTAAACAAACTGAAGAAATAAAAACTTATATAACCATCACATATGCAGGAAATATTTCTAATAATATTTCAGAGATAATATCTTTAGCAACGAAAACAACAATTTCTTTTAAAACAGAAAGTTACGTAAGTATAGAATTGTTAAATGTGAAAACAAAAATACCACCATTAAAGAAATTCGGTATATATAAACTCAAATGTCCAGAATGTAATGCTGTCTATTTGGGCCAGACCCTTTGAAATTTTGAAATCCGATACAGTGAACACTTACGAGCATACAGATTAAAACAACCAAATAAATCTCATTACGCAAAACATCTACTTGACACCAATCATTCTTTGACACCTAACACAGAACTAGAAGTACTACATATTTGTGATAAGAAACAAGAACTGGATTTCCTTGAAGAGTTGGAAATTAGAAGACACTTAAGAAACCCACAATATGAAGTCGTCAATGATTAGATGAATCTAGGGAGTTCTCCACTATTAAACTGTCTTCTCAAGTGAATTGTAAAGATCAGCAGATAAGGTTTTCCTGGTTTTCTATATCATTGCACAGTAATACTGATAATAATTGGAAAAATGATATCCAGGATGTCACCATAGGGCTGATAATATCTAAGCTTCAATATTTGTAATATCACATCTTCTTCTTTTTTCTATTAACATATATTAAGTCAATCACAAGGTAGGTCACTTCCTGGTCTAGCCAAAAATAACTACTAAACATCAGGTAGGCATCAAATGAAATGTAACTTTTGTCATTCTGACGATGATATTCAGTTATCGAAACAATTGTCAATTTTTTAGAATTTTCAACATTTTTCATTATATTGTGGAATTGGCTAGAAACATCGAGTTTCATTTAAAACACTGAACGTACATAAAATAATGCCTAAAGTGAATTATTTCTACAATTACCAACTAGATAGGAGAATGTGTACATTTACCGGATAATGTACACATTTACCGATCTTTTTACATTTACCGTAACATACTCGTATATATGAGTAAGTCAGATTCCCTAATGAATGCCTATCTCTAGAATTTGTAACATTAAAATGAAAATTTGGCATTATCAGCTTCTTTTCTGAAACAATACACAACTCATTGCAACAATGTATCATTTATACACAATACACTCATTATTTATTGTTACTATGTAACTTGGATGATGGCAGATTTACACTACTATCGGGAACGTTTGTCACCAAAATAGAATAATATTGTAAAAAATGAAGTAATAATAAACGGATTGCGTTAACAATAGAATTTTCTTCCTATTACAATATTTTGAATTTCATCTTGAGGCATAATTCAACATTTATAGATACATTCTGCATTTATTCTTCACAACTACATAACGGATCTACAAGATGATATAACAACCAATAATAATCGCTAAAAAATGTGATACAAATAATTAAAATTTCAAATAAATGTAATAAATTAGTATATGTTTTTTATAATATTTAACACCTTGATACATGGAAATTACAAAAAACTCTAAAGGATCCGACGTTGACCGACAGTGACCGTCCTTGGAGGCAAAGTATTTCAGTTTACTATTCTATATATAAATAGCGAAATGTTATCATCATCAGCATTCAGTGGCACAAGAACAAACATGAAGGCGTTTTTAGCAGTAAGTCACAAAATAGAATATTTTCGTTCATAAAATCATATTCACAAACTTACCATAAAATTAAACTGCATTTTCATATAATGCAATCATAGTATTTGACTAGGAAAGGGAGGGATGTAAGTCAATGTGGTATCACTACTTTGAATAAAGACATTCTAATATTATTTTAACGTGTCAATATTATTTTTTCAATTTCTGTTATAATTCCACTTAAATCCATGATAATTTTTTATCCTATGATCCAAATTTTGCTCAATTAGAATTCCCATATATGTATATTCTAAGCATACATTCATTCATACTAAATACTTTCACTAGATTCTACCTACAGTGTCTCATTATGATCATATTTAGCTCGTGTCATTTCGTAGTTCTGTTTTTCGATTCCCTGACAGGATTGAAAGCTCAATCCCATTTTTTATTTATCCTATTCAGTCCAAACCGAGATAATTCAATAACTTAATCGACGTTTTTAATTATTTTCACTGTATTCTGTTTTTTTGAAAATAATTCGAAACATTTTCCAATGATTAACAAAATTATTCAATTGTCACCATAATCATGTAGGTAACTAGTCTTTGGCTCAGTCCTGATTTTTTTCTCATTTTCAATATTGTACTATTGGTTCAAAAGGAAACATTTGGAGACATGTATTTTATTGTTTCGTTCAAGTGAAAACTCAAAATATTCTTTCCGAACTAAAAGTTTCATTCACAATAAAACCATCGACTTTTTTCGAATGTCCATGTCATCTGCAATTTCGTTTCAATACTGCATATTTGATAGGGGCAATTTTGAAATGTTACTAGGTTATACAATAAACTGATTATTTAAGGTGATTACTCGAAAGCATACATAGAAAATAAATACATTTGCATGTATAACAGCATATCAAATAATGGTAAACATTAGTTCGTGGAGAAATACTGAGCAGTGAATATTTTATACACAAAATGTATTTAAACCCATAAGTGTTTTTGAGAATAATACCTTACTAAACTGAACCACAAAATGCATTAATTTGTATTAAAACATAATAAGATATTGAATAAATTGTATCTTCAGGAAGTTTATTTGAAAGGATAGTAAATATTAAACTTCGCGTCTTTTACTCGATGTAGCGCTTTCGAATCACGATTATAATGAATATCGTCCTTTTACTAAAGGTTTAGGAAGTGAAAATAATGCGCGATATCGTGGTTGGTGGAAAAATTTGTAATACATCACCGTTTCCTTTTCTTTTTAGTTTTCCATTTCCATAGTATGCGGTTATAAATTGTCTACGGCATAAAAAGTAGCTTCTAAAGGAAAATATTTGTATATGAATTTTATTTGACTAAGAATATATATAATGGGAAAATTCATTAGAACTAAATGTGTTAAAAATGACTATGTAAAATAAATTATGTAAACAACATGGAAGTGTAAAGTCAATATCGAAAACAAAAAAGTATATTTATATCGACTTTAACCAATAATAAATAAATACATGCCCAAATTTCTATTAATTCTATTTTTATTTTTGTTTTTTAGTTTGTAGCTATATTAGCAGTTGCAGCTGCAACTGAAGACAAAGCTGAAAAGAAAACAGCTAAGCGCCATCTGTTAGATGGACTATATCCTGGTTCTGATTGTGGTGGTGCATACATCCACACCAGCGGCTGTGGCTCAGTCGACACCTTAGGAGTTGGCTCAGTCGGCACCTTAGGAGTAGGCTCTCTGGACACCTTAGGAGTAGGCTCTCTCGACACCTTAGGAGCAAGATCTATCGACACCTTAGGAGCAGGCTCAATCGGCACATTAGGAGTAGGCTCACTCGACACATTAGGAGTAAGCTCAGTGAACTCGGTTGGTTCATTGGGATTGATAGGTTCATCAGGTTCATACATCAATTCATTACCCTACGGAGGTAAGCATCAATGGAAAATTGCTAAGTAGCTATTTATTATTATCAATTCGAGTCATAGATTTTCGTTTAAAGGCAGAATTGGGTTTTTGGTGAAAATATTTTGGGAAATGTAAAGATAATTACATGACTTTAATTGGAAATTTACAGATACAACTTTCAATTATTGAAAAATTCTTTTTAGTTTCCGGCAACATTCATAATAGCCACGAAGTACGTCATATTACCCAAAAAGTACCAGTACCAGTAGCTCAACCCTACCCAGTTACAGTAACCAAAACCGTTCAAGTACCACAACCAGTACCCGTTGAAGTTGCCAGACCATACCCAGTTCACGTAAGAGTACCAGTTTCTGTCGAAGTACCAAAACCTTATGAAGTTAGAGTACCTAGACCCGTACCAGTACAAGTAAGAGTGAATGTACCATATGAGGTACCCAGACCATACCCAGTACCAGTCACCAAGGCTATTCCCGTACCAGTTGAGAAGAGAGTTTACGTTAAAGTAAGAATATACATCAAATAATATGTGGATCGGTCCATGTTTTTTCAGTTTAAATTTATTCAAGTTTCTGAGGACATTCAGTAAACATTTAGCTTATAGGGCTTAACAGACAATCATAGAGTCTCATGAGTGATACTGCTATAAGTTCTAAGCAATATTAATCTAATTAGTTATTAGTAGATACCTATATTGCTTCATTATAGCTTGTGAGCAAGAGAACAATTAATAAATTTGGAGCATGGACTGAGGTTGCAAGCAACAAACTGACTACTTGTATATCTGT
The DNA here is from genome assembly GCA_963921935.1 of Galeruca laticollis. Lineage (NCBI taxonomy): Eukaryota > Metazoa > Arthropoda > Insecta > Coleoptera > Chrysomelidae > Galeruca > Galeruca laticollis. The sequence continues at coordinate 154,753,960 of OY998177.1, forward strand.
GAACTATGTTATGGATATTATTTTTTATTTCAGCAATTGGTACAAGTACCTCATCCAGTACCACAACCCTACCCAGTACCAGTTACTAAATATGAACATGTTAAGGTACCTGCTCCAGTTTACGTAAAGGACCGTAAAGTAGTACACACTTACTCACACTCTAACCAACACCTTCCTGGAAACCGAGTCGTCCTCAAAACAATTGTCGATCCCCAAATTCCAAGATACTATGGTTCTGGATACGGTAAGAGAACTATTTATCAAATTTCCAAGAATAAACATTAAAAATATTACAATAAGATCTATCACAATCTTCATAATATTATAGTTTTCGGTATTTTTCTGAACACTGAATTCGCAATGGCAAAAAACTGATAATCCCAGAGAAGATGCAGATTTTTTAGATTGTCAGCAACCTTCAAATTATTAATATTATTATAGAGTATATTCATTTAATAAAGTGACCTCGAAAATATGACATATTTCATAAATCTTGATCTGCCGACTTGATTTTTCATGATCATTGAAATTAATTTTGGATTAACTTTGATTTCAGGAGTTTATGGTTCAGGTTATGGTACTGGAAGTTATGGCTTAGACACTACCTACGGTTCAGGAGTTTCCAGTGCTTACACTACAGGAATTTCTGGTCTTGGAACTTACACTTCTGGAATTGGTTCAGGAATTTCTGATCTTGGAACTTACACCTCTGGAATCTCTGGTCTAGGATACACTTCAGGTATAGGACATGGAATTTCTGGTCTAGGAACTTACACTTCAGGAGTTTATGGAACTGGTTCAGGTCTTTATGGTTCAGGTCTTTATGGTTCAAGACTTTACGGTTCAGGTCTTTATGGTTCAAGACTTTCCAGTTCAGGTCTTTGGGGAGGTTACGGATACGGTTCTTATGGTTTGGGAGGTCATAACGGACTTTACACCAGCTACGGTCATGGTAATGATTACAGTGGGCTACTGAAATCTTACGTTCCAAGCAAATTGGGTGGATACAACGCTTTGTAAATGGTTTTCCCATCACACAAATCTATGACCATAAGCACAGTTCAGGAGTTCTAAATTGTTCAAAAAATTATGATTTTCCTTAGTCGTATATAAATTTTGTCGAAATTTAATATTTTGTTTTGGAAATTTGTTGAAAAATTGCAGCCATATCAATATTAAATGTATGAAGGATGTTTGTATAAATTGTAAATACAAATTGTTTTGTATATATTTTTGTTTTATTGCTTTCATATTATGAAATAGTTTTACCACCGATAAAAATAGTAAACCTAAATACGGAAAAGTCAGAATAGTCAGCAGAAAAACTGCGAATAATAAAAAGTTATTACCATGTTTTCAAACAAAACAATAATAGAGATAATTATGAATATAAAAACTCGTGAAGAAAATAAAACTAGTATCCGCTATCTACCGTGAGAGAAAAAAACGAAATAACGTTTGAGAGAAAGAATACAAAAAACAATAACTATCGGAAAAAAATTGTCGCTAATAGAGAACAAAAATAATTATCTTGTGTAACATTGATACAAACATAAGTGAAGAGGCATTACGTAAAAGTATCGAAGTAATATTGAAAAAGGAATATAACGATACTAAAGAATAAACAATACTTTTCAATGAACACTTGGCAGGAATACAGGGAATCGGTCAGATAAGATAATTTAATAAGCAATATAGAAAACAGATTACGGTTGGTATCGGTATATATGTTTATCAGTTCATCTCAAATACGTTTCACGCTATTTATTGTAGATGAAAATATGTGACAGGAAGTTAAGAGGGGCCTCCTCAGAGGTATATAAATCTGAGAACCTACACAGTACTAGTTACTCATCTAGTAATGATATGGTTCAAAATATTTACGATAGATCTCGATAGTAGTACTGAATCGGTTTTTACTTATTCAACACATTTTCTCTCTCTGTCTTTCAACTCTTGACAGTTCAAAGAAACGCATCTCTGGATCAGCTGTTCGAATGTTTTGGTTTCAAATATTTCAACTTTTTGTGAGCACAGAATCCTTATCTCTGTTTTTTAGTTTGCACCCAAACAAAACTTGCTGACAGGTATTTCCATTTGAGTGTAGATTTTTGATTATTTAAGCGTTTCATAAGTATTTTTGAAAGGAATAGATTGTCAAGGAGTAAGTAATCGTAGGTATCTACCCGATATCAAAATTATAGTTATGATAATGTAAATTATCCTGCAATCCGTATTTTTTAATGTTTAAAGCTGTGTTTGAGGTTATGTTTACTGAATTATTTGATTAATGTGGAATTATGAGATAAATAATACTGATTGTTTGTTCTAGTATCATCAAAACATCTTCCAACATTGTCTTGAAACCCTGTTTAAATGATAATATGGGTTTGTTAGCGAAAAATGTTTAATTGAAGTAAAGTGACCTATCAAGTATCTGAATGAAGAAAACTTAAAACCGCTTTCAAAAGACAAGAATTACATAATCCATTTTGATGAAAATATAATAGTGATAATATTATCATCTGATACAAGGTGTATTACATATTGCATGAAAGGACATGTGCTATTTAATAATATGCATACCAAGTGACAGCATTGTGGAAATTGCTAGAAATCAAGAATGGAAGAAAAATATACATACTTTAAAAACATTCTCCCTTTTGAAATTTGTACCATTTATATTAAAATGATAAAATGTTTTCATAAATATAAATTTTTGTTTGTTTCATGCTATGATAATTAAATTGCGGGAAAGCTGCAAATTTACATGATTGAAAATATACCATTTAGTCTGAAAACACAGAACGTCTTGTCACAACTTTGCCTCAATCTAACCATACTTCTATCAGTTTCAGACTGTCTGTTGGTTGCTTTCAAATTTTATTTGACATGTAGGCTCTTTTTTCAACTACATGTGTAAATATATTCAATTTTATTTAAAAACAAATAATATAAACAAAAAGTCTCCAAATTTCTTTATTGTACATAGAAATATTTACTTGTAATACAATGCTTTACATTTAATAGGAAGTGGAAAATAAAGGTACAGTGAGCAATTGCAATTCAAAATAGCAAACGTTTAAAAAAACTTACAAAGCAATTATAACAACTAATAAAAAATTTAAAGCGAGAGACCTGTAATAACAAATAATAATGTATATAGAAATGTATCCATAAGCGAGAAGGAAGATGATAGCCGACCTAGATGCATGATCAGCAAATAGGAAGTTATACATTCAGTTTACACACATATTTTAACGACTTTTTGAAGTAAGATCTTTATTATACGTTGTGTTAATAAAATCTATTTGTACCATTAAAATTTCCAAGTTATTTGTGATTAGTTTATAGTTTCAAAATAAAAGTTTTTTTAAAAGTCACAAAGTGCTCCGAACCACATTTCTGGCGCTGCTTGAACAGGATGCTCGTACAGAAACATCCATCGTTTCCTGGTCAATTTCAATTGTTTGACGAGAATCCCTCGAACCTGGGAACAGAAGGAAGAGCATGCAAAAGAAAGCATCAGTGATCATATTAGTGTTTTTAAATGAAACTCACGGTCTCTAATTAATTCCACAATATAATAAAAGTTATTGAAAATTCTAAAAAATTGACAATTGTTTCGATAAATCAATATCATCGTCAGAATGACAGAAGTGGAATTAACTAGAGACCGTGAGTTTCATTTAAAAACACTCACTAATATGAGCATATTCCACGAAGTAAGGGTCGAGACAGTTAATTTCATCAGTGATCATCCTTATGTAAGTGTTTATTTCCTTTCTTTCCTTTATGAGCATTTTTAGTGACATTTCTCAAGATAATTTACATTTACTTTTTAACACTCTTACCATAAATAATTCTACGAAACGTATTTCAAATCTATTAGGTAATGAAGTAATCAATATGCCAATGAATAATAGTGCTACTTTGCGCATTTGCGCTACTTTGCCCGAATTTTCTACCGATGACAATCTTTCTACGTTCATTAAATCAGCCGATAATTAAATTGCATTTTTGGCAACTCATGAAATTACCCCAGCACAAGAATTTATATTAGATGCTAATATTGTTTCTCGTTTCAAGGGAGAGCCAAGAGGTTTTTTGAATTATTCCAACAAAACTATCTGTACTGACGTACGACCGGCCTTATTAGCCAAATACGGTGACAGACGTTCGGAAGAAATTTTAGTAACGCAGTTATCGACAACAGTACAAAAATTTGACGAAACTTACGACCAATATCATCAGCGTGTATCAAATAATTTAAATGACTTACTCCAACAGATTACGTTGAACAACAATGTAGAAACTGTGGCATTCAAAACCCCTTATTTAAAAAATATGGCCCTCAAAACTTTTTGCTCTGGCATAAATGTGAATATTGTCACATTTTCAAATTACCTCTTAAGGAAGAAGCCCTTCAAAAATGCATAGCCTATGATAATCATAAAAATCAGTAACAGTATATAAACTTATCAAAAATGCAACATAACAAAGGACCGACATCATCTAGACATAATTCATTCCAAAATAGACATAATAATAGATCCAGCAATTTCTCGATACAACCACATAATAACCCACAGCGTAATTTCAATTCTCACAATACTTTTCCACGAAATAATAATAATTCGCAACCAACAAATTCTTCACCGTCCCCTCGTAACCATTCTCAACAAAATTTTAATTTTCCAAGAAATAGTTTTCAGATCCATTCCCAAAGCAATGTTTTTCATCGTCCGAATTATGATAATAACGCTCAAAATTTCTATAGATCTCCTCTTCTCAGAAATACCCATAATCAACAAAATAATTCCGCTCCTATGAGCGGTGTACAAACAATTCACGAAATAAATCAGCCCATGAGTGTTTCTACTAGACGAACCCACAATTTTAATATAAATTCCTCAAGCGACGACGAAATTGAAAATTACAACGAGAATAATTTTCAGGATTTTCACGAGAACCTTCCCGAGGAACAAACGCCGCCTGTATAAACGTGAATAATATTCGACAATACCCTCAATTGCCTTATTTTATAATGCCAAAAACAAAATTAAATGTTTTAATTGATTCAGGGGGATCTAACACCGTAATCTCCCCCGAAGCCGCAACATTTTGCAATAAATCCCATATTTATCATAAACAATTCACATTAACGTCTATGAAATTAACTCGAAAATACAGCTTAAACATAAATACACCCTTATTTGATGAATATAACATAAATGAATTTATTGATGCCCGGATTACTCCATGGATTGAAAATTTTGATATTTTACTTGGTAATTTTGATTTAGAACGGTTTAATGCATTTTAGATTATTCGAATAAGACATTAACCTTCAGAAACTTAAATATAATAATTCCGTTTGAAACTTTATATAATAAAATTCCTGTTAACATAAGTCATGGTGAAATACTACTCCCGGAAACAGTGGTTGATAATATAAAAATTCCAGAGTCTATTCACATAGTAAGACATGGTTTTATAGTTGGTATTACATCACAGACACCTGTTAACATAAAACGCGTGGTAGTAGATAACTCAGAAAATTATGAAATAAAGAATCCTACGTGTAATTTTGATGAGTCAGTTATTCGAACAGAACATTTAAATGCTGAAGAAAAAGAAAAACTTAAAATTATGTGATAAATTCAAAGACGTATTTCATGACGATAAATCAAATTTAACATTCACATCCGCTATTAAACATGAAATTAGAACAAAAGACGAAAATCCAATTTATGTTAGAAGTTACAGACACCCTAAGGTGATGCAAGAAGGAATCGTTAAACAGGTTAACAAATTATTAGATAACAATATCACTAGAGCCTCTAGCTCTCCGTATACCGTGCCCGTGTGGTTTGTCCCGAAGAAGGCTGATGCTTCCGGTCAGAAGAAATTTCGAATGGTAATTGGTTATCGAAAACTTAACGAGAATACTATCGATGATAGATATCCGATACCCAAAACTGACGAAATTTTAGATAATCTAGGAAAAGCTACTTATTTCACTACTCTCGACTCAGCCCAAGGATTTCATCAAATCGAACTCCATCCCAATTCCATTCAAAAAACAGCCTTTACCATACCACATGGTCATTTCGATTACACAAAACTACCGATGGGACTGAAAAACAGCCAAGCAACATTTGGAAGATTAATGGACAATATTTTGAGAGCTTTCTTATATAAATCTTGCTTTATACATGGACGATGTGATTATCTTCTCCAAATCTCTTTACAAACATCTAGTCCATATTTCCGCTATTTCAGAAGTTTTTAGAAAAAATAACTTGAAAATTCAATTGGACCAATTCGAATTCCTTAATAAAGAAGTCGCTTTCCTTGGTCACTTAGTAACTGTTGATGGTATTAAACTAAACCCCAGTAAGACTGGAGCTATCCAAAAAGTTCCTTTGTCGAAGACAGTGAAAGAGATAAAATCATTTTTAGGACTCATAGGATATTATCGAAGGTTTATACCAAATTTCGCTAAAGTCACATCCCCATTTTCTAGATGCACTAGAAAAGGTGCAATAATCGACCCTACTAATCCTAACTATTTAGAATGTCTCGAAAAATGTAAACAATTATTAATTACCGCCCCCATCCTTCAATATCGTGATTTTTCAAAACCCTTCGTACTAACTACAGACACCTCGAATATAGCTATCGGATCTGTACTTTCACAAGACAATCACCCTATCGCCTATTATTCGAGAACTTTAAATTCAGCTGAACAAAATAACTCCACTATAGAAAAAGAACTTCTGGCAATCGTAGATTCTTGCAAACATTTTCGTCCTTATTTATACGGACAAAAATTTCTAATTGAAACTGATCATAACTCTCTCGTCTGGATTTATAAAATGAAAGACCCCACTTCTAGATTAACCCGTTGGAGACTAAAATTAGAGGATTATAATTTTGAGGTGAAACATAAATTTGGAAAAGAAAATCAAGTAGCCGACTCTCTTTCTAGAATACACATAAATGCACAGACAGTTCAAACTGTGCTGAGCCCGCAGACTCCGATGAAATGTTTGACAAGGATGAATTTTTAAAAAATTTTGATCAAAATCAATCATCTGACAATACACAACATACTGCAACCGAAAATCCTATCACGGGAATCCTAATCTCCGAAGAGCCTATTAATTTATCAACAAATCAAATAATTTTCATAACAGATTCGGAAAATTATGATTTAATTTATAAGAAAATACTTAATAAACATAGATACACGGTAAATTTAACTCAAAATTGGAAAACCGAACTAGTTGATGTTTTTAAAGAAATATTACGACCAAATCAAAAGTTTGCAATAAAAATATATCACTAATTTAGACCTTATGTTTGTAATTACTCTTTTTGTACGTCGAGACATTAAAGACGAACAAAACCAAACATAATGTGTCATTTGACATATCATTTAAAAAATCATAACGGCATATTAGAAACCTACAAACACCAATTTTATGGCCCTCTATGCAGACAACAATCTTTAATTTTATCAATAAATGCGAAATTTGCTTGAAAAATAAATATGAAAGACGCCCGTATAAACTTCCACAATTAGGTCCACCCCTTGGTCAAAAACCTTTCGACATTTTACATATAGATGTATTCCATTGTAACAAAAATTTGTATTTGACCATATTAGATTCATTTTCAAAGTATGGACAATGTTATAAAATACCCGACAAAACATCAATTTTAATATTAAGTCAATTACGACACTATTTTGCACATCACAATTATCCCAAGAAAATTGGTGGTACTGAATTTAACTCTTCTCTAATCAAAGAATTCTTGAAAATGCATAAGATCGAAATTCATTATACGACAGTAAATAACTCTTCTTCTAATTCTCCAGTTGAAAGGTTCCATTCAACACTTTCCGAAAAAATTAGAACTTTAAAAGAACAAAACCCAAATGATCCTATAGACGACATTTTTACTCACACCGTATTAATTTACAATCAATCTATTCATTCTGCAACAAATTATTCACCCTTTTCAATGAAGAGATACATTTTGACTTTGACCTTCCTATATACGAAACATAATCAAAGACACCAAGACGAGTTACAACCTTTTATCGAAGATTTGTATAATGTGCAAAAAGATAAAAGAAAACGAATTTTGAATGAGCAAAATGAAAATGCCGAAAATATACCTTGCTCAAACCCTGTACGTATCCAAGAAAAAACACCGACCAAAATTACAAGCTCCCTATACGTCTATACGCCTAGAGAAATAAGAAAAAACAGAAATAATCGGAAAAACCAGAAACCAAAAAGACACTAGCACCTACTTAAAATTTGTAAAGAGAATTCGACAACAAACTGACAAAAAGACTCATGACGAAACTTCTTTGCAGGATAACCCTATCCCTGGGACATCCTCTCAAGATCCAGAACATTCCGAATAATGAATACTATGCAGAAGAATTAGGGAAATCTAAAGAAATCTCCCATTAACATCAACACATATTACACATAGACCTAGATTTATTAGCCGAAACTTTAAATATTGACCTAAATAGTTTATTTGGAACTACTATTAAAAACGGACCCCTCTCACTCCTATACACTCAGTACAATCACCTACGCGAACAGGCGAACGACGATCTTCATAGGATAACAAGGAAACAAAAGAAGGCACTTTTTAACTTTCTTGGTACAGCTATAAAATACATTACAGGAAACCCCGATGACTCAGATTTAAACTTATTCAAAACACACATAACGGCCATAGAATTGAAAGAGAATGAAATCATAAAGAAATTTAATAATCAAATCTCATTTGGAAATCCCCTAAATACTAGTTTTTTATTAGAGAAAATGGATAATAATCGTATAGTACTTGTATCTGCAATTAATAATTTTGAAGGTTACACTGCTCTACATAATGAAATAATTAATCTTCAAAATATTTATGAATTCATCATGAAACTAATTAGAACAATTACCCTCTCTCATTTAGATATAACAAATATTGAATTATTTACTTTGAAAAAACTAGAAGCTCTTAAAGATAAACTTCTTCATATTTACTCCAGAGACGCCCTTCTTGTCAATGACTAGCACCCCTATCGATTCTTCGAAATCCTTTAAATGTGTTACTTCAAAGAAAATGCTCGTTATAATTAAAATCCCAATCCTACATGTTAACTCTTACCCTACATCCAGAATTTATCCCATACCTAATAGAGATCACATCATGATGCTGCCGCCTGCCCATTTCTACGCCAACAACAGATGGTACGAAAAATGTATTGGCCCAGAAGAAAACATCTGTACGAATCATGTATCGTCAAGATGCTCAATTCCAAATTGCACCAAATGCATAGCAACAGAAAACATTGTACAAGAAACCTCTAAAGTTATATTAATAGGGATGGTTCACCCTATTAAAGTCTTAGATCAATGGATCGAATCAACCAGTATCCTGCTAACCGAGGAACCAATCGCCATTGAAGGTGTACTCTACACAAAGAAAACAGTTCAAGAAATTTCCGTTCCAGAAGCCGTACCCATGAAGCTCACACCAGATCATAAAATCAAACTAGAAAAGCTGAAAATTCCAGAAACCCACGGTCAAATCCAACCAATTGAATAATTGGAAAATCTACCACAAATATCCACGGGTCTCAGTGCTGCTTGTATTATTTTATTAATATCTGTTTTAGCATTTTTGTTTATAATTGTAATTAAGAAAAGAAGAAGAATTTCAAAATTCCTTTTTGGACCTAAACTGCAACCGACCCAAATCCAAATGTTGGACGAGTTATTCCAAAATATTCCCAAGACTTCGAGGACGAAGTTAGAACCAAAGGAGGGAGGAGAAATGTAACCATAAGCGAGAAGAAGATGATAGCTGACCTAGATGCATGATCAGCAAATAGGAAGTTATAAATTCAGTTTACACACATATTTTAACGACTTTTTGTAGTAAGATCTTTATTATACCTTGTGTTAATAAAATCTATTTGTACTATTAAAATTTCCAAAGTTATTTGTAATTAGTTTATATTGTCAAAATAAAAGTTTTTCTAAAAGTCACAAAGTGCTCCGAACTACATTTCTATATATTGTGGGGAGATCGATATATACAGTACAAAAGCAAACATTTAGTAAACTTGTACAAGTTTGCTCCTCAATTACTATTACTTATCTGCCATAGACTATGGCAAGCTAAAAAGTAGATAACCATCCTTATATCTTATGAAATCCAACATCGAACTGTTTATTGCCGTGCAAAGTGCGCCTCCCCTTATTGATTGCCAAACTTACGCTATTACAAATATTATTATGTAGAGAGAAACTTAGTACATTGTTTATAATAACTTTCGAAATCGTTTTCAGTATGATTTTAATAAAGAAAACGTAATGGTAGTCTATTATGTCCACTTAAACATATGTTTCTAAGGTTGGTAATGGAGTTTGGGGTTTGAAAAATATTTATTTTCTTCTATAACTCAAAAATAGCTGAAATGCGGCAACCCAGTAATAAACGATAGCACGCAATGATCTGATCTAATAAACCAACTGGACAGTATGCATAAATTAAATTTATTTGTTAAAGCAACTATAATTTTGAAACTAGAGACTTATGTTTCGGGTGTTAAAAATTAATTGCAATCTACTAAGTATTTTGGGTTTCGAATTACTAAATGCAACGCAGTCCTCACTCAGTGCTTCACTCGACTCCTCCTAACGTCTCACCAATAAGCAATTTTGGCTACAAATTTGATAATAATTACTTACAAATACAATACACACTAAACTATAAATTTGGGATATTTTTATGGACACAAAACATATCACAATAATATTTGACCCATAGAGAAAGTAATAATATTATTTGTCTATGATTTGACCGGCGTCATCTGTCATTGAAGTTCTATACAGCGCCATCCACCAAGACGGTGGAACGGTTGAAATAAAGTGAAAAGCTGTTCGTTTGCAAAAATTTGCGTGCAACATACCTCTAAAAATACAATGATTTGAGATCTCATATTTTCAGAATCGAATTCTCTGGGCTTCCTTTTGGGAATCAGGTTTTGGCGTTCAAATTGGTGACCACAAATTGTCAAAACTGTCAAAATCACACCATCACTTAAAGGCTTATATCTTTTTTATAACACTATGAAACTTAACAAAAATACCTGATCCCCAAGACAAAGTGCCAAGTTATATTGTGTTAAAATGACAACACTTAATTTCACTGCGGTCTTTGGATTTGTTGTTTACAAAATGATCTAAATTTTGCTCCAAATCACGGGTGCCAACTGTTTTCAGGTTCCTAAAACGTGAGGCCCCTCTTAACGTGAATGTAGTCTATTGAAAACATGTGCGCTGGTAGCATATTTTCGACATACATCCGCAAAATGAATGTGTTGGAGTTAAGAGGGGCCTTTACACATTTATATTAACCTTAAAACTTGTAATTATTAGGTACAAAATATTTATGCTAGTATTTCTGAATCGGATTTTATTTATGCAACACATTTTCTCCCTCTGTCTTTTCACTCTTGACGATTCAAACAAACTTCTCTCAGGATCAACTGTTTCGATGTTTGGTTTCAAACAAATATTTCAACTCTAGCAAAGCGATAGGGTACTCTACACTAATGTCATTATCAGCTGTTCAATGCCGTCCAGAGGACAAACAAAGGGATCATTATGACGAAAGTCAATAGGCAGTTATTTTTATTTTAAAATTTTTGTATATTTTGACCCTCAAAATGCCTAGTATTTGTAATGCCGTTAATTGTGGAAGCCGTGGAATGAGGGATAAAGTGAGTTTTTATTTATTAACCCTAGAGCGGGCGCGTGAAATATTTGAAAAATAGCAGGCGCGTCCGTCTCACAATTTTTATATTTATCTTTATTCGGGGCTGTGAAATAAAATAACAGTTTGTTTTAAAATTATTAGTTTTATTTTCAACATAAAAAAACATGTTTGAAGGAAACCTTTAAACTAAAAATGGCTACTTATAGAAATCGTATAACTTTTTAATTATTTTCATAACAATCATTACAAATAATGCTTACGTGTTCTAGACATAAAAACATAAAAAAATTTTGACAACTAAAACGTGTCTTTCGGCCTTTCTTTGTGCTGCATATAGCGCATCGTCCTGTCTGTCCATCCGGTAGAGCATCTTGTTGGTGTGTAGTGTCGTGGTTTCCAGATATTTCGTGACGTCTGTCTCTCAAAGTCATGAAAATACAGTTTTGTTTCTAATTTACTACTTACTTTTAAATATTTGAATAAAATTACATCAACAATAACATAATATAAAAAATTTTTTGCTATTTAACTTACCTTAATACTGTAAAATATTCACTAACAAACTCGTATACAGCAGGCGCGTTTTTACAATATTTGACCTATGACCTACCGGTATGGCTAAACGTTTAATACTAGTGTGAGGATTGATCGTGGGTTATCTGTGGATTGATCATCTAGGAAGGTAGAAGGGGGGTGTAGGCGGTAAGACCGCGCGTAAAGAAAAATCAATAAATTACAAATTTCGTCGGTCTCTCAGACATGAAGCGCCTGCTGTAGGGTTAATACCTACCTTCAGTGTTAAAGCTCAAATATAAACCAAAGTTGAATATTTAAAAAAAAAGTCGAAAAAAATGGATTACATTCCTAAAATACTTGATTACAGGTGAGATAATAGATAATAGATGAAAATATGAATATAACAGGATCCTGAAGAATAATTATATTACATTTACTCTAAAAGAAAAACCGTCAGATATAAGAGACGTAGGTCACCCTGACTGGATCCCTTCTATTATTATGATATGTGCAAAAACATTAAACTTTAGTTGGATGTTTTTGGAGATACAGATATAAAAAAACTAATAAAGTTTTTAAAAAACTAGAATGGTCTCAAAGAAAGGAAAAAAGAAAACAAAATAAAGTTGTAGTAATAATAACATAAAATTATGTGCCTGAAAAATTATTTATGTTCTATTGTTTAATATTTTTTGAGACAAGTGTATTAGACAAAAGATTGTTCCAGGAACAAAATTTTGTTGTACTACTCCTGTCCGTATCTTTTTTTTAGAGTAATTGGATAGTTTATTAACATATTCTATAGTTGGTGATTTATTCAATTTTTCTAGACTGATAATGATGTGGCTCAATATATTGCTGCTAAGATAAGATCTGATCTTTAGTGACACTGTAATTTGTTACCATTCCCAAACTGACTAGGACATGGCAGAAGCCTTCCTTTTTGTAGAACTATGTACTTTAACAGAAAATGTGAAAATTATCCAAATAAATATCAACCTTACTTACTTTACTTCTCAAAAAAACTCGGCCACCTAAAATTTTGCTGAAGTTCATTGTTCAAGAACTTTCGTAATTTTTCATCTATTCAAATTGTTTCTACGCCGAATTGTAGATAAATTCTTTGGTATTAAAATAAATTCCAGAAAAGTTTTCCAAAAGTGTTGGAATAGTTCGGGAAAGAACCAGGCAGCCGGCTTATGGAGAAATGGGCTTCGGTGAAATTTCATAAATTGTTAGTATATTGTAGTTAACGACTTTCTGAACAATAGTGTCCAAGAGCAGCCAAACTCAATCTATGACTAGTTTCAGAGATACGGGATGTTGAAGTTGGAAAAATTCCACTTTTGAAAAGCATGTATTTCTTATTTTCTTCAATATATCATGAATTTTTTCCTGTGATAGTGTTCTAATAACACTAAATATCAGTCCCTCATGAGAGAAAGTTTCATTTTCTACAGTGATACTCAAAACTTAAAAAACGGAACGTTGACTTGAAATATAATTTAACTTTTTTACTGTTTTTTGAGTATCAGATGAATAGAGGCCAGTATAGAAAACTTCAATCGATTTAGTGATGTCGTATTTGTGGTGTACTATAATAATGTTTTCATTTCGCATTTTTGTGATTTTCGTTTTACCTCTCGAAAGTTTTTTGCTCAACACCTTCATCTTGCAGTTATCCTTCATGGGTACCTCTATAAGTTTCGCATTCTATGTTCTTTTACCCCTTCTTATTCCTCTCTTGCCCTGCTTGTTTGAGTCCATGTATTCTTGGGTTGTCCTGTCCTCTGCGTTCCGTCTTTTTTCCAATAGCTTTAGTGTGTCTTTGTGATTTTTTGTCCTTGCCTTTTTACCGAAGTTTCCACAGGGCTTGTGATTTTATCTGCGAGTTTGTGTATATCCAATTGCTCCACTTTTATTTTTGTTAGTTTTTAGTGCAGGTCATTTTGATATTCTGCTTCTTTTAGTTGTAGAACATCGCCAGTAGGATAGCAGTGATTTTTAAGGAGATTTTTCCTTCCAGCTGCAGTATCTATTTTAATATTTGCTCTGTCTAGTCTATGATCGCTTCCCGTGTTAAATCTGTTTAGAACCGATACATCCCTACATATTTGTAGAGTTTACGCTCAGTTTATTACAAAAAACATCCTTTTCGCTTTCTTCCAGTTTTTACTTCACCTTAATATCTTGATTTATTTTGAAGATACACGTATTCAAATAAAAGGCTGGAATTTTATAAACACGCCAAGATTGATTAAGGAACAAAAACGAAGGTGGCTTCTGTCCAAATCATTAAGTAGGCGTATGTTAAACTATCGTAAATAAATATTCGAGAATAGTATTCAATGTGTCAAAATAGTTTTAAGCACAGAGAGTGCATGTAAAATTGTAGCTTTATTTGAAGATGGTCGAAGTCAACGATATGTGTCTCGTGTCTTAGAAATACCCCGAAATACGGTACAATATGTTGGAATCATTATTTGGAGACAGGGAATTGTAATAGGCGACATGGTTCCGGTATAAGAAGAGCAACCACAGGTGTTGATGACCGGTTCATCATCCCATCTACATTAAGAGATCGAAGAACAACCACTCCTTTTCTGCAACACCGTTTAAGAAATGTACGTGGAATTATTATAAGCGAAAGGACTGTTATGAAAAGACTTGGAGAACGCGGAATCTATTCACGGAGTCCAGCTAGAGGTCCACAACAACAGCCTCGACATCTACACGACCGGCTTACATTTGTGAGAACATACATCAATTGGAATAATTATAACAATGGGGTAATGTATTGTTCACTGGTGGATCGAGGTTTTGTTTGCGATCGCCTGATGGCCGGGAAAGGGTATACAGACGGTGCAATGAGAGGTTTGTCGACTGCATTATATCTGAACGAGTCTAATATCAAGGAGGTTCTGCTATGGTATGGGCCGGTATATCAAGAGCAGCACGTACCGACCTATTACTTATTGAAAAGGAAGCTCTAAATGCTCAACGTTACATACAAGACATTCTTCAGGAAGCTGTAATTCCCTATGCTCCATTTGTTAAAGATTACTTCATTTTAATGCACGACAATGCAAAACCGCATGCAGCAAATATTGTTAACCAATATTTGGATGAGGTTGATATCCAATCATTAGAATGGCCAGAATATAGCCTGGATTTTAATTCGATTGAACATCTCTGGGATGAAATTCAAAGAAACCTTCGTCATCGCCCTATATTACCCGAAACACTGAACAAGCTGAATATGACGCAATTCCTCAAGATCGTATTAATGATTGCGTGCAGTTATTTCCGGTAAAGGTGGGCATACCAAATATTGAAAAATGCCAATAATGTTTTTTTTTGTTCTAAATTACTGTAGAATATTGAAACAGTACAAATCAAATTTTTCCCCTAAAACATTTCCATTGAAAGATGGCGAAAAGGATAGTCTTTGTAATATATTGAAAGTAAGCTCTATAAATTTCCCGAACTGTTCCACATGTTTTTTTCACCCCGTATAAATAAGCTATCATCATTGTTGGAAAACTGCTCTAGAGTTTTAATATCAAGGAATTTATCTACAATTTCGCGTAGAAACAATTCAAATATATCAAAAATTACGAAAGTTCTTAGACAACGAACTTCAGCCAAATTTTAGGTGGCTGAGTTTTTTTGCAAGTGAGTGTATAAAAAATTTATACACAACAAAATAAACAAGTGTGAACTCAACCAAACACAAACTTATTTTAAACAGCTTCGACAATACTATGGGCTTCGTAGAATTGTAGAGGAGTTTCTGTCATTCCCAAACGATCCATGTGGTACCATTCAATTTTCCAATTACCATTATCACAGACAGTCATAGGTCGTTTGTCACCAATCGAATTAAAAGTACAAAATCTTGAGATAACTTTCATATTCCTAGTATAATAAAGAGACCGCGTACAATCATAATCTGTGGGGCAGTTTGGAAACGATGAATATTAGAGTCAAAGAAAATTAAGATTGACTGCTTCTCTTTTTGGAACGGTTGTCAAGGGAAAAACAAACACAACTTGTCATTCTCTTTTGAAAACTGTTCTTAAAAAGACTTATTGTATGACGGAGACAATGATCTATGGAATTCTCAGGAGAAAGTGGCTAAGGGTATTTTTGAACAAGTACAAAATGTTGTGGTGGTCGATTCAAGATTGTGGATCTATGTTCAACACGTTTATCTAGGTGCGTCTCCTGATGGTAAATATTTTTAATATAACAAATAATTACCATGTGTTATTAATTCTTTTTACATTAGACGACGTACATTTATTAATAAAATATTTTAGGATTTGTAGTTGATGATGCACTACTTGAAAAAAATGCTTCCACTCTGCATCAAAACTGAATTTACAAACGAATACAATAATCGAAATAATTGACATCACGAAGAACAAAATCTGCCTAGAAAAACACAACAATAAAATTCAACTAATCGGAATCATAATTATTATTATCGGGTATAAAGATATAGATATTGATATAGACATATATATTCCCAAGAACAAAAACTCAAAGTCATTCTCATATTGGCATATTGAAGTATAAGTGGATAAAGAGGTCTTTCAAACACGCGCGATTTTTCGAGCACGACGGCGCAGCCGGAGCAAGTGTTTGAAAGACCAGTTATCCACGAATACTTTAAAGTATTTTTTTCATTGGTGCACTTTGAAATCATAAAATATTATTAATATATTATTATTACAAAAAAATGGAACTCCGTCCTCGATGCCCAGCCAAGTTTCGTAAAAGTCCATCCTAAATGATATTTATTTTTATTTGACGTTACGAGGTACTGCTGTCAGCTCAATAATCAAAAAGTTTCTTCACAATGAAAATATAAAATTTGAAAAATAATAAAAAAGTTGTCATTGATACTACGTTTCTCGAGTTGTTGTTGTTACCATAGGGACTTTCAAAAACGCGCGTGTTTGAAAGTTCGATTTAAACACGCTGAGGCGTGCTTTAAATAGGTAATATGAGACATCAATAAAAAAATATATTTAAACACCTTGATATATTTACCATTAGTGCAAAAAAGTTAAAGTTTTGACACAGTAGATAGAGTAAAAAGACACTTTCGTAGATAATAATATTATGCCTACTGCCAATGTCTATTTAAAATGCGTGTGTTTAGATTCAGAGGCAAATGAATATAACCAATAGGAGCAGATGCTACTTTGATGTGAATGTCTGCGAAAATATACATCTATATATAGAGGAAATGGAGATAGATGTAAAAATATGGGCCGAAAAAATGCTTCCGAAATTTAAGCAATTCTATACATAATGTATAGCTCCTGAAATAATCAGATATCAAATAGAAAAAGGGCAAACATGCATTGACCCCCTCTATATCAAGCAAGAAATATCAGAATCTAAGAAAATAAAAATTCTGGCAAGACAGAATCTAGATAATTAGGGCAAATATATGGATGCTGATATTAAGCCGTAAGTAAAAACAGTAACGAGGCTTATTTACAAAATTTAGTTTCTTTTCAATTTCAGAACTGGCAATTTCACTATTATGACACCTGCTACAACTGCCCCTCAGATCCATTGATCTTTCTCAAAACAGAGTTTCCTGATACTATTCCGTAAGTGAAAACACTAACAAGACTTATTTACAAAAATCTAATTTCTTTTCATTTTCAGAACTGATAATTTCACTAAAACAGAACCTAATGTAACTGCCAGCCCAGGTCCAAATAAGTATCACGTAACAGTGTTCGCTATAACTATTCATTACTTAAAAAAATGACAATACCTATTTAGAAACAACATCTAGTTTTTTATTCCATTCACAGTTCTGATTATGTAAATAAAACGGAACAGGACGTAACTGCCCGCACAGGTCCAAATAGCAGTATTGGGTATACCTATTCAGTAAATATATAGTATAGCAATGTAATGGTATATCCCTTTTAAGTTATGTTACGGAGCTAGACTCTGAAAGGTATTAATATTTTGTTCACTTCTACCAATACCTATAATGTATTTGATGTTACGTAATTGTTGAAAAGGCGTTAGGTTTGATCGGGATACCATACGTGAACTGAGCCCTATTTGTATCCCATCCGAATTTTTATGAACAAAACAAAATGCTATGCAATAATAACAAAAAAAAAGAAATTTTATAACAATGAATAAAACAATTTTTTCAAAATATATATTATGTCTAATTCCTGTTTGTCACTAATATATAAGTAACATGAAAAATATATAAACCTACTTAATTTTCTTCTTCCAAAAATTCTAATAATTCTTCTCCCATATCATCTGCTTCACTATTACTATCGTCTTGTGAACCAATAATAAATTTATTCTCTCAGTTGTTGTTTTGTACAAGAATCTTCAAAATACAAATTATTATCCATTAATAAGACTCTTTCTTGATGTCAGACTACCAACTAAAGAGTCAGTGTTGCTTATCTATGGTGAACACCTGTTGTCTTCAAAAAAATTGCTTTCTCAAAATATACTTATAGCTCAGTAAAATTTTGAAAAAATAATAAGTTATTTGAAAATTATATTCCTAATTCTTCTTAATAAAACAAGATATAAGGTAGTGTTAATTGTCTGGTGTTATGTTTAAGATGTTTTTAAATATAAATGTGGTAATGTTGTTTAAAGTAATGCATTTTGTTCTATACTTAACGCTAAGTATCTGAAAAAGTAGGATGGCGCTACTTAATTGTGGGTTAAAAATAATCGTTAGACAGTCAATAAATGTATTTAATTATTATAAAATTATCAAATACATTTCAACTATTATTAGTTGAAATTATAATATTAAATGAGTATATAGTCGAATAAGCATTTCAAATTATAATATTGACTGAACTATGACCGTATTTAACTCAAACGAAAAGCAGAAACCTTACAGTTCACACTATATCTCTTGCGTCGACTATACAAAAATATCCAATAATTTTTTTATTCAATTTACAGTTCTGATAAAATGGATTTTTTTAAACTTTCGCTGAAATGAATTTGAAATAATTTTTTCAGTAAAAATATTTGTTTGAAGTATTTAAAATCAAAAATATTTTTTTATTGATGCTTCATATTACCTATTTAAAGCGCGCCTCAGCGTGTTCAAATCGAACTTTCAAACACTCCCTATGGTAACAACAACCACTCGAGAAACGTAAGTATCAATGACAACTTTTTTTATTAGTTTTTAAATTGTATATTTTCATTGTGAACCAATGTCTTATTAGGTTTTTTCTGCAACATTTATTTACATATTTATATATACCTTGTATCCTTTTAAATATAAATAAAGAAACTTTTTGATTATTGATCTGACAGCAGTACCTCGTAACGTCAAATAAAAATAAATAATATTTAGGATGGACTTTCACGAAACTTGGCTGGGCATCGAGGACGGACTTCCATTTTTTTGCAGTAATAATATAATAATAATATTTCATGATTTCAAAGTGCACCAATAAAAAAATAGCTTAAAGCATTCGTGGATAACTGGTCTTTCAAACACTTGCTCTATTTGGAGCTCTCCGACTGCGCCGTCGTGCTCGTAAAATCGCGCGTGTTTGAGAGACCCCTTTATCCACTTATACTTTAATATACTATTTTTTCAGTATTTATAACTATATGGATAAAAAGTATATCGATGGGTGTCAGCACCCCTTTGTAGGTAAAGAATAGTAAGAAACGGATAGTTTATAAACTTTTTTTTTATCTAAGGAATAAGAAAATGGAAGATGCAGTTCAGTTGCCATGTATCCATAATAATAAAGACTCAGTACTTATGTATATCAAATTTATAATATGGCTACCAAGATAAAATTGATTATTCGTATACTTTTGCTGAATTACGAATAATTTTGTGAATAAATATATTATTTATTTGAAGAAAGTATTGAAATAATATTTTTTAAGTCTAAATAACCTCATGTATCAGGACTTCAATATGTCGATGGGGTCACCACCCATTTGTGAGTATAGAATCGTAAAAAATTGATATTTGTATAAACTTCTTCTTTTTTTTTGTTCTGAGGAGAAACTGTAGAGAAAAATGGAAGATGAACTTCAGTTGCCATACATTAATAAATATGAATACAAATACATTAAATATGTAATAATAATTTTATTATTATTTTTATAAAATATTTATTTGTTTCTTTCAATAAAAACGTACACTATTTTTTGTTGTAATTTTTTTGAATAATTAATAAGGTTTAATCAAAAAGCCGACATATCTGTTTATTGCTATAATAAATTTTTTTTAATGTACCTAATTATTTAGCATTTCTTTGCTATAATTCATTTGAATGATTAAGAGCAGTCAGCGGAAAATCAGACATTCTGTATTATAATGATTATTTTTTTCGTATGATTTTCAACCAATCAGAATGTCCAATTTAGTTAAGTTACCTCGTATAATTTCGATAATACCTTATTATACATGGAGTAGCTCCACCAATCGAAAATTTTAAAATAATTTCATCCTCATAGTAACCACATAGACAATATACAACAAACAGAACTGTCAAATTGTGACGTTTATCAAAAATTGTTCAAAAATGACTCGATTCGGAGATTTATCATCAAATGCAATAGACGAAATACTGAGCCTCATAATACAGTGAAAACAAAAAAGTACGTATGGAAACAATTTCTTACGTTTTACAGTGAAAGAAACATGTGCTAAATGAATCAATTTCCACTGAAATGATAGCGTTCATTTTGAAAGATTGGGCTTTCAATATGCGAGAATATAATGAAGAAAATTATAAAGAAAATATGGTTAAAACGATGTGGAACATTACGGCAAAACAAGTACAAGAAAAATATATGAAGGAGTTTAATAGAATAATTGATCCATTTCCTAGTCCCATATTTTTAGCTGCACGAAACGCAAGAAATTCAAAAAGAAGGGAACTTCAAATGTTACCGGACAAGAGAAAGGTTAGGGCATCAGCATTTAGAGATAACGAGTACATAGCAATGATAGAAACGTGGGATGAAAATACACCGGAAGGATTACAAATAAAAAATTTCTTAATTGCTTCTGTAGAACTTGCGTGGAGAGAAAATGAAGGAGCGTCATGCTTGACTCGTTATTTTCAAAAAGAAACTGGAAATGATGATACTCCAACTGGTCAAATACAATATAATCGTATTTTTACCAAAACCACACAGGGAGGAGCAAAACCATGTGCTAATAATAAATGGCTTGTACCTAACCATAATGAAGTAAGTCTTTGTCCAGTGAGACTTCTAGATAAGCTAATGATGAAAAGAAGCGAAAACATCAATATTAAAACAGATAGGTTATTTCTGACAGTAAATCCCAACTGGAGAAGAGAAAAAACCCTTGGCTGGTACAAAAATATGCCAATTGGAGTGCATCAAATTAGTAAATGGACCAAAAAGTCTGCAGAATATGCAAATTTGGATATGACAAACAAAATATTTTCAAATCATTCTCACCGAGCCACTGCTGTTTCACAATTGGCATAAGCAGGTGTATCGGAACAAGAACTTATTAAAATAACAGGACATGGTAATAGTAATTCTATCAAACCCTACCTACAGATAGATGAACAACATCACCAAAACATAATAAATAAGATTAGATCCAATTTTTAAAACGCAGCATGTTCAAGTAATAACATCTCCAGTATTTCCAGAACTTCAATGAGCAGTGGCACCGTTTCCTGCGCCGAAAATAACTCAGTTAAAAAAAAACGTAGTATATAATAATTGTAACTTTCATTGCACCAATTTGTATTTAAATTGATAGATTGTTTATATATTTACTTAATTTACTTAAAAAATAATCGTATCAAATACAATACGTACTTCAAAATAAATACGGTTATACATCTCAAACTTCCTGCATAATTACAAATCGTGTCAGTTTAACAGAATAATCCTCCCGCTTCGCGGTCGGATTATTTAAACTGTCAAACTGACACTCTTTATAATTATGCAACAAGTTATCGATGTATAACCTGATTATTTTGAAGTACTTATAGTATTATTACTGAATATAAAAACTACCTACTCACTTACTCTATACTTCAAATTTGTAATACTACAATTAAACAAACATATTGCCTAAATGATTTGTTTGGTTTTCAATAAAAGAAAACATCAAAGAAAACATTTTTGCTATAATTTACTTGAATAATTGAGAAGGGTCGATGGAAAAACAGGTATGTCCATTTATTACAAACTGGAGGAAAACTGCAAAAAGTATTTATAATAACATTTGGATACAAAACTTGGAAAAATTGAACATCGAAAATATATAACAATTTTATTCCTGTGCTTCGAAAATAAACGATTACAACAGTTTGAATATACTACGAAATGTCTATTTTGGTCAATTAGTAGAATGCAATTAGTATTATTACTTTTACCAATGTAGTTCTTCTCACTAACTCGGAAGGCCGATGTATGAATGCTGATGCAATCTATGGCTGTGTACAGGTCCCCGGAGGAACCAAATGGCCCCGAAATGAGGATTAATAAATATAAGGCACTTTGTGAAATCAGTAGCAATTGCTGAAAATACTTGTGGTTTATTTTACATCTAGGGTTTACTAAAGACGATACTTGTGGTGGAGCACATGTGGAGTAAGTATAAACAGTTTTTACGAAGCACAACTTTACTTTTTCAGTTTGAAAATTGTTTTATTATAACCACCTACAAATACTAGCAAGCTATAAACGTTATCTATGTTTATGGTCATAACACACATTTGACCTTGAACATTCGTTATTGAAGTTCCATACAGCACCATCCATGAAGACGGTGAAACGGCAGAACTAAAGTAAAAATTTGTTCGTTTGTAAAAAATTTCGTGAAATATATCTCAAACAATACAATGATTTCAGATTTCATATTTTCAGAATCTAATCCTCTAGACATTCTTTTGGGGATAAGATTATGGCGTTCAAACTGGTGACCACAAATTGACAAGACTGTAATAAATGCGAATATTAAAAAGGGAACATTCAATCAGTAACTTTCATAACACACGGTAAAATATATGTTTTATTTCAAATATAAAAAAAGTAGAACTCGACATACTTTTTGTTTAACAAAAATTAGACAGGACCATAGCATTTTGCAACAATGTAATAACGAAACTAGGTTAAATATAAACTATTGTTGTTTACACAAATGGTTAGTTAATAAAAATCGAGGCCATTCTAAGACAAAATATGCAGCCTTTGCAAATCAGCAGAAAATCTTGAAAAATTTGGGGAATGATAAAAAGTGAGTTCAGAGCAGACAGAGCACAGAGTCGGGCGAAAAACGCGAAGGGAAAAAGTACTTTCTATTACGGTGACGGGTGTCAGTTCATTTGGAGGGTTCGCGGGTTATAGGGAGAATTTCTCTCTCCGTTGGGTCAGGGCATCAAAGCGATAATCCGATCTCCTTGACAGTGAAAATTGTCCCCCTGGAACAATACGGAGTAAACTCTTCCCGGCCGTTAACCAATATATCCAGACACCGTGTGCTGGAAATTTAGCGTCTTCGCCGTTCTAGATAATTATCGCGAGATCGCTATATAGAAATCAGTCAGCAACCAGAGACGGGAGAAAGGATGTTTCCACACCGTAAGTTTTTGAACAAGTCTAATATCAATTGGGACATTTTATTTTTGAGGGATATTATAGTAAGATTTTATACACGATTAGTAGGAACGTTTTTTGCATGTGATTAAACAGGATTTAGATAAGTTTTTTTGTCACACAGTTCTCGCCCACCCCGTATACAGGTGGTAGGAAAAATTTGAAGCGGGGTCAGTTGTAATTTATATCGGTTACCCGGAGCGTATGATTCTGTCTCTCGTTAAATTTTCACAGCAATTAAGTAATTTTCTTGTAGACACGGTTATATCATTTAATCCTCAACACTGAATTTTGTTAGTACGTACAGAAACTGTTTATTGCTAGGATTATCAAATCAGCAGAATTTTTTTTTCATCTTATTTAAATAGAGTACAATGACATTCGACACCGGTCGACTGGTACTTTTGTAAAGTAGACACTTATTCTTGCATTGAGGTAGGTCATTCACGTAATAGACGTTAGACACTTCAGCGAAAACTCGTGAGAGACGGAATCATAGGGTCCATACAAGTGTTGAATAAGTGTATAGCGTTTGTCATATGTATATAGTGAAATATATGTATTTTTTTTATCAGTAGTTGGCACCGAAATTTGTTCAATTCCCTACCTCAACCTTCCCATTTGGAGTGAGCAGTTCATTTGATACAAGTCTGAACAAAAAGTTCAACCCTGTCCTGGCGAAGGAATTACCCGTTTTAAGACCAGGAGATCCCCGCCTAAATCGGACTTTCTTTTGTTATTTCACGCTCGGTTGTAATTATTTCAAAAGGTGACAGCGGACCCGAGATAAAAGGGTCTGGTTATTACATCTGGTGACAGCAGTAATTACAGTGGTGACAGCAAAATCGGCTGAGTTGATAACTGCTGCACCATAAGATTGTAAAACAGGGTCTAAAGTTATTACAAAACTGTCAAGATCACACCATCACTTAATGGCTTATACATATTTTATAGACTTATAAAACTCAACAAAATACCTGATCCCCAAGACAAAGGTTCAAGTTATATTTTGTTAAAATTTCAACATATAATTTTACTGCGTTTTTTAGATTTGATGTTTACAAAATGGCCTGAATTTTGTTGCAAGTTACAGGTGACAACTGATTTGAGCTCCCTAAAATGGAAACGGCTTGTACTATTTTTTAAAATTATTTTTTCTTCTGTAATATGATCAATCTCATGATAACAATACTGTTGTCACATCTTCATTTTTCTAGAAATTAAATAAACTTTGTTATTTCGAATAAATCACTCTGTATATGTTTTTCTCAAAATCCTTAAAATTGTACTGAATATTTTCCATGGAATGATACCCATACCAGAATGACATTATTTCGGAATGTTGGCTGCATCTACGTTGAAATATGGGAAAACTTATACAATTGAATAATCTCGATACATTTTGATTATTTTAAATCTTGTGGTGGATATAAGAGTAATCTGAAGAAAGTAGTTAAACGTGCTGTTTCAAGTGGTTTTTAATTGGAAATAATAAGATATATTCAGTAAAAGTGTACCAGTCATTAGTCCATACTCACAGCTTGAAGGTTTAAATTTTGGACTATTTGTGTTTTCCATCAATTTTATTACAAGAATATCACATTTCCATCTTCAACAACCAAAAATATAGGTCGTTCTACCTATTCCACCATACTTTTATTTGAATTGAATTGATATACACTTCGTAACATGTGCAACAACTCTGTATTCTTTGGCATCAGCTGAATTCAATGTGGTATAGTATTGTACTTATCTCGTTCCTTCACTCTAAAGGTAGGATTATCTGGCAGGGATACTCACAGCTTTATTAATGGAGAAGCATTAGACATTAGACAATATCGTGTGACATCACCTGGCAGGCATATCTTACAGCAACGATAGTCCTTATGCTACCCGAAGTGGGAAGACTTCTTCTATTCTGGCTCTTCCATCGATCTCCAGAATGACACCAGGAAATTAAACATCAGAAACTGTGGTACAATTCACAATACCTAAGCACAAAGTTTGTTGGTTGGCTGTCTCCAAACTGACAAAAAATTTCTATTGTGGGCTGCTGCGTGGTCAACAACATTGCAGCAATCCCAAGTCACCAAATTTTTTAAACAACTGAAACAAGTATCCATACATTTATCAACTTTGCTCCAAATGTTGTGCTTATTGAGCTTATAAGTCGGTGTTCAAGAAATATACATCTTTCAAGATTTCCTTGCTTCCCGTTGAGTGCCCAATTGTTTAGCATTTGGCCTTGTGGTATTATTATCAACAAGTTTTAATTCTCAAATTTTGAAAATTTTCATACCACATGTTCAATAGTTTATATTAATACACAATGCATCCCAAATAATGGCTATGACCTTAATAAACTTTTAAAAACTAAACAGTTTGATATCCTCGCATTTTAAAGGACTGGTTGAATGTCGACACGATTCAATTTCTTGCTCAATTTTTATCAAAAGAACCGTCACATAACCACCAACCAGGAGGTGTTAAATGACGTCGAAACTGATCTATATTTGTTCAAAAGGGTCATAATTGGTAATTAATCTGAGTGTTGTTATGCCGCTAATACCAATGCCTAATCATCCTAATGACAGTGACGGGAAAAGTCAAGATAAAAAAAGAACGTCCTCATCGCTCAATTTCAACTCTTTGGTCGATAAATAATACATCCTCAAAGTTATATGCCGTATGGAGAAAGACGGAATATACTACTTGATTTGTAGCAAAACAATCCATGGCTTCTGCATTGCATAATTCACCAGCTCATCTACCAGTATCTTTGTTTGTTCGTAACTCGACCGAAAACAACACTGTAATCATTCTTCAGGCATTCCCTTGCATATTTTCCTCGTACGAAAACTAAGAAGTGTCATGAAAGCATAGCTTTTGCCAACATTAGGTAGATGGAGAGTTCAAAAAGCACATATCAACAGTGCTTTGAACAGTGGAATATGCGTTTAAGCAAGTGTATTGAATTTTAGAGGGATAACATTGAATGGGACACAATAGATTTTTAAAAAATGGAAGGTGTTATTATTTTTCGAACGTATTTGCGTGAATTTTCATAGTTCAGGTATTTTTGTAATAAATTGATTTTTTAATACACAGTTTTTTACACTCTCGTTATTCTAAGAAGTAATTTGGTCTCAAGTACTTATGTTCTGGAAGAAATCTCATCTTACTTTCAGAATAATCAAATTTCAAGTTAATTACAAGATCTTTAATAAACATTGTTGATTAATGCCACTACTGTTTTAATGGCCACTGAAGACCAAGATCTCATATTTTCCTGGTCCGACAGTAACGTGAATACATTTTTTTGGCAAAGTTAAAGTTCAAACCACGAATTTGTTAATTTTGCATGAATACAATGTCCTTGAATGGAGTTGAAAGTGGAGATCCACCCAATCTATTATTTGCTTTAAATGATGGTGGCACATAATGGTATTTCGTAACCAGCAGAAAATCGTTTTCAAGGTTTATTTTAGAGAAATGCATAATTCATAGAGTCGTTTTGAAACAGGAAGATTAATAATAAGTTCCACATCACATCATCAAACATTAGGTTAACCTTTTTAAAATACCGAAAATTATATTGTTTTTAAATCGACATTTGAAAATTATGAGCTGAAGGAGTAGACACATATTTCTCCTACTTTACATATTTCTTCTCGTATTCCGCCGGACATCTCAGTCTATCCTCTTCATTTTTGGCTAGATTTTTCAAAACTTTTGTTTCCCGTCATACGATATTTTTCTCCGAACGACTGTAATCCTTTCCACGTGTTTTCTTTAATTATTCCCATCTTTAGTAAAAACTAAATGAGATCAAGATAATCACTTTGGTTCACAAGATGACAAGTGGGGGAACAAGCGATTAAAGGAATTTGTGATCTGTGGAGATATGTGTGGAAAATGATTGCTTATAGACAATTCACAATCCATTCTTCTCAAATTAAAATTAATTATCAATTCTTAATTTGCGAGCAATAGCTCATCAACTATTTCTTTGATTTCCTGCTCATTTGCGTAATAACTTGAGTTTTTTCACATAATTTTTCATAATAGCCCTCGTAATGTTGATCAGTAAGTAGGTTCTTTTTAAAGCCCATTTATTCCATTCATACATTTCCAATTGTTTACTTAATTGCGTAGGGTTTCCATAGTTTTTTCTTGCTAAAAGAAAACTTACAATTTTCAGAAAGCAAGGAAGGAGCGATATGGAGAGTTAAACTATTCAATTAATAATATGTCACATATGTATTCTTAGCGATGATAGCTTTATTTTTTTACAAACAAAATCATTTCAGCTTGCCAAACACATCAATAAAATTGAGCCATTATGACAATAGTCCAATGAAATATTCAGCTTGAACAGTTTTGTTTAATTTTCAATTATTTGCGATAATCATCATCATCATCATATAATCGGTGATACAGATTCACTGTCTGGATATCTACAGACAAATATTATGCGACCTGATATGTCTATCATCAACCAATTATTAACCGTGTATTACCCATTAAGGATATAATTTCAGGTGTTATCTTGAATGAGGCTCCTTGTGACTGAAAAGCCTTGAAAAGTGAATGAGTAGTGGATGAAAGCATACTAGTGTTTTAAATGAAACCCACTGTTTCTAGCTAATTCCACAGTATAATAAAAATTGTTGAAAATTCTAAAAAATTGAAAATTGTTTCGATAAATCAATATCATCGTCAGAATGACAGAAGTTACATTTCATTTGATGCCTACCTGATGTTTATACATTGTTGATAATTGACACCTGTATTTTTCAAATAAATATTTCAATTATCTAACAAAGTTTTTTTATACAAAACGATGAAATAAAACAATATAATTTGTTTAAAACTTCATTCATTTGAACTAATGTTAACGCGTTTCACTAACACAGTAGCTTTGTCAAAACGAATGAAGGTATAATTTAAAAATGTTTTAATATATGTAGTGCATATCTACAGAATTCTATTTACTAATGTTAACAAAGGTATTGAGAGAAATTACCTGGAAATTGATTCACTACAAACATTTCTAAGCTTCTAGGTAAAAAGGTTTAATAAAGGAGAGTGATTGATATCTATTTGGTCGTTAAGAAGATTACCTGAATATTTAGTTTTGGTAATCTCAAGGGCCTCTAATGAATTTAACTAAGGGATTTACCGACTACATGGAGAATTTCAAAATTTGGGTCGAAAATGTGTGGGTTTTCTAATAAATGATGTGAATAGTTAGAATCTAATTTTTTGTTGTCATAGCTACGTTTGTGTTCCGAAATTTTAGTTTTGAAATTTCTAAAAGGTCTACCGATATAAATTTTATCACAATTGTCATTACCACATTTCAATTTATAAAATTTTGATGATTTAGATTTATTATTTTCAATGATTTTGGATAAATTGTAATCAGTTTTAAACGAAATACACATGTCTAAAGTTTCTAAAAATGATTTAATTTTTAAGGATGGTATTCCAAAATATGTTAAGCTTTTAAATTGTTTATTATTATTTTTATCAGAAGGGAATACTTGTTCTAAAGTCTGTTTTTCATCTTTTTATTTATGATATTGTCAATGCTTTTTTGTTTTTTGGTAGTTAATTCCTTGTCATAATTATTAGTATTTAATGGGATTATTAAGAGTCTGTGTACCATACTATTGAAAGCTACTAGTTTATGACCGAATGGGTGGACCGAACTATAATGAATTGTAATATCTGTATTTGACGGTTTATGAAATATAGAAAAATCATGTTTATTATTTATGAAATTGACTGTCTCGACCCTTACTCCGTGGAATATGCTCATATTAGTGTTTTTAAATTATTAATCTATATTTGAAATTGTAAGGTCTAAAAAGGTTATAGACTTATTTTGTTCAAGTTGCACGTTAAATTTGATATTATTGTGAATTGAGTTTATGTAAGTAATGAAGCTCTCTAATTGTCTATTTGTACCGATGAATGTCGTCCACATATCGGTGCCAGTACATAAATTTTTTACTAAGGAGGGGTTCATGAATTATTTTTTCTATATTATCCATGAAAATTTCTGCTAGTAGGGGGCAGAGGGGGTTACCCATAATCAAACCGTCTTCACTGCTATAAACCTCTCCATTGAAATGAAAATATTTTGATTCAAACACACTTCTAATAAAGTAATGATATCAGAGTGAATTATAGGATTAACAATATTGTATGTGAGAAAGTTATCAACAAGAGTTATAGTTTCTTAAGAAGGTATACTAGGGAATATATTACATAAAACGATATGAATTTAGAATTGTGGGGTAGTATTGTTTCTTGAATATTAATAATTAATTCCGTTGAATTTTTAACTGAAAATCGAGGTTAGAATGAACAATATTCAGAAATGACAACTATGTGAATCTTTGAAATTTTGAATGAAAGTTCTGTGAAATAAGAAACAACTGGTCTGATTGGGTACCCCTCACTATGGAGTTTAATTAATGAATAAAAATCAGGGTGTTGCGGATTGGGTAAAAATAATTTATATTTTTTTATCGGTAATCATTGATTTAGCGTTATCTACTGCTCATTTCATTTCTTTCTGAAATTTATTAGTTGGCTCTTTTTTAAGGGTCTCAAAATTGCTTGCCTGAATAAAATTGTTGGTTCTTAGTATATAATCTTCTTTAGATAATGCTATTACCGTATTTCCTTTATCTGCATTTGTGGAAATAAGACTAATTGACTTTTATATTCGTTGAATTGATTTGGCGACTGATAATTCAAAGTTGTATTTGTTACACTCGACAAATTCTTTGTTAATAATTTCTGAAGCTTTATGTTTTAGATTAGAATTATTTGGAGAACTAGACAAATTAATTTCTGTTTCTATACCTAGTTTGTTGAAATTATAAAATGAACATGTGGGTTGAATATTATGTTTAAAACCTCTTTGTAGTAATTGAGCTTCTTTATCTGAAAAAATTGTAGGTATTTGAAAGATTGACGAATCTATTAAAAAATTTATGATCTGAGAATTTGGTTTGTGGGTTTTTTGATACTGGTTTGTGGGTTAATAATTACTTCGTATTACGTTTTTGTCCTTGGTACTTTTTGTGAATTATTACTTTAATTTTATCTCTTATGTCCCTATCTAAAATGTCAAACTTTATGGGGTGTAGTATGTGTGATAGTTGTGAATGAATTACCTTACCATAAATACTAAAAATATATCTCTCACTATACTAAATGTTCTTTTCTTCTTTTAACCATTTTTCTTTGCCATAGATACGGGCTTTGTTGGCTGGACTGCTTCTGTTGTCTGTCTTTAATTTCATTTATCTAGGGAATACATGATTTCTGGAACACTGTCGGAAGAATCACAAATTTTCAAAAGTAATTTAAAATATCTTCTAGCCAAATAAATTTATGTACAGGCACCGATATGTGGACAACATTTTAGCTAGCTTCATCGGTACAAACAGACAATTAGAGGGCTTCATTATTTACATAAACTCAATTCACAATAATATCAAATTTAATGTAGAGCTTGAATAAACTAAGTCTATAAACTTTTTAGATCTTACAATTTCAAATATCAATAATAATGATTTTTGTATATTTCATAAACCATCACATACAGATATTACAATTCATAATAGTTCGGTCCACACATTCAGTCATAAACTAGCAGCTTTCAATAGTATGATACACAGACTCTTAACAGTCCCATTAAATATTGATAATTATAACAAAGAATTGAATATCATAAAACAAATAGAAAATAATAATAATTACGATCCAAATTTAATTGACAATATCATAAATAAAAAGATAAAAAAAAAGACTTTAGAACAAGTATTCCCTTCTGATAAAAATAATAATAAACAATTTAATAGCTTAACATACTTTGGAACTTCATCCTTGAAAATTAAATCATTTTTAGAAACTTTAGACATGAATATTTCGTTTAAAACTGATTAAAATTTATCTAAACTCATTTAAAATAATAAATCTAAATCTTCAAAATTAAACAAATCAGGAGTTTATCAATTAAAATGTGGTAATGACGACTATGATCTTCCGATCTACACCGCAAAATTACGTATCGTTCAGATGTCCATAATGTAAATATTAGAAAAAGAGGTTTACTTAATGTTCCTCATTTCACGATTGAGTCTTTCAGGCGCTCGTTTTCATACCAAATTCACTCTCATTATAATGCCGTTGCATCCGAGTTTGAGGTCCATAATATTTCTAAATTTAAAAGATCCCTTAAAAAATATATATACAATCAAATTTAGCAGTAACGCAAAATATCTACCTGCTCATTTCTCACTTAAAAGAGTAAATTCGGAAGTTTGTTTCTCGCTTTGTGGGTATATTGTCTCTCATGAGGTGTCTCGCTTCGTGTTTCTTCTCTCATGGCATCAACTATAAATTCTTCAATGTTTAAGTCTACCTAATATTGTACCTATTAATACATTTATATTTTCATTATAATTTTTGTTATCTTGTTTTGCAAAAAGTAATTGATTTATTTAATTTTATGTTTCATCAGCTAATAGTTAAAAACTACACAAGATTTGTTTTTGGGTTAAGTGGAAGAGTATTTTCTGTTGTACAGTAAAGTACAACTGAAAATGAACTTCGTCCTTTATTTTTAAAAGTATTTGAGTTCAATTTGATTTATGTGTATTTGTGTTTTGATTGAAAATAATAAAGACGCTTATTATTATTATTATTATCCGTTTCCTCCCTTGCGGGGTTGCTCCACAACGTGGGATTCATGATCATTCACGTTGCTTGAAACTTGCGATTCTTCTAGCAGGATTTCGCAGTCACATATTTTCAGGTAAGTTAAGAGTTTTCCTGACAATTCTACACGTTTCCAGTACGACAGATTTCTGCATTTCGGGGAACACTTCTTTATGATTTATTTCCAACGTTTCGACGTATTTTTTTAAGTTCTTTGTTACTAATCCGGTTGCAGAGATGACTATCGGTAGAACTTCGACTTTTTTTAAGTTATTAATAACTTTGAATTCTTCGGCCAGTTCGAAATATTTATTAACCTTTTCTCTTTCTGTTTTATTCAGGTTGTGATCGTTCGGATGGGCAATATCTACGAAGTATCCAATCTTGTCCTGTTTATTAATAAGCACGATATCTGGTCGATTGCTCGCCACAGTTTTGTCCGTTTGTATTGTTGTGTCCCAGTATAGACGGAAAGTATTATTTTCAAGGACGGGAAAAGGGACATATTTGTAATACCGTTCTTTTTGTTCTTTCAGTTTGCAGAGTATTGCCAGTTCTTGATGGATTATATTCGCCGTCAAATTATGGCGTTGGAGATATTCCGTTGGAGCAAGGTAACTGCATCCTGAGATAATGTGCTCTATTGTTTCCGCATGTCTATTACACAGTCTGCACAGATCGTTATCCAGCTATACTCCATGTACAAATTTCACATGATTTTTGGTCGCAATTACGTTGTCTTGTATTGCTACCATGAATCCTTCTGTTTCTCCGAATAATTGTCCCCTCCGAAGCCACTCCGTTGAAGAATTAAGATCAGCTTCATTTAGTTTATTGGGAAATCTACCGTGTAATGGTTTTGACAGACAAGCAGTTTTTCGTTCAGCCAAAGTTGGTACAGGGACCTCTTCTCCGGCGGACAGATTAAGCGGTGAGTAGTGATCCAGCACACAGTTCATCTTATGCATCTCTGACATCTCTGTTTTGGCCTTAAAGTACATTTTTAGTTCATTTATTTGTCTGTGATATAGAGTTTTGAGATCTAGTAGACCTCGACCACCCATGCTTCGTGGCATGTACAGCCTCTCAATGCATGCTCTTGAATGGTGTATGCTGAACTTGGTCAGTTGTACTCGGATGGATCTATTTGCAGCTTCAAGTTCCGTTTGTGACCACCCAATTACCCCAAATGAGTAGGTTATCGCAGGCACTGCCCATGAATTAACGGCCTCCATTTTATTTTTTGCAGTGAGTTCCGTACGCAGAATGCTGGACACTCTGGTTACTAAGGTTTCATTTAATTTTTCTTTTGTAGATTTTCGATCTATTATTAGTTCCTGTTCATAGCCCTGATACTTATAACTGCCTTTGTTTAGATAGCGAATATTTTCATTTTCTGAGTTGTCAATTTCCTGAGGTTTTCCCTTGCGAGCTACCAACTTGGCACATTTGTCCAATCCAAATTTCATTTTTATATCGGTGCTAAATATTTCCGTAAGGCTAGTTAATCGATTTAGATCGTTCTCTGTTGAGGCATAGAGCTTGAGATCATCTACATATTATTATTATTATTATCATTATTATTATTATTATCATTATTATTATTATTATTATTATTAATTATTATTATTATTATTCGTCTCTATTTCTCACAATTGTGGTTTCTTATAAATAGGAGACGGAGTTTGCACTCAAGTCTACTTTTACTCTATCTTTGATTTAGAAATCATCTGGTAATATTGCATGTGTGTAGGATGACTGCTTTTTGTATCTGGGTGTGGGTGTAATGTGGAAGATTTAACTGCGTGAGGTGTGTGATGAATGTTTTTGGGGTAATTCCTGTAACAGATATTATGAAAGGTATTACAATTTCTTGTTTCTGTTTCCATATACGTTCCATTTCTATCGTTAACTGCTGGTATTTATCTTTCTTTTCTCTGTATTTGTTATTTATATTATTGTCAGATGGAACAGCAATATCAATAATGTAGGTGATCTTCTCTTTTCTTGATTTGTAATGTTATATCCGGTCTATTGTGCATTACTGTTTTGTCTGTATGAATGGTTATATCCCAATATAACTTGTATTCTTCGTTTTCCAATATCGTTTGTGGTGTGTATGTGTAATATGGTTGTGTTTCTGTTATGAGTTTATGTTGTAGTGCAAGCTGCTGGTGTATGATCTTTGACGCTGTATTATGTCTGTTAGTATATTCAGATCCAGTCATCAACTTACATCCTGCCGTAATGTGTCGATTGTTTCGGGAAATTGGTGGTATTTTCTGCATTTGTCGTCTGGGGTGTTAGGGTCTTTCATTATGTATTTTTTGTAATTTCTTGTAGCAGTAACCTGATCCTGGATCGCTAATGTGAAGCCTTCTGTTTCAGGATACAGTTCACCTTTTTGGAGCCATTTGTACGAGTCTGTCTTACTGATGTATTCGTTTTTCATGTTGTAAGTATGTTTACCATGTAATTTTTTTTACGTCCATTCTTCTATCTTCTGCTGTTGTGTTTGTGTATTGTATATTTGCTGCGTGTGTGAGAGGTTGAGAGGTGTGTATTCTCTGTCTGCTTATACAATTGCTCTATGTAATAATGCCTGTTTACTATAGAAGAAATTTATTATTATTATTATTATTAATAATAATAATAGTTATTACATGATAAGGAAAGATCCAATCAAAAAATAAGTCTAAGTGGATGCGGACAAAAATTGAAACAGGTAAATTTGAGAAGAACTGAAAAAATTACACATACATAACAAAGTACATTAATTTTTAATGAATATTATATTGTCTTGAGACAGGGTTTAAATCTTTAATCACTGAACATATCAAGTTACACTTTACAAATAGGAAATGTATAATATTAGGTACATAAACAACAAATCAATTCTCAAAGATGACTTAAAATACTTGATTTTTGAATAAATTGCATTTTAATGGGCTAAACTTACCGCAGGATTTGTTATATAATGTTCCAACCTGTTTTTATTATATTGCTAGAAATAAATTGGGTCAAGCGCAGGATTGACCTTTCTAGAATATTATTCATTGGATTTGAAACTAATTGATTCAAGCTGGTTCGTAGAAAAAGGTATATAAAAAAGATGCATATAGTTAATGTTATCATTCATATTTCGTATCTCTTGAAAGAAGACTCACAATTGGCATCATGAAGGTATTTTTGGTAAGTAGAAAAGTGATCCTGAGGTTTTATTGTAATTCACATTATTCAAAACCACAAATGGTTCTATATAAGTTAGAATTTGGGGATAAATACGTGCGTTTTAGTGTACAATATATTGGAATTTACATAGTACGTTCAAGAAATTAAGTGACTTTCGCACGCTTCGTTCGTTAGAGATTCGATGTTGGTAGATACGCCCATAACATATGCTGACATGATCTAATAATACTTTTCCTCTCAACCCTATCTAAAATACGATAAAAGTATTGGTTTACCCCAAAAAAATCGAAATTCTGGATATTTTTGGAGTAATTTGTTCGTTAATCAGCAAGAACAACACGAAAAAACGGTTTTTACGGAAAAAATCCCGTGTGTATGTCGTCGTCGTTGTTGTCGTCTGCCACTTTTCGTAATATGTCTTTTTAGCACTATACAGCCTCTGGAGCCACTAGTTTTATGATGGAATATTGTTCACTACATCTTACAGATGGACTCTATTGGTTTTTAGCTCACCAGAACTAGTACGGGTTCTATGGTACTTGAAGTACGACATTTTTGGAGAAATGTTAGTTTGTTACACCGATACAGCCTCCGGATTTTATAAGAATGACCTGATTGGGTGTTGTTCAGGGCGTCTCATAGATGAACCCTATTAATTTTCAGCTGACTAGAGTCAGTACAACGGTTGCTATGGTATTTTGAGTACCATATTTTTGTAATTTTTTGAGAAATTTCAGTTTGTTATCACGATACAGCCTCCATAATATCTACAGGTGACCAATTTTATAGTTGACTATTGTTTAGGGCATCTTATAGATGAACTTTATTGATTTTCAGCTCTTCAGAGCCAGTAAAACGGGTGCTATGGTACCACATTTTTTGTAATTTTTGGATTAATTTCTGTTTGTCAGCACGATATTACCTCCGAAAAGACAATTTTATGATAGAATATTGTTCAGGGCGTCTCACAGATGCGGAAAAGTTAGATATAATATTAAAAACCGTTTATTTTGCATTGCTTTTAATAGATATAAAAGCTGAACATATTTTGTTGTGTATTGCTTGACTATGTCATTTGGCGAATCTACTTAAAACAGATTTATGAAGAATACTGCTCTTCACAGAAGCAGTGAAGTTAACTGTTATAGATAGTAGTCTAATCAGAATTACAAAAGTTGCTGATGTTGGTTCAGGACATTCAACTGAGGACATAAAACGTGTGAATGCAAAATTTCTCTTGGAATTTGTTGAATTTTGTCCAAAATAATCTTCGCATGAGAACTGCTCAGAAGCTGTTGAATGACTTCAAAAACAATTCAAATTTGTTTGGAAGGGTACAATGCAAGTCACCGAATCAGCCAAAACCAAAAAAACCATGTAAAGTTTGGTCAACTGTAAAGGTTTCCCTCACTGTCGCTTCTATTACAACAACAAATAGCAGTTCTTTCCAGAAGGTTGTATGGTCAATATAACCTTCAAGTTGTGTGTGCATTGTATCAAGAAATGCGAAGGAAACTTTGGTGAAGTATTCTATGGATTTGGTGAAATATTCCATGGATTCTTCATCACGATAATGTAACAACTCACACATATTCGCTTGTTCGTTTTTTATTGGCCAAAGTGACCTTGTACGTTGAGACTTATTTCTGAGACTAACAAAACTTATGAAATGGAAGCGTTTTGCCACGATTGAGAATATGAAGACCGCATCGCTGAAACAGCTCTAGTCATGGCAAAGAGCGCATAAATGAAGTGCTTCGAGGATTTGGAATAGCCCCCATTAAAGTGAAGTTTATCTCTCATTTAGATTACTTTAGGAGGAACAAAGAAAATATTGAATAGCTTAATATTCTTCGAAATATTAAATGTCCTCTTGTGCAGCACTCATGCCAGTTGTCAATAAATACATCACGATTTTCTTAAATTAATAAAAACGTTCGAAAATTACAGAAAATATGCTTAAAAATTACAGAAAAGATGCTTGATTATTTTGCTTTATAATCTCCATAAAGCAGTATGTGAATATGGGTGCAAATGTATCTGTAATTGACACTAACCAATAAAACGTTTCGTAGCTTGGTACAAATGTCTGTTTTCCTTTAGCTCAATTCAAAATTGCTCATTTATTACGTTATTTTAGCTATAGCCAAGTATTTTTCCTCTTTTTTGTAGGATTATTGTTTTAATGAGTATGACGGCAACTCAAAATATTGAATATATGCAAACCAAGACATAGGTGACATCCTTTTTAGCAAGGTTCTGTTCCATGCTAGTGGATAATCATAATATTCTCTCAAAAAATACTTTCCTGAGGATTTTCGTTTGACGCTGTGATAATATCGGTTTGTAGCACCAATATACAACCCCATGTTCTAATACATTAATAATTTTTGGAAATATTTCTCACAATGCCAACATATGATAGAGATTGCAGGCATATTCAATTATGAATATAGTAGGATGGTGTTTCTTGTTATGATGTATTTTGTATAACGCAGTTTCAACGGGGTACATAGAATTCTAAAATTGTTTACAGTATGTACAAGTTGATAAGGAGCATAGTCGACAAAACAAACTTCCTAGCATATAATAATGTTTCCAATCTTTTTCCGACTTTATGGAAACCGTTAGCTGTGGTTTCAATGTATCTAGTCGAGAGTTTGTTAAAATATGTAGTATTGTTATTACACGTTTGCACTATAAATTATGTCTAGGGATGACTAAAGTATAGGCAGAGTTTGGACTTGGATTTATCACATATTTGAAATTCACGAAACTACACAAATTTGGCATGTTCTGACTGTATTATAGCATTTGCTTAATGCTACAGTATGGTTGGGAGTGGAAAGAATTCCTTATAAATAAGTCCAATGAAGTGAATTTGCTGTTTTTTAGTAATAACACTAGTCGAAGTTATTGGTATTTACACATAACTTCTTAAACATAAAGGTGACAGTAACTTGATCTCAAATATTATGACGATAATGTAGATGTTTTTGTAAAGTGGTTTAAGATGTATTTTCCCAGTAGGTTACAGTTATGTCACTCATCGACATCTGGCATCTAATACTGCCGTGTTGAGTAATATTGGACGTGAAGGTTTTTAACAGAATCTGTCTCACAATCAGAATATATTCCACAGAAAAAAAGGTTCTTCGTTCATCATTGCCAACATTTTAATAATAAACGATGTTAGGGGAATTTTATAGGGAAACGTTATTCTTTGATATGAAAAAGAGAGCAAACCATTACTTTTTATCCTCGTAATGAATGATGCTTGTGAAGTTGACGTAATTTTTAGTGTAGATATTTAAAACTAGAAGAAAATGATGGTTGTGGTGCTCAACAATAGCGATGATTGAATCAAACCTAAGCAAAGCTTTCCAAGGAGATTTAACCATCGCCCTCCTGAAATCACTATCCTGAATATACAATTTCTGTTTAATATTTAATTGATTTTATTAGTTGTACTAGGGAATTTGTTATAAGATATTTTCGTGCAAAATGTGTACGAAACAAATTTCTAATAATGGAGACAGTCAGCATACAAAATTACTCTTTTCAATGGGAGTTTAGTGAAATTAGAGGATCTAGGAATTTTCTTCGAAAGCAATTCTTCGAAAACAATTCTTCGAAAACAATTCTTCGGAAAACAATTCTTCGATAATGCGATTCTTCGAATACCATATTCTTCGAATAAACAATTCTTCGACTAATAATTCTTCGACAGCTTTATTATTTGGATTTACTAAAATCTGGGATAAGTTTTCATTAGACAATAATCAATATTTCTCGCATGATATATAAACGTATGATGCGGAACATACTAATAATAAATGAGAATTATAAGGTCATTTTCTTTTTTGAGAATACCTAGGAACTGGAAATAAAACACTACTTTTTTTATTTGTTATAATTATGTCAACATTTTATTAATAAATTACAGTAAAAGTTTTACAGTACAGTAAAAGGTTACAGTAAAAATTACAGATAAATGACATAAATACTATCAAATACCAAGGTAAGAAAAATATTATAGATTAATATGATATGTTGTGAGCTAAACCTCTAATGTATTCTATTATATTATTTTTATCATACTGATTTACAAGAGTTTTGATTCGTTGATTACAATCTTTGTACTTCTTTCTTGGTGTTTGTGGTTCAAATCCGCTCAAATATTGTTCTACACGAAGTTCATTTAGACTTTGCTCATTTTTTATACATTTTATAAATTTCCACAAGTTGGGGTGAACTGCTGATACTTGTGTTTCAAAACTTCGATGCCATCCTTCTACCGAATTATTTGTTCTCGGTGAATCATCCAAAACTGTTTGATATAGATTCCACGATTCGTATGGATATTGTGGTGGTTTTCGCTGTTTTCGATTTGGTCGCCCAATCCACGTATCTTCAAAATAATTAATAACACTTTCGGCTTCTGACGGAAATATTTCACTATCATATAATTGTTCAAAAGCCATAACTATATCATCCACTGGGACAAAAGCAATAACACACAACATTTTTAGTTTGAAAGCAAATTCACTGTCAGTCTCATAGCGTTTTTTTAATCCATTCCTTTGAATCATTCGAAAAATGCATTGACTGAAGTGGAAAAAACAGCCTATTTTTCTACAACTTGGAAAAGCACTATTGCAGGCATTAATCAATGCTTTTTCGAAGTCAGTGGTAATCGTTGCAGGCACTAAAGATGATTTCAAATTTTTAAGTTCTTGA
Source organism: Galeruca laticollis (assembly GCA_963921935.1). NCBI lineage: Eukaryota > Metazoa > Arthropoda > Insecta > Coleoptera > Chrysomelidae > Galeruca > Galeruca laticollis. Next base: position 154,794,613 of record OY998177.1, read on the forward strand.
AAAAATTGATCATAAATTCGTTCTGATTTTTTTGGTAAGAGTGCATAAACTAAAGGTACCGATAAATTGTGTTGCAGTCCGTGAACGGTTAGTAATTGTTGGAATAATAACGGCACGGTTTTAAATGTGCCATCAATATACCAATGCTTACTGTTAGACAATAATTGGAGATTTTGTTCTGTAGTAAAAATTAATATTCTCTCGTCCACTGGACCGGCATCATATAGCAAAAAATTTTCATTTTTGTAGGTTTTCGTATATTCCTCCAAAAATATTATTTCGCTTCTATTAGTAGGAAGAGCTGGTCCTTGTAGATTTTTTTGTCTGATATTGCGAATACTCCGTTTCATACTGCTAACACTTGGAAGCTTGGGAGCTGCCGTTATGGAACATGTAGTCGAAGCAATTGATATAATTCTGTGCGGTGGATCATTACTTATTTTCGAGTTGATTCGAATTTTTTCGTACACTTTGGTCGCTTCCACCTCTGAGGCGTCAGCAATATGATTATGTTCTTTTGTTATTTTACTGACTTTATCGTCGACAGTAATTATTCTCGCTGGACAGTTTGTTTTTCTTTTTTCAAAAAATGCGCACTTCCAATACACTATTTCAACATCTTTAAAATAAAAATGTCCCTCGAACAACAATTTACGTTTTCCTTTTTCTGAACAAACAAATTCTGCATCCATATTTACTTGCACAGGGTTAAATTAAAACTAATTTTATTTTATGGAAAACAATCCCTTTTATACCCACTCAGGTCAGTTGCAAACTTGGGATTAGATAAATTATACCTGATTTATATCACAAACAAATTCTGCATCCATATTTACTTGCACAGGGTTAAATTAAAACTAATTTCCAAGGGATTATCGTCAGTTGCAAGCTTGGGATTAGATAAATTATACCTGATTTATATCTCTGAACAAAGTCATTCCTTTTGGATACTTCGAAGAATTGTTATTCGAAGAATTATTAGTCGAAGAATTGTTTATTCGAAGAATTGTATTTTCGAAGAATTGATTTTCGAAGAATTGTTTCCGAAGAATTGTTTTCGAAGAATTGCTTTCGAAGAATTTTCCGGATACCGAAATTAGATACTTCCTGATACCAATTGCAATGCTGGTTAACTAAATTTCATTTAACATATCCTTAATTATTTTATATTGTGAATGTGGAATACAATGAGGTCCATATGTACAATCCTCAGATGAGATATTATTATTTCCTAGGTATATCATAAAACGAAATATTATTATTACAGATTTTGTCTTGCGTTATCTTGGCTGCTTCCGCTGCTCCCGCTTCTGAAGGTGAAAAGACAAAACGTCACTTACTTGACAATTACTATCACGATGCATGGCCACAAACATACTACAATGACCTTCCTGGCTCATACGTACATCATGAATCACTTCCAATAGTTAGATCTCCAGAGTTCGTATATGGATCACAACATGTATATCCTCAAGTAGTTGATCCAGTATTGTCAGGTGATTACGTTAATTCCGGAATTATCTCTCACAACGTTCCATGTTAATGAAAATTGAATACTGATTTGCGGATATGATTCTTGACAAAATTTTGGTATTTTGTAAAATTGACACTGTAAATTTATACAGACTACTAATAAAACTTTTGTTATAAATAGAAATATTTTATTTCCTGAACTTGTATTCAACAGTTGATGACAAGGTATATTAACAGTGACCCAATCTCACTTATATGGAAAGAAGCATGGATAATCTCATTCACAAAAAAATTAAGAAGGAATGGCTGCTCTAACTATAAACGCATTTCAGTCACACGTCCAATGAGTAAACAATATGGACGAATACTTCCGAATATAGTTGAACAGGAATACGCAGCTCATGAAGTAGAAGAACAGGCATAATTTCGGATTTGACGACCATTTATAGATCAAATATTTAGTTTAGTTCATCTAAATTAGAATAAAGTGACCAAAAACAGAGCTTTTTGTGGACCTTACAAAAGTCTATAATCATTCAAAAGCTCTGGCAAGTTTTAGGAATGTTCTTAATAAATAACACAGCCATACAAGCAATTAAACAGCTCCATAATCAGGTAACATCAAAAATAAAACTAGGTGTGTGTATATCCGTAAGCTTTGTAATATCTAAAGTTCTACAACAGAGCTGTTCATCTCCCACACTATTTAAAATATATATATATATATATATATATATATATATATATATATATATATATATATATATATATATATATATATATATATATATATATATATATATATATATATATATATATATATATATATATATATATATTTAAATGAAGCACTTCGAAAATGGAGAAGATCTTGTATACAACTTAATGACAAGAACTGTTTATACACTCTCCATTCTAACATGATTTTTAACTGTAACTATATTTTCAATGGGATTAGACAAACTTGAAAATGTTATCAAATTTATCTTCAAATTATAGCATAGTTATTATATGTAGTTAAGAGTTACATAGCTAGAGGTGGAGATGTTGTATTGAATTATAAAAAGAGTGAGTCACGGTTGCTCTTCCTTTGATTAAAAATTCTGGTGCGAGAACGCATTCAATAGCGAACATCCCCAAAGAAAAGCAAATGTAACTGGAAACTGAAGACATGCTAACCCATTCAGTTGCGATTCCACAATCGTATATAATTGATTAACGAGTTTGACATTTTATCCAGTTTACAAATATTCGAATGTCACTTTCTAAATAAGCCGAAACTGACAAAACTAGGTACATGTCTATCAAAAACGAATGCGATGATAACAATTTTTTGATTCATTCTAGCCTATCCCACGTGTCGTTTAAAAAATCAAAATCGTTAAGGGGGACGAAATCGATGAGATAAAGAACCACGATAACGTACCATCTCATTATGAACGGATTTCTGGCTAAATCCTCAAAAGACCTATCGAACAACCACCGTATAGTGGTCCGGCAAACTCACTCTTGCTTCAGAAAATCAGATAACCACCCGCTGTTAGTAGATAGAAGACATAAGAAAATTCCCGGCAAGTACTAAGCCGATTCCAAAAATTCCATTCAAAAATATCTGGACGATTATATTAAGTGTATTTTTTGGGTGGATGCTGCCTTAAAGGTAGAACAATGACTTTTTTGAATAATATATGTCTCATTGACCGATTTTCAGTACCATTTGATTGAGATTTTCTATCTACTTTAAGCAGTTTGTAAAAGGACTGTCACAGAAAAGAAATTCGCATCGATTGATTTCAACTAAAAGCTAATGATATAACTGTGTAAAATGAGGAAGATCAAAATTGTATGAATTGAACTAACTTCATTGGTTTGTATCTTGTGATAATGAGATCATATCTGAATTTTTCACTAAAGACCAGATTTGTAAAGAAGTGCTTGTCGATTTACAACACGGTGACGCACCATTTCACAAGATAATTATTGTACAAAGTTTTTTGGAACAAATCTCAAAAGACACTATCAAACAACTCCGTATTCCTCTGAAAAGGCTGTGACTGCTCGTCACACGCGGCATGTAATATGTCGACTTTGCTCCCTGCCTCTTTTTATCTCTCTCTCTATCTCGCTCTCTTTCTCCCTCTCTATCATGAAGTGCTGGTTATCAGAAACCCTTATACGCAAAGTTTCTTCCTTCTATTCTGTTTTTATTATTTACTGAGAAATTATATCATCTAGGGGCAAATTTGCCATATAATTTATATATGATCCTCCATTTGCAGCATCTATGATAATCTTCCATGCAATTATTAAAAATATATCCAGTTCTAAAAATTTAGAGTTATTACTTTTTAAAAAATATTTCTTAAACTTGAACATGTTGCTTGTGTTGGGCGATATATCGGTATCATCGGTGGATGATAAATCAATGTCGCTACCAGTGATTCACTTCTTGCAGATACGGTGATCGATGGTTCAGTTTCGTCCGCCCGTAATCTGGAACCGAATATATCGGAAATCGGCATCAACACCACCATCCACTTTTCCCATTATTTGATTATTTTGCGGTCATAATGCGCGAACACTTGTGGCAATTTTTGAATATAGTGATAAATTCAACGACTATGCATTATAATCGTTGTCACAAACCGACATATTTCTAACTTATCATTTGTCACTTATCACATACAAAATTTAAAATCGAGAAAAGTAGCAATTTTAAAATATTACGTCAATCCTTTTATTTCCACAAAAAAGGGCATCTAGAGAAACCAGAAATAATGGTAGCTCCAGATGGTTACATATTACAAGTACGTGGACCATATTTCTCGGATGCATTAAATAATGACGCAAATTACATAATAAGAAATAGCTGACACCATATAAATAAAACGATGACTCTTTGTAAAACAGGAAGATTATAAAAACTTTGTATTACATAAAAATGCATTATTTGTTCAACCGTTGTATAATAAAGTTCTAAATATAGTTGTAAAATTGTTTGTAAAAACTCAAGTTCGAAGTTTTAATATATAATTGGCGCAGTCAGTAGGATACGCGTGGGTTTCGAATAAGTAAAAAAACATTTTTGATTTGTGTCGGGAGTGAAATTCGGGACCTTGCGGTTTCTACACCTGTGCGTAGAACCGAATTCAAAACTTTTGGACTTAGTGGCAACGAGAGCAAGGAATCACGAAAAAAGGAACAGGAGAGCAGAGCGATCGAGTTGACGAACAATATGTAAGTGCCTTTTCCTCTTTTACCTTTCCAAACCCCTATTTATAAGGATTTTGGCAAATATAGTTAAATTGAGTGAATGAAAACGACGAATACTCAGTGTGTATTAGTTTATTACTTTCCGGCTAAGCGCTTTCGGCTATTAAGCCATTATCAAAGCCGTCGTCATTTAAAAAAGTAGTTGTCAAAGCCATCAAGTTGATTAAAAACAATACTCAAGATAGAATCATCGTTATGATTGAGTCATTGGAATAAAAATATTAAAATACCCTATTGGAAGGGTGTAAAATTATAATTCACATGATGTAAATTCACTCAAAATTAAAAAACTGTTTTTTAATACCGGTAGCTCACGTTCTATTATTAAACCTAATATTATAGAAATTTTTTATCCAAATTCTGTTAGTCAAATCAGTGCACAAATTAAAACAGCGTTAGATAGTCAAGACATCATATACCAATCAACACTTTCCAGAATTTCAGAATCCAAACTACAATATCCCTTTTATCTTATTCGATTTTCATGAGTATTTCGACGGTATAATTGGATCAAATGATTTAAGAAACATGAATTTTAATATAGATTTAATTAACAATAAATTAATAGGTTCAAATACAGAAATCCCTATCAGATACAAACAAAATTAAAATTTTAATATATCATTCTCGATAGAAGCACAGCAAAAAATCTAAAAACATTACCTGTTTCCATTTTCAACGGAGAAATATTGATACATGAAGGTAATTTAGGACCACTGTGTATACCTAAAATTTTGACTAATACCGAAAACGGATTTGCCCTTATAGAAATTCAAAACAGAACAGATAAAACTATTTCAATAAATATTAAACAACCTTTTCAAGTAGAATCATTCGACAAATCCAGTTATGATGTATTCAATATTAATTCCTTCCTTAACTTAAATGATAAATACGATAAAAAATTGGAACAAAAAATAGATATATCGAATTTAATTAGAACCAATCACATGAATTCGGAGGAAAAAACTGAAGTAATAAAACTGTGTCGAAAATTCTCAGATATTTTTTTCAAACCAGGTGATAAATTATCCTTCACGGCGCGGACAAAACACGAAATTAAAAGAATGGACGAAATCCCTATACATTCTAAGTCATATAGATACCCCTACATACACAAACAACAAATAAATGAAATGTTAGATAAAGGCATAATTCGATCCTCAACTTCACCATGACCATTGTCATTGTGGGTAGTGAACAAGAAAGAAGATCAATCGGGACAACAAAAATATCGATTAGTTATCGATCATCGTAAACTGCATTCACAGTTGACAACGGGCATTATGAATTCTTACGAATGCCATTTGGGTTAAAAACGCATCATCTACTTTTCAACGCGTTATGGATGAAGTTTTAAAAGACCTCCAAAATAAAGTCTGTATGGTCTATATAGACGATATCATTATATTTAGCACATGACTTCAAGAAAATCTTCAAAATTTTAAACTTGTTTTCACAAAATTATGGGAGGCATGACTAAAAATTCAACTGGATAAATCAGAATTCTTACGAAAGGAACTAGAGTTCCTAGGACACATAGTAACGTCAGAGGGAATAAAACCCAATCCTAAGAAAATTTCAGCGATTAAAAAGTTTCCCATACCAAAAACATAAAAAGACATAAAATAATTTCTTGGATTGTTAGGGTACTATCGTAAATTCATAAAAAATCTAGCGAAAACTACAAAACCTATGACTATATTTTTAAAGAAAAATGAAAAAGTAGTTCACACAAAAGATTTCATAGTTGTTTTGAAACATGTAAAAATGTATTAACATCTGAACCAGTTTTAATTCACCCAGATTTTGATAAAGAATTTGAATTGACAACAGATAGCTCCAATTACGCAATAAGCGCAGTTCTATCGCAAAATAATCATCCCATATGTTATGCATCACGAACCCTAAATTCAGCTGAAATAAACTATTCAACAATTCAGAAAGAACTTCTGGCAATAGTCTGGAATTGCAGATACTTTCGTCCATATCTTTACGGCCGGAAGTTTACAATATATTCTGACCAAAAACCATTACAGTGGCTTTTCTCCACAAAAGACCAAAATTCTATGCACGTAAGGTGGAGACTAAAATTAGAAAAATTTGATTATGTAGTTAAATATAAAAAATGTTCGTCAAATTTAGCAGCAGACGCTTTAAGTAGAAATCCATGTGTAGAACTAAACGCCATCGATAACGAATCTATAATAAATAACGCAGAAGCCGCGGATGAAGTAATAGAAAATTTCCTAAGAAATCCTGATGAAATACCTCCAGTCAGTAGCCTTGACCTGGAAGATATACTAGACATTGTAGAGCCGACTAAAAGTAATAATAAAAAAATCAACGTTATTTCAGATATACAAATAGAACCAGATAAGAATCTGACTCCGATTCTGACATTGAAACTAAACATACATCTGCAGAAAATCCGTTTTTTTCCATACCAATTACTGGAACAATATTAATCACGTACAAAAATAAAATATTCATAACAATGGGAGTTAGCATCTACCCAAACTAGAATTTTAAAAAATTGTGACAATAGTAGATTATATGTTACACTACCCTCAAAAATTTCATATATTGATATAATAAATTTCGTAAGAGAATATATCGCCCCAAACAAAGAATATGCTATTTTTTTGCAACATCCTGAGCTACCTAGGACTTTCACGACTACTATTCAATCATATTTTAAAAACTCTGCCTTCAAAATAATTCAAAGTAATACCGTATTAGAAGATATTCAGGCTAGAGACTATCAAAAAGAAAAACTCGAATTCTACCACATAACAAAAACTTGCCACCGTGGTATAAATGGAACGAAAGAAGCACTTACTAGACGTTTTTACTGGCCAAAAATGTCGGACGATCTCGAAAATTATATAAATAATTGCGAAAATTGTCAGAATAATAAATACGATCGAAATCCACCTATAGTAAAATTCAATCTTTTACTAACTTGTTCACGTCCTCTTCAACACATTCATATTGACTGTTTTCAAATTTCGAGAAACACGTATTTATCTATAATCGATACATTTTCTTGATATGGCCAAGCTTACCCTCTACCAGCTGTAAACAGAATATCTATAGTAGAATGCCTATTTAATTATATTACACACCATGGTCTACCCACAAATATAACAGATGATTCGGATACAGAATTTAAAAATAAAGATCTTGAAAATTTTTGCGAACTTTACAGAATAGAACTTTACTATACTACTGCTAGAAACAGTAATTCAAACAGTCCTGTCGAAAGATTTCATTCTACCCTAATCGAACATGTGCGTTGTGCGACCAATTATTGAAACGGGCTATACTCGGATATAACATTTCAATCCATAGTGTTACTAAACACACACCATTCGAACTAATAAAAGGACATATAAACGACACCAACCATTTTGACCTTAATGATCATGTAATAATTTCAGATTACGTGCAAACTAACAAACTAGCGGCCAAACGACTTTACGAAAATATAAAAGAAACTAACAAAACAACAAAAGAAAAAATTATTACTAACAGTAACGAATAGCGCACAGATTCCCTTGACTATAAAAACGAAAAAGTAGCTTATATTCGTACAAAAACCAGAAATAAAAAACTTCCAAAATTCGAAAAACGTAAAGTACTAGCTCAAAAAAAAATTAAATTAATAACAGATAAAAATATATATCATAAAGCAAGTGCCAGAAAATCAAAAACTAACAAAAAAACAACTGTTTCAGGAAAATGGAACAGATGAAAACAACATTCCTGATACTTCTGGCAATACCAATAATATACACGAGTAGTACTATAAGAGATATAGACTCGACGACTATAAATAATCCTTTATTACCAATACAATTAGGAGACGCACGTCTTATTTATAGTAAACATACATTTATACATTATTTAAATTAAGAACCTATTATTAAGCAATTGTTCAACATTGAGAAACATTTATTCATTTTAAAAAATAATTTAGTTACAAAAAACGCAACTAATAAAATCTCATACCATGTCTTATCTCAAGATATGTTATTAAGGACAGAATTTCTCATAAAAATTACAAGAACAAAACTTGATAACTTACAACCTCATATCCATATTCGTAATAAAAGAAGTTTCTTTAACGGCGTCGGACAACTACAGAAATGGTTGTTTGGTACACTTGACGCTGACGACGGTAATAGATATGATAACGCAATAAAAATTGTCGAAACAAACCAACAGAACATGGTTACGGAAATAAATTTGCAACTTTCACTTTCAAACAATCTAATAAAAAATTACAACACAACAATTCGCATATTATCAAAAAATAAAGAAAATTTTTCCAATTCTCTAGGAAAATTTAAAATGATTGTACAAAAATCAATCACTGAATCACATGAGTATTTAAGCTTTCAAGGAATTATTTCCCAAATAAATCTGGATTGCCAAAATGTTATCACGTTTTTAGATAATTTAGAAGATTTCATAGTTTTTGCAAAACTCAACATACTTCATCCTTTTATTATTTCTACTCAAGAGTTACTAAACAATTTAGAATATCTAAGAAAAATTTACCCAGACAAACAAATTATGAAATTCAGGAACATATTAACATAATACCAATTTTTATGCACACAAGTCACATTTGAAAATAAAATATTAATTTTTGCAATGCATATACCAATTATCAAAGCTGAAATTTTTAAGTTTTATCACCTCTTTCCTATCATTCAAAACAACCAAATATTCCCTCTAAAGTATCCCTATTTGGCACAATTCAACTCGGAATATCAATTCAAAGAAGAAAATTGTCCACTACTAGAGGATACATATTTTTGTATGGAAGACCATTTCCCTGAATACAACTGCACTCTACAGCTCACAGAAAACCAGACGGTGAAAAGCTGCAAAAAAATTAAGTTAACATTAGAAGAATCTCTCGTTGAACAAATAACACAAGACGAAGTAATCAATATACCAATGCAAACAGAAATAGTTTTCTCCAAATGCCACACAGATCAATATATAGAAGTCAAAAATCTTATACTAATAAAAATACCAGAATCATGTCAAATAGAAGTCAACACAAAAAAATGTATCAACGACGGCAGAATTCAACAAGGAAAACCATTATTTCTCCCAAAGCTAAACTGGGAAAAATTAGAAATTATACCAGAGTACGAAGCACCCAAAATAGAAAAAATCAATTTGGAAGAAATCCACAAAATCAGAAAGATGTTAAAACAACTTATACAATTAAGAATTTCAACATCTTACCACTACCCATGAATTTTCGGCGGCATGTCCTCCGTTATTGTCATCTTAATAATAATGGGATGGATCTTCAAAAAGAAAATCAAGACAACGCTCTAGCAATGGGGCAGAAAAAGAATAATGGAAGAAGTCAAAAGCAAAGAAGAAACCTTAAGAGAAGAAAATACAACAGAAAAACCAAAACTCTAACACCACTCCGTTATGTTCTCGTCTTAGAGGGGAGGGATTACATAAGAAGAAAGAGCTGACACCATATAAATAAAACGATGACTCTTTGTAAAACAGGAAGATTATGAAAACTTTGTATTATATCAAAATTCATCATTCATTCAACCGTTGTATAATACAGTTCTAAATATAGTTATGAAATTGTTTTTAAAAACCCAAGTTAGAAGTTTTAATATATAATTCGCAGCAATTTGGAGCCACGCTGTCGAACATGATTTAAACGGAATCAGAAACCGGTTTCAAAACGGTGACATCGTAATAGTCGATAGAGGATATAGAGATTCTATAGAAATATTTGAAAATCTTGGAATTCAATATTATATGCCAGAAATTAACTGTCTCGACCCTTACTTCGTGGAATCTGCTCATAATAGTGAGTTTCATTTAAAACACTATTATATGCCAGCTTTTCTTCCACCGCGGCAAAATCAATTTTCCACTCTTGAGGCCAACGAAAGCAGATTAATAAAGACTACTAGGTGGGTAGTAGAATCTAGAAATGGTTACTTCACGACGATTTCTAAATTTTTTTCTGGAAAAATATCTTCTTCACATGCGACCATGCGACCTTGATTAAAATGAAAGGAACGCCTGAAATAACACAAGAAATATTGAACAAACTACACGAAAATAATGTATTTCAGATTCGTGTTCAGAATGAGAATATTTTACGGCGAATTGGTCAGTAGAATCGCTTAAATAATGGACACGTACCTAAATTTCCCCGGTTAAACCTAGAGCTTTTAACAAAATTAGTATTTTTTTTTAGGTTGCATTAATCATAGGGGTAAGTGCTTGTCGTAATAACGAAATGTATTTAATGAAAATGGAAGACATTCAAGACCTTATTTCAGCTCTTTTAAGAACCATACCTAACACTAAAACAAAGATTGTTAGAGGATTAGTGGTGGAATTGCTACTTGGTGGAGTGTTAAATTTGCTCTGGATTAAAGTCTATCTAAATCAGTAAATTTTCAGTTTTAAAATTCTAATAAGTGCATCATTGTATTCAGTGAACCTCTGTATGCTCCTGTTGCTAAAGGCAAGTAATAAAATTTAAGATTTGAGCTGTTCCATTGACATTTTTTGTGGGAAACCATTTAAATAATTTAATAACAACAGATTTGCTGACCAGTTTTTTTACTGAAATACCGAATTTATTCCACCACAGCAAAAATTTTATTTAAAGTTCTTGAATAAAAGTTAATATAAATTCGAGAAAGTGTACTACCTAACATCATAGTGCACCATTGTGTGTATTTGAGACTCGTAAGTCTCGATAAATCGCACGGGCCAGGACCGTACTGAGGTACACATGACCCGTTCCCAAAAGTTTCAAATATTGAATTGAGTCCACCAAAATCGGGGATTTCTGACAACAGGAATGCCCAAACCACAACGATGGATACCAGAATAGAGACATCTAACCAACAAACCGAAAGAAACATGTCATATTCTTCAGTACTTAGTAAACAACAGCCAACAAAATTTCCAGAGAAGAACCAAGCTATAATATTTCCTGCGATTGAAGGAACCAAAATTCAAGAATATCTCCTAGCCTTAGGAATACTCGTCAACCCTAAACACATTCTGTTCGCATCTAGAATTTCGAATAATAGAATTTGTATATACCTCGCCAGCCCAGAGTTAGTAACTACTTTTATGAATGACCACGGTGCAATTGGTGTCAACAACCAAATTATACGAGCCAGAAGATTGATAACCCCATCTGAACGTTTGATCCTATCTAACGTAAGCCCAACAATCCCACATTCACATTTAGAGCAAGCCCTACAACAACTTGGCCTCAGCCTATTATCCCCTATATCCTTTCTCAGAGTCAACATGACCAATCCAGATTTTGTACATATAATGAGCTTCAGAAGGCAAGTCTACATTAATCCTCCCGAAAATATTGTTATCCCGGAGTCTATGTTGGTCAACCATGAAAATACCTCTTATCGAATATTCTTATCATTAGATAATCTAACCTGCTTCAAATGCAAACAAAATGGTCATATATCTTTTCAATGTACAACTGAGACACCTGAACATCTAAATGAACCCCCTGCAATGCCCCCTCCCGAAAATCCAGAAGAACCACCAGAGGATACTACAACCTCCCTAATTCCAGAAGATTCCCCCATCACTCCGGACCAAGACAACCAAACTAATTCATCTAATAAGAGGAACCTCTCAGAAATATTAACTCCTACGGAAGATACACCATCTGACCCATTCCGAAAACCATCGTCGAGTATAAGTAGGAAAAGTCGCCCTGAAACCACAAGTTTCGAAGAACATATGCAACCAACTAAAGCATACATTGATTCAGAAAATTTTGTAATCAACTACAATCAACTCAAAGACTTTTTTGAAAACGTATACGGCTCTAATGACCCTCTGAGTGTGGCGAAACAGTACACAACCGATGTGCATGGTCTAATTCATATGCTGAGTAGTGTGTACCCATATTTTAAAGACAGATGTATCAAAAGTAGGTGTACCAAAATAAGGAAAAAATCATCGAAACAGTTGCTAGCAGAAGTATCGCTAACTTCAGATTCTGAAAGCGACGCATCGTCACAAGAAACACATTAATAATATCAATTTTCGAACTATCCATCATTCAATGGAACCTTAATGGGTTCTTCACACAACAAGAAATGCCAGAACTAATTATCTCCGAAAACAAACCCTCGATCATATGTTTACAGGAGACACATTTTAAACAAGACTACTCACAAAATCTGAGGAACTATCTTTGTTTCCATAAAAACAGATCAGATCAAAACATAGCAAGCGGTGGCGTCGCTACTTACATACACCAAACTTACGGTGCAATCGAAATCCCTATAACAACCCACCTTGAAGCAGTTGCCATTAAAATTTTGGACCCTAAAGAGATAAATATTTGTAATATCTACATTCCACCAAATCGTGACGTGACATACGAGGAGCTGAATGATCTCTTTCAGCAAATACCCAAACCGAGATTATTATTAGGAGACTTCAATTGCCATAACACCCTATGGGGATGCGACTCCACACATACAAGAGGTCGTATATTAGAACATGTTATCGATGATAACAATATGACGTTACTTAACAACGGAGAAAAAACTCGTTTCAACTCGTTTTTAGGAAACTCCAGTGTTATAGATCTCAGCATTAGCGACCTCTCACTCCACACTCAATTCAATTTTACCATCTTTCCCTATCTATATGGCAGTGACCACTTTCCCATCTTACTCACAAGTTCACAGCATGTTGTAGAAGAACCTATTGTGACAAAAAAATGGAAACTAAAAAGAGCTGACTGGAATCTTTTTGCAAATATTATAGAAACCAAGGTTAGTCACTTCCACATGCGAGATAGTATCGATGAATGTGTTGATGATATTGCCATAATTATAACGGATGCAGCCCAACTAGCAATAGGAAAGACAAAGCAACTGAACAACCACACTCCCGTTCCTTGGTGGAATCAAGAATGCGACCAGGCAATAAAATCCTCTAAACACGCTTTCAACAGACTAAAAAGGCACCACACACCAGGAAACCTGATAACTTTTAAGAGTCTGAGGGCAAAAGCTCGATGGATCATGAAAAAAAGTAGAAAAGAATCATGGGCAAGATATGTATCATCCATTAGCAGTTCAACACCACTAAGTACGATCTGGGACAAAGTGAAACGTATTAAATGTAATAAAACAGACCATGGAATCTCACGGATTGAATATCAGGGAAAATCAACTTCCAGTTGTACCGAAATTTCCCAAATTTTCTCAGACATCTATAAAAAGAATTCTAACAGTGCAAACTACACACCCGAATTTCTGAACTACAAAAATAATGAGGAATCTGAAGGTATTGATGTTTTCCAAGATGAAATGAACCCTTTGAATGTACCTATATCCTATGAAGAATTCCTCGAAGCTCTTGTTTCTTTCAAAAATCCAGCCCAGGACCTGATGATATCCCGTTCATTTTCCTACAAAACATGCCAGATACAGCTAAGCATATTCTCCTAAAAATATTTAATAAGATATGGACAGAAGGGGTCTTTCCTGAGAAGTGGTCAGAGGCAACCATAGTTTCGTTAATAAAACATGGTAAACCAAAGACAGATCCTCAATCATACAGACCAATATCCTTAACTTGTACAATGTGCAAGCTGATGGAAAAAACTGTTAACAATCGACTCACTTGGTTCCTGGAGAAAAACCACTTGCTCACACCAAATCAAAGTGGTTAGGCTAGGTAGATCAACATCAGACAATCTAATTAACTTAGAATCATATATTCACGAAGGGTATGCTAACAAACCAAACACCATAGCAATCTTCTTCGATATAAGTAAAGCTTATGACATGACCTGGAGATATAACATTCTTAGAAAGCTGAGCTCCTGGGGTATAAATGGCAATCTTCTAAAATTTGCTGAAAACTTCGTCAAAGTTAATGGAACACTTTCCGGGAAGAGAGTGCAACAGAATGGTACCCCTCAAGGTTCGGTTTTGAGCGTCACCCTCTGTCTAATTGCGATAAATGAAGCTGTGAAGAATATCAAACAACCTGTAGAAGCTAGCCTTTATGCTGACGATCTTGTTGTATACTCGCGAGGAAAAAATCTTACCATAATCCAAAATAACTTGCAGGAGGCAGTGATTTCAATTGAGAGTTGGCTAAAATGCACTGGTTTCAAAATGTGCCCAGAAAAAACTAAGTGCATGTTTTTTACTAAAAAAAGAGATCTAGCACTGCCTAATCTGAAACTGTGTGGCCGGAATATCCAAGTGGTGGAACAGATGCGTTACCTAGGAATGATTTTCGATAGAAAGTTAAACTGGAATGCCCATCTTAACCATCTCAGAACATCATGTCAGAGCGGCATCAATCTACTGAGAATTCTGTCAAACCAAAATTGGGGTTCCGACAGACAAACGCTCTTACTTCTCTATCGAGCTCTAGTAAGATCCAAAATCGATTATGGCTCTATAATATATGCCTCATCAAGTAAATCAGTTCTGAAAATTGTTAACACGGTACACAATACAGCAATACGGCTGGCCCTTGGAGCATACAGGACAACGCCCGCTGAGAGTCTCTACAGTGAAGCTGGGGAGCCATCATTGCAGCTGCGACGACAGCAGCTGAGCTTAGCGTATGCATCTTTAATCTCTACTGATAGTCAGCATCCAGTATATCATAACACCTTTTCAAACCGTTTTCGCAATCTGTATGAAAACCGAAGAAGACTAACATACCCTTTCTATCAGAGGATCAACAAGTTCAGTTCCGAATTGAATGTGACTTTCCCAGTTTCTCTTCCCAACAACAACTCAGACACGCCACCTTGGCTTATTGCCTTGCCACCATGCAACCTATACCTCTCCAAATTCAACAAATCTGAAATTATTCCTAGTCTGCTTCACAATCATTTCCTCTCATCAATAAATGAATATTGTGATTATACTCATATCTACACAGACGCGTCCAAGTCAAACCAAGGAGTAGCATCAGCTTTTTTAAGCCCGAATACATCCTGTGGATTCAAACTACCTCCACAATGCAGCATTTATGGTGGTGAACTTTTTGCAATCCTTCAAGCAATCAAATACGCCGCTCATGAAGATATCCACAATACTTTAATTCTTACAGATTCGTTAAGCTCGTTACAAGGTATACAACTCATTTATTCAGATCATCCCCTGACAAGGCTCATCAAAGAGTATGTTCACACAATTAGGGAAAAATCCAGACGATTGGTCTTCATGTGGGTCCCGTCACATGTTGGGATCTCTGGCAATGAGCGGGTTGATAAAATTGCACGTGAAACCATGAATGAACCAATCTTTCAAAAGCAAGAGGGAGTACCGTATACTGATCTGAAAAAATATATGAAATATGTGGTCTCTAACTACTGGTCATCTGTCTGGGCAGAATCTGGAATGAAATTAAAGATGATATCAAACCATGGAGAAACATCCCTAGCCAAAGAAGACACCAAATAATAATCACCCGTTTGCGCACTGGACATACAAAGTATACCCATGAACACTTGCTGAAAGGAGAAGAAGACAAAATCTGTGATATGTGTCAGGTGACAATGTCAGTTACACATTTCATGGTCGAGTGTCCGAGGTTCGCGGAACAACGCCGGACGTACAGTATAAGTGCAGATTTAAAATCAACTCTTGGTGTGTACTGTAATTTTGAAAACACAATCGGATTCCTCTCTGAAATAGGTTTAGTCAACAAAATATAAATTACTAAGCTCGTTACCATGTTGCTTATTACTGATTCATATCTTTGATATGATGCTATTCGAATATTATTGTATGTTATAGTGACGTTACCAGTCTAAATGTTATTTCATGTTACTGTTATGTTATGTTGCTAATAACCCTAGTGGTGGATGCAACTATTATTTTCTAAATAAAAAAAAAAAGATTGTTAGAAAATTTACAGTGACAGGTGTATTTTATGAAATATGCAAAAAGTATATAGCACTACGCCCAACTAATGTAACAAATACTTCTTTCTTCTTGAACTACCAACGCGGCAAATGTACTGTTTAGAGAATAGGCATCAACAAATTTGCATCAATGGGCCGACAAATAGCAGCCCACTTAAACTTATCAAATGTAAATCTGTACACCGGAGATAGTTTTCGTAGATCTTCTGCCACACTATTAATTGATGCGGAGGAGATATTACAGCTCTCAAACGACACAGTGGCTGGAAAAGTACATCCGTAGCTGAGGGCTACCCGGATGACTCAATGACAAATAAAATGAACACTGCGAACAAAATAATGCAGTCGATAAATCAAAAAGGAATCACCCAACTGCATGCAGCACAGACTAGCACTACTAGTTTTAATCATAATTCAGTATCAACCTCATTAAATATTAGCAATTGTAATAACTTTACCATAAGAATGAATCTAAATTAAGTACATGTATTTATGTTATCTCTATTATTATTCCTAATAATGTTATAATTTCATTTAAAAATGTAAAGGTTTCTATCAAAATTTTTAGTTATCTATGTTCTTCACATTATCATAAATAAATGTGGTCGTTAGCTCAGTGGTAGAGAGATACTTGATTCTTACATGCGGGAGATCGAGGTTTGATTCCCGATAGAGGAATTTTTTTATGCATAGTCATGGAGAAAGGATAGTCTTTTACTTGTGTAGAATGGCTATTATTCACTTGGATTATTCTGCGTGAATAATAGCCATCATTCTACACATGTTGAAGAATATACTATTATTTTAATTCATCTCGATACAACGTGATTAGAACAAAACTGTCAAACTTTAACAGTAGGTACAGATTAGCAAACATGTATTCCTCAATACTAGGTGTATGGTTTCAGTATTATGAGAAAATCATGTTTATTTTTTGTGTATTTATCAAAATACTTTGTTTGCTTCATATTCTTTGATAAGTTATTGTACATTTTGATTATTGAGTAGAAATAACTTTTTTCTGTTGTTGTCTACCTGTTGTCTACCTTTGTAGTAGAAGTAAGTAAAGGGTCTATTATTCTGATTTAACTCAGATACCCTTCCCTTTTTAAATATTGGTTTTATAATAACGAGTATTATTTTCAATTAAGGAGTATACTCTTGTCACATCTTCAGAAAACGAATCAGCAAATGAACAATATCTTAGAGCAAGTTAAAAGATTACACTACAAAAATAATTGAAATACCACCAAAACTTCCATCTACTGATGTCAGTAAAATTTAGCGCCATGTACCTACACATCTCAAGTGACTCTAGAAATAATAAAATTTCTATCCAATAAGCAATTGAAGTAATGAAATTCACATCACAAAAATTTTTGAAATCACGTAAAACGTAAAATACCATGGCATTTATTAAATTCATCTAACTTTTCCTATCTTCAAATGACACTTACAAAGAAACATTCTCCCAAATAATTATCAATTTATTCAGATAAAATTTTCAAATATACATTGTTATTTTCCTACTTATTTTGAGCTGATCTAAAAAATCACTTGGCAAGAACAAATATAAGATTTGGCCCAATTTTTGCACACCTACATAAAAAAATGGGCCTAGTATTAGAATTTTTTTTCTTGCCAAATGATTTTTTAAATCAGCTTGAAATTAGTTGCAAAATAACTATGTTTATATAAAAATTTCATGTTAATAAATTTCAGTCAATAATACATTGACTGAAAGAAGAGAATTATTTGGAAGGATGTTTCTTTGTATCAATTGAAAATAGAAAAAGTTGGATAAATTTAATAAACGACATGGTATTGTCACTTGAGATGTGTACATGGCGCAGAATTTTACTGACACCCGTAGGTTAGATTTTAGGTACTTATGCAACAAAACAATTCGCAAAGATGATTTAAAATACTTGATTTATACATTGATTCTATATTAATGGACTACACGTACCGCAGGATTTGCTTTCTAATATTCCAATATGCTTATATTATATCGCTATAATTAAATTAGTTCAAGGACGGGAATGACCTTTCTAGAATATTATTAATCGGATTTGAAACTGGTACACAGAAAAAGGTATATAAAAAGTATACATATAGTTGATATTATCATTCATATCCAGTATCTCTTCAAAGAAGATTCACAATAATTGGCATCATGAAGGTATTTTTGGTAAGTAGAAAAGTAATCTTGTAGTTCTCTTTCAATTCAGAATATTCAAAATCACAGACATTCTGGGGATGAATACGTACACTATAGTGTATAATATCTTTGAATATATATATAATACGTTCAACAAATTTAGTGATTTTCGCACGCTTCGTACATTCAAGATTCGATGTTAATAAATATGCTTATACCATATTATGTTGAAATGATTTGCTATTTTATATTCTTTTTAACAAATATAAAAACTGGAGGTGTTTTGGTGATTTGCTCATCATTTGACAAAATCTACTTTGAGCTAAAACATATTCATGAAGAGTACTGCTCTTAACAGAAGCATGGAGGAAAATGTTACAGACAATAGTCGAATCTGAATTACAAAAATTGTCGGTACATTGGTTGGATCACGCCATTCAGTTGAGGGCATAGAACGTATGGAAATGAAATTTGTGTTGGAATCTGTTGAATGTTGACCAAAAGAATCGTCGCTTGAGAATCACTCAGAAGCTCTTGAATGGCTTCAACAACAATCCAAATTTGTTTCGAAGTGACACAACATTGGTACTGAACTAAAGAGCCAAAGCCTACAAATAGCAGTTCCTTCCAGCAGGTTGAATGGTTAATATCACCTTCATTTTTTGAGCCGCTTTCGTGAAGAAATACGATGGAAACAATCAGATTTGGTGAAACATTCCATGGATTATTCATTACGATAATGCAACAATTCACATATTCGCTTGAGCCACCATATTCTCCGGACTTGTTCCCGAAACTAAGAAGATTTATGAAATTACATATTTTTCCATGATCGAGAAGGCAAAGCTCAGACGCTTTGAACGAAAAATACTTAGAAAAATTTTCGGACCTCACCATGACATCACCACAAACCAGTATAAGATCAGAACCAATATCGAATTAAAAGCACTCTACAACGACGCCGATATTGTCCAAGAAATTAAATCACAGCGACTAAGATGGGCAGGCCACGTGCACAGACTGAATAACGAAAGACTTGTAAAACTGGTATGGGAGGAGATTCCCACAGGCAAAAGACCACTCGGACGTCCCAGAATGCGATGGAGAGATAACATCCAAGCAGATCTCCGGAAAATGAACATTCCATTTGACCCTAGGTTGATGGAAGACCGAACAAATTGGAAAAAAGTTGTACAGTCAGCCAAGACCCACCCAGGGTTGTAGCGCTACGTGATGATGATGATGAGAAGGCAAAGAACACGTTGCTGAAAAAGCTCAAGTTATACCAAAAATGGCATATCTGAAGTGCATCGAGGATTTGAAAGAGCGCATATACAAATGTTTATTTTGTCTCATTTAGATAACTTTGAAAACATTGAGCAGCACCTGTGCCACTTTTTAATAAATGCGTCAAGGAACTAATTCTTTAAATTGACAATAACGTTTGGCAACAATATGCTCGACTTTTTATAATTTTTTTATATAATATCTACAAAGTAGTTTGTCAAAGTCGAAGGAAATGCTCCTTTAGCTGACAATAATCAATAAAACTGTTCGTAGCTTGAAGCAAATTTCGTCTCAATTAAAAATTGCTCATTTGTAACGCTATCATAGTTTTCATAAGCATTTCTCAAGTTATCTCATCCCTTTGCACTTTTTTGAGGAAATATTAATTTTGCGAGTCAGTGTGTCCATTCAAAAGATTGAATATATGAAAACCGTGTCATGAGTGACATCTTCTCAAAAAATTCACTCCTGAAGAATTTCTTTTGACCATATGATAATATCTCTGATTTCAGTTTGTTATCCCAATGTTCATGATCCAATATATTAGTAATTTTGGGAATTATATCTCACAATGCCACATAAGATAGATACACTCAAAATTATTGACCTTCACCCTGACGTCATTAATATCTGATAATATAACCGACATAATTATTAAGTGGCATCTTTTTCTATTAATAGTGAAGAACAGAACAAAATAATTTGATATGTGTCGGTTATGTTATCAGATATTAATGACGTCTGGGTAAAGGCCAATAATTTTAAGTTTATTTCAGTCGTATTCGATTACACTTAAAATTATTGACTTTTACCCCCTGGTGTCATTAATATGTGATAACATAACCGACATAGTTATTAAGTGACATCTCTTTCTATTAATAGTGAAGAACGGAACAGAACAAAATAATTTGACATGTGTCGGATATGTTATCAGATATTAATGACATTTGGGTAAAGGTCAATAATTTTAAGTGTATGAGTACCTTTAGTAGGTTAATGTTTTTGTTATAATGTATTACGTATAACACCGCGCAGTTTCAACGTTAACATTGAATTCTAACTATGTTGATAAGGGTCATAGTCGTCAAAACAAACTTCCCAGAATATGAAATTTACTGTTTCGACCCTTACTTTGTGGAATCTAAGGGAGACCGGGGCGGGTTGTAACAAAAAATATTTGACTTCTTTTTTTTCTATATTTATTGGTTAATTGGCAATATGAAAATTTTCAATTTTTATATAATTAAAGGTTCTTCGCCAACTTCTTTTATAAGAAATAAAACTTCAAAAGCTTTTCTTTTTTTCTTTTTCCAACGTTTCGAATCCTTTATTTAGGTTCATCATCAGGACTATTCATATAATACACATAATGAATGTTCTACTATTACAATTTCGTTATAAGACAATCTGCAACAATACCTTACAATAATAAAAACTTCTCTTATTTTTATTTAAAGATGATATTAACATTATTCAATCAAGGTTGAAAATATAAAATTGAGAGTTTACACCAAACATTAGTTAAATATCCCTATTTTTTCTTATATTACAAAGCTTAAAATTGAAAAACTCACCAGCTACTTTAACATAACCATAACCTAAATAAAGGTTTCGAAACGTTGGAAAAAGAAAAAAAGGGAAGCTTTTGAAGTTTTATTCCTTATAAAAGAAGTTGGCGAAGAACCATTAATTATATAAAAATTGAAAATTCTTTTTTTTCGTTCAATTGTTTTGAATAACCATAATTTTTTGCTCGAATTTCTACTACCATATGTCGTGTACAAATTCATTAAATATATATGAGAAAATCCTTATACAGTAAACAGCGGGATTTTTTAAAAAAAATTGAACCTTCGTTACAATGTTTCCCGCCTCGGGGTAAAATATAACAATATGCGGGGTAAGTTGTAACGCATACTTTTCAATGCTTTATTCCTTTAAATACAAACGTAATCTATACAAACAAACCGAAAAATATATCAATGAATATTATCCAACATTCAGTATTTCAAATTTTAATACTACTGATGTCTGAATATTAGTTTTAACCTATCTATTCAGGATCAGAATCGCAATTATGGCAGATATATGGAAAATTTCCATCTGTACATGCTTCATGTGACCACAGTTTGCATTCCTGGCAGCTAATCCACTATCCTTTGGGTTTACTATTTCCAAATGATTCAGTGCAAACTAAGCAAAAATATTTTACTTCTGACGAATCGTCTGATTCAACTAAAACTTTTTTCTTCGCTTTATTCACATTTGACTTAATAATGTATTTGTGATTTTTGAACTTTCGACTATTTTGTTCTTCTTCCAGTGCATCCTTTTCTGGCGTATCAGTTAGTACCGCAGATTTCCTTTTTCTTCGACCCCTAAGGGTTGTCTTTCGTTGCTCAGCTTTAGGAAGTGGGCAAACAAACTCTGGAGAAAACATCTTCTTACCTTTTCAAGTTCCTTGGAAAGTAATTTCATTGGATCCTGACGTTGAAGCAACTGGCTCTAGTTCAGCTATTTTAAAAGAGGAGACCACAACAGCTGGTAAGCTAGATATGGGCATAACAGGAGTTTCTTTGGGTAGATCAACTGAAGTCCTAGCAACAGGTTCTATCTCAACAGTATGAGACAATGTGGGATGTAGTCGTGGTGGCGGAGGCGGTTGATCCGTTACACTTGATGGTAAAAATTCATCGTCGCCGAAAATTTCTCTATTGAAAGGTTCTATCCTAGAAACTTGAAAACCTTTCATTATGTTTGTTGGAGTGGTTGCCAACGGTAGCGCATCTCTAACTAAAGACGGAATGTCATATATGGTCATAGACTGTCCAGAGTTGTTTCTAAGCCAACTATTTTGAGCAGAAGATAAATATTTTTTGAACGGCCCATATACAGTCCTATCCTATTGCTGGTAGCGGTGTAAACAATGGGGTGGAAATGACAACATTACGACTCCATTATCTTTTGCGTCTAAAATTCTCTGATTCTTTCGATGGTTTCAAATGAGCAACAAAGTGTTCCATAAATTTATAAAATTCTTCTACCGTCATTCAACCTAAACCATTTGCTGAACCAATGCAACCTGGAGGGCCGTCCTTAAGAAAATGGTCATGGAATTTTTTTCTGGGATACAGTAACATAGGAGGCGTACAATTTCCTATTGCACTAGAGGCAACACATACAGTGACCAGGACCCCTCTTTCACTAGAAGTTATTCCACCTACCTGCTTCGTTCCTTTTTCGGCAATAACTTTGCCAACTCTCTGCACGGTGGTTACTCCTGTCTCGTCTACAATCCAAATTTGTGCAGCTGTGAAATTGTATCGAACTCTTACGTTAGCTAGTTTATCAAAAAAAAGTAGACATTGTTTCTATTGAAATTTGTTGCTCTCTGAAAACTTGTAGGTTCTGGAGTTCTAATAGACAGATCTTTATTATGTTTAAGAAATATTGTTAGCCAATCTTCCCCGGCCATTTTATTTTGTTTCCAGGAATCAGGGAATTTAATGTTATATTTCAACGCACACTCATAACCTAATTTACGTACTTCCTTAGGAGTCAAACCAAAGTAAATTTTCGAAGCGCGTTTCAAGTATTCCACTTGGCATCAAATGAAATGTAACATCTGTCATTCTGACGATGATATTGATTTATCGAAACAATTGTCAATTTTTTAGAATTTTCAACAATTTTTATCATATTGTGGAATTAGCTAGAAACAGTGAGTATTGGTATTCAGACACAACTTCTTAAACAAAAAAGTGATAGTAGCCTTTGATCTCAAATATTATGACGATAATGTAAGGGTCGAGACAGTTAATTTCATAATGTAGATGTTTTTGTGCAGTGGTTCAAGATATATTTTCCCAGTAGGTTACAGTTATGTCACTCATCGACATTGGCACAATATGTTTATTCTTGCATCTTATACTAGTATGTTGAGTAATATAGTTAGTGAAGGTAATTGTTTCCAATATAATCGGTCTATCACAATATATTTCATAGAAAAATAGGTTCTTCGTTCATTATTGTCCACATTTCAATTATTATAACGATGCTAGGGAAATGTAATTGATATAAAAATGGAACCAAACCGTTACCTTTTATTCTCGTTTTGATTGATGCTTGAGAATTTGACTTCGCCCTTACCGTAGATATTTTATTCCAAACGAAAGTGATGGTTGTGGTGCTCAATAACAGTGACGATTGAACTAAACTTAAGCAACGCCTTCCAAGGCAATTTAACCATCACTTTTCTGGATATGCAATTGCTGTTAAGTAACTCATTGATTATATTAATAATTGTACTACGGGTCTGTTATAAGATATTTTCGTGCAAAATGTATGTAACAAATTTCTATTATTGAAGACAGACACCTATTGCAATATTGGTTAACAAAATTGCATATAAAATTGCCTCAATAATTATTGTAAATGTAATACCATGAGGTTTATAGCTAGAATCTTCAGATGAGGTGTTCAGATTTTCTGTATATATAATAAAACGTAATATTTTTATTACAGATTTTGTCTTGCGTTATCTTGGCTGCTTCCGCTGCTCCCGCTTCTGAAGGTGAAAAAACAAAACGTCACTTACTTGACAATTACTATCACGATGCATGGCCTCAAACTTACTACAATGATCTTCCTGGCTCATACATACATCATGAATCACTTCCAATAGTTAGATCTCCAGAGATCATATATGGATCACAACATGTATATCCTCAAGTAGTTAATCCAATATTGTCAAGTGATTATGTTAATTCCGGTATTATCTCACACACCATTCCATGTTAATTAGAATTGAATACTGATTTGCGAATATGATTAAAACATGCTGTTCTTGTCAACATATTGTATTTTGCAAAATTGATGGTGTAAATTTAGAAAGACTGCTAATAAAGCTTTTGTTATAAATAGAAATCTTTCATTTCCTTAATTTGTATTCAACAGTTCTTAGCAATGAATATTAACGGCGAACCAATCCCACTTACATGGAAAGAAGCATGGATAACACGCATTCATAAAAAAGGAAAAAATTATGACTAATCTATCATTAGTTGCATTTCAGTCACACGTATGATGAGTAAACTATGTGGACGAATTCTTCGGAATATAGTTGAATAGGAATACTTAGCTTATGAATAATTAGAAGAGCAGGTAGGATTTTGCACTAGACGATCATGTGTATATCATATATTTAATACAGTTAATCAAAATGGAAAGGAAGTGACTACAAACAGAACTTTTTGTCGACATTACAAAAGTCTTTGATAATATTCCCATTGAAAAGCTCTGGAAAGTTTTAGAAAGGTCCCGAATGAATTACACAGCTATACTAGCAACTAAACGGCTCTATAACCAGTTAATATTAAGTATAAAACTAGTTGTGTATATGTTCGAAAGCTTTGTAGTATCTAAAGGCCTACGACCGTGATTTTGATTGTCTTCAACACCATTTAGAATATATCTAAACAAAGCGTTTTGAAAATGGACAAGATTTTGTAGTGGAGTGGGTATACAACTTAATGACCAGAAATATTTATACACTCTCCATTCTAAAATGATTGTTAACCTTCCGTTGGTTGCGCCTTAATTTATGAGTCAAATAGTCGCGCCGGTCTCCTAGACCGGGTTTAGTTAAATTGGGAATTAGTGAAAATAAATGTGATTTTTCATGTGAGCTATAGAAAAACATGCTATATTTAGATTTTTTAATATAAGTCAAATAAAAGTATTATGTTGTTACAAAGAAACATTGCAGGTATTACATATTTAAGTAACGTAACATAAAATAAACTACATGGACCTTAATTAGTACAAAAATAATATGAACTTTCCATTTTATATAAATAAATGTTGAATACATGGTACAAAAACAACTAAACTACATTGTCGCGGCAAGTTTGACAAATAGCGACAATGTGCTCTAAACACATATAAGTACTGCATTTAAAACAACAATACTTGGTTTTTCGGTTTTTTCTCCAATCGCAATAAGTGCATCTACCTGGTCTAACATTTTCTACTGGTACGTCGGCTGGTGGGTCGGAAAAATCTAGCAAACGGGCCCTTAAACTTCGCGGAAGATTAGTCTGGAGAGCACGGACTTTCAAATGGGGGCGAATAAGTTCTTCGGACAACATTTTCAAAAAAAATCTTCTGGCATATTTGGTATCTGGATGATTGGAGAAGTAAATTACTTGCGAGTTAATCCCAGTGACATTTAGAATCAGATAGAGTAAAACCATTGGCCATCTCCGCGTAGTTCTTGAACAATTATAAGTCGCGATGAGTTTGTCCACGACGTCCACACCTCCTTTTGTTGAGTTATACGTAGTGATAATAACCGGTTTCTGATGGTCTCCTGTACTTTCATCTATATCATCGTGGTGATGCATAGTAGAGAGCATAATGACATTCTTCTTTTTTTTAGGTATATATGAGACGATGGTACAGTCTTCAGTAAAACCAAACATGCTAGTATGTTCGGGTCTTTTTGCAGGCTTTGAAAATTCATCGGGTAATTCCCTTTTGTTTTTTCTAAGGGTTCCAATGGAAGTCAGTTTATAGTCTGTAAGTAATTTTCGAGCTAAAGGGACCGAAGTGAACCAGTTGTCCATGGTTATGTTTCGATTGGAGCCCGAAAGGTGTTGACAAGTTCTAAGTACTATATCTTCTGGCTTATTAGACATTTCATATGGCCCTTGTGGCTGCTTTCCAACATAAACTTCGAGTTTTGATGTATAAAACATCTTAGCATCACATAAGGCGAATAACTTTATGCCATATTTATTGGGCTTTGATGGTATGTATTGCCTAAAGCTACATCGCCCTCTAAAACCAGGCAACATTTCATCAATCGTAACATACTCAGACAAGTGATATCCGTTTTGACAGTTTTCTACAAACATATCAAACAGACTACGGATCGGAGCTAGTTTGTCAGTTTTTCGCCGTTCTTCACGTGTATTTTTATCGTCGAATCTGAGGCACCTTAGTAAAAATCGAAACCTTTGCAGTGACATTCCAAGATGTAACATTTCCACGCCATAACCATTCCTGTCCCACAAATCGGCGGTATTTGTCTTGTTTGAGCCTGTAATTCCAGCCAAGTATACTAAGCCAAATAAGGCTCGTATTTCTACGGAATTGGTGGGAAGCGCATCTCTATCTCTGGCATAGTTTGATCTGATCGACTCAATGAACGTGTTTGTTGAATCTACAATTAATTGAACCATTTCCTCATTTATGAAGTAGTTAAATATATCAAAAATTTCTTTTAGAGGTTTAGTTACTGAAGTACATCCGGGTAATCTTTTTATTATGTTCTATTTTCTTGTTCTCACAGTTTTACGACTTGGTGGATGTTTCTTCCATACCGATCCATCCTTTCCTAAAAACAAAATATAGTAGAAACTTAACTAAGAATATATTTTAAAATTAATACCCTTATAATATGGCAAAGGTTCACTATACTCTGCTTCTTCCGTGTCGCTAATTTCTTGTTCGGTATCCGTGTCATGATCTGATTGCTGCTCGTGATCAGATTCATCACAATCGGATTGGTCATCGCAAACATCTGCCACACTTTCCTCGTCAACCGCTTCTTCCATCAACTGCCTAAGACGGGCTTCTTCTTGCTCATAACTCGCCATTCTTTTGAAAATTCGCTTTCAGAGTACACATAAATAATGTATCACTAATAGTCGCGCCGGTCTGAGATTCCGGGAAACGCCCTAACACATACCACCTTACTCCCACGGCGCTCACTTACGTACTGCCGCTAAAAGAAAGCTGCGTTAGGAAGGTAGACGATCCCCGCTATCTTTCACTCCGATATTTAGAAAAATAGGCATTAGTTTATTATGCCCCGGTCCCTGAGACCGGGCGCGACCAACGGAAGGTTAACAAACTGTAACTATATCTTCAATGTGATTCGCAAACATGGAAATTTTATCCAATGTATCTTCAAATCAATATAGTTATTATATGCACATATGAATTACAGAGCTAGAGGTAAAGAGGTTGTATTGAATTAGAAAAAAAGTGATTCACGGTAACGGTGGATTATTTCTCTATGCTCTTCCTTTGATTGGAAATTCTGGAGCGAAAATGCAATCAATAGCGAACATCCCTAAAGTAAAGCAATAGTGTCCGAAAACTGAAGACATGATAGTCCGTCCGACTCAATTTTGGTACAGGAAATCAGATAAACACCGGTTTTTAGTTGATGGAAGACATAAGAGAATTATCGGCAAGTACTGAAGCCGATTTAACAAATGCCGTTCAAAAATATCTTGACGATTAGATTGAGTGTATTATTTTGGAAGTATGCTGCTTTAAAAGCGAAACAATGGATTTATTTGAATAATATACGTCTCATTCCCTGATTCTCAGTGCTATTTATTTGAGAGTTTTTATCGAATTTAAACAGTTTGTAGAATTACTGCAACAAAAAAGAAAATCGCATCCATTGATCTTGACTAAAAGCTAATGATATACCTGTGTAAAATGAGGAAGATACAAATTGTATGAATTAAACTAAATTTATCGGTTTGTACCTTGTGATAATGATATAATATCTGAATTTTTCACTAAAGACCAGATTTGTAAAGAGTGTAATTGTCGATTTGCACCATGATGATGCACCATTGCACAAGAAAATTATTGTAGAAAGTTTTCTGGAAAACATCTTTTAAACAATCTCCGTATTCCTCTGAAATGGCTCTGCCGACTTTTTTCTTCATTGCAGCGTTGAATCAAAAGTTACCGCTCGTCACTCGCGCCATGCCACATCTCGACTTTGCTCTCTCCCTCTTTTTGTATCTCTCTCTGTATGTTTCTTCCTCTCTCTTTTTCTCACTTTCTGTTTCTCTCTATCATAATCCGCCGGACGGCAGACACTCTTATATACAAAATTTCTTACTTGTCACTATTAAAACAACAATTAGTATTTGTTGTGATCCCTGTTTAGTAATTTTTGGACTTCGAATAGTTTGGGTATGTAATTGTCGCAATTCGACAAAACGAGTTACAGATGTATCAATTTTCTCGATTCCTAAGTCGAATGTTCGAAATAGTTGGATTGAAACGATGAAATTAGAACTTTAGTATATCAACAATGTAACCAGAGTTAGTACTCAGTGTTATAATAATTGAAAAAATATAAAATTAATGTTTTTGAGGTATGCGTAAAGCACTTAATGGTTTTCTGGCAAGTACTGAAGTCGATTTCAGAAATTACGTGCAAAAATATCGTGACGATTAAAAGCAGAACAATGTATATATTTGAATACTATATGCTTCAGTGACTCAATTCCAGAGGTGCGTCAAGCTACTCCCCCCTCCGGTTAAATGTTTTTCGCCAAAATGAGCATCAATGAAGGACACCCAGCACAACCTAGCAAACTAATTCTTATAGCTAGCACACCAACAATGCTTTTGAATTCAGGGGGTAGAGGGTGTCTGCAAAATAACGCTATAGTTACACGAATGAATATGTTGGATGTATTTGTCCCTTGTAATGAAGTTACTTTTATTCGTTCCGATATTACGTGATTCATTCAGTTTCTTCATATTTAAAACCTGTAACCTGTTACTTCCTCCTTATTCAATTACTTTAAGTTTAAATCTTGTAAGGTAATGAATTGCATTTTATCTGACAAAACAATTTAATTACAAGTTCCTTTATTTATAATATTTGGGCCGTCCGGTATACCTATAGAAATTTTGGGTTCAAAGTGATTAAATGTTTGAATTTTTTTACTAGACATCTTTTTGAAGCGATTAGTGGAAGTAATAAATACCGAGACAACATTTTTTAAAGGGCTTTTTCACTTTTGCTTTTTCCGCTCCCGTTTACATAGTGAATGAGAAGTGTCGGTAGAAATATAGTAAAAATTGTTAAGTGCTCTTAAAAAGGTAAAATTTTATTCTCCTCCGTATGTATATTTCCGAAATAAAATTAATTTTAGTGTAAAATTAAAATTGATAGTTGAATTCAATATATTCCGCAGAAAAGAATAAATTTGTTGGGACTCCCGTAGTTATACGATATTCAGTGGTTTTATTACATATTTTAATTTTCTATAGTTTTCTATAAAGAATAAATTGTAAACTATACGCTGTTTCGTGTTGTTGGTTATTTTAAAATTTTATTTGACTTAATTCGTCCGAAGATATTCTCAGTTTTTTTTTATTCAGCATCAAGTTTTTTGTGTAAGCTTTCTTCATTCAAATTTTTTTTGATTGATCTTTTATTTCGTTAATAGAGTTTTCATTTGGTTTCCGGGAATTATATTTGATTACAGGTTGATTCGAAAGGATTGCTCAGGAATTAAATAGATTCTGCTAGAAAATTCAACACCTCGCCGACCTTCTCGGGTCTTGTTGAACTTTCTTTCTGTTTCTGCCATCCAGATTTATTTAATAGGGTTTTCCTTTGGTTTCCGGGAATTATATTTGATTACTGGGTGATTCGAAAGTATTGCTTAGGAATTAAATAAATTCTGGTAGAAAATTCAACACATCGCTGACCTTCTCGGGTCTTGTTGAATTTTCCTTCTGTTTCTGCCGTCCAGATTTATTTAATAGGGCTTTCCTTTGGTTTCCGGGAATTATATTTGATTACTGGGTGATTCGAAAGTATTACTCAGGAATTGAATAAGTTCTGGTAGACATTTCAACACCTCGCCGACCTTCTCGGGACTTGTTGAACTTTCTTTCTGTTTCTGCCGTCCACATTTATTTAATAAGGTTTTCCTTTGGTTTCCGGGAATTATATTTGATTACTGGGTGATTCGAAAGTATTGCTAAGGAATTGGATAAGTTCTGGTAGAAAATTCAACACCTCGCCGACCTTCTCGGGTCTCGTTGAACTTTCTTTCTGTCACTGCCGTCCAGATTTAGTTAATAGGGTTTTCATTTGGTTTCTGAGAATTATATTCGATTACTGGGTGATTCGAAAGTATTGCTCAGGAATTAAGTAAATTCTGGTAGAGATTTCAGCTACTAGCCGACCTTCTCGGGTTTTGTTGAAATCTCCTTCTTCCTCCGCTGATTGAGTGATATCTATAGTTTCCCATCTAGCGGGTTATTTGATTAATTAATTATTAATTATAATGAAATTAATAAATATTTATTTACTTTTCACTATTGTTAAAAGTCGAAAGAATACAGAAAAGGTTTACTTTTAGATATTTTTTTGTTAAAATCATAGTAGTTTTAATAAAAAAAATTAATTAAATTGAACTATTTAGTCACGGAATCAGAAACAATCCGTGCACAAATCAGTTGCAAATTACGTCATACTATAATAAAGGCAACGACCAACGTTTGCGTGTAGACTTTTTTCATCTGTCGGATAAATAAATGTCCAAAAAAGCGTAGCCGTTGGATATGTCATTTGGAAAAAGTTGTGCAATCTGGGAAGGGGCGGCTGAGATCCCTAAAAATGGTCCAAACCATCGAGAATATATTTTTTATACTGACCGTGGTTCACGGTAGTCTTATTTGATAGAAATACCCAAATCTTATATTTAAATTTGTGAGAATATTTATTGCCAAAGTCGATGGTTAGTTAACCATTGTAACGATAATATAAAAATTGCAATTCACTATCAGATTTTTTTTCAATTAAATTTTTACTTCGAAAGTGCAGTTTTTAATTCTTAGAGTCGGTTAATCAGAGCGTCAAATATTTTTGTGACATATCATAAGATACCAACACTATGTAATTATCAAAGCTTCTAGTATTTAACTGGCAATATTTGTTTGTTCGGTTGCAATCTTGCAACTCAGTGTTGAAGCAGATACAGTTGAATTATTGGATGTTTACCCGTACGTCAATAATATCTTATAACATAACCAACAAATGTCAAATTATTCTGCTCTGTTCTTCACTATTAATAGGAAGAGATGCCACTTAATAATTACTGCAACAAAAAAGAAAATCGCATCCATTGATCTTGACTAAAAGCTAATGATATAACTGTGTAAAATGAGGAAGATACAAATTGTATGAATTAAACTAAATTTATCGGTTTGTACCTTGTGATAATGATATAATATCTGAATTTTTCACTAAAGACCAGATTTGTAAAGAGTGTAATTGTCGATTTGCACCATGATGATGCACCATTG
This sequence comes from Galeruca laticollis, assembly GCA_963921935.1. Taxonomy (NCBI): domain Eukaryota; kingdom Metazoa; phylum Arthropoda; class Insecta; order Coleoptera; family Chrysomelidae; genus Galeruca; species Galeruca laticollis. The sequence continues at coordinate 154,826,928 of OY998177.1, forward strand.
CACAAGAAAATTATTGTAGAAAGTTTTCTGGAAAACATCTTTTAAACAATCTCCGTATTCCTCTGAAATGGCTCTGCCGACTTTTTTCTTCATTGCAGCGTTGAATCAAAAGTTACCGCTCGTCACTCGCGCCATGCCACATCTCGACTTTGCTCTCTCCCTCTTTTTGTATCTCTCTCTGTATGTTTCTTCCTCTCTCTTTTTCTCACTTTCTGTTTCTCTCTATCATAATCCGCCGGACGGCAGACACTCTTATATACAAAATTTCTTACTTGTCACTATTAAAACAACAATTAGTATTTGTTGTGATCCCTGTTTAGTAATTTTTGGACTTCGAATAGTTTGGGTATGTAATTGTCGCAATTCGACAAAACGAGTTACAGATGTATCAATTTTCTCGATTCCTAAGTCGAATGTTCGAAATAGTTGGATTGAAACGATGAAATTAGAACTTTAGTATATCAACAATGTAACCAGAGTTAGTACTCAGTGTTATAATAATTGAAAAAATATAAAATTAATGTTTTTGAGGTATGCGTAAAGCACTTAATGGTTTTCTGGCAAGTACTGAAGTCGATTTCAGAAATTACGTGCAAAAATATCGTGACGATTAAAAGCAGAACAATGTATATATTTGAATACTATATGCTTCAGTGACTCAATTCCAGAGGTGCGTCAAGCTACTCCCCCCTCCGGTTAAATGTTTTTCGCCAAAATGAGCATCAATGAAGGACACCCAGCACAACCTAGCAAACTAATTCTTATAGCTAGCACACCAACAATGCTTTTGAATATAGGGGGTAGAGGGTGTCTGCAAAATAACGCTATAGTTACACGAATGAATATGTTGGATGTATTTGTCCCTTGTAATGAAGTTACTTTTATTTGTTCCGATATTATGTGATTCATTCAGTTTCTTCATATTTAAAACCTGTAACCTGTTACTTCCTCCTTATTCAATTACTTTAAGTTTAAATCTTGTAAGGTAATGAATTGCATTTTATCTGACAAAACAATTTAATTACAAGTTCCTTTATTTATAATATTTGGGCCGTCCGGTATACCTATAGAAATTTTGGGTTCAAAGTAATTAAATGTTTGAATTTTTTTACTAGACATCTCTTTGAAGCGATTAGTGGAAGTAATAAATACCGAGACAACATTTTTTAAAGGGCTTTTTCACTTTTGCTTTTTCCGCTCCCGTTTACATAGTGAATGAGAAGTGTCGGTAGAAATATAGTAAAAATTGTTAAGTGCTCTTAAAAAGGTAAAATTTTATTCTCCTCCGTATGTATATTTCCGAAATAAAATTAATTTTAGTGTAAAATTAAAATTGATAGTTGAATTCAATATATTCCGCAGAAAAGAATAAATTTGTTGGGACTCCCGTAGTCATACGATATTCAGTGGTTTTATTACATATTTTAATTTTCTATAGTTTTCTATAAAGATTAAATTGTAAACTATACGCTGTTTCGTGTTGTTGGTTATTTTAAAATTTTATTTGACTTAATTCGTCCGAAGATATTCTCAGTTTTTTTTTATTCAGCATCAAGTTTTTTGTGTAAGCTTTCTTCATTCAAATTTTTTTTGATTGATCTTTTATTTCGTTAATAGAGTTTTCATTTGGTTTCCGGGAATTATATTTGATTACAGGTTGATTCGAAAGGATTGCTCAGGAATTAAATAGATTCTGCTAGAAAATTCAACACCTCGCCGACCTTCTCGGGTCTTGTTGAACTTTCTTTCTGTTTCTGCCATCCAGATTTATTTAATAGGGTTTTCCTTTGGTTTCCGGGAATTATATTTGATTACTGGGTGATTCGAAAGTATTGCTTAGGAATTAAATAAATTCTGGTAGAAAATTCAACACATCGCTGACCTTCTCGGGTCTTGTTGAATTTTCCTTCTGTTTCTGCCGTCCAGATTTATTTAATAGGGCTTTCCTTTGGTTTCCGGGAATTATATTTGATTACTGGGTGATTCGAAAGTATTACTCAGGAATTGAATAAGTTCTGGTAGACATTTCAACACCTCGCCGACCTTCTCGGGACTTGTTGAACTTTCTTTCTGTTTCTGCCGTCCACATTTATTTAATAAGGTTTTCCTTTGGTTTCCGGGAATTATATTTGATTACTGGGTGATTCGAAAGTATTGCTAAGGAATTGGATAAGTTCTGGTAGAAAATTCAACACCTCGCCGACCTTCTCGGGTCTCGTTGAACTTTCTTTCTGTCACTGCCGTCCAGATTTAGTTAATAGGGTTTTCATTTGGTTTCTGAGAATTATATTCGATTACTGGGTGATTCGAAAGTATTGCTCAGGAATTAAGTAAATTCTGGTAGAGATTTCAGCTACTCGCCGACCTTCTCGGGTTTTGTTGAAATCTCCTTCTTCCTCCGCTGATTGAGTGATATCTATAGTTTCCCATCTAGCGGGTTATTTGATTAATTAATTATTAATTATAATGAAATTAATAAATATTTATTTACTTTTCATTATTGTTAAAAGTCGAAAGAATACAGAAAAGCTTTACTTTTAGATATTTTTTTGTTAAAATCATAGTAGTTTTAATAAAAAAAATTAATTAAATTGAACTATTTAGTCACGGAATCAGAAACAATCCGTGCACAAATCAGTTGCAAATTACGTCATACTATAATAAAGGCAACGACCAACGTTTGCGTGTAGACTTTTTTCATCTGTCGGATAAATAAATGTCCAAAAAAGCGTAGCCGTTGGATATGTCATTTGGAAAAAGTTGTGCAATCTGGGAAGGGGCGGCTGAGATCCCTAAAAATGGTCCAAACCATCGAGAATATATTTTTTATACTGACCGTGGTTCACGGTAGTCTTATTTGATAGAAATACCCAAATCTTATATTTAAATTTGTGAGAATATTTATTGCCAAAGTCGATGGTTAGTTAACCATTGTAACGACAATATAAAAATTGCATTTCACTATCAGATTTTTTTTCAATTAAATTTTTACTTCGAACGTGCAGTTTTTAATTCTTAGAGTCGGTTAATCAGAGCTTCAAATATTTTTGTGACATATCATAAGATACCAACACTATGTAATTATCAAAGCTTCTAGTATTTAACTGGCAATATTTGTTTGTTCGGTTGCAATCTTGCAACTCAGTGTTGAAGCAGATACAGTTGAATTATTGGATGTTTACCCGTACGTCAATAATATCTTATAACATAACCAACAAATGTCAAATTATTCTGCTCTGTTCTTCACTATTAATAGGAAGAGATGCCACTTAATAATTATGTTATCAGATATTATGACGCACGGGTGAAGATCCAATAATTCAACTGTATTTTCAACCGATTGAGCTGAAATTCTGTATACACGTTTAGTTTGGATGCCAATGCATCATTAGGTATGTGACGTCATTCGAAATCCAACATGGCGGATTACCAAAATTGGCTGACTAGTTATTTTCCATTCACTCCTGCAATATGGGTATCAAATGGAAAGGCTTGATGAGAGTAACTCGAAAAATAAAATGCTTTTTTAGAATATATTAACATAGAAAGAAACCGGCAACACTCTGTATACTATAATATGAAATGAAATACTACACACTATAAGCAAGTACAAAATTTTAGAATTTCAATTTTTTTAAATCATCCGATATGAAGACAATCTGTATCATTCATTATTCAATAGAGAAAGAAAACAAGAGTCAAAATGTAGAATTATGAAGGAAATTTTAAATACACTTTGTAAATACATATGTGAAATATATAACATGATTTTAGCCTTTGTGAGAGTGAGAATTTTGAACGTTGCATCATATAAATTATATAACAATCTATTTCTCACATAGTAAGAGTAAAAACATTATGATTTGTTTTCAGAAGTAATAATTAGATATTAAAAGAAGTTTTCTGATAACATTGTGTAATTATTAAATATATGTCAAGGTAGAAAGTCAAATAATAACATTAAGTTTATAAAGTATGACATTTGTGAAACGAATTGTCATTCCGCATAGATCTAATTGAAATAAAAAGAGCTGTCATTTCTAAATATTTTGGAAGTGAGTTGGAGAGTGAGATTAGGAAAAATATTAGGGAAGATATGAATAGTATGAATGTAGATTCAAATAAAGAATTGGACGAACAAACTGAGATTATGAATAGAATTAGGGAAGATATGGAGAAATGGGATAATAAATTAAGTGAAGATGGGAAATCGGACATGATGGTAAAAAAGGTTCACCGAGTAGGGGGGAACATTGATGATAATACGGATATGATGTTAGATAAAATGGATAACATGAATGTAGATATTAGTATGCAGGGAGATTTGAGTGGAAAACTGAACACAATGAATGAAGAAGAAATAAGAGGAGAGGTGATTAAAGAAATAACAAAAATATACAATTCACAGATTAACAGAATTAACAATATAGAGGAGAAAGAAAAGGATTTCAAAGAAGAGATTCAAGTGGATGTAAAAAACCAAAAGGAAAACATAAATTTAAATGATAATAACAAAAATTAAGTAATAAAATGGAAATTGACGAAGTGAAAATACAAAGTGTGATGGAGTTTAAAGTAGTTGAGAAGGAAACAGAAGAAATACAATTTATTAAAATACAAAGACAAATAAATGAGGAGATGATAGATAGCAATTTACAGAACCTAGGAAGTGAGGAAGTCATGAAAATTTATGAAAAAGAGATTTATTGGAAAATAACAAACCCAGATGTTAATATATTGAAACGAATAGTGACATATGGTAAGACAAATAATAATAATAGGGGGATACAACTTAATTGGAAGTTCGAGGAAATGAATAAGATATTACAAGAGACGAAGGAAGACATAGAAGAAACCATAAGACAGAATATAGAAACAATAATTTATGCAGAAAATTTCGAAATGAGAGTAAAACTTGGCAGAAATATAAAGGTAATTTATCCAATAATGTTTAATAGGACAATCAAAAATGTAATAATAGGAAGTGAGAGTATTATGGAAAATGAAATAATAAAAAGAAGAAACAATAATATGAAGAAATTGGAAACGCAAATTTTGATGAATCTATTGGGAAAAATTGATAAGATAGGGGATCACAAAATGAAAAAAGACATAGTGGAAAATTTAAAGAAACTTAGGAAGTGGATACAAGAGAATCAAACAATAAGAGAAGAGAATAAAACGAAATTTAGAAAAAGAAAATAAAATTGAATAATAAGGCTGTATTGTAGGACCGGAATCTAGAAGACGAATAAGGAATTGTAAAAGGTCAAGAAGGGATATAAAAACAACATGTAAATAAAAAGTTTATAATTAACAAATAATAATTTAGAAAAAAAACATATGTAAATATAATTTTGTACATAGATAGAAATTAGGATATGTAAAGATATAATGATGAAATACAGAAATAATTACATTAACAGATATAATAATAATGAATATTATAACAAAAACTACAATTATAACAACAATTCAGGAAATAACAATAATTAAAATAAAAACGATAGCAACCAAAACAACTATAACAGAGAAAGTGGAGAATTTGATAATGAAGTATGAAGGATTGATTAAAAAAGAGATGAGAATGGCAAATAATTATGTACATAAGATAGAAGTTAGGGGAATAGAAAATTTCAGAATAAGAACATATCCCATACCTTATGAATATAGGAAAGGAGTTGATTCAGAGATACAAAACATGTTAAAGGACGGTATTATAGAGAGATGTAACACAAGATATGTAAACCCTATTGTGGTCGTAAAGAAGGCAAATGGTGAATTGAGATTATGCCTAGATGCAAGAAACATCAATCAATACACTGTACCACAATAAGAGACTCCGAAAAATGTATAAGTTATATTTGGACGTACAACGAACACTGAAGAATTTTAAAGAATTTTCAAAAATGGATTTATAACACGATTTTTTAAACTAATTCCTTTGGATGAAACTTGTAAATGAAACGTGTACCTAAAAATAAAATAAGAATTTGTATACATATTAAATTATAGTATTGTAAATAAATTAAAACTAATTGAAGAGGATACTGCAACACAGGATTCCAAAATCATCTTTGTAACAGCGACCTGAAATAAAAAGAAAAGTATTATTAGAAAAATTGAAAGACAATGTAAGAGTATATTATTTGAAGTAAAATTTGCGTTCATGAAATTTTTCCTTATATAAAAATTTAATGAACGCAAAATTTAGGGGATGTTAACATAGAAAGAAACCGGCAACACTCTGTATACTATAATATGAAATGAAATACTACACACTATAAGCAAGTACAAAATTTAAGAATTTAAATTTTTTCAAATTATCCGATATGAAGACAATCTGTATCATTCATTATTCAATAGAGAAAGAAAACAAGAGGCAAAATGTAGAATTATGAAGGAAATTTTAAATACACTTTGTAAATACATATGTGAAATATATAACATGATTTTAGCCTTTGTGAGATTGTGTAATTATTAAATATATGTCAAAGTAGAAAGTCAAATAATAACATTAAGTTTATAAAGTATGACATTTGTGAAATGAATTGTCATTCCGCATAGATCTAATTGAAATAAAAAGAGCTGCCATTTCTAAATATTTTGGAATATAATTTAAAGGAAGTAATATATAAGTTTTAATCATTTGAAGACTTTAAACAGAATGTCCTAGAAGGATAGAGGAGCAATTTATAACTTGAAATGAAATTTATAAACAAGAATTTTTATAGCCAATTTTGATTGGTGGAGTCGATTTGGAATATTTTTATCAGCGACAAGCGTATTAATAACTAAAAAAAAATTGAATAAAAAAATTTGTTGATAATATACACTATTCACTAGGTAGAATTCTTTTTGGTAAAGGTGAATGGGTGAAAGGCAAAATTTTTAGAAAAATAATTCAAACTTCTCGAAAAGCAGCATATTGGAGTGGTAACTATAAAAGAAATGCATTATTCTTAAATGTAACGCAATAGATTTATAAATCATGTAAATAAACCTAGATTTGACCAATAATTGATAGAAATTATAGAGTACTGACCGTAAGATTTTATTTATATAACCAAGTAAAATATTGTATCGTGGCAATGGTGTCTCCACGATACATTTCCGAGTGGACTGGACTATGGAACTCCATTTAAAATGTATTGATGGGGATGAAATGTAAGATCAACTTCAGCTATTATCCAAGCACGGCAGGCTGTTTGGCTTTCCAGGAGGTAATCTGAAAAAAATTGTTGAGGTGTATTAGTATGGAACAGTGAACAGGTATTTAAAACTATTTCATTCATATAAAAAAGGTTAAACAAACTTACTTGTGTTGTGCAAAGATTTGAACTTTGATATTTCATATATTCTAACCATCATTATTTTCGCCATCTTTATTTCATAGACAATTTGTAACAAGATTCGTTTTTAAATGTGTATATAATATTGCCTATTTCGTAATCACATGTAATAATAATATTTCATTTGAGTGTATGTTTTGTTGAATGAATGATCATCATAGATAGTTTGTTTTCATGAGTTTTTTGTAAAATAATGATGTATTTCTCTTCAAAATATTAAATAACGTTTTTCCATTTGAAAGACTTGAAATTATATGGTTAAGAAGCTTCATTTCTTGATGATTGCTCCATCTATATTCAGCAGTTGGCAGTTTTGACCAGACATTTTTAAATCGGTGGAGGGGTTTGAAATCGAGCATACAGGACCGTCTCTAGGATTTTATTAAGAAATTAAAGCAAGTATTTTCTTTGATCAAAATTTTTTATTTATTTAAATTCAAGGATTTTATTTTATTTTGGCGCTCATAATTGAAATTTAAATCGTTTCGTTTTTAACATATGATTCCTACTTTGAGATCATAGAGTTTCTCATGCAAGATATAATTATTTTATGACCAATTTTAAGAAATTTATAATATACCGGGCAAACAAAAAAATTAATAATTTATATTTGAACATTAAAATTTCTCTCACCAATCTTATCCACAATAATTTGTCGGCCCAACGTAGGGCAACTAGAGAAAGTCTATTCATATTAAAATATTAAAATTACTTACCTAACAAATCACAATAATATATATATATATATATATATATATATATATATATATATATATTGTAACAAATTTTAAGGTATATTATAAGTATAGATTTTTTTTTAAGATTCAATTTAGATTAGTAATGTTTGTTATTATATTTGTGAAAAGTTTTTAGGGCGCCAACTTACCATGTATAAGGTAAGTAAAATAAAATAATATACTAACTAACTTGCTCCGGCTCTCTATAGTATGTCTTGCTCTCAGGGAGTCGATTCGTGAAAGAATTGTAGTGAAATGACTTCGTGTGTATGGATATTTAATATTATTAGTCGCTTGAAATTGCTTAATTCAATTTCTGTCACAGATTTTTAGGTTATTACTATTGTCATCCGTTTTAGTGTGGATTTTGAAGAAAATATCATGAAATTAAAAATAAAATTACTAACAAGTATGTGTTCAAATTAAATCAAATTATCATAAAGTTTATATTACAAAATTATGTAACTCTGTAAGTAAGCATTACAAATAGCAAAAATGGGTTTGAAAAGTTTTTATGGGAATAATAAACAAAATGTCACAGTACCTTTAACACATGCATTAACCGATCACTGTTCCTTCCAGGGTTCCATTTATTTATTCACCAACGTTCTCAAAAGATAATTCTGGATTGGCAAGACTTGAAATTTGTTTTATAAATCAACGTTATTCGCTCACATGCATTGGAATGGAATACAATAATTTAAACTCGATTCAAAATTCTGATTTTCTCTCCTCTTACTTGACACATGATGACAGCTGCTTTATTTTTCTACCATAATATTATAATGGAGTCAGATTATTTAAATTGTCATGAGTTCTGATTTCCAGTACGTAGTTATATCAGTTAATAATTGTTAAAAAGATAGATAAATCAAATTTTTGGCTTTTTCTAATATAATTCACAATGACTCTCTCTTCTACTCTGTCGTCTCAACAAAACTCTCTTTTTTTTTCCAATCTTGCCAAACTAATTATTTTCTTATCAAAATTTTATAAAAATAACCAAGCAATGCAGATCAGTTATGCCACCTTAAAATTGAGTATAAATTATCCGTATCTAACTCACTTGACAAATGTCAAATAATAAATTTTAAAATCAAAGAACCATCCAATAAAATTTAATCAAAGTTTTTCTGTTCATTCATCAAATGATTCTCTTGATGTGGTCTTAATTCATTAAAAGTTCCATCACAATTGAACCACTTTTCTAAATAAGCATTATCAAGTCCTATTCACACTCCTATTTAACATAAAAAAAATATCTTTTCAAAACATTATGAACATAATAATTTAACCTTGCTATACTTACAGGGTATATCAATTAAACCTCTATAAATAACAATAATTGAAAACTTTCTACAAAAGCTGCAAAACTTTTATTCCTCCACAATAAAACCATTTTGAAAATATTTACAAAAGTCTGTGACTGGAATCTAAATCTCAAAATTATAGATTATATTTATTTGAAATGATGGATTATAGTTTATGAAAAATATCTTCTGAATACAGGTTTAAGCTTAATAACCGTTGAGTTCATCATAATATGCCAACATTATGATTATAGGATGTAACTCTCAACTTCACTTGTTCGAGATAAAATTTTGTAACTCCTATTAGGTTAAAATTTCAAATCTTGGTTGATCTTATTTTATTCTATTATATTGGTTTGTTTGGTTTCAATAAAGCTCGATTTGGACAGTATTGATAAATTATAAACAATAAATTTACATTGATTAACAATTACTGTATTTCCCCATGTGATTAATATATCAACGATTTCTTATCTGTTATAATATATATATATATATGGCCGCTCTTTTGAGCTCCTAGGCTCCTTTATTTGCGGGGAGTCCCTCCGCGTCTTTCTTGTTTTTTTCCTATAGATTGTCGTGTCTTTTTGCTTTTTCTGTTATTTTGTTCCATTTTCTCCGGTCCTTTATACCTTTATATCTGTTTTCCAATCTCTTATGTTTAGTTTTTTTATATCTTCCTTAACTTGATCCTCCCATCTTGTCTTCGGTCTTCCTTTTGGCCTTGCTACTTGTGGTATCCAATCACTTATTCTTCTTATTATTGTTGTCGGCTCCCTTCTGAGTACATGTCCGTACCAATTGAATCGTTGGGCTTTTATGAACTTTACAACATCCTGTCCTTCCATTTTTTGTTTATTTTCAGGGTACATCATCGTTCTGAAGTCGCCCTCTTCTGTTTTGACTGGTCCAAAAATTTTCCTCAATATTTTCTTTTCGGCACTCCTTAAAGTTTCTTCGTTTTTATTTGTCTGCGGCATATGTCATTGTTGGTCTGATAGCGGGTTTATACAGTTTCAATTTGGTGTTTTTGGTTAGATGTTTATTTTTAAGAAATTTGCTGTATTTCCAGTATGCTTTATTTCCTGATTTCACCCTTTCTGCCACCTCTATATTTCTGTCGTTCTTCTCGTTCATCGTAACGCCTAAGTATTCGAAGTTTGCTACTTTTTTAAACTTGTGGTTCTGTACTGTGATTTCTTTTATACACTCTGTTGTTTCCCTGCTGACTAGCATATATTTAGTTTTTTCTGGGTTTATCTCCAGACCTCTGCTTTTTGCTTCTTCGATTAGGTCACCCAGCATTTTATTCAAATTCCTCCTATTCCTTGCTATATGTACCAGATCGTCAGCATACCCTATTATTTGGGTCATGTTCTGGGCTATTGTTGTACCTGTTTCTATCGCCTTAATCACTCCATCTAATGCTATATTGAATAATACCGTTGATATTGCATCCCCCTGCCTCACACCATCTACCATATCGATTTCCTCACTATAGCCCTCACTTGTTATTACTCTGGTTTTCGAGTTGTTTATTGACATTTTTGTCAGTCAAATTAACTTGTTTGGAATACCCGTTTTCCTCATGTTTGCTATCAGTTTACGCCTGCTAATACTATCAAATGCTTGCCTAAAATCTAGACACAATATATGTAAATCGATTACATATTCACAGCTTTTTCTATCATCTGTGTAATTACATGCACTGCATCTATAGTTGATTTACCACTTCTAAAGCCATATTGGTATTCCCCTAGTTTCTGTTCTGCGTATTTGTTTATTTCCTTTCTTAAAAGTGATATCATGACTTTGTATACTGTGTTAAGCAGGGTTATTCCTCGGTAGTTATAGCATTTTGTTTCGTCTCCTTTTTTGAAGATTGGCATTGTTAGACCTAAACGTCATTCTGCTGGCATTTGTTCTTCCTTCCATATGTTTATGAGTAGTTCATATATCTTTCTTTTTAGTTCTTCTCTTCCTTTCTTTATCAGTTCGTTAACTATTCCATCTGGTCCTGCTGTCTTCTTATGTTTGAGATTTGTTATTATTTCTTCATATTCTGCATATGTTGGGAAGTATTCCTCTTCCTCTTCTGCTGTTACCTCAAAGTTTGCTTCTGTAAACTCATCCTCCTTTAGATCCTTCTTGTAATATGCTTCCCATTCTCTTTTGCTGATTCTGGTCGTTACTTTGCTTCTTTTGCTTCGTTTTCTGATGTAAGCATATAGTTTTTTCTTATCTCGGTTGTCACTTTCTATTTCCATTATAAGCTCCTTTATCCACTCTGCTTCATTCTTCTGACAGCGTTTGTCCGCTTCTCTCTTTTTTCTCTAGTATTCTTTCAGTTCTGTCTCTCCTCCTGTATTTAGCCATTGTTTTCGTGCTTGATCTTTTTGTTCTTTTTTGGTTTCACATTCTTCTCGTACCATTCTTTACACCTTTGTTGCTTTTTTTGTCCTAGTATTTCGCCGGCTGTTTTGGTAATACTGTTTTTTATGTTCTCCCATTTTTTTTCTAAATTTCCATCTGCATCTTGTGTTAGTCTATATTTTAATACTTGTCTGTATCTTTCTTCCGTATGTTCTTCTTTTAAATTATCTATGTTCCATAGTTTTTTACGTTTTTCCGTTTAAACGTTTCTTAGTATCTTCATTTTCATTTTCACCACAACTGAGAAATTATCCGAATCCACATTAGCGCCTCTGAATGAACGAGTATCTCCTACTAGTTTCAGCCATTTTCTTGATATGAGTGCGTGGTCTATCCGATTCACTTCATAGGAGCCTGGTTTTTTCCATGTCACTTTATGCTCCTTTTTATGTCTCAATTTGGTACTTATTATGAAAGTGTCGGTACTTATCCCAAAACTGCAGAGTCTTGAGCCATTGTCGTTTGTCCTGTCGTGTATTGTTTCTTTGCCTGCAACATTTTCGTTGTATTCCTCCTTTCCGATTTGTGCATTGAAGTCTCCTATGACTAGTTTCATGCCATTTCTAGGTATGTTCTCCCAAACCTCTTGCAGCTTGTCATAGAGTTCTTCTTTGTCTTCACTATTTGTGTCCTCTGTTGGTGCGTAAACATTTGTTATTGTTAGATTTGCTTCCTTATTTTCAATCCTAATTGTTGAGATTCTTCCATTTACTGCTTGGAAGGTCATTACTTTCTTTCTTAACTTTTTATTCACCATAAACGCTGTGACATTTTTCCCTTGTTTCTCTTCCCCTTATCTATTCTTCCATCACCCTTCCATCTTATTTCCTGCAGTGCCAATATCTCAAGATTGTATCTTCCCATTTCTCTAACTATCTCATTAATTTTACCAGCCTTTAACATTGTGCATATATTCCATGTGCCGATTTTAACAGTTTCTTCATCTCCTTTTTGCTTCAATACATTTATTGTACCTCTCTTATTTGACTTTTTCTCTATCATTTGCATCGCCATTTTCGTTGCCTGGTTAGTATGCGTATATTCCATTTCTTTGAATTTTATTCGTTTTTTGAATTTACCAATTTTTCCGTTGATTTGTCCCATTTCCATTCTTCCCCATCAATAATTATTTTACTAAAACCAATCATCACTGGTTTTCCATTATTTCTTTCACTTTGTGCTCTGCCATGTATTGCTTTTTGTCTTTGTCTTTCTTTCTTGCTTAAGTCGTAATTTATATAAATTCTTTCATCTTTCATATTTTTTAGTTTTTGTTTATTCTGCATAATCTTCTCTTTATCTTCTGCATTATCTACTTCTACCAAATAAACTTTATCACCTAACTTACGTACTGTCTTAACTTGTATTTGGATTTTCAGTTGCTTTTCCATGAATGTAGTGACTGCTTTTATTAACTCTTCGAATCCGTCATATCTATTTTTAACCCAGTAATCACAACGTTGTTTTTCCTTCTTTCTTTTTATATCCATTCTTGAGCAGTTTTGATATTTCTTATTTCTTTCTTAATATCTTTATCCTCCTTCTGTATTGTTTCGTACATTTTTTTGATGGTCTCGTTTTCCTGTTTTATTATTTGAATCCCCTCCTTCAAGTCTTGCTGCTCCTTCCGCATTTCTTTAGTTCCGTTTTTCATCTCCCTCATTTCTGTTTTCATCCCCTGCATCAATTTTAGAATTTGATCTAACTTTTCCTCTTTCTTGTTTTTTATTGGTGGTGGTGTTCTCATTGTCTTCTTATTTTTCCCGGACGGTTCTTGATCTTCTTCTCCTGTATCTCTTCTTCTTTTATATCCCTCATCCGTAGAAATCGCTCTCCATTATTAATTTCCTTAGGGGGTTCCTTATTTTCCGTGTGTGCTGTAATAGAATCGGCGTCCCGCAAATGTCATTATCAGCGCTTACTCAATTCAGCAACTGATACGTTCCCGGGCTGACCTTTCCTAATACTACACACCTCTTAATTCTCCTCGCTCCGGCCCTGCCTTCTTTGTGATATCTGGTTATTCGATAGTCCGACTTTCGCTTTTACCTCCTCATAGATTTCATTTTGGTTATCCAGTTATATTGCCAATTGTTTATTAATGAGTTGCTTTTTTTTAAAACCGTTCTGGATTGTTAAACAGGTTTCAGATATATTTTCAAGATTTTGTACTTACGGTTAAGTAAATGTTTTGTTAATTAATCTCTGTGATTGATACACATTAACTTTACACTTTGGTTTATTTACAAAATTTTTGCTTCTAATATTCTTACAAAATTTCGAATTATTTCAAGAGCGCACCTTGACACTTCTTATTTTCCTAGTCGCCAGGACCGTCCATTTTTCCCCTTTTTTAGAATATGGGTATCAAATGTGAGGACTTGCTAAGAACATGAATGTTCGTTAAACTCCGTTGCTCCAATCCATCTACAATTTTGGTGTAATGGGTTTTTGGAATCCTTGGTTATGACATTGTGGTCGAATTGTTCGACTCTGTTGCATCGGTCAGATCAGATTTTTAGGGATCTCAGCCGCCCCTTCCCAGATGGCATAACTTTGTCCAAAGACATATCCAACGGCTACGCTTTCTGGGAAATTTATTTATCCAACAGATGAAAAATGTCTACACGCAAACGTTTGTCGTTGCCTTTATTATAGAGTGACGTAGTTAGCAACTGATTTGTGCACGGATTGTTTCTGATTCCGTGACTAAATAGTTCAATCTGATCAATTTAATTTACTAAAATTACGATGATTTCAACAAAACTTTTTTAAAAGTGAAGGTTTTCTATATTCTTTCAAATTTTTGCAATAATTAAAAATAAATTAATATTCATTAATTAAATAATTACTCGTTAGTAATTAATCATATAACCTGTTAGATGGAAAAATATAGACATTACGCACAATCTGGCAACAGTCGACAACAATAATTCCGTTTAGATGCCATTTTTTATACGCAAATGATGTTTAGGGACAAATACATCCAGCATATTCATTCATTCGTGTAACTATAGCGTTATTTTGCAGACACATTCCACCCCCTGAATTCAAAAGCATTGTTGGTGTGCTAGCTATAAAAACTAGTGTGCTACGTGTCTTTTATTTGTGCTAGCATTTTTGGGAAATAATTCCCATCGGGTGGGCTAACGTTAAGCTGGCCCCTCCCGAATTCAAGAGCATTTTCATTGTAAACTGTTGGGGTGCTAGTTATGAAAAAGGACGTGTTAGGTTGTGTTAGGGGTCCTTCATTTTTGCTATCATTTTGGCAAAAAAATTCCAGCCGGGGGGAGAGCTAGCGTTAACCTGACCCCAGTTATGAAACGATAGATGTCCCGTCAGCTGAATTCGTGACCTTATATGGTATTGTTACATGGAACCATCATCGGATGATCGACTACGTCATAATGTTGAATTGCACTATTGGACACCGCATAGTTCCATTATACATTTTTTATTTTCAGAATGATTATAGACTTCATACTGTTAACTTCAGTAAATATTAATAACGTGTAATTATTGTAATTAAATAATTTCTTAAAAAAGTGAAGTATTAACTTGAAAACATGAAGTGGCGCAGTCAGTAGGATCCAAAAGGATTCTCATCGTGTATTATTCTTCAGTTTCTACTGTTTATTTGGAAGAACCTTCATCGCGAAAGTTTCCAAATTTTGAACAATCCGAAGAAGTGCAAATAAACGTTTGAGAAGATTACGGTGCCAATCCATCGAGATTCAATGAAAATCATCGCAATTTTACTGTAAGCTGCTCATATTATTTATCCTATTATCTTTCTTAGCCTATGTCATTCTCCTCATCTGAAGATTCCATAGTGGAAAGCGACAGTGAGCTTAATATTAGTATTGGATCAAATAATAATTTTAATTCTTCTGACGAAGAATTCCATGTTAGAATTCCATACACTGAACTATCTAGTTGCAGTATCAAAGAAGGTGTCACTTTCTCAAAAAATGGATATGCCTCAGTTGTTATTATAAATACCTCCGAAAATGTTCAAGATGTCTTTCTGTATAAACCCATAGTTGTAGAACCTTTTGAAGACAATTACGTAATCTTCCAAATTTCTGTTCAAAGTCCTGCCGACGTTCATCCCTATAAATTCGACATTGCCCTATGCATTCGAACTTCTCATTTAAATTCAGAAGAATAACTCGAAATCGAAAAACTGTTCTGTAAACAATTTCGTGACATATTCCATAAAGAAAATACACCCTATCCTTTACCAACCAAGTCAAACATCAAATTAAAACTATAGACGAACTTCCAGTCTACACTAAGTCATATCGATACCCCTACACCCATAAACCTGAAGTCGAACGTCAAATTACCGATATGCTAGAAAAAGGGTTTATTAGGCTTAGCGACTCACCTTGTTCCCAAAAAAGCTAATGCATCTGGAAGAAAGAAATGGCGCATCGTTGTTGATTACCGAAAAATCAATGAAAAGACCATTTACGACCGCTATCCCATTTCAAACATAACTGACATACTTGACAAACTTGGACGCTGTTATTATTTCACCACCTTAGATTTAGCCAGTGAATTTCATCAAATTGGAATGCATCCCGACGATGTTAAGAAAACCGCTTTCAACGTTGAAAATGGTCATTTCGAATACGTCAGAATGCCTTTCGGTTTAAAGAACGCCCCTGCAACATTTCAGAGGGTCATGGATAATGTACTAAAAGAACTCCGTGATAAAATTTGTTCCGTCTATATGGACGACATAATTGTCTTTTCAAGCTCACTGCAAGAACATATTAATAATTCAAAAAATGTTTTCCAAAAGCGTCGTGAGAGTAACCTCAAGGTCATATAATCACCCCTCAAGGCATCAAACCCAATCCTGATAAAGTAAAAGCTATTACAAACTACCCCTTACCGAAAACCACGGAAGACATAAAAGCTTTCTTAGGCCTTCTCGGGTACTACAAAAAGTTTATAAAAAATTTTGACAAATTACCCAAACCCTTTACAAGCTGTTTAAAAAAAGGCGCTCACATCAATATACTTGACCGGATTCACATTCGAAGATTGCAAGTCTCTTTTAATAAATGAACCCATTCTCCTCTACCCCGATTTCACCAAAGGATTCATTTTGACCAGAGAAGCAAGTAAATTAGCAATAGGAGCAGTCTTCTCCCAAGGACCAACCGGTGGAGACAAAGCCATAGCATATGCCTCTCGTACACATAACGCTGTTGAACAAAATTATTCAACAATTGAAAAAGAGTTGTTAGCAATAGTTTGGGGTACAAAATATTTCCGGCCATATCTTTTCGGCATTAAATTCAAAATCGTCACCGATCATAAACCTCTACAATGGCTAATGTCTCTAAAGGAACCAAATTCCCGACTTGTCCGTTGGAGACTGAAGTTAGAGGAATTTGACTACGAAATCGTATATAAAAAAGGTTCTTGCAACACGAATGCGGATGCCCTTTCCCGTGTCGAAATTTATCCAATAGATAACGAAAATAGTTCCTGCTCTTTTCTACCGCCAATTTTTCAATATATGAAAGATTTTAATAAAACTAACGCTACAACCAAATCAGACTCTCAATCTCTCGTTCCCGAAGCAGATTCAAATGACGAAAATGACGATCAAACAATACACTCTAGTTCAGAAAACCCAATACTTGGAATCGAAATAACCGAGAAACCATTAAATGTATTTTTAAATCAAATAGTAATAATCAAAACTGATCAAAATCCTTATCAAGAAATTAAAAAATTATTCGATAATCCTGCAAGAACCAGATGGTTCTTACACGTGAGTGAAAATTCTTTTGAAAATCAAATTATTCAATTCTTAAAAGAATATGCTGTTCCGAAGAAACGGTACGCCTTTTATTTTCAGAACGATATCGATGAAATTCTTTTTAAAACCATGTGTGGAATAGTTCCTCAGACCTTTAATAGCTCCGCATTTATCTTAATGAAATCAAATATGATACTACATGACATTAAAATCGAATCTCAACAACAAAAACTTATAAAACAAATCACAGGGGAATTCAAGAGACTGCTAACCAACTAAAAACCAAATTTTATTGGCCAAATATAAATACCTACGTCCTTATTTCTCCTTCTACTTACCTAATTATGAGCAACAACCAATATCAGTATCAAGAAGAAGAATGCATCGATCTCCAATCCGTCTACTACTGTAAAACCAACAGGCTACAAGTAACCAGAGAAACAAAAGACTGCATCACATCTCTCCTCTCAGTCACATCATCGCCAGAGAATTGCCAACAAACCGCTGTAAAAGCCTCCGAACCAATGATAAAAGAAATTAACGAAAGCCATTACATTGTGATATTCCCAGACTCACAGAAAATACAAACAGATTGTGAAGAATCAGGAGTTTCAGTCTTATAAGGAAGCTACTTATTAACAATCCCGCCAAGATGCTCTATAGCTACTACAAAATACACATATAAACATGAAAAAGATATCATCAAAGGACATCCTATAGCTCTCGAAGGAATCCAAGAAGTACCACTTCCAATTTTGAATATCCAAGGAATTCAGCTAAAGAAAATCAACTTAGACAAACTGCAACTTCAAGACAACAGTGCAAATCCGCTTGACGAACTCAAGATGCCTGTGACCTTTTCTCGAATTGCTATCAGCTCAAGTACCATAATCTGCATACTTCTAATCTGTTATTTCCTATTTAAATATAGAAACCTTATGAGAAAATTTTTTCAGCATAAAAAGAAGCCTACCAACATTGATCCAACTCAAGTGGTTCCACCCTCGATTTACCCTTGAGTTTTCTTTGGGGATAGAGGAGTTATGAAACGATAGATGTCCCGTCAGCTGAATTCGTGACCTTATATGGTATTGTTACATCGAACAATCATCGGACGATCGACTACGTCATAATGCTGAATTGCACTATTGGACACCGCATAGTTTCATTATACATATTTTATTTTCAGAATTATTATCGACTTCATACTGTTAACTTCAATAAATATTTATAACGTGTAATTATTGTAATTAAATAATTTTTTAAAAAAGTAAAGTTTTAACTTTGAAAACATAAAGCCCCACTCGAATTCAATAGCATTTTTATTGTAAGCTGTTGGTCTGCTAGCTATAAAAATGATTGTGCTAGATTGTGCTAGGTGTCCTTTATTTGTGCTAGCATTTTGGTAAAAAAACTAACCGGGGGGGGGGCAGCTTGACGGACCTGAATTCCAGTACTATTTGATTCTGATTTTTTATTTACTTTGAGTAGTTTGTAGAATGACTGCAACAGAAAGGAAATTCGCAACGATTGAATTCAATTTAAAGCTAATGATATACGTGTCTGTGAAATAGGGAAGCAAAAATTTGTGTAATAAGGTAAGTTCATCGGTTTGTATCTTGTGATAATGAGATCATATCTGAACTTTCCACTAAAGACCACATTTGTAAACCAGAATTTGTCGATGCACCATTTCACAATATAATTATTGCAGAAAGTTTTCTGGACAAAATCTCAACAAACACTATGAAACAGCCCCCGTATTCTTCAGAAATAGCTGTGCCGAATTTTTTCTGCATTGCAGTATCAAATTGTGTTTATACATAAATCCATTTGATGTACCCTGCACATGACTTCACCTTATGTTTCGAAGCTATTAGCTCTCACCCTACATTTTTTTTTCTAATACTCTACTTAAAAAATATCAGAAAATATTTTTGAATTTCTTTAATAATAGGAATTGTATATAACAAAAAAATGGATTTCTCGTATTAAAATACATGGTACTGTATAATATTGTCTATACATTCACTGTAAACCAAAATTTATATTTTTTGTCCAGAACCGGAATTTTTTTTATATATTTTTAATTAAAGAACATGCCTGTTATGTTATGAATCGATTCCTTTCTTACTAAATTCGATAGAGGAAACATGCATCTCAATTAGTCAGCATATTTGAATTCTCCCATGTTATATTTGTAGTCAATTTGCTGTATTAAAGCTAGAGTAGAAATTTTTGTAAAAATTTACCTCAAAAAAAAAGTAGTAAGTACGTATTTTCAATGGAAAGACTGAAATTAGTCAAAATCGAAATAGGAGTGTTCATACTATTATAAAAAACATCCAGCAACTTCCCATCGATAATGCAAACCGAATTATAAAACATCAAAGTTTTACTTTTTTTTTAAATGTCGATTCCAAATGAGGATTAAGGATTAAAAATCCCAAAAAAAATTTTGACTCCGATTGCGATGAAATTTCGCATTAGTTAGTTTTTTGATCCGAGAATTCCAAAAAAATTGTAAGTTGTTCCTAAACCAATTATTTCGGTTGAAAACTGAACTTACATATAAAATTTCATAAAAAAATTGGGTCGCGTTTCTGAGTTAACGTGTTGACAGACCGACAGACCGACAGACCGACCGACCGACCGACCGACCGACCGACCGACCGACCGACCGACCGACCGATCGACCGACCAACCATCTCACCAAACGACCGAACGACCGACAGACAGTTTAAAAAAATAGGTTTTTTGGACTCAGAAACAAATGAAACCGATATTATTAAAATTAGTAAGAAGCAACAAGAAAATTGAGATAAGACAAAGTAAGAAACTCAAAGGCTCAAATATTTGGATCGACAAAGACTATCCAAAAGAAATATTAGAAGAAAAAAAATTACTGTTCCCACAATTAAAAATAGCTAGAGAAAATGGTCACAAAGCATATATTATAAGTATAACAAATTAATTATAAATAATGAGATATTTGAAGAAGGTAATAAAGACCCGCAACTATGCGGAAAACAAGAAAAGGTAGAGAACATGACAAGAAAAGTACAGGAATGATCTCCAGAAGCAAACACACTAGGCAAACCAATAAGAAAAAATACGCGGAGAACCAAAAACTAATAACCCAAGTAGTTACTCGAGAGGAATTATATAAAAATGGCTATGGAAACGGGTATGACATTGGACAATGGAAAAGAATCAGAATATATAAAAACTTAAAAAAACGAAATAAAAAGTACTGACAACAGATACAAAAGAAGAAACAAAGGAAAAGTTAGTAGGATTAAAAATATAGAAAAGGAGAATATGTGAAAAATTGCTACATGGAATGTAAGATGACTGGCAGGAAAGGGAGATGAATTAATACATGAATTTTAAGAAGAAACTTTGGATATATTAGGAATTACAGAGATCAAAAAGAAACGTCAAGGAGAAATTGAATTGAGAAAAGCACATTTGTTAATATTTAATGGGGTAAACCCAAGAAGTAGAGGAAAAGAAGGAATCGGAAGAACAAGAAATATATCAAAAACCGGACAGGAATCACTGAAAGAATACTTAAAATAGAACTGAATTTAAGAGATAATTATAGTGTACGGACCAAATGAAGATGCGCGAGCAAGAGAAAAAGAAGAATTTTGGGAAACGTTAGGTGCAACAATAGAGGATGCTGACAGATGAATAATAATGGGAGATTTTAATGGGAGGGTTGGGAAAAAAATTAACAAAGTAGTGACGTAATTGGCGTATATGGAGAGAATGAAAGAAACAAAAATGGAGTACAGCTAATAAATTTTTGTATAAGAAACCAACTAATAGTAACGAATATGTTTTACCAACATAAAGAGACACATAAATATACAAGAGAGGAAAGGAGCCGAAATGAAAAGTCCATTATTGATTATTATCTTATAAACAAAGGACATAGAAAATATGTGAAAGATATCAGGGCCATGTAAAGCGCAGAAATATACAGCGATGATTACTTATTTAGGAAAAAGCATAAAAATGGCCACTGAAAAACAGAGAGAAAGTTTAAATAATGGGAAAAATGAACAAAAATTAAAAAAACAAAAAATTTAGAGAATATACCGAAAAAGAAATGGAAATCTGTCAGGAAGAAATACAAAGTATATCGATAGAAGAAATGTGGGGCAAATACAAATCTATAATATTAGATACAGCAACAGAAGTATGTGGCACTACTAGAACCGGGGGTACCCAAAAGTAAGCGAGATGGTGGAGTAAAGATATACAAGAACAAACCAACCTAAAAAAGTAAAAATGGAGAGAATATCTACGAAATTAAACAAATGAAAGCTACGAAAAGTACAAAATTCAAAGAAAATTGGTTAAAGACATGGTTATCACAGCAAAAAAAGAAACATGTCAAGAATTTGGCAAAAAAATGGCAGAAGACAGTAAAGGAAATCAGAAACCCTTCTTTAAGTTACTAAAAACACTAGGAAAGTGAAAATTGAGCAATGTAAAACAGATAAAAAATAAAAATGGAGTTATGATAAGACAAAATTAGGAAATTATGGAGCGATGGAAAGAATACTTTGAGGAATTACTTAATGTAGAGAAAGAAGACCAGCTGGAAGTCCAAGACGAAGGACATCGGGAACATCAAAACAAAGAAGATGAGCAACTGATACAAGTAGAAGAACTGAAACAAGAAGTTCAAAAGTTGAAAAGAGGTAAAGCAGCGGATGACGACAGTATTACCTCTGAAATGTTACAAATTTTAGGAGAAAAAGGGTTACGAATGCTAACTAAATTGTTACAAAGAATATGGAGCGAAGCGAAAATTCCCAGAGATTGGGAAGTAGGTATCATATTGCCACTTTTCAAAAAAGGAGACAAAACTGACTGTAACATTAATAGAGGCAGAACACTGCTGAGCGTGGCACTGAAAGTTTACGAAAGTATATTAGAGACCCCGGAAAATAATATAAAATCAGTTGGAAGAATCCCAAAGCGACTCTACGAAAGGAAGAAGTACGCAAGACCATGTATTCATATTGGAACAAGTAATAGACAAAAACTGAGGTAAAATTGGAAAGTTTACCTAGGTGTTATAGATATACAAAAAGCTTTTGACAGTGTTCCCAGAAATCAAATATGGAAAAGTCTACAACAAAGAGAAGTTACAGCAAAATTGGGAAATAACATTAAATGCATCTATGAAACAACTAGGAAACGGGTAAGAAAAGATAATAAACAGTCAGATGATTTCATAAGAAAGAAAGGATTGAGACTGTGTGGAGTACTGAGTCCGGCGTTATTCATAATTATAATGGATTATGTACAAAAGTAAGTTGAAACAAAAGTTAAACAAATACAAATAGGATACAGAAATATGGAAGTCGTAGAAATATCCGAATGTGTTTTTGCCGACGATTTAGTACTGTACGCTAGAAACAAAACGAGTTGAAACATAATTTAATAACGTGGAAGCAGATATCGAAACTAAGAAACATGACCATAAATATGGAGAAGATAAAAACGATGGTGGTGGGATAAGAAGAAAAGAACCTCAATATCGAAATAGATGAAACAAAGGTAAAATAAGTGAAGAGTTTCAAATATCTAGGAGTGGACATACAGAGCAATGGAAAACAAGAGGCAGAAGTGAACGAAAGAATAAGTGCAGCAGTTAAAGTTTATTACTCATTAAATATAAACTTTCTGGAAAGAAAAGAAGTCAGAAATAGAACCAAAATGAACGTGTAGATCCACTCGAATGTTGAAACGTCAAAATCACTCCGTTGCAATACTTCCCTTATATGTTTACATATTACATGTACTATACATAAAGTGAAGTAAAAAACACACAGCTCTTAATAAAACGATATCATAGATTGTTAATGTTCTTGAACAATGTTTTTGAAGTAATTTTTTACACGAAATCATGTTTTTAAGTAGTTAATCCTACTTAAAAGTCCAAAATCGGCGATGTTTCGTTATCGTCAAATTTGGTAAATCGTGGAAAATGATATCCTGAATATATTATACCATCTCAAGGGAGCTTCTAATATTCTTGAGAGCTCTTTTTCAACTCAACGAAATGCTCAGTTGAAAAATGTATGCCCAAAGAGTTCGATTAAAATGGGCATGACATAGATTGGACACGTCTCGTAACTTCAATCATCGTTACTCGTTGAAAACGAATAATAATTGAAACTCGCGACACTCTTAGTAGGAGTTATACTAAATTATGTAACAAACAAGTACAATCTTGTTCCTCCTACACATAACCTCAAAAGCAGATATATACGTTATTTTTTTAGTATATATCTGCAGATATTTTAAAATCTTGATGGGATAGTACGCAAGAAATTATTTCAATTATTTCGGGAATTGAAAAACCATGTTTACCTGTATTATAAATAAAGGCTATAACAAAAGATACTGAACAACAATTTTTGAAGGCGTCAACAGAACAATAGTTATTACAGATAAGGAAAGATCCTATCGACGAATAACTCTGATTATACTCGTAATTGACGCCGGCAAATTTGAGTTGAACTGATTACTTTAAACATGAGGAAGGACATTAATTTTTAATAAATAATATATTGTTTTGAGACAGGGTTGAAACAAAAGTTCGCCCTATTCACCTAACCTAACATATAGGTCATGTATAATATTAGATACTTAAGCAAGAAAACAATTCTCGAAGATACTTGATTTATACATAAATTCCATGTTAATGGGCTAAACGTACCACAGGATTTGATTTATAATGTTCCAATCCGTTTATATTATCTCGCTATAATAAAATTGGTTCAAGGATGGGAATGACCTTTATAGAATATCATTAATAGGATTTGAAACTGGTCCACAGAAAAAGGTGTATAAAAAGGATACATATAGTTGACGTTATCATTCATATCCCGTATCTCTTCAAAGAAGACTCACAATTGGCATCATGAAGGTATTTGTGGTAAGTAGAAAAGTAATCTAGAAGTTCTTTTTTAATTCACAAAGGGAAAATAAGTGATTTATACATATGCCAATAATATATTATGTTGACATGTTACTGTTTTAAATGAAACTAAATGTTTCTAGATGATTCCATAATATATTGATAAAATGTTCAAAATTCTAAGAAATTTGACAATTATTTTTCAATATTTAATATCATCGTCAGACTGACAGAGGTTACATTTCATTTGATCCCTACCTGATGTTTAATAATTATTTTTGGCTAGACCAAGAAGTGACTCACCTTGTGAGTATATGTTAATAGAAAAAAGAAGAAGATATGATATTAAAGCTTAGATATTATTAGCTCTGAGGGGATATCATGGATATCTTTTTCCAATTAAGATCAGTTAATTGTGCAATGATATCGAAAACTAGGAAAACCATATCTGCTGATCTTTATAATTATCACTCAAGAAGACAGTTTAAAAGCGGAAAACTCTCTAGGTGGCTGATAATGTTTGTCCATTGGTTGGATCACGACACTCAATTGAGGGCTTAAAAGGTACGGAAGCGAATATTGTGTTGAAATCAGTTGAATTTTGACAGAAAAATAGATTCTTCCTTCATCATTGTCCACATTTTAATAATTATAACATTGCTAGGAAAATGTTATTGATGTACAGAAGGAAGCAAACTATTACATTTTATCCTCGTAATGATTGATGCTTGAGAGGTTGACTTTGTCTTTACCGTAGATATTTTATTCTAAACGGAAGTGATGGTTGTGGTGATCAGTAACAGCGAAGATTGAACCAAACTTAAGCAAAGCCTTCCGAGGCAATTTAACCATCATTCTTCTGGATATACAATTGCTGCTAAATAACTCATCGACCTTATAGTCAGTTATAGGATATTTTAGTGCAAAATGTATAGGTTACAAATTTCTAATAATGGAGATAGTCACCATACTCAATTACTGTTTTAAATCGAACTTTAGTGATATTAATCACTTCCTAATACCAATTGCAATATTGGTTTACTAAATATCCTCAATAATTAATGTGAATGTATTACCTACAATCTTCAGATGAGATATCATGATTTCCGGGATATATAATTAAACGAGATATTTTTATTACAGATTTTGTCTTGCGTTATCTTGGCTGCATCCGCTGCTCCCACTTCTGAGGGTGAGAAGACAAAACGTCACTTAATTGACAATTACTATCACGATGCATGGCCACAAACTTACTACCATGACCTTCCTGTCTCATACATACATCATGAATCGCTTCCAATAGTTAGATCGCAACAGGTCATATATGGATCACAACATGTATATCCTCAAGTAATTGATCCCATATTATCAAGTGGTTATATTCGTTCCGGAATTATCTCGCACAACGTTCCATGTTAATGAAAATTGAATACTGATTTGCGTATATGATTAAAACATGCTGTTCTCGACAACATATTGTATTTTGTAAAATTGGTGGTGTAAATTTATAAAGACTAGTAATAAAACTTTTGTTATCAATAGAAATGTTTAATTTCCCAAATTTATTCATGCAAGGTATATTAACGGCGAACCAATGCACTTACATGGAAAGATAAATCGATAACACCCATTCATAAAAATGGAAAAAATGATGACTGCGCTAACTTCAATTGCATTCCAGTCACAAGTACTATGAGTAAACTATGGTTGGATTCTTCGGAATAACGTTGAATGGGAATACGTAGCTCATGAATTAGGAGCGCAGGCAGGATTTCGCACTGAACGATCATGATCAGAGCTTTTTGTCGACCTTACAAAACTCTATACTAGCAATTAAACAACTCTATAACCTGGTAATATTAAATAGAAAACTATTTGTGTATATGTCCAAAAGCTTTGTAGTATCCAAAGGCCTACGACCATGATGCTGATTGTCTTCAACACCGTTTAGAATATATCTAAATGGAGCGCTTAGAAAATGGAGAATATTTTGTTGTGGAGTGGGTATACAACTTAATGACAAAATATATTTATACACTCTCCATTCTAGAATGATTGTTAACAAACTGTAACTATATCTACAATGTGTTTAGGCAAATTTGGAAATTCTATCCAATTTATCTTCATTATAGTTATAGTTATTATATGTACTTATGAATTACTCAGCTAGAGGTGAACAGGTTTTATTGAATTAGAAAAAATGTCAACCACTATGGTGGCAGATTATTTCCTGTGCTCTTCCTTTGATTGAAGATTCTGAAGCGAAAATCGATTGAATAGCGATCATCCCTAGAGTATAGCAAATAGTGACTGAAAACTGAAGACATGATATACTATTCGGTCCCGATACCACAAACGCATATAATTGGGTTCAGGAGCTTGTCACTTTATTCAGTTTACACATTTTTGAGTAGCTCTTTTTGACTAAGCTATAACTGAGAAAATCACCCACTATGCAAATAAATATTACAGTTATTTTAATTCAACATCACATTGTGATGATGTTCTTACTTTTTTTCCTCTTGTTTTCATCAAATGCACATCTATACAACCGCTTATCCCCAGCTTGAGGCTGTTAACTTTTGTGATGTTTCAACTTAAATTCTCAGCAATGTTAGAGCGCTGCCTTTTTACATTACTGAGATGTTACTAGAACTTCCTCAGAAGGAAGTCTCTATAACGAACTAAAAACAATATTCCTGTTACATTCTGAAATGCCTTTTAACATATTGTCGTTGTTATTGCAATGTCTAAAAAATAACATCTTATCAATGATCTAAATGCGACATTTCAAAAACAATACAGTGTATTCTCGTAGATGTTGTATGGACATTACACAAACTTCTAAATAATATACCTCAAACAATCTAGATGATATCCTATAGATGTTTCTGTGCCTAATCAGCAAATACAGGGTGAACAACTAAGAACGCCGGATGTCGGTCATATTTCAAAAAATAGTCATGATACAACTTTAAAAAAATACCTTCAGGAAAATTACCCTGAAAAATAGTTGGAAAATATTGTTGACTTCTTAAAATATCTGCTATGGGGTGGAATGGACACTTACTAACATAATACTGTGAATTTCTCCAAAAAAGACATACTAAAAGTTTCCTAGAAATACAATTTTTGATATATTGTTGAGATTATGAAAAAATGTAGTTAGGGACTTTTTGTCCTTATTCTTCAGGTGACGGGTGGGGGAAGGTTCAACCCAAAAAACAAATGTCGTAACACTTTTTTTATCGATATCCATGTTTTTGTCGACATTTAAAAGAGTTTTTTCTCTTTAATAAGATATGCTTAACCAAAATAACAAAATTGGACAATTTTGTCAACGCTATGTGAAAAAGTCAACAATTTTCCCATTTTTCTCGAAAATTTCCAAGATATAAGATTTACGATGTCAGATATGAAAATTTAAAAATGCTTCAAATTTTTGAGTAGATTCAAGATTAACTAATTTTGTTATCAATCTTATTAAACAGAAAAACTCTTTTAAATGCATCTAAAAACATTATTATCAGATGAAAAACGAAAAATTTATAGATTTGTTGATAAGTTTGAACCTTCCCCACCCATTATTTGAAGAATAATGGCAAAAAATCTCCTTAATTTAATTTATTCATAATCTCATCAAGATTTCAAGAATTGTATTTTTAGGACACCTTTAGTATGTTTTTTTGGAGTATTATGTTTTCGAGTGTTCATTCCACCCCTAGCGGATATTATAGAGACTGAAAAATATTTTCCAGCAATTTTTCAGGATGACTTACCTAAAGGTAATTTTTTTGAAAGTTGTACCATGGTTATTTTTTGAGATGTGGCCTACAGTCGTTCTTAGTTGTTTATCCCCCATTTTCCATAAGATACATGCGGGGTTCTTCAAAGAAATAATAACATAGTTTATTTCGAGAAGTGACTTTTCATGATTCACCTTCTATTACATGCCCCACTCCATTTGGCAGGTAAACTCAGATGTGCTATGAAAATTCATACTTCTTTTCTGCATAAAATAATATACTATTCTCATCTTCTTATTTTCATCCTGGAACAAATTGTATATTAACATCGTGGAATTGTAACTTAATGAAAATTGAGCATTATTAAAATACACTGTATACAAAGAAACCTACTCATGAAGAAGAGATATGAACACATTATCAAGTTAAATGAGTTTATAATTAATTGTATCCAATTGAGTATCAAATAGCTGTGTTTCTACAATAATAAATAATTGAATGCTGTTTGTTGACTGGAGCATTCAGTATCATAAGTCACATATTCTTCAACTAGATTAATATAGGTACCTACCATTGTAAGGGACATCTATAGCTTATTAATTGTATTCAGTTAATTTTTAAATGGAAATGAGTTTTTTATCAGAAATTTCTGTTTTTAAAGTCTTAAACAGTCTCTAATTTTTCACAAGAATTGTTATAATAATGTTAAAATTTTCTAAACCTGCAAAACTATATTGATGACTAAGACTAATACTACAAAAACTAGAACTAGAGATACTTGATTCAATATTTTTTGTACTGTTTAATACAATGTTTGTATCAGACTATCTGAAATAGTTACTCCCCTTTCATTAAATAATTACCAACTATTTGTTTTTCATTTTATTCGTGTAAGTAGCTTCTGAAACATCCTGAACATTGAAAATATTTTTCTTCTAGATTCAAATATCTGCCAACGTATCAGCATGTTTTATTATTAATAATAATATCTACCCTATTACAATATTAAGTTTTTTGTAGGGTATAATGCATATCTAGGATTTGAAATATTGTGAATCGTTTTTAAAATAAACTTACTAACTGAAATATTTTCAAAATAGAAAAACACTAATTTTGTAAACTCTATTATATAATGTTAGTGTACAATTCCGCCACCTGGAATTTCAATGTATAATAGCCGATTAAAGTATTGAATGAGTATTAAGTTTTGATAATTATGATTTTGGAATAGTTACTTACCGATAACAATTATTGTTCGTCCATTATAACAAGAATTATAACTAAGTATAGAAACTGTAGCTAAGTAGGAACTAACGAAAACGAAGACCACTTTATTTAAGTACTACTTGCAAAATATGTGCTTCCTGCAAATAAAATATAACACATAACTGAAAACCATCCGCCATTTCATGCTAAGTATAGAAACTGTAGCTAAGTAGGAACTAACGAAAACGAAGACCACTTTATTCAAGTACTACTTGCAAAATATGTGCTTCCTGCAAATAAAATATAACACATAACTGAAAACCATCCGCCATTTTATGCTTGTCATTTGATTCCACCGATAACTACTGTTTGTTTCGTTCGTCAGTTCCTCTTCTGTTTTCTTCTTTTTTTATGTTGCTGTGATGTTTAATTTGAGATATTACTGAGAGTTTTATGAACTAACATCCTACAGACGTAATAGTAGGATGTTACTAAAAATTATTTCGAAAGATGTAAAAGTAACTGCAACATGTGATCATCTTAGAAACATGTTAATTTGTAATATTACAGTAACGTTCTGTATGGGACATTAGTGAGAAATATACAAATTAACACCGTATGAATGTTTCCTATAGGAAGTTACTAAAAAGAAGTTTATAGGATGTGTATGTAACTGCGAATTCAAGTATTACTGTGTACATCAAAAATATGTTTAATTTACATGACATGGTTGTTATTAGAGTTGGTAATAAAATTAAGACGTCTAGGAGATATCTTATAAACGTTTTAAATAAACATCACGAAAAGACTCTAAAAAGAACATCACAAAAAAGACTTGTTATGTTTCTTGTTTAATGGGTAGGTACATATCTATCAAAAGTGAAGGCGATTTTAAATATTTTTCGAATGATTCTAGCTTATCCTACGTGGCGTATTAAAAAGCAAAATCTTAAAGGGAGACCAAATCTGTGAGAAACAGAACCATTTAATTTTCTACCACGATAACGTACCATCTCATTATGAATAGATATCTAGCTAAAACCTCACAAAACCTATCAAACAATGACCGTATTGCCTTACCGATAACTACCGATTTTTAGTTGATAGAAGACATATAAGAGAATTCCGGGCAAGAATTGTAGCCGATTCAAAAAATACCGTTCAAAAATAGCTTGATCATTAGATTGAGTATATTATTTTGGAAGAATGGTTCTTGGAAGGCGAAACCATGAATTCATTTGAATAATATATGTCCCATTGATCGATGTTCAGTACCATTTGATTGAGATTTCCTAATTTATATAGTTTGTAGAATTACTGCAGCAGAAAAGAAATTCGCATCGATTAATCTCAACTAAAAGGTATTGATATAACTGTGTAAAATGAGAAAGATGAATATTGTATGAATGAAACTAATTCATCGGTTTGTATCTTGTGATAATGAAATCGTAATCTGAATTTTTCATTAATGACCAGATAAGTAAAGGAGTACTCGTCAATTTGCACTACGATGATGCACCATTTCACAAGATAATTATTGTAGAAAGTTTTCTGGATCAAATCTCAACAGACATTGTCAAGCAACCCCCGTATTCCTCTTAAATGACCTGCCGACTTTGTACTGCAGTGCAGTATTGAATCAAGAGTGACTGTTCGTCACTCGCGCCTTGTCACATCTCGACTTTGCTCTCCCCTTCTTTTCGTTTCTCTCTCTCTTTCTCTCTCTCTCTCTCTCTATCTCTCTTTCTCTCTGTCTCTCTCTATCATGATACGCCTGACGGCATACACAAAACTTCCTCACATCTCTATTTTTATTTTTCATTTACTTAACCCTCCGGTAGTCGCGCCGCTGTCTGTGAGACCGGGTCGTCACTTTTTGCGTCGTAATAAATCGGCTTTTAGTCATTTCCGATTGAGCTCTTCAGTACCTTCATCTATCGTTACAGTTGATCTTCAGTCGTGTTTTAGTCGTTACTGGGTGAATGTGTGTACAGAAATAATCATTTCGGGAGTCTGAGACCGGCGCGACCTGCTGTGATACAAAATTGTAAAAAGGTATTTTTTTTGTTTTTTATGTTATTTGATCACTGTATTTAAAAAAAAATGTTAAATTTTAGCCATGGCTTGCTATGAAAAGGACCAAGAATATTAGCAAAATCTTCTGGATGATATAGGACTAGGTGATAGTGACAATGAAGAAATTGTTTTCGAAGATGAATCGCATGAAGAGGAACAGGACAATGTGGAAATTGTAAATCACCAAAGTGATTCTGAACAGGAAATTTCTGATTCAGAAGAAATTGTTGAGCATCCAATTTCCCCACTTGTCTACATAGGTATTGTAAAGAATATGACAAAAATTAAAATAACTATCCAAAATTTACTGTTGTTCTTTTAGGGAAGGATGGTACCATGCGTTGGGAAAAGCATCCCCCACGCCCAAAAACTGTAAGAACAAGGCAGGATAATATAATTATTCGCTTACCAGGGCCTACACAGGCAACCAAAAATTTGAAGACTGCTGAGGAAATTTGGAATTATTTCTTCGACGATACGATAATTCGAATTATTGTTGACAGTACAAACAAGTACATATTGTCCATCCAAGAAAATTTCTCAAGAGACCGAGATGCTAGTCTAACGGACAACATTGAAATCCGGGCTTTTATAGGACTACTATATTTATCTGGTCTTGGTCACTCCAACCGCTCAAATGCTGAGGATCTTTGGAGGAGAGATGGGTATGGCATAGAAATGTTTCTCCTTACAATGAGCCTAAAAAGGTTCCGATTCCTTTTACGTTGCTTACGTTTTGATGATAAAGCAACGAGGATAAATCGAATACAATTTGATAAACTAGCTCTCATTCGTGTAATATTTGATCAATTCGTAAGAAATTGTATGAATAGTTATAATCATTCGGCGTTTGTTACCATTGATGAGATGCTTCCGGGGTTTAGAGATAAATGCCAATTCCGTCAATACATACCCTCGAAATTATAGCAGTTTGTGACGCGAAAGTCTTTTATACTTCCAATTTGGAAGTCTATGTGGGATCCCAACCCGAAGGCCCATATAAACTTTCTAACAAAACCTGTGACCTGGTTTTAAGAATGTGCAGACATCTTTCTGGTTCACGCATTAACTTGACCATGGACAATTGGTTCACGACTATTCTTTTGGTGGAAAAATTACTAAAGGATCACAAAATAACTGTAATTGGAACAGTGAGAAAAAATAAAACAGAACTTCCAATTGAATTTTCAAGACCAACTAAACGCCCCATCTATACAAGTATGTTTGGCTTCACCGAAGATCTAACAATAGTCTCATATATTCCTAAAAAAAGGAAAAATGTCATATTAACATCCAGTATGCACCACCATGACGATATTGACCCTGATAGTGGTGAGAAATGTAAGCCGGTAATTGTTACTACATATAATGAGACAAAAGTGGGTGTCGACGTCGTCGATCAGTTGTGTGCTTCATATGATTGCTCCCGTAATAATAGAAGATGGCCCATGGTGATATTTTACACCATGTTGAATGTTGCAGGAATCAATAGTCAGGTTATATACAAGGCTAACAATCCCAATGAAAAAAATTTACGTCGGCGAAATTTTTTGAGAGAAATAGCAAACGTACTGATACAGCCTCAGTTGAAACGGAGAGCAGCTCTTACCAATCTTCCAAGGACACTAAAGTGCAGACTTTTGGAAGTTACTAACACAGAAGAACGAGACCTTCAAGATAGACAGTTACCACCTGGAAGATGTGCCCCCTGTGGACGGAGGAAAAATAGAAAAACAAGATTTTATTGTTATAAGTGCAGTACCTATATGTGTTTAGAGCATATTATATGTGTTTGTCAGAACTGCAGGGCAGCACAGTAATAATAGTTGGCTCTAGGTATTTTGTTATAATATGTTCACTATACATTTAGTTACCATTTTTAAATTTTGCTGATCTCAATAGAATGTGCCATTTTTTTTAGTTGGGTTTTTTTTCAAACCAATGTTAAGCATTTGTTAAATGAGTTTTAATAAAAAAATTCACTAAAACTGTGTATTTTTCATTATATTACCGTATTCTTACAAAATAAAAAATTTAAAAAATCATTTAATATTTTTTTCCCACCTGGTCTCAGACACCGGCGCGACTAAACTTGAAAGAAAAATTCGCGCGACTACCGGAGGGTTAAAAGTTATATCATCAAATTATCCATAGATTTGCCATAATTTATATAATATTATCTTCCATTTGCAGCATCTATGACAATCTTCCACGCATGTATTAAAGAGATATCCAGTTTAAATATTGAAAGTTATAATATTTTTAAAAATATTTCTTAAACTTGAACATGTTGCTAGTGTTGGGCAATATATCGGTATCATCGGTGAATGAAAAATCACTGTCACTACCAGTAACTCACTTCTTGCAGATGCGGTGATCGATGACTCAGTTTCGTCCGCCCGGAATCTAGAACCGAATATATCAGGAATCGGCATCAACACCCCCATTCAACATCTCCCATTATTCGACTATTTAGCGGTCATGATGCGCGGACACTTGACATTTTTCAAATCTAGTGACAACCCATTGACTAAGCATTATAATCATTGTGACAAGCCAACCTCTTTCTAACTTCTCATTTGGCACTTGCACAGTTGAAACCAAAATCACTTTAGTATATGTTGTGTTCCCTGTTTAGTAATTTTTGTACTCTAGTTGATTTAAGTATGCGTTATTGTGTACCTAATTATCCAAATTCGACAAAGCGAGTCACAGGTGTATCATTGTTTTCGTTTCCTAAGTCCAATGTTCGAAATAGTTGGATTGAAACGATAAAATTAGAAATGTTTTTTAGGTATGCATAAGGCACTTCGCAGATGATGATATTCAAAGGTTAGGTTAGGTTAGGTTGCAAGATGCAAATTGAAACCTAAAAGACTTTTCTTGTGTTCGACAAGTTGATGAGAATGCTACTGTACATGAAGCTGATGCAAATCAAAATATCAATTAGAGACGACGGACAAGCCAAGAAATTAAAAGAAGGAATCACTTTAGAGTATCTAAGTCAATCTTTATGTTTAATAATAAAATTGTTATTTATGCAACCAGTTGAGAAAACCACTAAAAGGACGCGAGTTACCAAAAATACTGTTTTCAATCAAAATTGTCAAGGACAGCGAAATCTGTGAGAAAAAGAACTTTTTAATTTTCCACCACGATAACGCACCATCTCATTATGATCGGATTTGTGACCAAAACCTCACAAGACTTATCTAAAAACCACTGGATTGCCTTAGTAATGGCCCGGCCGATTAACTTCTACTACAGAAAATTGGATAACCACCCGTTTTTAGTTGATAGAAGTATGTCTTCTGAGAATTCTCGGCAAGTACACTGAAGCCGATTTCAGAAATTCCGTTCAAAAATATCGTGACGATTAGCTTGAGTGTATTATTTTGGAAGTATGCTGCTTTAAAAGGGGAACAATGTATTTATTTGTATACTATATGTTTCAGTGACTAATTTCCAGTACTATTTAATTCTGATTTTTTATCTACACTCAGGTGCAAAAAATTCGTATATTTTCCATTTATTGTGACTTTTAAAACTTGGTACTTATTATATGGCATATATAAATATAGAGAGACGAGAGACCCTCGTATAATTAAAATTATTAATTTATATACAGTATTCTCATTTTTCTCATGACATTTTTTATAAACAATACACATTTTAGGTTTTTGTCAGAAATTTACGTCTGATAGAGAAGTAAGGAATTCATTTGTTATTTGAGTGACCCATACAAACCCACCGAATTAGTATTTAAACTTATTATTTTCTTAATTCAATTGAAATCGAATGGCTTTAACACCAACGGATGTTGCAAGGGCAGTGGCTTTAGTTCAAGATGGTCGTAGCCAATATTATGCGGCTGAGGTAGTAGGTGTTAGTCGTTGTGCAGTTTAAAGAGCAATTCAGCGGTTTAATGAAACTGGAAATTACACGAGGAGACCAAGATCAGGCCGTAGAAGGGCAACACCCGCACGCGATGATAGATTTTTGGTTTCTTCGTGTTTGAGAAATAGACATTTAACGTCTGTTGAGCCGGCAAATCGTCTCAGCGAAGTAAGAAATGTAAGCAGGTGGACAGTTCGTCGACGACTCACTGAAGCTAATTTATATTCCAGAAGGCCAGCTCTATGTCCACTGCTATCCATGTAACAACGCAGAGCTCAGCTTGCTTTTGCAAGGGAACACGAGGACTGTAATGACGCCGATTGGAGTAATGTATTGTTCTCGAATGAGTCTAGGTTTTCTTCAAGGACACGAGATGGTAAAGAAAGAATCTACAGAAGACAAGGAGAGCGATTCGCCCAAAGTAACATTGCGGAAAGAATAAGTTACCGAGGAAGCTCAGTTATGGTTTGGACTGGTAGAAGTTCCGAGGCCCGTACTGACTTGGTTCTTGTAGATGGAGGTTCTATGACAGGAGCAAGGTACATAACAACAATTTTGGATGAGCATGTGGTAACTTTTGCTCCATTTGTAGGGCCTAATTTTATTTTTATGGACGATAACGCGCGGCCACATTGTGCAAGAATCGTTAATGAAAATTTAGAAGACATCGGGATTGTTCGTATGAATTAGCTATCTTCAAGTCCAGATCTCAATCCTATAGAACATATATGGGACACTCTAGGTAGAAGAATCCGATCACGGGTACCTCGTGCTAACAACTTGACTAAAGTTAGTGTGGTGCTTCAGGCAATATGGGACGAATTGGACCAACTCGATGTCCAACATTTAATTAGCTCTATGCCAAGACGTATGCAGGCTGTTATAAGGGCCCGGGGAAAAATACAAATTATTATTAAAAAAAATAACACACTTAACATTTCATTATAACCATTGTTTTGATTACAAAATATACTTCATTATTCCATTTTTCGAATACAGCCAATTTTTTTCATAACAAAATGATTTTCTTGTATAAACTGTCTTTATTATTCATACCTTTAACATTTAAAACCGATTCAAAACTTACATGGTCAAATTTTTGTCTACTTTGCCAATACATAGTCGTGGATCGAATTTTTTGCACTTGAGTGTACTTTGTGCAGTTTGTAGAATGACTGCAACAGAAAGGAAATTCGCCGCGATTGAATTCAATTTAAAGGTAATGTTATACCTGTCTGTAAAATGAGGAAGCAAAAAAATTGTGTGTATCAAAGTAAATCTATCTGTTTCTATCTTGTGATAATGAGATCATATCTGAACTTTTCACTAGATACATGATATGTAAAGAAGAACTCGTAGATTTGCACCACGATGCACCATTTCACAATATAATTATTGTAGAAAGTTTTCTGTACAAAATCTCAACAAACACTATCAAACAGCCCCCGTATTCTTCTGAAATAGCTCTGCCGAACTTTTTCTGCATTGCAGTGTTAAATAGTATTTAAACATGAAACCAGTGGATGTGCCCAGCACATGACTTCACCTTATGTAACGAGCCTATTAGTTCTCTCCCAACATTTTTTTTTCTAATACATTACTTAAAAAAATCTGTAAAAATCTTTTTTAGTTTTTTAATAACAAAAATTGTATAAAATGCCTGCATAAAAAATTCTATAATTATGAAACAATGTCATATATGGATTCCTTTCTTACTCAATATAATAAAGGAAACATGTATCTCAATTAGTTACCATATTTTAATTCTTCTATGTTATGTTTGTAGACAATATACGGGATTAAAACTAGAGTAGAAATTTTTGTAAAAATTTACCTTAAAACATATGTAGTAAGTACGTCTTTGCAATGGAAAGACTGAAATTTGTGAAAATAAAAATATTACAACATACAGCAACTTCCCATCGATAATGCAAACCGAATTATAACACATTTTTTTAAAATTTCGATTTCAATTGGTCCCCCAACTAAGTATTAGAAATCCCAAAATAAATGTTGAATCCAATTTCGATGAAATTTTGCATTACTTAATTTTTTGATACGAGGATTCCAAAAAATTTGAAAGTTGTTCGTAAAAAATTATTTCGGGTGGAAAATTAAGAAAAATGTATGAAAATGGCATTTTTACGGTAAAGTGTATATCACATTTAGTTCGTTCACGAACTTAGCCTTAGTTTTTACATTCTGAACCTACATATAAAATTTCATAAAAGAATTCGATGGCGTTTTTAGTTATCCTGTTGACAGACCGATCAACCGATTAACCGACCCACCGAACCACCTACCGAACGACCGACCGACCTACCGATGGACCAACCGACGGACATTTTTAACACTTAATTCGACACCGGAGTCCATGGGACTCATATGAAAATTTTGATTACGCGCCACTCTCGCTATTTTATCCACAACAGGATCTGTGTCTCGATAACTTCCAACAATGCGGTTCGGCAGCCGAGCGGGTGGGTGCAGAAATTACTATTTACGGTATCACTTGCTAATGAGTATGTGGGACTCATGATGTAGATTTACGTCATACATTTGATTAGCTATGCGTCTTTTCATGTTTTTGTGTTGTTTATTCTAGGCGACAATATGGATAAAGAGAAGCCAGGACCAAGTTCTGTAAATGT
Source organism: Galeruca laticollis (assembly GCA_963921935.1). NCBI lineage: Eukaryota > Metazoa > Arthropoda > Insecta > Coleoptera > Chrysomelidae > Galeruca > Galeruca laticollis. Next base: position 154,865,064 of record OY998177.1, read on the forward strand.
TTATGTTGACTATTATAACTCTATTGTCAATAAGTGGCTTCAGGAATTAGAGGAATTGGAGAATTCAGGCGAGGAACCAACTAAGACCCAAAACCGGTCTGGTGATGATCTTTCTGATGTAGATGATGCTTCATATATACCCAGTGATCATGATTCTGCATCACAGTTATCAGATAATTCATATGATGAAGAAAGTGAAACTTAATCTGCATCAGATTTATCAAAAATGGAGGATACCGAGAATGTACTTGTTAGAGATACAATTTACTGTTATAGAAAAAATAGGTTCAAGTAGGCAGAAAAAGCACCAACACGGAACGTGCGCACATTATTCTTACTTGTTTAAATAAAAACTTCAACAACTTAGACTGAAGTATCCAAATGATATAAACTTTATAGAATATACATTTATTGAGCTAAAAGGACTGCTTGCACTTCTAATTTGTAGTGCCGTTTTTAAATCCAACCACGAGAGCATTCTTGCACTTTTGCTACAGATGGTTCCGGTCGAGAAATATTCAGGGCTTCAATGATATTCGAAGATTTTGTGCTCTACTTACCGCATTAAGATTTGACGATTTTGAAGTTCGAGTGGTACGTAAACAAATGGATCAGGGCTGTGCTATTTCTGAAATTTTAGATTTGTTCAACGAAAATTCGAAAAAATCTTACAGTATTCTTTTCACGGGCAAATGCAAATTTAAAATGTACATTCCGACCAAGTCGGCCGAATATGGTTTGTAAGTGCAATGATTGGCAGATGCTAGAACCAGTTACATTTACAATACTTATTTATAATCTGGAAAAGGATCCGATAGAAGAACTCTTTCGAACGAAGTTAGGAGTACATCAGTTCCCACCCAAGGAGGATTTCGGCTCTGCGTACCCATTTACAACACAAATCGTAACATAACTACAGATTATTGGTATTCATCAATGCAGTTATTGGAGGCACTAAAAGATCGAGGTCTTACAACCCTAAAAAGGAACGAGGGAGACATTCCAAAAGAATTCCTTCCTCAAAACCAAAGATCTGTTGGTTCGTCAATAATTGGATTTACAAATCAATGAACTATTCCCACTAAACAAGAAACATAACAAGTCTTTTTTGTGATTTTCTTTCAAGAGAATTTTCGTGATGTTTATTTAAAACGTTAATAAGATATCTCCTAGATGTCTTAATTTTATTACCAACTCTATTAACATCCATGTCATGTAAATAAAACATATTTTTGATGTACACAATACTACTTGAATTCGCAGTAACATACACATCCTATGAACTTCTTTTTAGCAACTTCCTATAGGGAACATTTATACGATGTTAATTTGTATACTCCTCACTTATGTCACATACAGAACGTTATTGTAATATTACAAATCAACATGTATCTAAGATGATCACATGTGTTGCAGTTAGTTTTACATCTTTCGAAATAATTTTTAGTATTTTCCTACGATTACGTCTGTACGATGTTAGTTCATAAACCTCCCAGTAATATCTCATATTAAACATCACAGTAACATAAAAAAAGAAGAAAACAGAAGAGAAACTGATCAACAAAAGAAAGAGTAGTTATCTGTGGAAAACAAATGACAAGCATGAAATGGCGGGTGGTTTTCAGTTTTGTGTTATATTTTATTTGCAGGAAGCACATTTTTTGCAAGAAAAAGTACTTGAATAAAGTGGTCTTCGTTTTCGTTAGTTCCTACTTAGCTACAGTTTCTATACTTAGTTATAATTTCTGTTATAATGGACAAACCACAGTTGTTATCCGTAAGTACCTATTCCAAAAGTATAATTATTAAAACTTAATACTCATTTAATACTTTAATCGGCTATTGTACATTGAAATTCCAGGTGGCGGAATTGTACACTAACATTATATAATAGAGTTTTCTCAAGTTTTAAAATATTTTAGTTACTAAGTATATTTTGGAAACGATTCACAATATTTCAAATTCTAGATATGCATTATACCCTACAAAAAACTTAACATTGCAATAGGGTAGAAAACATGATCATATGTTGGCAGAGATTTGAATCTAGAAAAAAATCTTTTCAATGTTCAAAATGTTTCAGAAGCTACTAACATAAATAAAATAAAAGACAAATCGTTGGTAATGATGTAAAGAGGAGTAACTATTTCAGATAGTCTGACACAGACATTGTATTAAACAGTACAAAAAATATTGAATCAAGTATCTCTAGTTCTAGTTTTTGTAGTAGTAGTTATGGCCGTCAATATAGTTTTGCAGGTTTAGAAAATTTTAACATTAATACTAACAATTCTTTAACAATTAGAGACTGTTTAGGACTTTTAAAACAGAAATTTCTGTTAAAAAGCTCATTTCCATTTGAAAATACACTGAATACAATAAATAAGCTGTAGCTGCCCTTACAATGGTCTATATTAATCTAGTTGAAGAATATGTAACTTATAATACTCAATGCTGCAGTCAACAAACAGAATTCAATTATTTATTATTGTAGAAACACAGCTATTGGATACTCAATTGGATACAATTAATTATAAACTCATTTAAGTTAATAATGTGTTCATATCTCTTCTTCATAAGTAGTTTTTTTTTGTAAACAGTGTATTAATAATGCTCAGTTTTCATTAAGTTACAATTCCACGATGTTAATGTACAATATGTTCCAGGATGAAAATAACATGATGAGAATAATGTATTATTTTAGACAGAAAAAAAGTATGAATTTTCATGGCACACCTGAATTTACCTGCCAAACGGAGTGAGGCATGTAATAGACGGTAAATCATGAAAAGTCACTTCTCGAAATAAAATATGGTATTATTCCTTTGAAGAACCCCGCATGTATCTTATGGAAAATGGGTCCCAGTCAATTGGCTGAAAATAAAGTTTGATGTAGTTTATGATGATCGATCAAAGGTCTCCATGGGCACAATTTGATCTAAAGTAATTGTTTTATTAGCTGCTGTTCAGAACATATTCAAATGTTTCACAGATAAGGATTTTGAAGTGTACGTTATGGAATGGTTGAGGCACTCGAAACAGCGACTCTTGCGTGAGAAAAAGTAACCATAAGTAAACGATAGAATTTTCATTAATTAGATTTGATTTCTATTAATTTAACGTGATGTTTTATGAAATGTTTATAGTATAAAATTTTTATTAGTTTTAAGATTATTAAAAAACTATTCTAATAAATTTTTTTTAAACTAGCTGTGATGTATGTGTATCTTCTAATAATGGATGGGGAAGGTTCAAACTTATGAACAAATGTATAACTTTTTCGTTTTTTAACCGATATCGATGATTTTAGCTGCATTCAAAGAAGTTTTTCTGTTTAATAAGATTGATAACAAAATTAGATAATTTTGTATCCACTCGGAAATTTCAAATGTAAATTCAAGCATTTTTTTAATTTTTATATCTGATATCGTAAATCTTATATCTTGTAATAGATTCCTATTTTTTTAACCCCTTTTCATCAGAATTTAAAAAATGCCTCATTACATTTGAAATTTCCGAAAAAAATGGGAAAATTGTCGACTTTTTCACATAGCGTTGACAAAATTATACAATTTTGTTGAGCATATCTTATTAAAGAGAAAAAACTCTTTTAAATGACGCCAAAAACATTGATATCGACTAAAAATCAAAAAAGTATTACGATATTTGTTTTTTAGGTTGAACCTTCCCTCCCCCCTTACTTGAAGAATAAGGACAAAAAGTCCCTAACTACATTTTTCATAATCTCATCAATATATTAAAAATTGTATTTCTAGGATACCTTTAGTGTGTCTTTTTTGGAGATAATCACATGTTTTTAAGTGTTCATTCCACCCCATACTATGATAGGAACTCAAAAATATTTTCCAGCGAATTTTCAGGGTCATTTTCCTGAAGGTATTTTTTTAAAGTTGTACCATGACTATTTATTGAAATATGGCCGACAGCCGGCGTTCTTAGTTGTTCACCCTGTATTTGCTGATTAGGCACAGAAACATCTATATGATGTCATCTAGAATGTTTAAGGTATATTATTTAGAGGTTTAAGTAATGTCCATACAATATCTAAGAGAATACATTGTATTCTGTTTGAAATGTGGCATTTAGATCATTGATAAGATGTTATTTTTTAGACATTGCATTACCATTGACAAGAAGTTGAAAGGCATTTCAGAATGTAACAGAAATGTTGTTTTTAGTTCGTTATAAAGACTTCCTTTAGAGGAAGGGCTAGTAACATCACAGTAATGTACAAAGGCAGCGCTTTAACATCGCTGAGAAGTTAAGTTGAAACATCACAAAAGTTAACAACCACAAGCTAGGCATAAGCGATTGTATTGATGTGCATGTGATAAAAACAAGAGGAAAGAAGGTAAGAACATTATCACAATGTGATGTTGAATTACCATAACTGTAATATTTATTTGCATAGTGGGTTGTAAGCTGCGTACCAAAGAAAAACTAGGTAGTAATGTTGTATTCATCAATGCACCACAGTAATGAAATGAGTTCTAAAACTGGAAAATCTGTAATTATAGACGATTATAATAATACAAAAGGTGGTGTCGACTCTGCCGACCAAAAATGCTCTGTCGCCACTTCAAGTCGTAGAACTAATCGTTGGCCAATAGCTTTATTTTATCGAATTTTAGATATGAGTTGTCTAAACGCATTCATTTTTCATCAGAGCCAAAAACATGCTAATAAGCAGACTAGACTCAATGTTTTAAAAGGTTTAGCTAGTAGTCTCAATGCATCCAACATCAAATCACGTCTTTATAATTTGAGAATCCCGCGACAGCACCGTAATACAATTTCAAATATCCTGGGCACACCCATACCTAATGAAATTGACCAAATAAGTGTTTGTGATAAACTTCCACATGATCAGAGAAAATATTGCTATTATCACAAAAAAACGCATATATATGTATATATATATATATGCCACGAATGCTGCGCACCAATTTGTCTAGCATGTTTAAAAAATGTATGTCTCATCTGCATTAGTAAATGAACGGTTTTACAGATTGAAACTAATTTTTCCGCATCTGTGAGATGCCTTGAACAATATCATATAATAAAATTGTCACTTGTAAACACTTTGTAGGCTGTAACGTGCTAACAAACCAAATTTTCTCCAAAAATAACCAAAAATATAGTATATCTGGATTTATAGGACCCGTTATACTGGCTCTAGTGAGCTGAAAATAAATAAATAGTGTTCATCTGTGAGAAACCCTGAACAATATCCAATCATAAAGTTGGTCACTTACATACACTCCGGAGGCTATATATTGCTAACAAACTAAAAATTCTTCAAAAATGACAAATATTTGGCACATCCAGTACCATGGTACCCGTTGTACTGGCTCTCGTGAGCTTAAAATCAATAGGGTTTATCTGTGAGACGCCTTGAACAATAGCCAATAGCCACTTATAAACTTCGTGCTAAAAAACTGAAATTTCTCCTTAAATGACAAAAATGTCGTGCTTTAAGTACCATAGCACCCGTTGTACTGGCTCCTGTGAGCTAAAGATCAATAGGGTACATTTTTGAGAAGTCCTGAACAATATTCAATCATAAAATTGGTGACTTGTTGCACTCTGGAGGCTGTATCGTGCTAACAAGACATGTTACGAAAAGTGACCGACGACGACGACAATGACGACGATACACACAGGATTTTTTTTCTTAAAACTATTTTTTCGGGTTATTCTTTTTATTGTTTATTTTCTCGCCTTTTATTGTGGCAGATAACAATTTATGATAATTTTTTTAATCTACTTTTTAATTTAGGAATAACTGTTTATTTTGTTTGGTAAATATATTTTTTGTTACAATTATAGTCATTTTTATATTGAGAAACTTTGGTTTCAATTTTTTTATATATCTTTAATTATTAAATATGTGAGTCCGGGGGACATACTGTTGTTTTAAAGTTATTTTATTCACCTGTCGAACTAAGGGTTGAAAAATAGGTTTTTTGGACTCAGAAACATATGAAACGCGTAGATCCACTCGAAACGTCAAAATTACTCCATTACAATATTTCTCTTATATATATATACTTATCACATATACTATACATTACGTGGAATGAAACTTATGTTACTTTGCTTCAAATTCACGTAGGAATATATTCAAACAATCACTCAAAATACATACTTGATACTGTTGAGAGGATTGAAAACACACAGCTATTAATATATCAATATTATAGATTGTAAATGTTCTTGAGAAGTGTTTTTGAAGTAATCTTTCAAAAGAAATCATATATTTCTGTAGGTAATCCTACTTCACAAGTCCAAAATCGCGATTTATCGTTATCAGGAGTTATGTTAAATCGTGAAAAATTATATCCTGAATATGTTATGCCATATCAAGGGAGATCTAATAATGTTGAGAACTCTTTTTCAACTCAAGGAAATGCTCAGTTGAAAAAAGTCTGCCCAAAGAATTCGATTAACACGAGCATGACATAAACTGGACTTGTCTCGTAGCTTCAATCATCGTAACTCGTAGAAAACGAATAGTAATTGAAACTCGCGACACACTAAGTAGGAGTTATACTAAATCATGTAACAAATAAGGACAACCTTGTTCCTTCTATACATAACCTCAAATGCAGATATATACATCATTTATTGACATTATAACTTCAGGTATTTTGAAATTTTGATGGGACAATACTGTCATAGATTTCGGATAGCACGCAAGAAATAATTTCGTGAATGAAAAAGACCATGTTGACCAGTATTATCAATAAAGGCTATAACAAAAGATACTGAACAACTATTTTTGAAGGCGTGAGCAGAAGAATAGGTATTACTGATAAGGAAAGATCCTATCGGCAGAACTCTACACTTTACAAATAGGACATGTTAATATTAGGTACTTAAGCAAAAAAAGAATTCTCAAAGATGATTTAAAATACTTGATTTATACATAAATTCCATATTAATGGGCTAAACGTACCACAGGATTTGATTTATAATATTCAAATCTGCTTATATCATCTCGCTATAATAAAATTGGTTCAAGGATGGGAATGACCTTTCTAGAACATTATTAATAGGATTTGAAACTGGTCCACAGAAAAAGGTATATAAAAAGGATACATATAGTTGATGTTATCATTCATATTCCGTAACCTCTGCAAATAAGACTCACAATTGGCATCATGAAGATATTTTTGGTGAGTAGAAAAGTAATCTAGAAGTTCTTTTTTAATTCACAATATTTAAAATCACAAAGAGTTTTATATATGCTAGATTTTGGGGATAAATACGTACACTTTAGTGTATAATATCTTGCAAATATACATAGAACGTTCAAGAAAATAAGTGACATTCGCACGCTTCGTACATTCGACATCCGATTTTTATACATACGTCTACAACATACTATATTGACATGATTTGCTGTTTTTCATTGTTTTTACCAGATATTAAAACTGAACATGTTTTTGTGTATTTTTCCATCATTTGACAAATCTACTTTGAGTTGAAACAGATTCATGAAGAGTACTGCTCCTAACAGAAAGCATGGAGGAAAATATTACAGACAATAGTCGAAGCAGAATTACAAATATTGCTACATAGCTATATTGGCTGGATCAACATTCAATTGAGGGCATAAAAAGTATGGAAGCGAAATTTGTGTTGCAATCTGTTGAATTTTCACCATGTTTGATAATTATTTTTGGTTGGACCAAAAAAAAAGAAGCTGAGATATTATTAGCCTTATGAGGATATCTTTTTTCCAATTAAGATTAGTATAACTGTGCAATGATATAGAAAACTAGGAAAACTATATCTGCTGATCTTTACAATTATCGCTTAAGAAGACAGTTTAAAAGTGGAAAACTCCCTAGATTTATCTGTTCATTGACGACTTCACATTTTATCATGTATGATTTGCATTGTAGCATTTGTTTGACGCTACAGCTTGGTTAAGAGTGAAAATAATTCTTTATAAATAAGTACAATGAATTGAATAGGTTGTTCTTTTTTGTAATAGCACCAGTCGAAGTAATTGGTATATAAACATACTTCCTTAAACAAAAAGGTAGCTTGATCTCAAATATAAGGATAATGTAGATGTTTTTGTGAAGTGGTTAAGAATATATTTTCCCAGTAGGTTACAGTCACTTATCAACATTGGTACAATATGTTTATTCTTGCATCTGATTCTGGCATTCTGACTAATATAGTTAGTGGAAGTAATTGTGTTCAATCTATCATAATATATTTCACAGAAAAGTAGGTTCTTCGTTCATCATTGTCCACATTTAATAATTATAACGGTGAAAGGGGAATTTTATTGATATACAAGAGAATGCAAACCATTACATTGTATAATCGTAATGATTGATGCTTGAGAAGTTGACTTTGTTTTTACCGTAGATATTTTATTTTCAACGAAAGGGATGGTTGTGGTGCTCAATAACAGCGAAAATTGAACCAAACTCAAGCAAAGCCTTCCGAGGCAATTTAACCATCACTCTTCACGATAAACAATTGCTGCTAAGTATCTCATTGAATTTACTAATCGTACTAGGGAGTTTGTTATAAGATATTTTCGTGCAGAACGTATAGGTTACAAATTTCTAATAATGGAGACAGTCACCATACTCAAACTGTTTTCAATCAAAGTTTAGTGATATTAATAACTTTCTGATACCAATTGCAATATTGGTTAACTAAATTTCAGATAAAATACCCCCTCAAAAATTTATGTGAATGTAATACCTACTATCTTCAGATGAGGTATTATGATTTCCTAGATATATAATAAAGCGAAATGTTCTCATTACAGATTCTATCTTGCGTTATCTTGGCTGCTGCCGCTGCTCCCACTTCTGAGGGTGAAAAGACAAAACGTCACTTACTTGACAATTACTATCACGATGCATGGCCACAAACTTACTACCATGACCTTCCTGGCTCATACATACATCATGAACCACTTCCAATAGTTAGATCTCAACAGTTCATATATGGATCACCACATGTATATCCTCAAGTAATTGATCCCATATTATCAAGTGGTTACATTCGTTCCGGAATTATCTCGCACAACGTTCCATGTTAATAAAAATTGAATACTGATTTGCGGATATGATTAAAACATGGTGTTCTTAACAACATATTGTATATTGTAAAATTTACGGTAAAAATTTATAAAGACTACTAATAAAACTTTTGTTATAAATAGAATTCTTTTATTTCTTAAACTTGTATTCAACAGTTTATGTCAAGGTATATTAACGGCGAACCAATCCCACTGACATGGAAAGATGCATGGATAACACCCATTCATAAAAATGGAAAAAATTATGACTGCTCTAACTTTAATTGCATTTCTGTCACAAGTACGATAAGTAAACTATGGACGAATTCTTCGGAATATAGTTGAATAGGAATACGTTCATAAATTAGAAGCGCAAGCAGAATTTCGCACTGGACAATCATGTGTGAATCATATATTTAGCTTAATTCATTTAATGAAAAAAAAGTTACTACAAACAGAGCATTTTGTCGACCTTACAGAAGCCTATACTAGCAATTAAACAGCTTCATAACCTGATAATATGAAGCATAAAACTAGGTGTGTATATGTCCAAAAGCTTTGTTGTATCTAAAGGCCTGCGACCCGGATGCTGTCTCCAACACCATTTAGAATATATCTGAACGAAGCACTTCGAAAATGGAGAGGATCTTGTAGTGGAGTGGGCATACAACTTGATGACAAGAAACATTTATACACTCCCTATTCTAAAATGTTAACAAACTGTAACTATATCTTCAATGTGATTCGCCAATCTTGGAAATTCTGTCCAATTTATCTTCAAATTAATATAGATATTATATGTACTTATGAATTACCCATCTAGATGTGAAGACGTTGTATTGAATTAGAAAAAAAAGTGATTCACGATAATTATTTTCTGTGCTCTTCCTTTGATTGAAAATTTTGGAGCGATAATACATTCAATTGCGAAGATCCCTAAAGTAAAGCAAATAGTGACTGAAAACTGAATACATTCGGTTCCGATTCCACAAACACATAAACGCATATAAGTGGGTTCACGAGTTAGACTTTTTATTCAGTATTCAAATTTCTAAGTGGCCCTTTATGACTGAGAAAATTAGGTACATGTCTATCAAAAGTGAAGGCGATGTTAAAAAGTTTTCGAATTATTCTTGCCTATCCTACGTGGCGTATCAAAAAGCAAAATTGTCATGGGAGACCAAAGCAGTGAGAAAAAGAACCATTTAATTTTCCACCACGATAAAGGACCATCTCATTATGAATGAATATCTCGTTAAAACCTCACAAGACCTATCGAACTTCAACCGTATTGCCTTAATAATGGTCCGGCCGACTCACTTTTGGTACAGAAAATCAGATAAGCACCGGTTTTTAGTTGATAGAAGACATATGGGAGAATTCCCGCCAAGTACTGAAGCCGATTTAAAAAATGCCGTTCAAAAGTATCTTGACGATTAGATTTAGAATATTATTTTCCAAGGATGCTTCTTTAAAGGCAAAACAATGAATTTATTCGAATAATATAAGTCTCATTGACCGATTTTCGGTACCATTTTATTGATATTTTCTATCTAATTTGAACAGTTTGTAGAATTACTGCAACAGAAAAGAAATTCGCATCGATTGATCTCGTCTAAAAGCTAATTATATAGCTGTGTAAAATGAGGAAGATAAATATTGTATTATATATATATATCAGCACTACAGGCCTATTTGGCCCTTGGCTTCGAGATCTTTCACTCTCTCTCTCCATTTTTTTCTATTCCTCGCCTCTTTTTGCCAGTTCCTTACTCCCACTGATCTCAGGTCTCTCCTAACCTCCTCCAACCATTTCTTCTTTGGTCTTCCTCTTCTCTTTTTACCACCTTCTCCCCCTTTCAGCACTCGTTTTACCGATCTATCTTCTGCCATTCTACCTATATGTCCTAACCATCTCGCTCTCTTTGCTTTAATTATATGGGTTATACTTTGGTCATTATACAAATCTGATAATTCTCTGTCTGTTCTTCTTCTGTATATTCCATTTTCTTTTATTTCACCATAAATCTTTCTAAGCATTTTACGTTCCCATATCTCTAGTTTATTCTGTTTTTTTTTGTTCATTGTCCAGGTTTCACAAGCGTAGGTAACTGACGGTCTTGTTATTGTTTGGTACAATCTTATTTTTGCTGTTCGTGATATGTCTTTTGAGTTAAACATCTGTGATACCATTCCTGCTGCTTTACTGCCTTTTGTTAACATTTTTCCTATTTCCCTTTCTTCGTCTTCTTTAGTTGTGATAGTGACTCCCAAATATTCGATTTGTTCCACTTTTTCTATTTTGTAGCTGTTGTTTCCATTACAATCTATAATAATATCGGTTTTTTCATTATCCTTCATTACCATGTATTTTGTTTTTTCCTCGTTGATCACTAGACCATATTCTCTTGCCTTCTCTTCTAGTAGCTTAAATACGCTTAGCAGTTCTTTTCTGGATCTTGCCATAAGTACTATGTCGTCTGCATATGCTAGACACTGATGTTTATTCCCATAAATTAAACCTCTGGTTTTTATACCACTTTCTCTTAGTATAATTTCCTGAACTAGATTAAAGAAGGTTGTGGATAATGGGTCTCCTTCTCTCAGACCTTTCTCTATCTTGAATTCCTTAGAAGTACTACCCTCCAAAATTACTTTGCTCTCGGTTTTCCGTATGGTCATTTCCACTAGTCTTCTCAATTTAACTGGTATTTCCAACTTTCTCATTGCCTCATACATTTTTTTCTTTTGATAGTATCATAGGCCAAATCAGGTGCCGACATACAAAATCGAAAACATGGTGTTTTCAGATATCAATCCTCATATTTAAACCAATCGAAGGCGCGTATTTTGTATTGAGTGAAATAATCAGCAAAACAACTTTCAGTAAACAGTACCGGTTTTGAGTACGAAATTATGAAAATTAAAATCAAAGACAATGGATGATAATAACACCAGCAATTACAATACTATCTCACCTAATAACCTTCCACAATCTTATTGAACCATCGCAAAACAACAAAAAACAATTTTTCCAACAAAACAAGCAATAGTAATTATCTCACTAAATGGAGTAAAACTAGAAGAACACCTGTTAGCCATAGACACTATTATCAACCCCAGTGAAATTATATTTTCATCAAGAATAACCAATAATAGAATATGCGTATATCTATCGACAAAAGAATAGGTAGACGAGTTCCGAACAAAATGCAATGGAAAAATTAAAGTCAATATCGACATTCTTTCTGTACGTAGACTTATAACACCTAGTGAAAGACTCTTGTCCAACGTCTGTCCAACTATACCTCACCAAATTATCGAACAAGAACTTAGACATTTAGTCCTCTACAACAAAATTCCTCAAAATTGGTACATCTAATCCAAACCTCAAACACATTTTAAGTTTTCGCCGTATTGTTTACATATCTCCTACCCAAATACCTACCTCGATTCTTATCAACTATGAAAACACACCTCATCGAATCTTTTTAAGGCACGATAGCCATTTGTGCTCTATATGGAATGTCCCAGGACATAACTCTAATAATTGTCAGAATGCACCAATAAGCACCGCATCCGATAATACAACAACACCAATAAACTCTAATACAGCAACTGCAGCAAACATCGTCAACCAAATAAACAACACTCCACCAACTTCGAACTCTACCACAACGAGCACAAAAAATATAACTATTCAAACAGAAGACACCCAATCCCTAAGAGATAACAGAAATGCAAAAAAACTAATAATATCGGCAGAAATACATATGGATGCAGATATAATGAATACAAAACGAACTCTATCAGACATCACAACTCCGCCTTCACCTACACCACAAGCAAAAAATACATTTCATAAACCAATCAAAAAAATAATCAAAAAAGCCAAAAAAAACAATACATAACAAAACGGATTCAGAGAAAAATACTTTCAACAAATTAATGGAGTCAGCACTACCACTATTTGAAGACGAAAGTCAAATCTTAACTTTCGAGGAAGTAGTTAATTTCATCGAAAATGCAATAGGATCAAAAGACCCATTAAGTATCTGAAAAATATATACAGAAGATACAAAAAATTTTTAAAACTTCTTCCACACATGCATCCGTATTATACAAACAAAAGAATGAGAAGCATGAGTTCAAGGATCACAAGAAAAATTATGGGACAACTAAACCTACATCCGTCAACAATCGCACAAGAAATCGAAGACTACTCCGAAACGTTATTTGAATCATCTCAGGAATAATGTGTAAGACTGCCTCAATTTTACAGTGGAATCTCAGAGGATTCTATAAAAGATTCGAAATGCTTAAAAGCCTACTAACCGAACTATCACCTAACATAATTTGCCTACAAGAAACCAATTTTAATAATCAACATTGCCACAACTTAAAAATTATACCTGTTTCCACAAAAATAGAGCATATACTGGGAAAGCATCTGGCGTAGCAATATACGTCCACTATAAATATAACACACGACAAATTAATTTAGTTGTTGTATATAATAAAGAACTAATAACCGTAGTAGTTGATATACCACAAAGAATATATATATATATATATATATATATATATATATATATATATATATATATATATATATATATATATAACAACAAGATGTACGAATAGTGCGTGACATATGAACAATAAACAACGAATAGATTAGTGGGTATTGCACGCAAATAGAAGAAGGGGCTACTGAAAAGAGTGGTAACCGCAGACATGCATGTTTCTGGCTCATTAGCTGTCATCGGTACGGTACAACCAAGAAAAGATGTGAAACATGGGAGCAAAGGTGTTGAATGAAACATGAGAAAATATTACAGAATTCAGCAGGATAGTCAAACACAACATTTGTGTCAGTAATATTAGAAGATCTCGAATATTCGAGACAACAACCAACATAGACACGGAGGTGCATATAACACTCCCGTCTGAAACTTCCGACACAGAATTATGAAATAACAACAAGATGTACGAATAGTGCGTGACATATGAACAATAAACAACGAATAGATTAGTGGGTATTGCACGCAAATAGAAGAAGGGGCTACTGAAAAGAGTGGTAACCGCAGACATGCATGTTTCTGGCTCATTAGCTGTCATTGGTACGGTACAACCAAGAAAAGATGTGAAACATGGGAGCAAAGGTGTTGAATGAAACATGAGAAAATATTACAGAATTCAGCAGGATAGTCAAACACAACATTTGTGTCAGTAATATTAGAAGATCTCGAATATTCGAGACAACAACCAACATAGACACGGAAGTTTCAGACGGGAGTGTTATATGCACCTCCGTGTCTATGTTGGTTGTTGTCTCGAATATTCGAGATCTTCTAATATTACTGACACAAATGTTGTGTTTGACTATCCTGCTGAATTCTGTAATATTTTCTCATGTTTCATTCAACACCTTTGCTCCCATGTTTCACATCTTTTCTTGGTTGTACCGTACCGATGACAGCTAATGAGCCAGAAACATGCATGTCTGCGGTTACCACTCTTTTCAGTAGCCCCTTCTTCTATTTGCGTGCAATACCCACTAATCTATTCGTTGTTTATTGTTCATATGTCACGCACTATTCGTACATCTTGTTGTTATTTCATAATTCTGGGTCGGAAGTTTCAGACGGGAGTGTTATATGCACCTCCGTGTCTATGTTGGTTGTTGTCTCGAATATTCGAGATCTTCTAATATTACTGACACAAATGTTGTGTTTGACTATCCTGCTGAATTCTGTAATATTTTCTCATGTTTCATTCAACACCTTTGCTCCCATGTTTCACATCTTTTCTTGGTTGTACCGTACCGATGACAGCTAATGAGCCAGAAACATGCATGTCTGCGGTTACCACTCTTTTCAGTAGCCCCTTCTTCTATTTGCGTGCAATACCCACTAATCTATTCGTTGTTTATTGTTCATATGTCACGCACTATTCGTACATCTTGTTGTTATTTCATAATTCTGGGTCGGAAGTTTCAGACGGGAGTGTTATATGCACCTCCGTGTCTATGTTGGTTGTTGTCTCGAATATTCGAGATCTTCTAATATTACTGACACAAATGTTGTGTTTGACTATCCTGCTGAATTCTGTAATATTTTCTCATGTTTCATTCAACACCTTTGCTCCCATGTTTCACATCTTTTCTTGGTTGTACCGTACCGATGACAGCTAATGAGCCATAAACATGCATGTCTGCGGTTACCACTCTTTTCAGTAGCCCCTTCTTCTATTTGCGTGCAATACCCACTAATCTTTTCGTTGTTTATTATATATATATATATATATATATATATATATATATATATATATATATATATATATCCTCGGTATACATACCTCCAGACCAAAACGTTGATATGTCAGAACTAGAACAAGTTTTAAAAACCATTCCAAGTCCACGATTAATTTTAGGAGACTTTAACGCTCACAATCTCCTTTGGGGATCAAATCACATTAATGGCAAAGGTAAATCAACAGAAAGGGTGATAAACGCCTTAAATCTTAACATCTTAAATGACGGAAGACCAACAAGACTCGACATACATACAGGCACCAGCTCAGCCATAGATATCTCCTTATGCAAACCAGTTTTAGCTCCCACATTAACGTGGGACGTAATATCATACTTATTTATAAGTGATCATTTTCCCATAAGGATTTCATATTTATCAAAATACTCTGAGAGTAATAGCTTACCAAACCCAAAATGGAACCTAAAAAATGCTAGTTGGGAAAAATTCAGTGAAAAAATTGAAGCTAAGATTAATATTATAAAAGACATGCCAATTTTAAATGTAGAGAATCTTGTAGAAATCTTTAGATCCATTGTCATAGAATCTGCAATAACACACATAGGATATACTAAAATATTAATAAACCACAAACCGCTAGCTTGGTGGCACAAAGACTGTCAAAATGCAATAAGAACATAGAAATCCTCTTTTAACAAATTTAAACGGAATAAGACAACAGAAAATTTGATTGAATATAAAAAACAAAGAGCTCAAGCAAGATATATTATGAAACTCTAATGATTCAAACTTTGATCCCACATTTATACAGAATACAAAAAATATTGAAGAACAAAAATCAAAAGATTTTACTGAAACAGAAACAAATTCTATCAACAGCATGTTCAGCCAATCAGAACTTTATGAAGCTCTGGGATCACAAAAACATACTGCTCCTGGTCCAGATCAAATACCTGTAGTATTTCTATAAAAACTTTCAGATATTATGAAAAATTACCTATTAAAAATATACAACTACATTTGGACTCATAAAGTCTTTCCTTCAAGCTGGCGCGAAGCCGTGATAATTTCACTTCTCAAACCCGACAAAGCAAGAACAAAACCAAATTCATATAGGCCTATATCTTCAACTAAATTATGCATAAAATGATCAATCGTAGACTGCTCTGGGTACTAGAACAAAATAACTTATTGATACAAGAGCAAAGCGGATTTCGCCAAAATAGGTGCACAGCTGATAATCTGATAGACCTAGAATCTGAAATCATCGAAGGACTAGCCAAAAAACAAGAATGCATAGCAGTATTCATGGACTTCGCCAAAGATTACGATATGGATTGGAGGTACAATATAATCTCAAAATTAGACCAATGGGGCCTAAGAGGAAACATTTTATACTTCATTAACAATTTCCTTACCGAAAGATATTTCCAAGTAAGAATAGATAAAAGCCTGTCAGGTGAAAAATAACAGAAGAATGGGATTCCACAGGGGTCTACAATAAGCACCACCCTTTTTCTTATTGCTGTCTCCGATATCCTCGACAAATGCTCTCCGTTGGTCAAAGGAAGACTGTACGCCGATGATTTGGTACTTTTTGCAAAAGGGAGAAATATGATTACTACTGAAACGCATATAAAAACCGTTCTAGGCAATCTAAGTAACTGGTCTAACACCAATGGATTGAAATTCTCATAAACTAAAACAAAATGTACTCTCTTTTCTAGAAAATACATACAAGAAAGACCTGTACTAACCTTAAACGGTCAAAATTTAGAATTCGTAGAAAGTATAAAAATTTTTGGGCATGATTTATGATAAGAAACTCACCTGGAAACAACATATTAATTACCTTAAGGAAGTTTGCCAAAATGGTCTAAATCTATTAAAAACAATTTCCAGCCATAAATGGGGCGCTGATTCTACGTGTCTCATCAACCTATATAAGGCTCTTATAACGTCAAGGTTTGACTATGGTTCCATTGTCTACGCATCGAGTGAGAAAACATATCTTAAACAACATGACGTATTACAAAACTCTACATTAAGAATCGCTACCGGCGCATTTCGAACAACGCCGATAGCAAGCCTTCACTGTCTTACTGGAGAACCACCCCTCCGACTTCGAAGAATCCAACTGAGTATGACCTATGCAACATCAGTTTTATCAAATAAAAATAATCCCGTTAACTGCAACATTACAACTGATCGCTTTAAAAACTTATTCGAAAACAAGCAGACAACTATCCCCTTCTACGGAAGAATTCTCCAATATACAAACACCCTAGCAATTAAATTAAAATATTTCGTCCCAATCAATATAATAACCCCTCCTCCTTGGATAATCCCTATTTCTACCATTAACGTAAACATGGAGTCGTTTAAAAAAGAAGAAACAAACCATTCTCTAATAGTACAATCATTTCGTACACTTATGGAAGAAAGCTTTTAAGAATACTATCAAATGAAAATCACACATTTAAACAATCTCCACATAGTAGTGTCCACACTGGAGAACTATATGCTATATTACAAGCACTAATCATCGCCAGAAGGTATCAATATAATAATATAGCAATAATAACGGACTTTATGAGCTCTATCCACACCATTCAACAACTTTATCCCAAACATCCACTATATATCCTCATTAAAGCTCAATTATACCTTCTCCACCAAACTAAGGTAGACGTCCAAATTATTTGGGTCCCATCGCATAGTAACATTCCAGGAAATGAAAAAGCGGACCAATGTGCCAAAGAAGCAGCAAATAACAACGATGCAGTAATGGTGTGCGAAGTGATAGTCACGGACTATATAGCGTTAATCAAAACAAAAGTTCAGTGCGAGTGGCAAAGTGAGTGGAACAGATCGCAGTCAATATTAAAAACCATCAAACCATGCGTTAAACCGTGGAAAAGCAATTTCAATAGTCGTGCGGATCAAATAAAAATCGATCGTCTAAGACTAGGCCACACTAAAGTAACACACTCATACCTATTTGTCCGAGAAAATCCACCGATATGTGAAAGTTGTGATACAAACCTAAATGTACAACATTTATTGTTGAACTGTCAAAAGCACATAAACGAAAGATTTACTTAACAAATGTTCAAACAATATAATCTCCTTATTAAATGAAAATTGTAAAATTACAAACATAATTAAGTATCTAAAGGACACTAATTTGTATCACAAACTGTAAACTGACATGTCGCTAATAACCTTTGGAGTTGATGCGACAATAAACAAAACAAAAAAAAAACTTTTTCGAAAACACAATGAAATATGACTATATACAGAATATCCAGCTTTCTAGCTAGACCAAAACCGGTCCTGTTTTCTACACTAGTATGAATATCACTTCTACGCTCACTGTTCTTGCACCAAAATAGCGTATGCCGTTGATCCGTCGAAGGAACAGAAATTAACTTGGAAAGAGGAATTTCTCGTAATGAGACTTGGAAATTAAATGTCACACTGACTTTTACTCTTTCTTGCCACTTGATCCTTTTTTTAATCGGACATACCGATGACAGTTGTCGCTAACTGTCACGATCCATTGAATAACGGCGTGAAAATGAATATGTTTATTATTTTTCCTTTCAAGAATATGAATTCCGAACAGTTTCCATTTAATAAACGTAAAAAAAATCATTTGACAAGAAAAAAAGCCCAATTTTTGTTGTGAGGGTGCAAAAATTGGGCCGAGCCTTATAAATTTCTTTCTTGCCAAATGATTTTTTAGATCAGATTAAAATTAGATGGAAAATATCTACGTATATATCAAAAATTTTATCTGATAAATTAACTCCAATGTTAAAATGTCATATACCTGGAAATGTTATTGTCACTTTGCCATCGATAAAAAAGGTGCATCCTTTTTTATCGCGATAAAAACTTCTCTTCCTCAATATCTAGTAAGCGGACGTCACTTTTACACAATGACAATGAGTCGCAATTATTGTTGTTGTTCATCCATATATTCTGTCGTTAATTTATCTTGCCAAAAAACACTCGAGCTTTTCTTTTATTAGATAAATTCCTCTTTGACTCAAAGTTTTGCCAATCACTAAATTTGCTCGAAAAACTGACATTAGATAAAATCGCTCCACCTTCGGTGTCGCGATTTTATCATGTCAGTTTTTCTCGTAAAATTAGTGATTGGCAAAACTGTTTCGTTGCAAAGAGAAATTTATCCGATAAAAAAAAAGCTCTTGTGTTTTTACTGTTGAATAAATTTTAGTCAATAAATTGAGAATTATTTGGAGGAATGTTTATTTGTAAGTATAAATTGAAAACAGAAAAACTTGGATAACTTTAATAAACGACATGGTATTTTACGTGATTTAAAATTTTTTTGTGATTTGGATTTCATTACTTTAATTATTTATTAAATGGAAACTTTATTCTTTCTAGCGTCACTTGAGATGTGTACATGGCGAAAAGTTTTACTGACATCAGTAGATGGCAGTTTTGGTAGTATAAATAATATATTGAAATTTACTGTTTCGACCCTTTCTATGTGATGGCCCTGTAATGGGACTTATTTTCCATGTATAAAAATAATCATTAACCATATTATTCTGAAAAAACTATTTTATTACATATATAATTATATTTTATAGTTTACCACTACAACTACATGGAATCTACTCATGTCAATTTTTTAAATGATACTTTCTGTTTCATTATATAGTAGAATTAGTTAGAAACAGTTAGTTTCATTATCTAATGAATAATATATTGTTTTGAGACAGGGTTGAAACAAAACTTCGCTCTATTCACCTAACCTAACCGTTTACACTTTACAAATAGGACGTGTATAATATTAGGTATTTAAGCAACAAATTAATTCTCAAAGATCTTTTAAAATACTCGATTTTTACATAAATTCCATATTAATGGGCAAAAATTTCCGCAGAATTTGGTTTATAATGTTCCAATCTGTTTTTATTATCTTGCTAGTTTGAATTGGGTCAAGGATGGGATTGACATTTCTATATTATTAATTGGATTTGAAACTAAATAATTTAAACTGGTCCACAGAGAAATGTATATAAAAAGGATACATTATAGTTGATGTTATCATTCATATCCCGTATCTCTTCAAAGAAGACTCACAATTGACATCATGAAGGTATTTTTGGTAAGTAGAAAAGTAATCTTGAATTTCCTTTCCAATTAATAATACTAAAAAGCACATTTGTTCTATATATGTTACATTTTGGGGATCAATACGTAGACTTTAGAAATTATGTAAGTTGCATACGCTTCGTACATTCAATTCCGATTTTTGTACATTTGCTGACATGATCTGTCATTTTACATTGTTTTTAACCGATATAAAAGTTAAACGTTTTTTGGTATGTTTTGCTTGACTATGTCATTCGGTGAATCTACTGCAAACATAAACAGAATTATGAGGATTATTACTCTTCAGAGAAGCATTGTTAAAACACACAATCATATAATTAGAATTACGGAAATTGCTGATAATTGCAGTACAACGGCAGCAATGGCAGTGACAGAAGGAGCCTAAACATGAGGAACCATATCCAGTTTGGTCAAATATGAAGGTTTCGCTCACTATCTCTTCTTTTACAACGACAAATCGCAGTTCACTCCAGAAGGTTTTGTGGAGTATTATTCCATGGATTCTTCAACACGATAATGCAACAACTCACACATATTAGTTTGTTCGTGTTTTATTGACCAAAGTGACTAAGTACGTTGAGACTTGTTTTTGAAACTAAGAGGCTTTTGAAATGACAGCGTTTTGCCACTGTAGAGAACATAAAATCGCATCACCGAAAAAGCTCAATTCATAGCAAAAAACGCATATCTGAAATGCTTCGAGGATTTGGAAGAGCACCCTTACAGGTGTATTTTATCTATTATTTAGATTACTATTTCAGGAACAAAGTAATATATAATATGAAAAGATTCTGCGAAATATAAGATCCCTTGTACATCACTCATGCCACTTGTCAACCGATATACCACAGTTTCATTAATTGATAAAAACGATTGGTAATAACAGAAAAGATGCTCGATTATTTATTATTATCAGCACGTCAATATGGAAAAAAATGTTTTTTCAATTAACACTAACCGATAAAACTTTTAGTAGCTTGGTGCAATTTCTTTCTTTCTTCTTCTCAATTCAAAATTGCTTTTTTGTCATAGTTTTCAGCAAGTATTTCTCAAGTTATCTCATCCCTTTCCTCTTGTTTTTGGGAATATTATTTTATTGAGACACTGTGATACTATCAGTTTGTAAGCTCAAAATCCATCCTTATGGTCTAACACATAATTAAATTTGGAAAATATTTCCCACAGTGCAAATCTATAAACACTGCGCAGGTTCAACGGGGTACATAAAATTCTAAATTTGCTTACTGTACAACTATGTTGATATGGATCATAGTGGCCAAAACGAACTTCCTAGAATATAATGACGTTTCCAATATTTTTTACGATATTATATTCTGCATGGAAATCTTTAGTTATGGTTTAAATGTACGTAGTAGAAAGTTAATTAAATAATGTTCTGTTGTTATTATGAGCGTAACTAGGGATGAGTAAGGCATAAGTAGATTTTGATCTTGAATTTATTTCTTATTTGCAAATTTTCGGAACCACAACACTTTGGCATGTACAAACTGGATTGTTGCATTTGCTTACCGCTGTAGCTTTGTTGGAAGTAGAAATTATTCTTTATAAATAAGTGCAGTGAAATGAATTGGCTGTTTTTTGTTAATAGCACTAGTCGAAGTTATTGGTATTTAGACATAACTTCTAATACAAAGAAGTGACAGTAGCTTGATCTCAAATATTATCAGTCAGTATAATTTCGACGATAATGTAGATGTTTTTATGAACTGATTTAATATGTATTTTTTCAATTAGTCATAGTTATGTCACTTATTGACATTGGCACAATATGTTTATGCTGGTATCTGACACTGCCATGTTGAGCTATTGTTGTCAAGTCAAGGTAATTGTTTTTAATAGAATCTGTCACAATATTTCACAGAAAAAGAGGTAGTTCTTTCATCATTGTCCAAATTTTAATAATTGATAGGGGAATGATATAGGAAAAAATTATACGTTTTTAAGTGAAAAAGAAAACAAACCATAATTTTTTTCCAACTCGTGTTTGTGAATTTCACATTTTTATTCTTAACGGTTGTGGTGCTCAATAACACCGAAAATTTAAACAAACTTATGCAAAGCTTTCCAAGGCAATTGAACCATATATTACTCTTCTGGATATACAATTTCTGCTAAGTGTAACTCATTGATATTATCAATTGCATTAGGGAGTCTGCTTCATTTTCGTGCAAAATATATAGGCCACATATTTCTAATAATGGGGACAGTCCCCAGAATATTACATACACAACTACTGTTTTCGATGGATTTTAAGTAATAATAATTACTTCCTGATACTAATTACCATATTGGTTAACTTACTTTCATTCGAAGTACTCTCAATAATTATTCTATTTATTGAATGGGATATAGCTACAATATTTAGATGAGATTTTTTTCTTACCTAGATACACAATATATCGAAATATTTTAATTACAGATTTTGTCTTGCGTTGTCTTGGCTGCTTCTGCTGCTCCCACTTCAGAGGGTGAAAAAACAAAACGTCACTTACTTGACAACTACTATCACGATGCATGGCCACAAACTTACTACCATGATCTTCCTCTGACATACACACATCATGGATCACTTCCAATAGTTCAATCTCCAGAGTTAGTATATGGATCACAACATGTATATCCTCAAGTAATTGATCCAGTAGTATCAAGTGGTTACATTCATTCCGGAGTTGTCTCACACAGCGTTCCATGGTATTAAAAATTTAATACTGATTTGAGGATATGATTAAAGCATGCTGCTCTTGACAACATTTTGAATTTTGTAAAATTGATGGTGTAAATTAATAGAAACTACTAATAAAACTCTTGTTATAAATACAAATCTTTTATTTCCTAAACTGATATTCAACAGTTGATGACAAGGTATATTAACGGCGAATTAATCCCACTAACATGGAGAGAAGCATGGATAAAACATATTTATAATGAGTGAAGAAAGGATGGCTACTCTAACTCTAGATACGTTTCAGTCACAATTACGATGAGTAAACTATATGGACGAATTCTTCGGAATATAGTTGAACAAGAATACGCAGCTAATGAAATACAGGTCCAGGCAGGATTGTGCATTAAATTGCATCTCATATATGTTTCGTTCATTGAAATAGTGAATTACCTCCTTCTAATCAAGTTTCGAGAAACAAAAGGTTTTGCTACTTGACGTGTATTAACACATTGACGGACAGACCTGCTACAGTCGTCAGGTATGCTGTGACAGACCGGCTGCAGCCGTCAAAAAATAATTCGCTTTATAGGCCAGACCGGTCGTAGCAGGTATATTTCATAGTAAATAGTTGTAAAAGGCAGTTTTAGTGTCCCACGAAACATAAGTGTAATGTTGATTGCCTGTGGATTAGGCATCTAGCACCATGTAATGCAGTCGAGTTTATAATGGGTAATGTGGTGTCGTGTATATAGGATAGGTTATGTATGATTCATGATAGTGAAACGTGCAAACATATTGAGTTTTAGCTTCATTAGAATAGTTATTTGAGCGTAAGAGAGCTGACAAATAACCAAAGTATTTTTTGTTGAAATTTGCAATGGATACAAAACAAGAAAAATTTTTAATGAAAATGTTGGAGGAAATAGACAGTGATGAGTGTGACCGCTATAACAATGTGTCGTCTGATTCGGAGGCAGATAACACCTATCGTCCTCAAAAAGATGATATAGATTCTTCTGACAGTAGTATTGAATCAGAGGTGAGTTTTTTTATTTTTGAGTTTATTTTTGGATACGGTCTTACAGGTCGGAGAAATTCCTAATAAGCGAGACAATGTTTCTGCGGAAGTTAGTCAAGAATCAAACTCCGAAGGAAATATTTCTGTAGAACTGGGTTCAGACACAGACGTAGTTGAAGATACTGACGAAACTGATGCATGGAACAGTGATACTGCGAGTATACCTGACTTCTTATTTGACTATACACAAATAGATGTCAAGTTATATGGAGATTTGAATTCGTCACCATATGAAATCTTCAGTCAACTATGGAATAATGATATAATGGAATTATTGGTAAATTCCACGAATAATTATGGAAAGTCCTTAACTAGCCAAGCACGCCCTAAAACTAGAAATTCAGGAAGTTCCTCTTTCAAAGAGACAACTCGAGATGGAATGCAGAAGTTTATATCATGTTTATTGCAAGGTCAGATCAAAGTCCAGAATATCAGAAAACTTTTTAGTTTGGATCCGTTGAACTACCATCCAATATTTTCTTCGATGATGACTGGAAGACGCGTCGAACAATTGTTACGGTGTTTTTCTGTGCACAGTGGCGCCGAAAATCCTGATACCAATGATCGACCTCAAAAGATCAGAAGCTTACAGAATATATGCCTTCGAAATTTTCAAGATGCTTATACTCCAAGCTAAAGAGTTATCCCTTGATGAGTCTTTACTACTATTCCGTGGGCGGCTTTCATTCCGAACCTACTAGAAAAATAAAAAAACAAAGTATGGGATCAAATTCTATGCACTTTGTTCTCATGACGGATACTTGTTGAATGTAGACATTTATAAACGTCAGGGAGAAAACGAGCCAGACAAAATATGACAATTTTGGAACGTATCGTTATGAAACTAATGCAGCCATATGTAAATAAGGGATACCACCTTTTTATGGATAATTACTATAACAGTATTATACTTGCCAACAGATTGTTGCAGAATCAGACACATGTTACAGGTACCCTTGGCTGTAATAGACGCGGAAACCCAATAGTAGTTGTGAGTAAACGTCTTCGAAAAGGGTACCACATCTGGCAACGTCAAGGAAAGATTTAAGTTTCGAAGTGGGAGGACAAGATAGATGTTATTTGCCTAACAACTGCTCATCATCCTACTTTGGTTGAGGTCAGAAATCGCTACAATCAAATACGAATAAAACCAGTGGAAAATATTGAATATAATAAATTTATGCCTAAGATTGATCGCTCCGACCAAATGATATCATGTTATTCGTGTCCTCGAAAAACGATTTACTGGTATAAAAAAGTTATTTTTCATTTATTGTATATAACAGTTTGGAATTCCTATTTTTTGTACAGAAAAGTGACACAAAACACGAAAATAAAGAGATATATACAATGCAGAGAAGCTCTTATTAGATCACTATTAGGTATCGATAGCAACCTGGAGGATGGTCGCTTTTTTGTCAAGTTGAATCCAATACACCAACCTACTGGTCCAAGACCTCATTCTGCTACCCTCGCACCATCCCAACACTTCCAAGAACTTATACCAAGGCCAGACAACTATAGTAGAAAGTTTTATTACCTACGATGTAAACAGGGGAACAGTGACGGTCCTTACCGGCATTGTTTTATTTGGCTAAAATTATTGATAGTAAGCTGATTAATCACATCTAAAAACAACAGTTCAAGATATTCTACGATACGGTATATTTTTTAGTGCGTTGTTTTGGTCACAAAAATGGAAGTAGGTGTCCGTCAATGTGTTGAAATAAACACAAATAATTGTTCAATATGTTATATAGTGCTCGTCCTGTAACGTTTTTATTTTCCTTACGTTTTGCCCCACTAAATGAAGTAATTATTTTCGAATAATCCCTATCTCAGTACAGCCCCGGTGTAAGATATTTCCGTCGAAGTGTAGGACATCGTTTTATGTGACCAATGAATATTAAAAATTATCAATATCCCTTGACACCGGAAAGGTTCGATACGCTCTAACCTCAATTTTCGACTAAAAAAAGTACGATGTGTTCACGATACCTTAGGTATCGCCTCTGACAAAAGAGTATTTCTTCTTCAGATCAAGGAAGGCGACCGATAAGATCTAAAGCTATTATTTGCCAGGGGAACTCCGCATTCTTTTCACGGCCCATCAAACTAGATTGCGGGATATTCGGAAATTTTTGGGCACCGCATACGAGGCATGAACGTACATAATTTCACACGTCGCGTTCCACTATCTGGAGAATACTACAGAACTATTCCCGATATTGAGATCTTACCTGGTGATCGCGACACTAATGCCAGCGAAATCGAAGGCTTGACTCAAGTATTTAGGCAATTAACCCCTAATTTGCATCGTGCATACGAGCGCAGTGCGAAAATTTACAGCTTAAGGATGAGCCCTGTATCTTATAAGGTAGGCGATATGAAGTGGCGACGTAACAAAGTATTGTTCAGCACTGCGAACCAGTTCACGGCCAAACTAGCACCGGAATATATTCTGTGTAACGTCAGATAAAAACTCTCTAATCTAGTCTACCGACTACAAGGGCCAAATGATTCCAAAGCTGGGAACTGGCACGTTAAGGATTTGAAGGAGTTCAATGCTTTTGATCCCCAAGGTCTTGACGCGAGCTCGGTAACTGAGGAAAATCAACTCTAATACCTTCCGACTTACCGCATTCTCTTCTCATATCGTGTACCGTCCCGCATACTTTCGATAGCTTACCGCTACCGACTACTGTACCATTTATTGCGACAATCCTGTCGAATATCGTATCGTTTCATGCCGATAATTTTATCGGATCACGTATCGTTGCCGTCGATGATTTTGTTGCCGAATGCCGTATCGTTTATTTCCATTAGTTGATCCCATTCGGCTATATCGTTTTCAAATAACGTTACTTTCGTTTTGTCAGTTATCGTACCTCTGATCGTAACGGACCGCGCTGTCGCTAGATATTGTCTCTCACACATGTCGGATTCTATATGTCTGAAATACCTCGTTCATGGTTCTCTTGTCCCCAAAAACCCTTACCGATTACGAGCCTAACCGGCTTATGACTTATCAATTATGTCCTGTTAGTTTACCTAGCCGTTTGATACGCGCAGTTATCATAGGAAAAGGTAGAACTATACCAGACCAATACTACGTTATTGTTAACGCCCCCTTTCACTCCCGTCTTGGAAGAATAAAAAAATGTTCTTTGTTTTAAGTATAATCTCGCGCGTACTCGGTTCTACTTTTCGGAGGGGGTTGTGTAACGTTTTTATTTGCCACACTAAATCAAGTAATTATTTTCGAATAATCCCTATCTCAGTAGGGCCCTGGAGTGAGATATATTCGTCGAAATGTAGGACATCGTTTCATATGACCAATGAACATTAAACATTATTAAACAATGTCCCTTGACACTGGAGAGGTTTGATGCACTCTAACCTCAATGTTCGACTAAAAAAAGTACGATGTGTTTACAATACCTTGGATATCACCTCTGACAAAAGAGTATTTCCTCTTTAAATCGAGAAAGGGGGCCGATAAGATCTAAAGCTATTATTTTCCAGGGGAACTCCGCTTTCTTTTCACGGCCCATCAAACCGGATTGGGGGGTATTCGGGAATTATTGGGCACCGCAAACGAGGCATGACCGTACATAATTTAACACGTCGCGTTCCACTATCTGGAGAATACTACGGAACTAGTCCCGATACCGCAAACTACAATGACATCTTACCTGTGATCTCATATCGGCAAGTAACCTCTAATCTGGACCGTGCATACCGTTACAACTTGAGGAGGCGCCCTGTATCTTATAATGTAGGCGATAAGGTGTGGAGACATAACAAAGTTTTGTCCCGCGCTGCCAACCAGTTCACGGCCAAACTAGCACCGAAATATATTCTGTGTACCGTCAGAGAAAAACTCTCTAATCTAGTCCACCGTCTAGAAGGCCCAAATGGTTCCAAAGCTGGGAACTGGTACGTTAAGGATTTGAAGCCGTTCAATGCTTTTAGATCCCAAAGGTCTTGACGCGAGCTCGGATACTGAAGAAAATTAACTCTAATACGCTCCGTCACACCGCAATTCTCTTCTACTATCGTATACCGTCCCACATATTTGCGATAGCTTACCGCTACCGACTACCGTACCGTTTGTTGCGATAATCCTGTCGATTATCGTATCGTTCCTTGCCGATAATTTTATCGGATCACGTATCGTTGCCGTAGACGATTTTGTTCCCGAATACCGTATCGTTTATTTTCATTAGTTGATCCCGGTCGGTTATATCGTTTTTCAAATATAATTACTTTCGTTTTGTCAGTTATCGTACCGTTGGCCGTAACGGACCGTGCTGTCGCTAGATATTGTCTCTCGCACCTATCGTACTCTATATGTCTGAAATAACTCATTCATGGGTCTCTTGTCCCCAAAGACCCTTACCGATTATGACCCTAACAATTTGAAGAATATAATAATAACTTTTCCGGTACGAGGACACAGCTTTCTACCTGCGCACCGAGGTTTAGGTAGAGTGCAGAAAATTTTGAAAAGTCATCCTGTAGTTATAACCGAAGAAAGATACACAGAAATGCATTCCGAAGTAGGTTCGGTCAAATCACTGGAAACAGACTGGCTAATGTACGATGGTGAATAACCGGAAAAGTTTTACAAGAAACTGAAGGGAGTTTAAGATTGCAAATAGATTTACATAAAAAAATATGTGAATAAAAAAAAATAATGGATCTATTTTGAAGTGAAGAAGTTTCAATTGAATAGTTTCACATCATCAGCCGACACAACTACTTGGGAGTCGCTGGTCAAGAAAGGAGTAATCGAAGACAACATCATGCTAAATAGGTTACCATTGGGTAACTCTATTCCAGATACAAAGAAAAAAGTTTGTTCTAATTGATGAAGGAATATTTTGGGGAAGATTGGCGAAACTGGAAAGACATTTCATGGTACAAAAAGTTATTAGACATTAACGAATAAAAAAATATAGATATTTCGGGAAATAATGAAACCCAGTGAGTGTTACTTTAATCACATGGTTAAGTTAAGTATTTGTTAATCAGTGATTATTTCATCCCAAGAGAGTTTCAATTGCCAAAAGCTCTTGCATCAAAATTTTACAATTAACGGATTTACAATACCTAGCGGATCAAAACATGAACTTATATATGAGAGAATTTCACGTTTTGTAATAAATTCAGAATCAAATATATGATTTGCAGAGATTTTCAAATTATCAGTAGATGGATCCCATTTTAATCCCAAAATTTTGCACGCGGTGTTATCTCGATTTAGATCAATCTCCGTGGTAGTTATATCAGAAATTTGTTTCAAAAATCGAGTCGAAAGCGAAGTGGCGATATTTAACTTTTAGAGGTGGGATAAATCTTCTAAATAGAACCGCCTGGGAAAATTAATTCATGCAAATTTCTCCACAAGCCTCAAATATACGCCAAAATATGTCCCCCAAAGAAAATCATCCGACGTGTTTCGAGAAATTTTTCCAATCACTATGGGATAAGAAATATACGGGGTAGCTCGTCTGAGATGGAACACCCTTTAATGTAAGAATGCTGTGGATCAAACCAAATGCTGATATTGTGGGTATCGAATAAAATCAAGGTACTCACCCTGGAGTTGCTTCTTCTGATTATTAACAATTGCTTACCTGAAAATAGAAAAACACTGTTATTATCATACTGAGCTAAAGAGATAAGATTCAATACCATTGCTGATAAACAATTTGATAAAAAATAACTATAGTATTTATTCGTAAAATGATATAAATTTGATTTTAAATAAATGGAGGCATACTCGAAAAACGCTCGAGCATGTTGATTAGTATTTTCGATTGCGCATTTTTTCCGCAATAATTTTTATTTTCCGTATGTGTCATGTAACAGATGACAAACCAATAATTCTATTTATTTTGAATACAACACAATCATTTTATTGAAATGAATACTTCTTTAGCCGCCTTGACCGATTTGGTAGGGGGTAGGTTTGCGTTACCGTTGGCGAAAGGAAAATCACAGGTGATACCAGTAATTCACTTCTTGTGGATGAGGTGATCGATGTTCTCTATAACCATTATTCAAATTAATTAATTGTAAAATCACTGTGCTGTACAATAGCGACTACTCAATATACTTATATGTTTGTGGGGTACAAAAATAAATGATAAAAACAAAGCATTTATTGTCGAATCGATTTCCTACATTGTTATTGATATGTGCTTTGAAAAATTTAATATTATTTCTTTTTCTAATATTTGATATTCGCAAAATTGAAAATGAATTATCAGAAATAAAATTCAAGTCTTGTTATTTATTTCAAAATGATCATGTATAAACATATTTAATACATCTTATGTTGCATTTGACATTTCAACATACAGTGGTGTTTGTTAGACGCATGTTTGAATTCATTACTTTCCACACACTTCCTACCTTTTCGTTTGATTTTACTTCTCACCATTCTTCATCCCTCCATTCACACACTTCTTTCATCACTTGTTCTATTTCCCATCAATTATATATTTTCCTAGAGGTATGTCCTTTTCTTTCATTTTATTTTCATTTCAACCCTATGTTCTAAATTCCAATTCACATTACAAACAATAGCATATAATGTCAAAGCGAATCACATTCCACACCACAGAAATATAAATGTAATTGACATTGTTCTTCTCCGGCACTCGCGTGTCTGGCACATTCCATTGTTTCTATGGATTTCGCCACCCTCACCAGATGGACATCAAGTCTGTCTCCAAAATTATTATTTTTGGTAGATGGTGGGTACCTATCTGTTGGGGGTCGCGAAATCCATTCATTTAATAATAATATCATACCACAATGTTTGTCTATGCTCCGACGACTCGGAACTTACTCGATGGAACGGAGTGACAATCATGGTCTTTGCAACTTTTGTGAATAATTCTCTGATGACAACTTGGCAAAATGGACGATCCAAAGAATGCATGTTTCAGATCTGTTGTATCATTTTGCTGAATTTCAATTTCTATGTATTTTTAATATTGTTTTTAAACCAATAACGTGAACCACCAAACTGTTAAATGTATAGACGTACACATTTGGAGGCCCCTGTCTCGGAATTCTGACAAGTATGTATCAATTTGATCAAACTTATGAAATGTAATTAAAAAAAAATTTTTAGTGACCGCATTGATGATGGCTTAATGCCGAAAGCGCTCTGCGAATTTTAATAAAAGAAGATTGCACAACAATACATTGTTTCTCTTAAGGGAAAAAAAATTGGGATATATAATACAGTTTCACTATTATAACTTTATAAAAAAGTATTGACTTATAATCGGACTATAATTATTCTAAAAATTAAAAAAGACACTTATTCTCTAAACTCTAGACATACTTTATTTACAATGTCCTATATGTAAACTACCACTATTTCCAAAATATTTCGTATTTCATGATTTATTGCAGAATTTTAGAGGCGTTATTTGAGTACAGTTACTACAAAAAGTACATTCAAAATCAATAGTCATAATATTGATTCCTTGATAATATGAAAAAACAAAATAAATCAATAATTTATTGCAAAAATTTTGCCCGAAAACGTCTAAGCAGCGTCCAAATCTTAACAATACACAACATTCTAATTGAGGCTGATATAATAGTAAGCGTTATTGGTTTTTTTAAAACAACTAAATTGATCGTTTTATTTTTATGTACAATTCTTATAAGAATGCATCCTTCAAAGAATCATGAAAGTGTATGGAAGAACTTCCATTCACCCACCCTAACCCCCCTCCTCCTTCTCCCTCTCCCCCAATCAAAGCAGACGAGTCCTCTGTCTACTTTGTTAATGTACTCCTCCATTCCACATCTCTGGGCTTAGTGGAAGTGTTAGGCTATTTTCCTCTTTTATCTGACGTTTTATAATTATATGTTAAAATATAAGTTAATATAATATCATACTTCTTGTAGTCAATCACAAGGTAGGTCACTTCTTGGTTTAGCCAAAAATAATTATTAAACATCAGGCAGGTATCAAATGAAATGTAACTTCTGTCATTCTGACGATGATATTTAATATCGAAACAATTGTCAAATTTCTTAAAAATTTTTTCAATATAATGTGGAATCGTCTAGAAACAGTAAGTTTCAGTTAAAACAATAATACGAGTAGATTCCACGAAGTAAGGGTCGAGACAGTTAATTTCACATTCTAAGTGAAAATTGAAATGAACGATGTTTTAGCTGATACAATGACTACCGACATAATAATATTATGAATATGTGAATAGTTAATAAAAGTATTGCACTCACATATAGTACCAGATATAGTTTAAAGAGGATTCTTTTACTATCTAGTAACAACCGTCCTCTACACTAAGGATGAATTTAAACATTATCTGTCGAGTAGTTTGTTCACTGCTGCTTTTTGTCACTTTATCTCAAATGTCTTGTGGTTTCTACAATGGATAAATAGTCTGTGCAAAGGTCGTATCTAACATTTTTCATTGCAAAAGAAACTTTGTGTGCAAAGGCACTGAAAATGTTACATTAGGCTTACAGTGAATTGATTTTATCAAAAACTAATGCTTTTGTGTTGTATAGTATTTGAGAAGCGGTCGAGATGCGGTGAAAGATATCATCAACATCTTCAATTGCTTAACTGAAGGAAATGATGATTTCAAATCATTGTTTATGTCTGAAAAATATTATGGATCGGATTTTCGTGTGATTAGTACCATTTCAAATAATTATGCAAACGTTTGAGAGATCCGAATATGGAAGAGTGAATTTGTTCATATCTATGTCTTAACAATATTGATTTGGAAATCATTCAATTCAGGAGAAAAAATATTTTAAACCTATTCAATCAGCTGTGAAGCTACATCCAAATACAAAAGTTTTTTATTCGATAAAAACAATACACTCAGTAAAGTGAATACAATAAACAGAATCAATGGACCTTTTGAAACTACGAATCGATATTCTGAGCAGTATTTTTCCACTCAAGATAAAATTATATCAGCTTTTGTCTCGCCCGCATATACTTCACTATATGGTTCAAACTTTAGTAGTATTACGAGTAGAAAACTTTTTACATAACTAAGATTGTAATTTTCTCGTGATGTCGTCTTCTAATCACCCATAATTAATATTAATAAATAATATTGTTTTAGTTGATTTATTAGAAAAATATTTACATTATTTAAATTCGCGCTTTATTTGATTGATCATTGAAATTTATTCAGTAATTATCGAATGTATAAGGAAGCCATAATTTATGTTCAAAATATATACCGGTTTTCTCTTATATAACAAAATCTTAACGACATTTAATAATCATAACATTATTCTAGAATTTATCTACATCCGTTGTAGAATATATTTATAACTTAGATATTTTATTCATTTTATCCCCCGCAAAAACCTCTAAGAATATGACCAAATACCATAGTTGAAATTACAGTGAAATACCAGTATTACACTTATTTTTAAATAGGGAATATCCTGTGTGTAGCACCTCATTAGAAAGGCATTCAGTCATAATTGCCAAGGATTTTTTATGGATATTTACACTGTCTACGCAAAAAAAGTCTAAATTAATTTAAAGTTCAACACCTCTTAAAAATGAAACGCAATGTCTATGGTTTGCTGATGTGTAATTTTGTCTGTCACAACAAAAGTAAATTCAAGCAAATTAGAGAAAATGACTCATTAGTTAACCATCGGCGCTGCTTTTCATTTTTTAGAGTTTTTGCACTATAAGTTGATTACATTTTTTTTGGAATGGCGGTGGAAATATCGAAGCAAATTGTTGCCGATCGTTATGTCTGAATACTCCATCTAAATGCCTAACTATATAAAAATTTATCATGTATCAAATGTCTGTTTCTTTCTTCCGTGATTTTCTGCAGTATTGTTGTGAGGATTTTATTTACTGTTAAAAATAATTGTTATTAGATAGTATAATGTACAGTTTTTCATGACGATTTGTCTTTTCATTTATGTTTACCTAAACTCAGGGAGCATGTGTGATGGTGCTACTTTTAATGACCTTTAACAGATCAGTTTGCTATGAACCTTACTTCGATAATTCTTTTGTGTTATGATATATATATATATATATATATATATATATATATACATATATATATATATATATATATATATATATATATATATATATATATATATATATATATATCTGGTGGGAGTGCGTTAGAGCGCTGGAAATTGGGTTTTCTTGACCTGAAGGACGGAGGTTCGAATCTCACTCTAGTAAGGGCTTCTTCATAACCCCTAGGAGGGGTAGATCCTGGGAACCAGCCACGAGGGCAGAGGGTGCTAAGAATCTGCGGAGTCTAAACCACTACCCATTGACTACATTACACCTAGCAACTTATAACTGCCGTACACTCTCTAATCAAGCTAGGATTATGGAACTGGAAACAGAGGCAGCAAAAATAAAGTGGGATATCATGGGCATTAGCGAAGTAAGACGAAAAAATGAAGAACCCATATAACTTGAATCAGGGAATCTTCTATACCACCAAGGAACACCAACAGGAAGAACAAGCGGAGTAGGATTCCTAATTAAGAAAACCTGGAAAAATAGAATCATAAGGATAACAAGCACCTCAGACAGAGTAGCCAGCATAACACTTAGACTCTCCAAAAGATATACTATCCAGATTATTCAGGTATACGCCCCAACAATCAGCCATAGTGACGACGAAATAGAAGAATTCTATAATGAAATAACCCAAGCGCTCAGCAACGACAATAGTCACTTCAAATACATAATGGGAGACTTTAATGCCAAAGTAGGACACAGGAAAGACCAAGAAAAAGGAATGGGGAAATATGGATTTGGAGAAAGGAATGAAAGAGGAGAGAGATTAATACAGTTCGCACACTTTCAGAACATGTATGTGGGAAACTCCTTCTTCAAGAAGAACCCTAACAGGAAATGGACGTGGGAAGGCCCCGGTGCAACTATCAGAAACGAAATAGACTTTATCCTCACCAATAAAATTAACACAGTAAAAGATCTAAGCACGCTCAACAAGTTCACTACAGGAAGCGACCATCGACTAATTAGAGCTCGACTGGTCTTAGATATAAAACTAGAAAGGTCAAGACTAATCAAAACCAACACAACGAAAAACATAAACAACGAAAGGCTGAGAGAGAACTCTCACCAATATGAAGCACTACTAGAAGAAAGACTACAAAAAGTGGAATATAACAACCCTGAATTGATGGACACAATTCGAAACTGCGCCGTAGAAGTGGGAGGTCTGCAACAACGAGGTGAACACAAAAAACTAACTCCGAAAACAAAAGCACTATTACAAAAACGAAGAGAAATGAAAAAGACAACAAACATTCAAAGAATTGAATACACCGAACTGTGCAAGACGATACGGAAGAAAATCGCAGAAGATATCAGGAATTACAACGAGAAACTGGTACAAACAACAATATAAAACCGTAAAAGCTACAAAAATGCAAAAAGGGCACTAATAATAGGGAAAAGACAGATAGTTGCATTAACTGATGGAAACACAAGAACCACAGACAGGAATGAAATAATAGACCTAGTAGCCAAATTCTATGGAGACCTATACAAGGCCCCTGAAAATATGGAAGAAATAATAGAACACTCAGAAGATGCCATACCAGAAGTTTTGGTGGAGGAAGTAGAAATGGCACTGAAAAGCATGAAAAATGTCAAAGCAGCGGGAAATGACGGCATCACGACCGAAATACTCAAATATGCAGGAGCTAAAACATGGAAGTACCTTGCCAAACTATACACGAACTGTCTGATGTCCAGGAGCATACCTAAAGAGTGGAACAGCGCCCTTATAGTGTTGATCCACAAGAAAGGCAGCAAAGAAGACATTAAGAACTACAGACCAATAAGTCTACTACCAGTGACGTACAAGGTATTCACAAAGATCATTCACAACAGAATACAAAATACACTAGACTCGGCCCAACCACGAGAACAGGCTGGATTCCGCAAAGGCTTCAGTACAATAGATCACATCCATACCCTCAAAGAGGTTATCAGTCGAACCAAAGAATACAACCAACCACTAGCACTAGCCTTCATCGACTTTGAGAAAGCATTCGACTCTATATATCCCAGAGAAGTAATAAATGCCCTAACAGAACAAGGGGTCGACAAGCCATATATTGAGACCCTAGCAAATATATATAGGGAAGCCAAAGCGAGAGTTAGGATATATGAGGGCACACCAGAATTCCCCACCAGCAGAGGAGTTAGACAAGGAGACGCAATATCACCAAAGTTATTTACAGTAACACTAGAAAGCATCTTCAGAAAACTGGGCTGGAACAACACAGGTCTGAATATAGATGGAGAGTACTTGAACCATCTAAGATTCGCTGATGACATCATCCTGATAGCGAGTAACCCTGGCGAAATGCAACAACAAATAAATGAATTGAATGCAGCAAGCAACGAAGTAGGCCTTAAAATAAATCTGAGTAAGACCAAGATAATGTATAACGAACTGATAAACGCACAAGAAATAACAATTAATGACACTGCCCTAGAAATAGTAGAGGAATACATATACCTGGGTCAACTAATACACATATCAGGCTCTCTACTTCCAGAAATAAACCGAAGAATCAAATTAGCATGGAGCACATTTGGACAGAACTCTATCATCTTCAAGTCTAGAATGTCACTCCGTTTGAAAAAGAAAGCGTTTGATCAGTGCGTACTACCAGTATTAACATACGGCTGTGAAACCTGGACCCTGAAAACTAATATCATTGTAAAACTCCAGGTAACGCAGAGGTCTATGGAACGATGCATGCTTGGAATAACAAGGAGAGATAGAAAAAGGCTTGATTGGATCAGACAAAAGACCCAAGTGATAGATGTCATAAATAGAATCAGATCCCTAAAGTGGCAATGGGCGGGGCATCTCGCTAGAAGGACAGACGATAGATGGACCACAAAGATAACGCAATGGTATCCCCGAGGCGCGAAAAGACCAAGAAGACGCCCCAACTTAAGATGGGACTACGACATAAAGAAACTCGCAGGATCAACTTGGGGCCGCATAGCTAGCAATAGACCACAATGGGTCCACATGGAAGTGGAATATATAAATATGTAAAGGGAGGCTACACCATAACAAAATGGTTGAATAAGCTGCATATGATGATGATATATATATATATATATATATATATATATATATATAAAGGACGAAAAAAAAATCGTTTGCATTGAACAAAAATAAATATCCATTACAAATAAGTTGGCAAATATCTTTCTTCAAATTAAATATATATATATATATATATATATATATATATATGTATATATATATATATATATATATATATATATATATATATATATATATGGTTCTCAAATTCTTCCAGAAGGCATATAATAACCGATACGGATCCAAATAATTTTAGTAGCCGACAAATCAGAGCTGAAGGGGAACTTATGTATAGTAGAGTAGGGTATTTTATTGAACATACAGGAAGAAGAAGAAGACGACTCAGTTGAAAATTCAAATGAAGAAACGGGGAACAACTCTAATAATAGCCAACCAAGTAATAAAACCTTGCAACCGCCATAAAAAAGGCCAAACTCGATATAAAATTTGAATGAGAAAAGTGTGATCTAAACAGGCCAATTTCTTCTTGAAATGGTACCATGGTACCACCATCGCCCCTATCTAAACATAGTCATCCTATTGATTTTTTTCACCTGTTAGTGAGTCCATCACTTATTGAAGAGCTCGTGAAATATACAGTTAGATACGCTACTCAAACAAATATTTGTGGATATGAACTCTGAAGCAGAGATATGTATTTATAGCAATTTTTCTGGTCAGCGGATACGTTCTTTTACAACGCAGAAGAATCTTTTAAGAAGCTGGAGATGTGCATAATTCATTGGTATCGCAGTCGATGAGGCGCAATCGATTTGAAGAGATATGCAGATATTTTTATGCATCTGACAACAGCACACTACGTCAAAGGGACAAAATGGCTAAGCTACGATCAATAATTGATGCATTGAATAATACCTTTTTACAATATGCAACCGTATTACGGAAGACATCGCTGTAAGCAATTTATCCGCAGTAAGCCCGAAGATGAACTGCAACTAGCTAGTGTCTTACAAAATGTACTGGAGAAGCTGCAGCTGGAACTTGGAAGCGATGAAGTTATAGAGGCTAAAAGAATAGGGAAACAAAATCTTAATCCTAGTAAACCAAGACAGATTTTGCTGGGACTGAAGGAATACAAGAAGAAAAAAGAAACATTAAAACAAACAAACAAATTAAAAATACACCAATATACATAAACGAAGACTTTACTAGAGAAGTACTAATACAACGGAAAGATCATACATGGAACAAGCAAGGAATGAAGGATATAAAGCGAATCTAAATTATAACAGACTGTGGATAAACGGAATGCCTTACTCATTAAATGAATCAAAACAAAACATGCAAGGGAAGGATACAGTCGGACCATCAGGTTCCAATCCCGAAGGAAACAGTAGCTCAATTACCGAAGAAGAAGAGGATATTGATAAAGAAAGAACTACAAAAATGTTTAAAAAGCCTACGGATATAAGAAAAGGAAAAAAATAGCAACAAAAGTACCTCAGGAGGTTCGAAGTATTGTAAAAATGACCACAGCAAATAACAAGGAAAAAAATTAACTAAAACTATAACAAAAACCAAAGACAACGTTAGGAAAATATCAAAGAGGGTGAAGCGGGAGAAACAAAAAGTAAACGCATTGAAAAGTGGAACATGGAATATCGAAACGATGCTAAAAGTTGGGAAAATGCACAACATAGCCTAAGAAATGAAGAATTATGATTTGGACATTCTGGTGTTACAAGAAATCAGATGGAAAAAACAAGGGAAAATAGAAAACAAAAACTTGTGTATTACTCGGGGGAGGAAAAACAAGGAAGGAATGGAACAGTAATAATGGTAAGTAAAAAAATACGAAACAAAGTAATTGAGTTTAAGCCAATCGACGGTAGGATTTCATATTTTAAACTTGAGAATAAACAAGCAAATATAGTTATAAT
This sequence comes from Galeruca laticollis, assembly GCA_963921935.1. Classification (NCBI taxonomy): domain Eukaryota; kingdom Metazoa; phylum Arthropoda; class Insecta; order Coleoptera; family Chrysomelidae; genus Galeruca; species Galeruca laticollis. The sequence goes on from OY998177.1 coordinate 154,904,424, forward strand.
TAATGCCTAGGCCCCAACGGAAGAAGCAACCGAAGAAGAGAAAATAAAGTTTTATGAGAAAATAAGTGATGCATGTGAAGATACCTCTAGAAATAACATTTTGATATTAATAGGAGACTTTAATGCCCAGATAGGAAAAGAAGAAAATAATCTAGAAATAGCTGGAAAATGAACAATACACGAGATCACAAACGATAACGGCAAAAGACTGTGCAACCTAGCTGCAGAGACAAATACGTTCATAATTAGTACAAAATTTAAGCACAAAACAACGTGGTTACTCCCTGGAAAGAGAAGCGGCAACCAAATCGATCATGTTTTGATATCAAAGAAATGGATGAAAATGGTTAAAGACACAAGATAATACCGAGGAGCAAATGCAGATACAGACCACATTTTACTAATAGCGAAGATGAACATGAAAATATCAAGAAATAATTATGCGGAAACCCTAACAAACATACTGAGAATTCATAATAAAAAAGTAGATATGGACAGTGAATGGGAGGTCAATAAAAATAGCATTATGGACTCTGCAGAGAAAGAAACTGGATTAGAACAAATCAAAGCATCCAAAGAATGGTTCGACGAAGAATGTAAGCTGGCAAAGGTAGAGAAAAAACAAGCAAGAAATACATTGTTGGAAACAGGGAAATATGAAGAGCTGGACGAATAGAGAAAGATAAGGCGAAAAGCAGAAAAAATATACAAAAGAATAAAATCAAATTGGTTGCAGAACAAATGGATAAAATAGAAAAGAACAATAGGGATAATAGAAAACTTTTCGAATATGTGAGAAAGCAATACAGTAGCAGTAACGCAATTGGGACAGTAAAAATAAATAAAAAAGAATGGAAAAATACTTTCAAAATCTATACCAAAACAATCATATTATGGACGAAAATTATAAGGACGCAGTAACCGAGGGAGAAATCGGTGAACAGCAGTACAGACCCTCTTTCGAGCAATTTATCGATGTTGTGAAACAACTCAAACCAAACAAGGCGGCAGGTTCAGCGGATATAAATAACGAACTAACCCAACATGGAGGAAAAGACTTACTTCAACAAATATATGACCTGATAATGAATATCTGGGCAGAAGAACGCATGCCAAACGAGTGGAGTATTGGATATATAGTTATAATCTTCAAAAAAGGAGACCCAACCAAATGCAAAAATTGCAGGAGTATAATGCTGCTTAACACTACATACAATTTAATAAAAATAGAACTGAATAAACAGGCTGAACCCATATTAGGTCAATATCAACAGGGATTTAGAGAAGGAAGGTCTACGGTGGACGCCATACACCTACTAACACAGACTATAGAAAAGTGTTATGAGTATGACATAGATTTACATGTACTATTCATTGACTTTCAGCAAGCGTTTGACTCTGTCAACAGAGAATAGCTAATGTCTGATATGAGGACCATGGGAATTTCTGAAAAATTAATAGGACTAGTGAAAATTACAATGAAGGATTCTACTGCATAGGTAATAACCAGAGACGGTAATACAGGTGACATAAACATTGAAGTAGGTGTAAGGCAAGGAGATAGTTCGTCTACAACTCTTTTACTAGAGACATAGAAACCTAGAAAATACATTCAAGAGCTTAATAAAAGAGAAGGCAAAGAGAGGAGTGGTAGCTAACCAAGAGAAGACAAAATATATGCAAATTTCGAGATAGACAGACAACTCAGATACTATAAATACGGAAGGTTGCACTTTCCAAAGAGTAGGTCAATTCAGATACCTGGGAATAGTATTTTATAAGAAGAATAACAGAAGTGCGGAGATAAACGCAATAATGATAGTAGTGAACAAAGTGTATTGGAAGTATCAGAAACTACTAAGGGACAAATGCATCAGTTAAAAAACCAAAATTAAAATTCATGAAGCCGCAATACGACCAGTAATAACGTATGCCTGTGAAAATATGAGCCTAACTGATAAAGACGAAGAAAATCTCAGAGTTTTAGAGAGGAAAATCATGCGGAGGATAATAGGACCAAAACATATCCCGAATAAAGGGTGCAGAAGGCTATATAACTACGAAATAAGTCAGTACATGGATGGTAAAGATATAGTCAGGCATATAAAAGCGCAGAGTCTAAAATGGTACGGACATCTTCGAAGAAGGAATAAGGACGATCCAATAAGTGAAATCACTGACTGGAAGCCTGCCAACCCCAGGCCTAGGGGACGTCCCAAACCTAGGCGGGAAGATCAGGTGATTGATGACCTAAAGAAATTGGGAAGAAAAATAGGGTACAGAAAGGAATGGAAAAAAATTACAAGGATGGCGAACTCACACAGCATGCTGTAGCAAGCAGAAGATAACACACGGATTGATCCACCGTACGAAAGGGAAAAGGGATCAAAAGAGCGGCCTATACTCCGACACAGGAGTGCGTAAATATATATATATATATATATATATATATATATATATATATATAATATATATATATATATATATATATATATATAAATATATATATATATATATATATATATATATATATATATATATATATATATAAATATACCCATACAATTTGGGTATAAATCTTGGGTTATGAGTACCAATCCAGGCTATTGCTTACAGTTTGAAATTTACCAAGAATACGAAATCACCAAGGAAGTGCCATAGAAAGTCGAGGTCTTGGAAAATATAATGTGCTAAAATTTGCTAATATTTTACACAAACAATATAATGGTTTACTGAAATTGACTGTCTCGACCCTTACTTCGTGGAATATGCTCATATTAGTGTTTTTAAATGAAACTCACGGTCTCTAGTTATTTCCACAATATGATAAAAGTTATTGAAAATTCTAAAAAATTGACAATTGTTTCGATGATATTGATTTATCGAAACAATTGTCAATTTTTTAGAATTTTCAATAACTTTTATTATATTGTGGAAATAACTAGAGACCGTGAGTTTCATTTAAAAACACTAATAATGGTTTACGTTATTCATTATATTTTGATCACTTTTTTATATTAGCGAAAATGATATATGAACTTACTCAAATAAATTTTGAAGCAACAGGAACAGTAAAGGAAAACTGAACTATGAAATGTAAATTAATTGATTCAAAAATAATAAAAAATGAGAAAAGGGGAAATATTGATTATGAAGTGGATAAGGACAATGTAATCATAGGTATAAAATGGAAAGATAACAGTGTCGTAACCGTATTGTCAAATGCTTATGCATGCAATAAAAATGTATAACACATACTTGTATATGGGAGGTGTGGATCAATTGGATAATAACATATCCAATTACAAAATCGCCATGAGAGGGAAAAAGTGGTATACACCAATATTGCACTGGATGATCGATTTATGCGTTACCAATGCTAGTCACTTAGCTCGCTATTACGGATATGATGCAGAGAATCTCCAAATAAATATGAAAGTAAACTAAAAATTCCCGGACCTAAAACGGCTTCTGTGTACTGTACCACTTCGGAAGGATCTCACTTGATAATCTGTCATCAGACAAGAATAAGATGCTCCCCGTGTAAGAATAAAACCACTAAAGCGTGCGAGAGTAGTCTAGTTGCACAGCACGGTATATGTTTTGAGGAATTTCGTAAATTGTAATTACATTTAAATTGTATCCTTTCTTTAAATTAATAAAAATAATATTATATTTTCATTATTTCCATAAGTGCCCAAGGGATCGTTAACGACCCACGCTCAAAATCATAAACTACAATTGAAAGAAATTTTTAAACATTTTTTAGGTCACAATTTTTCAACACAAAACATTAACTGTAATCATTTTCATGGTTCTGGGCATTATTATGATAGTGATTTAGTTTTGAAAAGAATGCACTTAGTATAGGGAAACACTTTTACATTCGTATCCATTTTTTTAAAGAATCAAACAACATGTTGATCTTTAAAACCGGAATGATAATCTCACCTTTTCAATATTGCACATACATGAGAATCCTGACTGACCTTTGACTTCCAGTATATCGTTTTAGATCAAGAAGCAAATATTAAATTTTTTATTCTCAATCTCAAATGAGACAATTCGTATGCCATCTTGTTAAAATACCAGCATCAAGTAGGTGTATAAAATTTGTTTATTGACACTTTATTTTTGAAGTGAATGTACCGACCTTGTTGATAATGTGTATTCTCAGATTAGATTACACTTCATAAATTTTATAGAATTATTGATATAAAACTCAAATTAAAAATGTTAAATACACGGATGAGGAAGCTACTTCGAAATTTTATAAATTTAGAAATAAAGTGGAGAGATGTTTTGAAGTTGGTGGAGGCTATGTGGAATAGTAATTTTTTTATTTAATGTTATTTTTTCCAAATTTTTCTGTATTATTTCTGTGTCATCGAATTTAGTAATTAATATTTTTAATCCATTCCGAGTAATTGGTATATCATCCTGTTTTTCATTAGAGAAATGATTTACGAAGCTGGGCGGCTAGTTTTGAATACCAGTGAAATTGAATTCACAAGTGAAATATTTCGATTTTTAATTCGTCATCGAAATAGTATACCTAGTTTTGAATTATAGTGAATCGAAATTATTATAAATTCACTTAAATGAATTTAATTCGAACGATACAATCTGACAACAACGGAATAGCCCTAATATTAGTTCAAATGTTGATTATGAAGAAAAAGAATAATAATTGAGGTAAAAATTTATTAATTTCATAAGGTGATAATGTTGAAACATATAATATAATTATAAATTAAAACATATCTTAATATCAATTATTGGGGATGTTTTTAAGTCAAAACATTTTAGTGCCAATGGAAATTAGAGGGTCTTAGTAATATTTCAGAATCACAAGTTGTTTTTGAAATCATTGAAGAACCTGATATGAATGAACAACTTTTGCCAGAATATGAAGAACAGAATGGGCATGACTCTGCAGAAGAGCCAGATGGCCCTGACTCTTCAAAAGAACTAGACGGTCCTGACTCTTCAAAAGAACCAGAGAAACATAAACCTTCTGTTAGGATTTCTGAATCAATAAGATTATTAGAAATATTGCAACTTTCCAATAAAATTTCTAAGGAAATTGAAATCATAACGGTAGTTAGGTAGTTAACTTGTTAGTGGTAGTTCATGGTAATATTTCTTTGAAGCATGAATTGAATTTATTTCCTTTGTCTATTCAAATTTGAAATATTGTTGAGCTAATTTGTGGTGGATTGGCATGCCTAAAAGAGTTAAAAAATGTTTCCGTTTAAAACTCTTGGTGCCGGATTCATAAATGTTAGACCTAGGTTAGTTTTTGATCCATATTCTCTACATTTCAAATAGAAAAATTTAATGTTAAACAATCACGATCTCGCATTTAAAAAAATATTTACAGTAATTTGTACCTAATTAAAAAAGTATGGTTATAGTTAACAAACCCAGAGAAAGTAAATCCGTTCGAGAAATCATTCTATGGAGCGTCGCACTATGATCACCCTTTACCCCCCAATCAAGTTCAAAATTTCAACCAGTGTGACGTTCTCGAACTTAGCCTTGATGCTTTTGCATAAGCTCTCAAATGAAAATCTAAAATGTTTATTAATTCGCCGGCAGCTTCTTTAGACAGTCTGTGAATTTTTAGGAACTGGCGGTCACTTAGTTTAAAGGGATCTTGCCTGAAACGATTTAGCACCGTTCTTGGTGTTAAAAATCGTCCTCCACAAGTTCCACAACATTTTTAGCACCTATTTAGTTCCTCTAAATTTGCCATGTAGATTTAAATATGAAACGTTCTCACGTTACTTTCGTCTAACTAATAACTGCTCATTACTATGCTAATTACTACAAAGAGTAACTAAAAAGTTTCAAAAAGGAAATCAAACTATAAAAGAAGGGATGTTAAAACTACACAAAGTATCTGACAAAACCACAACACAAAATTCGATTATTCTAACCCTAAATAAATTAAAATTTCGCAAGTGAAATAAGTGCTTCGACAGCTAAACAGTATTCGAATTAAATTTGTGAAATTTTTTCGAATTCGAATTTTATTACACACATGAAACTAGTTCAAAACTTGGGTTGATCGAAATATGAGAAATTTCACTAGTAAATATTTCAAAACTAGCCCCCCAGCACCAATGCGTTAGTACTTTTTAAGATATATTATTTGTCGAAGAGTGAACATTGTTGAAAAAAGAAGGAAAATTTGAAAATTATTCATCTAAGTTGATAGTTACTTACGAGAACCGCAGATATCAATCACTAAATTATTATATTTCCGAACTTTGTGCAAAAATTCATTCACATTTTTCGTTAAAGCTGGAAAAAAATGTTTTCTCCCATACTGTATACATTTGAAAATGCAATTGAGATAAACAAGCTGATTTTTGGATATGTTGTAGAGGGGCTAAAAATAGTTTAACTTCAAATTGTCGATCAAGAAAAGGGTTTTTTACTAGATAAATCGGCACAATACGAAAATCGTACTTTTTGTTCCCTTTCCTACTCTCTACAATTAAAGTCATTTAAATTTTTCACCTTCCGTTGATGGTTGTTCAGATATCGAAAGTGAAAAATTGAGAAGTCCAGATTTGAGTAGATGACGTGGGAAATTATTTTATACCGGAAATCAGCGAACATAATACAGAATTCTCGTCAGAAAACGAAGATGCATCGCTTTCTAGGATCAGTTATTTTAGGGGCCAAAATGAATTTCTTTGGTCAGAATACCACATGATATTATTTTGCGAGTAACCACTACCAGTTTGACAGGGAGTTATGGAAAGGATCTGTACAATATATGGAAGTAGTATATAGATGATGACATACTCGGCTCTGATATGCCATATTCAGTTCAATGTCGACAACGAAGAGAATAAACCAAACAAATATGTCCATTTTATTATACTTAAACGTTAACTATTATTTTAATGATAACTATGGATCATTTTTCAGCTTGTAGTTTTATTAAAATTCATATTGGAACTGCTGACTTTTATGATTGACACATTGACGTTCGAGGCAACCTAGAAATGTGCCAACCGTGTATAAAAATAACTATAAAAGTATTTCTTCTGTTACATCTTCCCTTTTCACAAAAATGCAAAGAGGAAACAAATTATAAATTGAGTCTTTGAGCGGGTTTCACTGTTCAGCCAGGCCTGGTAAAGTAGTTAGTACTTTCAGGAACGATGCGTGTTTCTGCAGTCGAATTTACTTCAGGAACGACTTGATTGCTAACATTCGCCTTTTCTACCGTCTTCTCGGTGGTTGACGGGATGAATTCAGCAGGGTCTGCAATTTCTGCATTGGTTTTGTGTAGATGAGCCTATTTTCTTCGATAAGTTGTACCCTCTTTGAGTGTTACATTGTACCATCGTGGATTAAGAGCTTCGCGGACTAATCCTTTCTTCCAATTTCACTTGCCTATTTGTACTCTGACACGATCACCTTCGTTTAATGTTTGTGCGGATTTTGTGCATTCATCTGTATAGGTTTTTTGTTTACTTCTAGCTTGCAATAGATTTTCTGGCATGTTATAGATGACTTTAAGAGCGAGTTGTTTCTCGGAGATAGGAATTAGTGTTCTTGTAGTTCTACTCATCAGGCGTTGGGCAAGAGAACCTAGTTATTCAGTGCGAGGAATGTTGTCGAAGTTTGATAATGCAAGTTGCACATCAGAGTTGTCAAGTTCACATTTTCTCAAAATCGATTTAGCAATCGCAACGCTTTTCTCTGCCAAGCCATTTGCACGGGGGAGTTTTGGACTTGAAGTAGAATGAATAAATCCTCAGATTGTTCTAGAGTTTTTGAGCTCGCGTGGACTAAATTGCGGTCCATTATCCGCTTCCAACACTTCTGGAATACCATGCACCGCAAACCAGTTTTTTGAATGTTTGATGAATTCACCGGAGGTTTGGTCATGTAGCATTTTAAAATCGAAAAAACTGGAATACCTGTCAGTAATAATAACATATTCGTTATTGGGGGATGAGAATAGGTCACTCGCGACTATTTGCCACGGTAAATTCGGAATTTCCTTTGTAATTATTTGTTGTTTCTGGTTACTGCGTTGAACTCGTTGGCAAATTCCACATCAGTCTACGAAGTTGACAATGTCTTTGTGCATTCCTTGCCAATACAACAATTGCCTGGCGCGTTTCAAGCTACTTCGAATTCCAAAGTGGCCAGCGTGTATTTGCTTCAACATTTCTTGAATTTTTGACTTTGCTACAATAACCCTGTTATTTTTCATGATAAATCCATTGTAACCTGAAAGTTCTTCTTTAAAATTGAAGTAGTGACGAATATTTCTGGGTAGCTCTTTGATGTTTTCGGGCCACCCATGTCTTCTTCAGTAGCTCGAATCGTTTCAGTTTGTGCTGCCTCTGACATGGCAAATGCTATTACTAGTTCAGTCTAATCGTTTTCATTCGGAAGCGTTTCTAGTGAATTATCACAGTCTCGACTTAAGGCATCCGCGATTGGAATATCACAGCCTTTTATGTATTTGACTTCTGGAGCATATTGTGTAACTTCCAGCAGAATCTTTTATAAAAATCCAAATTATGAAGTGTACACACTCTTGTTTTAACAAGGATAAATGAATTTGTAAAGAAGTGTGTAATATTTTATTAAATTCAGCCTAGCGCTCTCGACATTACGTCATCTTCAGGGCTTTAAAATAAATTACATACACTACAAACTACTGTCCTATCAAACTAACATAACAGTAAATGTAACTTACTTCGTCAGTCGGTCCAGAGACATATTATCATTGTCCACATTATTGCGTTTGTCAGTCAAACATGGTAAACAAACAACAAATTACAAACATTTAAATAAATCAAATTCAAAACGACACCACACAAACCATATCCAAAGTGGCCTTTCCGACCTGATTTTTCAATTCCATTAGTTGGTCGACATAATTTGAAAAATCATGTCGGAAAGACCACTGTTGTTGTCGTCACGCACAGCATACTGAAAACTAGATATATAAGGATGGAGTTGCTTCCATAAGTATCTAAAGTATTAACAGTAAGGATTATAGTAGTAGGTAACAATATAATGTCATTGTCATATATAGTTGTCAGTCAATGACAAAATTAGTGTTCTAAATGAAACTTACTCTTTCTAGTTAACTCCACAATTTAGTGAAAAAATCTTTAAAAATCTGAAAAAATTGACATTTGTTTCGATATTACTTAAATATCATCGTCAGAATGACATAAGTTACATTTCATTTGATGCCTACCTGATATTGACTCAATATATGTTAATAGAAGAAAGAAGATATACAAATATTAAAGCTTAGATATTATTAGCCCTATGGGTATATCCTGGATATCATTTTTCCCAATTAAGATCAGTATAACTGTGCTATGATAAATAAAATCAGGAAAACTATATCTGCTAATCTTTACAATTATCACTTATGAAGACAGTTTAAAAGTGGAGAACTCCCTAGATTTATCTGTTCATTGACGACTTCGTATTGTGGGTTTCTTAAGTATCTTCTAATTTCCAATTATTCAAGAAAATCCAGTTCTTGTTTCTTATTACAAATATGTAGTACTTCTAGTTCTGTGTTAGGTGTCAATGAATGATTGGTGTCAGGTAGATGTCTGGCGTAGTGGGATTTATCTGGTTGTTTTAATCTGTATGCTCGTAAGTGTTCACTGTATCGGATTTCAAAATTTCTAAGGGCCTGACCCAAATGTTCAGCATTACATTCTAGACATTTTAATTCCTATATACCAGATTTCTTTAATGGTGATATTTTTGTTTTTGCATTTAACAATTTTGTACTTATATTACTTTCTGTTTTATGAGAAATCGTTGTATTTGTTGCTAAAGTTATTATCGTTGAAATGTTATTAGAAATATTTCCTGCATATGTAATTTTCATTTCTTTAGTTTGTTTAGGAAATATTAGTTGTGATGCCACTTTTTCCTCTTTTTTATCAATTAGTTTATTTATCATATGCTATGAAAAAATGTTTTATACTTTATAAAGATGAATAAACACGAGTTTAAAGTAAATGCTTTATTTACGGTAAGAGTAACTCATTTTAGTACATATACTTATTTATTACATTTAATTTAGTAATGAAAAATTAGCCGGTTTTCACCGTGATTTTCTTTGTGGGTTATGATTTCTATATTCCCCGCTACGACGACAAATTTCTCCGTCGTACCACTTTTAGGTTCCTTCATCGTACCGCTATTTTAAGGTTCCCTTGATCGTACCGGTAACTTTTAAACGACACTTAATTTCTAATACACATGTATGTGTGTGTTATAGATGTCAAAAAGGAAATATAGAGCGTGGACCGAAGATTATATGCATCGTGCTCTTATTTCTATTATGAACTGATATATGGGGTTCAACGATTGCTGCCACACATATCACATTCCTAAATCTACTTTCAACCACCATGTGAACGACACAAATATTTCTGCTAATGGAGAAGTCAAGATCATCGGTAAGCAAATCACATTAACGGAAGCATTTCTTGACCCCATATTACGTCTTGAAAGCCCAATGTTTGGATTGACAATAACTGATGTGAGGAAATTAGCATTCCAGATAGCTGAACAAAACCATATATCCCATAATTTTAATAAGCAAACCCAATTAGCGGGGAAAAATGGTATTATGGATTCAAGGCTCGCCATCCAGAACTCAGTTTGGGAGAACCCACTGCAACGTCTCTGGCACGGGTTAAGGGATTCAATAAATAGAATGTTCATGGTTTTTTTTCATCCTTGAGAAACTCGTGGATGAAAATAAGATTGACGCGACAAGAATTTTGAATGTAGATGAATTGGGTCTATGTATTGTCCAAAATAAATGTCAAAAGGTACTTGGTCTGAAACGGAGAAAACAAATTGGTTCGGTGTCTAGTGGCGAGCTTGGAGTGAACACTACTTTTGTCGCTTGCACCAGTGCATCTAGGAACCTTGTATCGCCCATGTTGATATTTAAACGAATGCGAATGGCTAATGAGCTAAAAATGGACGCTCCCCCTGGAAGTTTAGACGAAACTTCTGAGACTGGCTACATAACAAGTGATCTATTTCAAAAGTGGATTAGGAATTTCATTGAAATAGTAAAACCAACCGTTGACAAAAAGGTAATTCTTGTTTTGGATGGGCATACTACACATTCGAACAATCTAGAGGCAATTGAAATGGCCAGGAAACATAGCGTAATAATGTTACAGCTGCCTGGTCATACTACTCATCGACTACAATCCCTCAATAAAAGTTTCTTCAGTCCACTGAAAAGTAACTTCAACAAAGCTATACAGAAATGGCTAAGATCAAATCCCAAACTGTGTGTTATGCAGTACCAGGTGGCTGGGTTGTGTACAGAGGCTTACTCGAAAGCGGCTACAATTGAAAACGCAATCAATGGATTTAGATTTACTGGAGTTTGACCAGTTGATCGTTCGGTATTTCAAGACTCTGATTTTGCGGTAGCAGAAAATTTATTCCAGCTGTGTATGCCTACTGACCCTGAGTGCTCAAAGAAGGAAGACAATAACTTAATTTCGCAGCCGGAAATTTCAAACCTTGATCACTCAGGAACTGAAATGATGGCATACAATAATAGCCAGCAATCGGCAAGTAAAAAGCTTTCAGTACCAAGTGAGACACTGTCTCCTATACCTAAACCTAAATCAAAATCCAAGTCTGGGAATGTAGTACAAAAAGCATCCATTTTGACTAGCAGCCCATACAAAAACCAATTGGAGCTACAAAAGAAGCTTAAGTTAAACCAAGAGAAGGTTAAAGCGTTGAAAGAGAAATTGGGTACTGCATCAAAGAAAATTTGTATAAAAAAAGAAAAATCTATTGAAAAGAAGATACACAACGTGAAGAAAAACCTTGGATTCCGTGGAAAATCAGCAAAAGTTTCCTCTGGGTCCGAATCAATCTGCTGTTGTGGTAGAAGTGCAACCTGAAGAATGGTATTGTTTCTTGTGTGACACCAACCTGGTAGAAGATTTGATTCAATGTCAGATTTGTAATTTGTGGGTGCATGATTCTTGTGCAGAAATCGCAAACAAAGACAGGCCTCAACAGTTTACATGTGTAAAATGTAGATAAATACTAGGCCTTTATCTTAATTTCGTTATAACTCAAGTTTTCATGATAACTCCTTATATCTACAGTATTTGTATATTAACTGTTCATGTTATGAAAAATAAAAATTAACTCTTTATAAGTCTATTATTAGTAATTTATTTCATACGCTATTAACCACATTTGGATTGTACAGGGTACAATCAAGGAGCCACCTGATAGAATAAAGGCAACTAGTTTCATTCATTGTACCACTTGCAGGGCCTTAGTAATTTATTGTTTTCAAGTATTAAATGAACTTGTATCACGTTTAAAAAATTCATAAGGTGGGGAAAGAATAGATTTAACTATACAATAATTTTGGGCATAACAACTAGCAGTTTGTGAGGTACATAAATTGAAAGACGAGAATTGGTACGATCAATGCAACTCTCCTCTACCCTAAGAAAGTGACTCATTTGTAAGTAAGAATATTATATTCAAAGATAAATGTATAGTAATTCCTAAGAGCATGAGAGGTGAAATGGTGAATCGAGTGCACTATAGCCATCTAGGAATCAATAAATTCATTTAGTTAGCACAAAGTTCAATATTCTGGCCTCACATGACTCAACAAAAAATTTCAAATTGTCACTTGTGTATGAAATATTCAAATTCACAACAGAAGGAACCTTTAATGAGTCATGAAATGTCATCATTACCTTGGAACAGAATAGGGTACGATATGTTTGAGTTAAATGGAAAAAATATTCATTACTAGTGGACTATTTTTCATAGTTTGCGGATGCTGTTAGTTTAAATAGTAACACAACTAGTGAAAAAATTATACAGATAATAAAAAATAGGTTTCCTTTATTAGGAGTTCCATAATTTCAGAGGTGGGAACAAAATTTACTTCCCATCGATTCGAAAAATAGTTCTGACAATTTGAGCACTTACTCTCATCTCCTACATATACGCAGTCCAATGGATCAGCATCAGCATCAGCATAAATTCAAACAGTCAAACAATGTTTAAAAAGGTTCTTGAAGATGATGAAGATTTACATTTTTCATTATTAATTTATCGAAATACGCCTATAGCTAATAACACTTCTCCTGCAAAAAATTAAGAGGTATTTTACCCTATACCTCTCAATCACTTAAACAGAAAGTAGTTCAGAAATATAACGAAACTCTACAGAAATCACTGAAATATTGCTGCTAAAAAATTGCAATCATTAAAAATAAAATCAAGAGTTCAAACCGAACCTGGTAGTGTTTGGACTCCAGGCACAATCTTAGAGCAAATTAGTGAACGTTGTTACAAAGTTAAATTAGATAACGGTTCAATTTTGATTAGAAACCGTAGATTTTTGAGACCAACACACAGTAAAGTACATAATAAAAATCTTTATACTGTTAAAAGGGGAAAGGATCTAGAGTCAGTCAAAGATTATGAAACTAATATATATATATGTAAGGAATATCTTCAGTCTAATTCAATTGCGCGCGTAATTAAGTCGATAAATAAGATGTCTTAATATACGTCATGTCATTAAATTGGCACATGTCAATGAGATTAAATATTGTACAGTAATGTGAGAACAATCCTAGGGAATAATAACTTTGAATGTTGTTTCTTTGTTATTTACAGGTAGGATTAATATTCTAGATCATGTATCTAATTGTAAATATTGTATATAATAATAAAAATCTTTGTTATTTACAGAGAAACAGTTCGTACATTATTCCAACCTCAGAAATCAAAATAATCAACATTATATATATAGACTTAGAACCACTGGACACTAATGCAATAGTTAGTTAGTGCAGATGTCGAGGAAAGCGTTAGCGTGGACGATGATTATTATAGTAGCAGTGATAGTGAGAATTCGAACAATACCGAAAAGTCGCAGGACAATGAACAGTCATTTGAGTGTAGAACAAAAACTAGTTCTAAAGGACGTAAAATAAAATCGCCTGACAGGCTCAATTTATAATTTCGCTTTGTCAAATGAATTTCTCTAGAAAGGGAGATGTAAAGATGATTATAGTTGGTAACAATATAATGTCAATGTCATATATAGTTGTTAGTCAATGAAAAAATGCTTTATGGTTTATGGTAATGAAGATGAATAAACACGAATTTAAAGTAAATGCTTTATTTTAATTACAAATAATTACATTCATTCGACATGTTACAATATATTGAATATTAAGCAAGTTGTGAGAACAAAGTAATACAACCAATCATTGACGAACAAAATATACTAACAAATCATCAATATAAATGGAAATTATTTTCAAATATACGTTCATTGACCGTTCAACAAAAGATAACTTGAATCTCCTTGATCAAGACCGCATTGTTTATACAATAGTGAACAAACATTTTCAAATTTTCGGTGAAGCTTGTATGAATATTATGTACCTGTGTCTGATTTATGAGATTAATTAATTAAATTAATTATTAGCTATAAAAACATAACACGCTAAAAAACGAAAACTTGCTTCATCGATAAACACAATCAATTACTGAGTATTTGTTATTCTAATTTATTCTCATGGAATTGAATTGGACATCTTAACCGGAATTCAATTTCCTCTTATCATGTAAAGATATCATATCTTCTGTAGAAATTGGCTTAGTTGACAAAAATTACTATAAGTGTGTGTGAACTGATTTATTCAATATTTGAGAATTTTGGTGAATCGTATATTGGGTCTAAATAGGTTTGAAATATGTGAAACGTATGGTGCAACTGAAACGTTATGTACCAGTACCTTCTCATAGAACTGAAATCAATAAATCCACAAGGTTCTTTGGTTAAGATAAACTTCTTATATATTACTATATGGTTTTTTACTCAGTTGCTCTATTTTTGGAATAAAATGGGTAATACCAAGAAATATTCTCAAGAGATAGAGGCATAACTATCGACTTCCAAAAATCTGGTAAAAGAAATTGTGATCTACCGGGACAAAATATTGACTATATCGTCGCCTTAATCAGAAAAACCCGTAAGTCACAAAATGAAAATGTTTAGGGAGGCACAAAACAGAGTTTATAAAATAGCGCAGAATTATTTGAGTGAAAACAAAATATGCAAACACTTAAAATATTTGTTTTAAAAGTAATTATGACACCCTAAGCTAAAAGTAATTCCGAAGATAATCTGAATGTTTTTCCAATATTTTTTGAAAGGATTTTTGGAGATACGGGATTTTCCATCCTGAATTTTGAATTGAGACCACATTTTTTTTAATTTTCTTTATTCAAGCTTTAACAGTAAAATATTCTAAAAATAAAAGATCTGAGTTTATCCATTAAAGGCCAATATTCATCTAGACGTGAATAAAATGAACTAAATTACGGAAGTTTGAAATTTATTTATACGGCAAATTGTCATAAAAACTATGTTTGAAGAATCTCTTTTAAAAACTGCAGGTGCATGTATTTCTTCTTTTTTATCGGTAGATAAGTCTCATATAATGATGGAAGACTTTCTAGTTCACAGGCGAGATTATTCCGTTTATTTCCAGGTACACGATATTCGAACTGTAAGGAATCTTCCGGGTGTCTCAGTTTGTATGAGTTTCTGCCTCGTAATGAGACAATCAATGCAGCGACTTATTGTGAGACATTGAACAATCTACGTCGTGCAATCCAGAACAGAAGACGTGGCAAGTTGAGTAAGGGTATCGTTTTGCTGCATGAGAATGCCCGTCCACATGTGGCTAATCGTACCAAAGATCTTATCAAATGTTTTCAATGAGAAACTCCAGATCATCCTACATACAGCCCTGATCTGGCGCCAAACTACTACCATTTGTTCCTGCACTTGAAGAAACACCTGGGCGGTCAGCGTCTTCAAGACGATAACGAAGTCAAAACATTTGTGATACAGTGGTTAACAAGTCAGGCGGCACAATTTTATGAGGAGGGTATTCCAAAACTGGTGCAACGTTATGACAAGTACCTTAATATTCACGGAAATTATGTAGAAAAGTGGATTAAGGTACAGGCTTTCATGTAAAATTAAAATTATTGCGATATCTTTGCACGTCTTTTTTGAATTCCAAAACGGTACTTACTTAAAAAACATACCTCGTAAAATAAACAGCAATCTGGGCTATATTTTAAAGCGCGTGTGTCCGTTACCAAAGGATCACCCACTTTCTTTCCAGGTCGCAAAGATGTGAGAAACTGTAGTTTTTTGAAATTTTTAAAGAAGCCATGGTCCAGATAATATACCTGGTGAGGTCTTGGTTTTTCACGAGCTCGCATACATATTCCAACATAGTCAGATGGTACATTTATGTTGGTATGACGAATTTTTCGCTCAATAACAGAATGCATGGAATCTGCTTCCATTTGCGTATGGCCTTTCTCAAGAAATTTCTGTTCAATAGTTATATTGAATGTAATAGAGATATTAATTAAACCATTGGTCAAGATAGAATTTATATTCTGTGAGGTACAACTGTCGCTATACAAGATCAGATTTTGCGCCGGCTGTAGATAATTTTTAACATGATCCTCTATAAACTGGCAAATGATGAAAGCATAATCGTTTGCCGTTACGCCCCCAGCTGACTAATGCCAAATATAGCAGTACCCATGTTTTGTTTTTAAGTAGAAGAATGTGAAATTGTGTACAATGAGCTTCGTCTTGAAGTAAAGTGAAAAAACGTTTGATTTTGGTGAAAATTTTTTGCTCTAGTAAAAATCCAATGAAATCAGTTAATTTGAGGTCATTTGATTGAACACAACCAATCAGAACAACATTATACTGAAAATAGATCCCATGGGCTGTTTTCACTCTATCACGTTGCTACAGATACAATTTTATTATTTATTTCAATTTTGACGTTTCAAATATTCAATATTTCAAAATGTCACGATTTGGTCATAATACGGACGAGAATATTAATGAAATTATAGAAGCTCTGTACTTCTTTTCTATAATTAGCCAAAAAAATTTCTATCCGAATAACCCTCGAACATTGATAATTGCTCAAAAATTTGATAACAACCTTCTGAAGCTTGTTGGCTATAGGCAACAGACCTCCGCCTGCGGCGTCGGTCTGTTTGCAAGCAACAAGCTTTCGAAATCTGTTATAACATTTTTTCGAACAATTACCAATGTCCTTGGGTTATTACTACTGATAACAATACTGATTGTAGGTCCATACAAAAAACCATATTGGCTTTCTTTGTTTTTAGACTTCTCGCATCTAGTCTTTTTCTCGATGCAAGGCGAATTGTTCATCAGCTAAATTTCCAGTTTTGTGTGCCACACATGCGTCACACTCATTCTTTTTTGTCTGGAGAAGTGATAAGTTCATTTTATCAAAGACATGGTGAAACGACGCAATGGATAGATAAGAGTCTTTGTTCTGTTGACACCAATTTTCATGAAACTTATAAAGTGCAGACTTAGACTGCCAATTAGGCTCCAGGTAAAATTTTGCGATGAAGCTCGACAGCCTTAAAATTTTTTTCTTCAAGTCTGTATAGCGCCCACGTTCTACAGGATCGTGGGTTTCTGATGAATGTTCTGCATTATTGTCGTGTCTTTGCTCTTTTTCATTTTTGACTTAATTCTGCTTTTTCAACCAATCGAGAAGCATATTTTCTTTCACGCCATGAGTATTCAAGAACATTTGTTTACATACCCTTTTCCGCTCATCATTTAATTTAAGGTGATATATTAAAGACTCGCTTGTCCTAGAAACACCCTCTGAAACTCTTCTTTTTGTGGATATGGGATCGATTAAAAAAGAGGTGTAAACTTTTCTCTCTTTCCAGCCCATATCAGACCAAAAGTGATTGAATATAGTATTCCTTTCTTCATCAGAAAACGTCCTACAGTGCAATGATTTACCCTTCAATCACATGGTTCCTTCATTTTTCTTTTTGAACATTATATTTCCATTTTCCGTAATTTTTTTTCTGCATGCCATTATAATCTTGTCCCATTTCTCTTTCAATTTTTGCACGGTTATTCTCCCAATTTTCAGTACGCATCATTTGTCTGTTTCTTCTTTTCATTTCAGTGTTTTTATTCGCCTCAACAGATTCCATTTCAATCTCAGGTTCACAGTAAGGATCTTTTCCGGCATTATTTGCATTTTTCTCTTCTATTACAAGTTCTACTGCAGAAGTTTTAAACAATTTATTTTTCGTAGTACAATGTTCCATTTCAATAATATCAACATCAAAATCGGGATTTTTGGTAACGAGTTCTGTTAGATAAGTCTCTATCTTCTGATCAAGGATATTGTTTTCTATCCATGGACTATGGTCATCTTGTTCCTTAAGAGTGTCACTAAAATCTTCTCTTTCAACACTAAGCGGGATGACATTTAAGTACGTCAAATTAGGTACTTCAGTTTATTTAAAGCCACCAGTAATTTCTGGAATATCTAGTATCAGCTATTTGTTGATTCATTTAAAAAGCCATTATTGTTAGCAAAGATATTTTCTCGCTACGGTTTGTTCTGATTATCGGCGATGAATATATCACTCTTGTGATTTTCTACATTGGTTTGTGGTTCACAAATATACATAATTATTTGCGTCCTGTTTGATATGGAAGCGAACATCGTGAACCTCGTTCCTGAAAACATATTTAGTTGTAAAGTCGACTACATCCCTAAAATAATACATTTTTTTTAAGTATTTTCTTACCCAAAAAAACTAATAAATGGTCTTATCCCCGTATTTTTAAGTTATGTGACAACAAACACTGCAAAGAAATATGTTTAGGTTTTTTGATCCAAAAAACTAATTTGTAATGGAAATAAAAACTTTTTTTACTATTCCAATAGCATTCCATTGTCATGGATAGCTGATAATGGATAATTCTATAATTATACAAATACGTAAAACGAGTAATTCCCGTATCTCCCCAGCATCATGATGTCTGAGCAAATTTAGTATTTTAGAAAAACATGTTGTTACTCCAAGACAAATGCAAAATGGTAATTGAGGGTGTAAAACCATTACTTTTTAGTAAATAAGTGTGTTGAACATATTTTCATGTACTTACCGTCCATATTTATACACTTTCATCAAATCTAACTTGCAGAATCGCACAACATCTGGAGGTAAATACAGAGCAAGTCTATTGTTTACATACACATGGCGGTTTGATTGTGGACATAAGGGGTTTACTTTTATATTCGACACCGGCGAGGACTTATGGGAAATTCTTTTTTAGGAACAGTAAATTAGAGAAACATTTTGGAGATACGATATTTTCTTCAACTATACGTTTTTTAGTTATATCAGAGATGGCGCGGAAAGGTCGAATTTGATAAAATGTGGACTTACGGGTTTTTCTGATTTCTGAAATTTGTTACTTAAGGGAATAAATCTCAATAATCAACGACCAAGCAGACCAAGAGCAACAACTTCCAGTGGGTATTTGGAAATGCACGTTCAACTGCATCAGAAATAGCAGTGTAGTTCAATTTCATTCGTAACATTGTGTCCACAGTTAAATCTTAAGGGATCCATATCAAAGACATTGGTAAAGAGGTTGATGACAGTGGAGACTATTACACATTATAATTTCATAGTTTTAATGAAAACTGCAGTTATTGAGATCAATTTTATTTATTTATTCACAAAGCAAGTCGCACATTCTTAAACATATAAACGTGTGTTTTTATTTTCACACAAATCGATGATTATCGATGTCTACATTTCCACGCAACGGCATAACTATTTTATCGGTAGTTAGAGAGCTTTTCCGAATGAAATTTTAAGTCTTACTCTGGAACCGTTAGAAAGTTCTGTAACGTAAGATATATATATATATATATATATATATATATATATATATATAGAATAATAAAAAAATATTGGTTAATTGCTGTAAAATTTGGAAACATGCAAAAAGATGGATTTCTGCGATGAGAATGACGATAGCAATCAGGAGAACCTAACTAACTCTCCCTGAAATCCTATAAACAGCCACACAAATCAGTGTAAATTTGTTGCCATCGATGTCAAATCCAAAAACTTCTTGACAAGGTAAAAATTGGTGACGCAAGTACACCCCTTACAAAAGATGTTATATCAAATCATACGATGTATAGGATAGTACAAGTACTATATCTACATATAATTTTTTTTAAATAAAGGTATGATATTGCTAATATTCACACTTGATTCTTTATTAAATTGAGAGTTTCATATAATTGATGTACTTGCGTTAAGCCCTTTTTAAATAATGTTAGTGTTTGTTTCAATTCTTCCTAGTTTCATTTTAATGCATATTGTTATTCAACCGATCTCATTGTAGTACAGATTAAGAAAGCTTTTTGTGTGCTTTGTAGTTCTGACATCCGAATTATACTATCGAAATGCATTACAAAGAAAAGGCCACGGTTGAGTTGGAAAAACTGGAAAAAACGAACAAACAATCAAAATTTGGATCTTTTATTTTGGGTATAACTCCAGAAGGCTATACAGAAAATCTCAAATATTACATATTAGTAGAAAGCTCGTAAATAGAGAGTGTTTATTCTCTATATGAGATGAAGAACCGTAGAAGTTGAAAAAAACTTAAAGAAATGAAATAAATCAATGGGAGGACCACTTATTTTGGCTATAACTCCACAAGGGTACACCAACTATATCAAATATTATATACTGCTGGAAAGGTCATGAATAGAGATGGAAAAAATATTTAGGGTGCTTTTTCTCTGTTTGGAAACCGTATAAATTGGAAAAACGTGAATTGCTCCACAAGGCTACACCGAAAATTTCAAATATTAGATATTAGTAGAAAGGTCCTGAATAAAGCTACAAAAAACAAGAATGTTTCATGTATGGGATACTTTCTTTGACCTTTTTAGTATATTTACATATATCTAAAGTTTTTCTTGGTTTTAGGTCATTTTTTAAAATATAAATACAAAAAGACGGTTTAAGTTGTTGAGATAAATCTACATCCAAAATAAAATGATTTTCTCACTAAGAGATACAATACTACAAAAAATCCTTACCCCAAACGTAGAATAATAGTTGTCAATATACATTAAAATGTCCAGGCAAGAACTTCGTCGAAACATAAAATATTCTTATTACTCTTACTAAAAACAACATTCACAACAAAGAATCCACAACGTTTGTACACATTAAAATTATTTACAGTACTGCTAGATATATTTTACTGAGGTTTTCAAATATTTTTTATTGTTAATGGCATGCTGGTTTTTTTGGATAGCTATTGATTCCAAAATTTCCCTCTTTTTTGTATTTTGTTCCGATCGATATATATATATATATATATACATATGTATATTTTTCTCATTATTTTTATATAATATGAAATGCTGGTTCGAATAACTCAGGTTAAACACAAACAAATCGGGCATGAAAAACTCCTTACTCTCTTTGAGTTCTGGTTTAAATCTTCGTTCGATATCATTGAATATCTTATTTTATGGGATTATTAAAGAATCATCTGTTTTTATCGATGAATTAAAATGTGAAATTTACCATGTCAAAATTTAAGTTGGGACGCCTATAGTATCAAACATATTCCTTTATTTAGTAATGACACTTGAAATGAAATGAATTTGTCTATATAATTAGTTGTCGCAATTATTAACTATTTCCTGTTTCTGATATGGTGTGTACTGAAGCAGCAATGAAGAACACTTTAATTATATATAATCAAGAAGTGAAATGGAAATTTGAAAAGAATTACATATATCAACACAAACAAAATTTACATCTAAAATTTTGAACAAATAACTATAACCTAATAAAATCAACGAATAGGTATATCTTTACGCAAATTGTAATTATTTTAAATGGCCAAATCCGATTTTCAATTGGTGAACAAAAAAAATTGCGATACACTAATCTGTCACTACACGATGGTTCGTTCTGGCACCTACGATCACCATTCTCCAATAATACCAACTTGACAAAACTTCTCTAGGTATTTCTTCACCGTGTCCCGTTTAACCTTTTATTTATCTGCAATATTCTTGCTATACTTTATATTGTCTTGTTTTTCTTCTTTTCTTTCAAAATATTGTTTCATTTAGTTTAAAGATCTTCTCAAATGATGCTTTCTATTGTATTTTATTTTCTAATACCTTTTTTATATCTTTTTTAATTATTTATCTTCTGTTCCATCAATTAACTTTTATATAATCTCAAATTACTTCTTCGACTTTATTAACCTTTTTCTGAAACTTTTATTTGAATTATATGAGGACTTATCTTATATTTTATTAAATTCTTAAATCTCCTTTAACAGATGTCTTCTCTGAATACTATCACATCACTTACTGCCGTCCGCTTCTCAATCAACACAAACTTTTTTCTTCCTCCTCGTTGATATGGACAAAAAAGAATCAAATATCTGAGTTTTTTATTTAATTTAATACTTTTTTTGTCAATATTGATATATTTAATGTTCTTTTAATTTCCAAAATAACTTAATCTACTTAATTAAAACTTAACTTATATTAAAACTATCCCTATTTATTAAAAAGAACCTCTTAATACTAGTACTACTTCTCAATTCTCGAATAAACAAATCTACAAAATATCAAAATCTCAAAATATATGCAATCCTTTTCAATTTATTTTAGAATTCTGTTACAATAACTGTTTATTATAAAGTTGGCCTGAAATTTATTATTACTTAAAATATTTGTGTGTTGTTTCCTTGCACAAACAATTCATACATCTATTACATAGTTCCATGACAAGGAATTCCTGCTACTCGCATTTCATGCTTAGAAAGTAATTTTGACGTTAAAATCTCGTTGACAATTCTCTGTGTCATTGTAACAATAAATATTAAAATCATAATTTTGCTTCTAAATTCTTGTTAAATATGATGTTTTATAATGATCTAAAATATTTATTTATAGTTTTAAATTTTTTGATAATCTTAATGGAATATTTGCCAAATTTACAACTTATTATATTGTCTAACGAGGATTTATAACCTGATACATAAATTGAGATGAACTGTTCAATGAAATGTTTACATGCTGGAAATCACGGTAAATATTTGGAATATTATTTTCGTATTTCAATATTCATAGTAAATGAATGATATCATAGGTATCCTTTCAATATTTAAAAAGTTTTTCCACTCAAATATGATAAAAACAGATAATTCCATGTGTTTTAGTGATTTCTAACCCACTTTTTGCTATACAAAACATGAAAATTTGCCACATTAACACTTTTAAACTCTTATGTTACTGTGATTTCCTGCATATTTTGCAATATCTATTTCTTAATTTATATTATAATAAGGTAGGGCTCAACTAATTAACGAGTACACAACAAAAATTGAAGATAAATAAACTTTCATTCATAGTATAAATTCCTTTACTCATTCCTTAACATATCTCAGTGGGGTAAGCGTAGATAGGGCTGCCTACCTTCTATAGATTTTAACAGCTACAGCAAATTAAACATTTGTTTCCATTTTAATACCTGAAATTGGCAATTTTGGACACACAAGTAGTTAAACTGTACGAATAAATATATTTCATATAAGAAACACCTGAAAATGGTAATATTCTCTTCTTATTTTAAATAAGCATGCCTTATCTAAATATGAATACTTTGTGCTATAATCCGAAATTGTTCTTGACTGATAAAAATTATTTAGCGAGGTTAGTTTGATGTATATTTTTAATGGAATGAATATTATTTAATCAAGTAATTAAAAAATATTTGGGAAGTTTGAAATTCATTCAGATTATAGAAAAAAATTGTTTATATGAGCTCATATCGGTAAGTTTATCAAATTATATCATATTATTTAAAGTTCTAAATTACAGAATTCATCAAAGAACTTTTCTTACTACTAACAATTTTCATTTCTTTATAGCAATGTACCTTTATTATTTTATCGAAATGAATGTTCGTAAGAACGGGAAATAATCCAGGTATTTTCACTTTCAAAAGATAATGTAATAATTAAATCACAGTTTAGTCCATGTTTCTAGGGGTAAGTTCTGTATGTTTAATATCTTTTCCAGGTTTTATTTTTTAGTTATTGCATGTTTTATTCCTCTAATTCAAAATTTATTTTTCCGTTTCCAGTATTTTCAATATGGCTACCTTTTTTTCTCTCTTTGTTCCATTACAATCCACAGCCTTCATTCCAAAAATAATTATGAAACAAAATTTTGTACATCTCTCTTTGACGACTTAAATACAACGACCCTCTCTGTCAAATTCTACACGAGCTTATATAGACTTTGCAAAACAGCTCACTTGATCATATAAAATTAATTGAATTTTCTGACAATTGCTATATACGAAGACGATTAAAAGATATATATGAACTTATTGAAAAGTTCCTCAATCATAAACCAATTCACTGTAGAGTTCTTCACCAACATGAATTACAAACATACTTAGAATTTCTTCAAATCTATTACACTATAACTATGTTAAAATTTCTTTTGAAAGTCATCCGTTCAATAGCCCTTCGTGTCGAACAATTTCCCTACATATAACTAAATATTTATATTGACAAATCGAAGTTTGGTGTTTGTTATTAAGCATAAAACTCAAATTTCGTATCAACTAAAGAACATAAAATGGACAACAACCACTTCAAGCACCAGTTTATTTGCAAAATTGTAGTAACCTTACCATAAACTTTATTTTAAAAAATACGTTTTTTTGTGGTCGTCGAAAAAATATCGCGTACCAGACATGTTGAAAATTCGATTTCACACTCGTTTGCTTAAGCCATTCGCCCATATGGCTCGTGTCTCAATTCTGCAAATTCGTGTGAAATATTTCATTTTCTTACTCTATTTTATGCCATTTCAAGTTGCATTTTTATGTATATTCAATTGTAACGTTTTGCATATACTTATATAAAAGTCGTCAAGTATATATTATGATTATGAATATAACGTTAGATACTACTCATGTGGCATTGTGTAATATTTCAGTTTGTAATTATCAGGTGAATGAAGGGTGATTGTGTTTACTTATAATGAATGCACTCTAGATTTTCTATTACATGCAACTCAGATACTAAACTATCGTCAGTTCTTAATAAACTAAATCTTTTTGTCCTTTAACATTGTAATTTTCTATTTTCATTAACGTTATAAAAATGCGGATTCTACTGGAACACTAATATAATTAAAATGTCAAATTCATCATATATGTATATTAATCAGAAGCAACTATATTTTTAAATGAGAAACATCTGAATTAATTTGAGATGGCTATCAAATTACTAATGCGAGGGTCAATGTCAGAGCTGTGAATCTAACTTTTAACGTATATGTCGATACCTGCTTAAGTCGGCGATTTTTATGTATATGAAATTATCTACATTTTAACGTTTCCCCATTACAATCAATGTCACCAATAAATTTATGTTCCTGAATACTGATATAATATTAGTTATTTGCTAATATGATATTCAGTAAAGAAAAAAAATTAAATCCGGTATGCTGAAGCCATAACACAAAATATTTTATTTTCAAGCCATTTTATCCAAATCAATTACGGTGTAATGAAATTTTGATTGGTGAATTGAATACATACATTATATTCTGAGGTTTAATATGAATTATCTATTCACACTGCATATTTTTCTTCTTCCTGTTCTTCTTCCACGTTCTTAGTATTCTTCATTAGTAGCCAACTTTCGACATAGACTTTACTTAACTTCTTCTACCTCCATTCTGAGCTACACGTTTCAGTGTAGACCTATTATTTTCAGATTGTCTCCACATCCTATCTGGAGGTGATTACATTTTGTCTCCCAACCTTGTCTCAATTGCATTTTTGTACATTGTTCCATCTATCTGCCTGTATTGTCTGTCAGCGAAATTCTATGATCTTTGACTTCTATTCTATGTTTTACACAATTATTTGTCTTCCTATCTGATGGATCTACTCCCAAGATTGTTCCCTTCAAGCAATCCATGTTCTTTGTATTAATGTTTGTGTGAGTATTGTAAATATGAACTGATTAAATAGTTTTGTTCTCAAATATTGTAGTATGTCGGTGTTTATTGTAACGCAATTAAATTTTCAATATGTTGCCCATTCCATCTTATTCTTATCACCATTTCAGTCTTCTTCGATTTATTTTCTTCATTTCATTTTATCAATAATTGGATAGAAATTATATCAAACAATTACAAAATTGTTAAAAGTAAGAACAAAAATATCCCCATTGAAGAAGTCTGGTATATATAAACTTAAATGTCCAGAATGTAATGCCGTAGATTTGGGTCAAACCCTTAGAAATTTTGAAATCCGATACAGTGAACACTTACGAGCATACAGATTAAAACAACCAGATAAATCCCACTACGCAAAACATCTACTTGACACCAATCATTCATTGACACCTAATACAGAACTAGAAGTACTACGTATTTCAGAAAAGATACAAGAACTGGATTTCCTAGATGAATTCGAAATTTGAAGACACTTAAGAAAACGGCAATATGAAGTCGTCAATGAACAGATAAATCTAGGGAGTTCTCCACTTATAAACTGTCTTCTTAAGTGATAATTATAAAGATCAGCAGATATAGTTTTCCTGGTTTTCTATATCATTGCACCGTTATACTGATCTTAATTGGGAAAAAGATCTTCAGGTTATCCCCATAGGGCTAATAATATCTAAGTTTTAATATTTGTAATATCATATCCTATTATTTTTTCTATTAACATATATTAAGTCAATCGCAAGGTCTTGGTCTAGCCAAAAATAATTATTGAACATCAGGTAGACATCAAATGAGATGTAACTTCTCTCATTCTGACAATGATATTTAATATCGAAACCACTGTCAAATTTCTTAGAATTTTCGAGATTTTTTTCAATATATTGTGGAAACAGTTGGTTTCATTTGAAACATTAATATATCAAACAATTGTTGAATTACGATGCCTGGAAATTCATATAAGCCCGAAAACCTCTTCACGAGGTAAAAATAGGTAACGCAAGTACACCCCTTACAAGAAATGTGATATAAAATCATACAATGTATGGGGTGACACAAGTACTATGTATACTTACGATATTTTTCAAATAATGATAAGCTGTGGCTACACATTCACACTCCATTTAGCTGCAAATTAATGTGGACACCGGTATCTTGGAAGATCACCTCTATCATGTTTCTGATCACTCGCCAATCCAACTGGTTGCTCTCTATCCTGGGCATTGCTAGTTTCTCCACGTGGGATTCTAGCACATGATATCCAAGGCTGCGTAGCGCTTCCCACATATTCCTTTAGATGGATTGATCTGGAAATTCGTTTCTAGTTACCAGGTAGTACCACGAATTGTGTTTGAGTCTCAGTATCTTTGCAGGGGCTGGGGCATTTGATCTTCAAGTTTTCCTAATTGCCTAAAAATCTTTCCTTTCGAAAGACGGTTGCCAACCCTCGTGCGTGTTTGTTATTGGCGGAGATGTTATGTGCCAGTGAATGCCCATTTCGGAGCGTGAACAAGTCTTGTCTTTGTTCTGTAGTGACTCCATATCTAGATTTCCCGGTACCTCCGTATGCGCCCATAAATACTTCGAAGGCTGGGTCAGACTCTTGTTTTATATGGCGCATTCCTTCCTCTTTGTCATGGTCTCCTCTGAATGGTGCTAGTCGGTTATGGTGAAATACTCTCGGTATTCCATTGGGGATCTTGCTTATGCGAAATATGACGTCGTTGATCCTCTTCTTTATTAAGTACGGACCTTCCCATGATGTCTGTAGTCTTGGAGAAAATCCTTTTCTCCTTGTCGGGTTGTGCAACCCTACTTTGTATCCTTCTTTGAAACTGCCTTCTGTGGCCTGCGTATCGTACCGTTTTTTCCTTCTGTCGCTGGCAACTTGAAAATTCTTTCCTACCAATTCGTGCACATCGTCCATCCTTCTTCTCAATCTCATTCACCAGCACAACAGCGACAGTTGTGACCTCTTGATTCGGGATCGTATAAATTTCTACTCACTTTGTGTGAATCTATTCTTACCAGGATGTATTTACTACCACTTTCTATCGTCGGAAATGGTACAGCGATGTCTAAAGCAAACCTTTCGAAAGGACTTTATATTGTTTCATGAGTGCCTTTCTTTTGCGATGTGGTCTTTAACTCGTAGCACAACTTTTCATGGCATCGCTGAAGGGTTTTCTTCACTCCCAAATGACCTCCCGATGGAGTGTCGTGTAACTTTCTCAGTACTTCTGCTACTGTGATTCTCGGGATAACGATCTGTCTTCTCATCTTGGAACCATTATCGTTTTGAAGGGGCATTTTAAACAGCCCTTCTTCCAGGACAATGGAGTCCCACTGAGCCCAATATGCCTAGAGTGTCGATGAAAATCTTGAAACTTCTTTCCGGGTAGGTCGCCGATTTTCTTTCTTCCATTGCCGAATCTTCTTTAGGTGAGGATCATTTTCCTGATCTTCTCTTATCCTGGTGGAAGACAATTCTTCGTTGACTACTGTAGTTCTTCAAACTGCAGCTTCCCTAGATTCTACCTTGTTGCAGTGAGAATAGTCTGTTAGACACGGCCGTCTGGACAGGTAGTCGGCATTTCGGTGACTCACACCAGCTCGATGTTCGATGTTTAAATCGCACTCTCGAAATTGTTCACTCCGTCCAAGTATCTGGCCCTCGGGATTCGTGAACTCTATCCACCACTTGAGTGTTGCATGATCAGTCCGGATTAGGAATTTCCTTACATAGAGATAAGAGATACTGGAAAAAATTTTCCACGGACTTACTACCGCCCAAAGTTTTCTTCTCGTGACGCAGTAGTTTGGTTTTGGTTTGGAGAGGACTTCACTGAAATATCCCAGCAGCCTTTCTTGCCCTTCTTGGATCTGTGAGAGCACTCCTCCAAGTCCTACGTTGCTTGGGTCAGTATCAAGAATAAAGTCGTCCTCTGGTAATGGATATCCTAATATAGGCGCCGTAGCTACATCTCTTTTCAAAGATTCAAAAGCTGTTTGACAGTCTTCGTACCATTGGAAAGCTCTCGTTTTTTCTGTGAGTCTAGTTAGGGGCTTGGCAATATCTCCAAACGTCATGATAAATCTTCTATAGTATGTGCAGTGCCCAATGAAACTCCTAATTCGATGTTTGTCGGTTGGTTGTGGCCATTGCTGAATGGAAGCAATTTTCGCTGAATCCACCGCCATTCCTTCGTTGCTCACTGTATGGCCCAGATAGTTGACTTGGTTTTGGAATAGATGACATTTCTTCGGATTTAAGATGAGCTGGGCAGCTTGGAGTCGTTTGAATACATATTCTAAATTCTTCAAGCGTTCGGCAAATGTCTTTCCCAGAACTACGATGTCCTCCAAATAGACCAGGCATGTATTCCAAGACAACCCTCTCAAGACATTTTCCAAGATTCTTTCAAATGTTGCGGGATTATTACAGATCCCGAAGGGCAAGAAGTTGAATTGCCGTAATCAAGATGGTGGTAAAAGCAGTCTTCTATTTGTCTTCTGGGTCCATTTCTACTTCTCAATAACCAGACTTTAGGTCCAAGGCGAAGAACAGTTTGCTGCCGGCCAAAGTATCTAGCGTATCGTCGATTTCTTTGTCACGTAGTTTAGCTGGCGATAGTCCACGCAGAATCTCGTAGTTCCATCATTTTTCATGACGAGCATTACTGGAGACACCCATGTACTAGTCCATGGTTCTATCACTTTTTCTTCTGCCATCTCTCGAATTATTCTTTCAGCTTCCTCTCTTCTCGCTCGTGGTAGTCTTCGAGCTGATTGTCTAATTGGCTTGGCTTTACCAGTATTGATTTAGTGTTTGACGGCTGATGTTATACCAGTCTTCCCCCCTTTTGGTATGAATAGTTCTCGATCCAGCAAAATATTGACCAGCTACTGATAACATTTGTTCGAATCTGGCATTGGAATTGTCAGATGCCGTTGTTTGGCGAACTATACACGTCATTGGTACTCAAGATCCAATCCTGGTTTCTTTCTTGATGGTAATTGGGTAATCGTTCACGTTCATCACACGTACTTGGAACTCCTTCGCCGACGTAACCAATCCTTCTGCAATTAGTACTTCTTTGCCAACCTCTTTGTCCTGATTCTTTGGCTCCATCATTAACGGTGTACCGCCCTGCTTAATTCCCTGTAGCTGCCCTACTATCATGGTTTCGCTTCGTCCAGGTAGAACGGTATCTTCCTGTACAGCTGCCAACGCCATGCTGCCTTCATATGGATGAAGGAATAACTCTGAGGAACCCACTTTAATTGTTCTGTTTCTAAAGTCCAATTGGAAACCATGTAGATTCAGTACGTTCAATCCCAGAATCACGTCTTCTTCAATGCAAGCTACGATCACCGTATGCGTGAACATTTCTGCACCAATTTTCAATTGGATTTGTGTCTCCCCGTAAACGTTGGCACTCTCACCTGTGGCAGTCTCGTTGGTGAAAACTTCTTCTTGGAGTTTATTATCTCTGGTCGTATAATGGTTCTAGTTGCTCCAGTGTCTACCGGCAGAGTAGACATTAACTTCCCCATCTACATATAAACTGTCGTTGCGGTATCTGAGAGAAGCTTTCAGTATGAGAGGATCTTTGGAACGGTCATTGGTCGGTGTTACTCCCTAGTAGCCGACCCGTTCTATTTTTCCCGTGACTGGAGTTCTTGGTTAGCAGTAGATCTGGGGTGCTTACACGAACTGCGTACATGCCCCAACTAACCTAAATTTCAGCGTCTGATCTTTCTTAGCTTCTTGTTCACCATATTCTTCATCAAGCTGACGATCTGGTCAAATCTATCTTTGTCACCTTCTTCTTGGATGGTCCTAATTTTGTTATATCCCGAAGCCTTCGTTGCTGCTTTATATTCAAGAGCAGCTGTCAATGCATCTACCAATGTTTTGGGATAGTCTAAACGAAGCGACCGCTGAACATCATGGTCCCGTAAGCTATAAATAAAGGCCCGGAGGCCCAGACATTCCATCATGTTTTCTGGTGCTGATGGATGAGCGAATCGAACTAGTTGGGCAGTATCGAATTCATACTCTTGAAGGGTTTCATCACGTTTTTGCCTTCAGTTCTTCAGCTGGGATTGGTACAAATGTTGTAGATTTTCGTGACCATATCGCATGTCCTACCTCTTCTTCAGCTGCTCAAAGTCATCCGTTTCTTCAAGTGGTATTGTCTGAAGAACATCTAAGGTATCTCCCCAAAGCGGTTGTTAGGTTTACTGCCTTTTCCCTGTCAGACCAATTATTCACTCTAGCGGCTGCTTCAAACTGTTTCACATAATTGGTCCACGATATTTTTCCGTCGAATGTTGGGGCCTTGACTCGGGCAAAATTGCCAATATCTAATATTTTGGGGTGTGTTTCTGGGTTGCACGGTTTTATTTGTTCGATTTTCTTTTCTTCTGTTGGCGTGTCTTGTGTTCTCAAATCGGCAATAATTGTCTCTAACTCCTTGATTTCCTCGTCCATCTGATTTTCCATCGTTGTTATCCTATTCTCCATATTCGATTTTAGACACGAAATTTCATTTTCAACGTCAGTGGCAATGTCGTTTTTCGTTAATAAGATATCGGCAGATACATCGTTTTTAATAGCAGAAATATTCTCGTCCATATTAACGGAAATGTCGTTCTTCATAGCAGAAATATCGTTCTTCTTATCAGAAAAATCATTTTTAATGGTAGAAATTATTTTGTCCATTTTAGCAGAAATTGACGAGATCAAGGTGGAAGCCTTGTCTTTGAATAAAAATGTTTCTGGATCAAAACCGTCATTTTCCAGTGCCTCTTTGAGTCTATCTACTAATTTACTCTTCTTTTCAAACATTTCCAACTTCCAATTTTCCAATTCTGCTCTTAGTTCAGTTTGATTGGCAGGATTGGCTATCTTTGTTCATTATTGCACTGCGTGTACTACTGCTTGCTGTTTTTGAATGTATCTTAGCTTTAGTGTTGGGATGGTGGGCAAATTCAGCTATCGGGTGTCTGCTTCCACGTTAGCACCTCTGGTAATGGGAATAACAGGATAATTTTTGGTGCCATTATTCTTCGACTAAATGACATCCCAACGGTCTTTCGGCTTAATCCTAAGGTGTGCGTATCCGTGCCGAGAGGATGCATAACAGTGAGCCTATGATCTGTCACTAACGGAACCTACGGATACTAGGCGCCCTCTCGTCGTAAGTAAGCCTTGTCACGGCAATGCAGGGCTCTGCCGTGAAGGACATTTTTTCCTAAGCTACTCGTGGGACTCTTATGGAAGATGTAATAACAAGTAAAAATTCAAAAGCTACAGAGGAGATGGAAGTCGACCTATCGACTCCAACTGACCTCCCTGTAACCTGTAATCAGTAACGAGAACTACTCAGTTCTCCATCTCCTAAAAATACACCTACGAAACTAGGTGATGCAGCCAGAAAGTGACTCAGTCGTCTCCTTAAGAATGGGGTACCTCACCAATCCGCCTTGCATCAGAATCTAGAGCAGTGGGAGCGGGATCAACTGCAAGAGAGCGAACATTATCCCTTTGGGGCTAGTGCCAGCAAGCGCGTACGCTCTAACGACGACTCATCCGAACAGTAGGCAAAAAAGCCCTGCTCGGCCGAATCAATGGTAACGTTAGGTGAAACTGACTTACAAAAGCTCTGTTATTGGCAGGCTGTATCCGCCGTCAAGGAGGGAATTTTACACCTCGAACATCCGACAGCCTCTATAACGGGCAAACAAATGGAATCCCTTCAGAATGCCATTACAGCCGCTGTAGAGGATATTCCTGAAGGTGGTCCACAAGTGCCATTCCAGAGCTGTATTTTTCGGCCTGGATGGTTAGAGGTCACCTGTGTAGATCAGGAGAGTGTTTCGTGGTTGACTGGCGCAGTCAATACACTTCAACCATGGGATGGTGACTCCCTCAAATGCGTCTCAGGCGACCAAATCCCAAAGCCACACACTCGTGTGGCTCATATACCTGACGAAGACAGTCGTAGACTAACTTCTGAACAGGTTCTCACCAGACTGAGGAAAATGAACCACGGTCTGTTAACCTTGGAGCGAACTATTCTACACAAGGCAATTACAGGCCCTGGTCAAACATGGACTCGTCAATGGCACCAACCACAGCTTCATCCCTAGGAGGAGCAGATGGTAGCATCTCAATTGCCCACCGTGTGATCTCCCCTAAGGATCTGAGGAGACACAAGTTTGCCTGCGGCTCTCCATATTCGCTACGTTCAAGTGTTTACAAACAAACTTACAGCATGCCAAGGTCGCTTTTTACATCCTTGGTAAAATGTTTAAAGACTAATTAATCGACCATTGCATTCCTGCAAGAACCGTGGAGAGGAAACACAGACCGAGTAACTGGTCTCAGCAATATTCCTGGTGAGGCAGTAGTCTGTCCTGGAGTGAAACCCAGAGCATGTCTCCTCATTAGGAAAAATATTACCTATTTTTTGCTTACAGGCTTTTGCGCTCCTGATATAGTAGCCATGCAAGTGTCCCTACTGGAGAAGAATTGGAGGACTAATATAGTCGCCTGCTCTGCATACTTCTCAGGGGACATGGATACTGGACCTCCTCTCGCTATACGGCGGCTAATCGACTAAAACACGAAGAACAAACTCCAGTTAGTCATGGGCTGTAACTCCAATTCACACCATACATAGTGGGGCAGCAGGAATATAAATCATAGAGGTTCGTTACTTTTTGATTATATACTAGGGGAAGGGCTATCTGTTATTAATAAGGGCTTCGAACCAACTTTTGTGACTAGAAACAGATCAGAGGTGTTAGATTTAAGAATCAGCTTAAACTTTCTGAGCAATAAGGTACGGCACTGGGCAGTATCTACTGAGCCTTCGTGTTTAAATCACAGACACATTTAATTCAACATTGAAGTAGGTCCACGGCCAGTATAGTGGAATATCGCGACTCAAAAGCTACTGACTGGAGTGGATACAAAAATTCCCTTCAACGGTATATTGAGGACGACTTCACTACAATTAACAGTTGTGATGGAATAGATACTGCCGCGAACAAGCTTCTGGGCGCAGTGATCTCCTCCTATCATAAAATTTGTTCACTCAAGACAAAAAGAGATAATCGCAACTCTACATGGTGGAACAAAAGCCTAGACAAACGCAGAAAAGACGTTCGACGACTATTTAACCGATCTAAAGATGCAGACAACTGTGAGCCTTATAGAACTGCTCTAACAACCTACAATCAAGAAATTACAACGGTGGAGCAGGAGTCTCGGAAGAAATTCTGTGAGAGTATATCTGGCATACCTCGCACTACCAAAGTACACAAGATTCTCCCTGAATAATCGATTGCCGAGATAGGATCGATGAAGCGACCAGATGGCACTTTCACGACTTCTAGAAAAGAAACGTTAGAGCTTTTGATTAAAAACCACTTTCCCGGAAGTATAACTCTGGATAACAATCGACCTCTCCACTTTCAGGGCGCAAGGCGGCTCATAAAGAACGATTGGGAGGTCGCCAAGGAAGTTATCACTGTACCGGCGATTGAATGGGCACTAACATAATTTAAGCACTTCAAATCTCCCGGTGAGGATGGCATCTTTCCAGCTCTGCTACAAAACGGACTGGATTTACTTCCACCCATCCTTATTAAACGATATAGAGCTAATCTGGCGTGAAATTATATACCACCCAGTTGGTTGGCGGCATGTATATATACCGAAAGTGGGCCGCACAGACTCACACCCTAAATCGGTTAGCCTAACATCTTTTCTACTTAAAGGACTTGAAAGAGTATAGGATTGCTACATCATGCAGGTAGCATTACTCAGCTCCCCTCTGAGCGTCCACCAGTACGCTTATCAAACTGGCAAATCAACAGATTTAGCAATACACAACCTTGTTGAGAAAATCACACAATCATTTAACAATAAGGAGATTGCGGGGGACATTTTTCTGGACATCGAAGTAACATTTGACAATGCACTACCGGCCTCCATTGGTTCAGCTTTGGCTGCAAAGTGCATTAAACCAACGATTACCGGCTGGGTATATGCCATGCTCACTTATAGAACAGCTACTACATCTCTTCAAGATGAGGTCATTAGCTTTAAGGTTTCCAGGGACTTCCCGCAGGGTGGAGTACTATCTCCCCTACTGTGGTCACTCTTGATGGATAACCTGCTTGGTACTGTCGCAGGAAGAGAGGTAGAACTGCAAGCGTATGATGACGACCTTGTCATTCTGGCAAGAACCAAGTCAGGACGGGTTGTATATAATATCCTACAAAAGACTTTGGATGATGGCTACAGTTGGTGCCAGAGGGAACAGATGTCTGTTAACCCTGGTAAAACTGTAATATTTCCCTTCACTAGGAGAAGGAATTTGGCGGACCTTCCGCCATATGCCTATAATGGTGAGGTTATTCAATTTGCAGCGGAAGTGAAATATTTGAGGATCATTCTGGATAAAAAACTTACTTGGAACGGTCACTTGGAAAAAGTTATCCATAAGGCCAGACTATCCTTGTGAACATGTCGCAGGATCTGTGGAAAATCTTGGGGCTTGGATCCCAAACAAATCCATTGGATATATGTGATTATTGTTAGACCAATGATCACATATGGTGCCATTGCTTGGTGGTCAAAAGCTTCACAGAAAACGGCCCAAGCAAAGCTCTCTGGTATACAGGGACATGCTTGAGTCGCTATCACTGGTGCTGTCAGTACCACACCGTTAGCGGCCATGGAAATCCTCCTGGATGTACCTCCTCTCCATATACTTCTAGAAAAGGAAGCCAGATGAACAGCATATAGAATTGTGCACATTTCTAAATGCACAAAACAGGCTCATGCAGAGCAAAGCAGAATTCTAGCGGACACTGAAAGTCATAGTGTCCAGGGAATGACCCTGATATAATGCTTCCAACAGCAACTACAATCTGCATTGAACCGTCCTGTTTCTAAATAGAGATGAATGGGTCCTCCGCAAGGATGAACTCTTAAGAGCAGACATCTGTTGATACACCTATGGTTCAAAGACACTCTCGGGCTCTGGTGCGGGTGTATTCGGGCGCAGAGCTTGGACAGAAATTTTTACCCCTCTAGGATCCTATGAAACCGTATTTCAGGCGAAAATTTACGCCATTGCTTCATACGTGGAGAGTTTGGGAAAATTTAACCACACACATAGATCAATAAAAATTTTCACGGACAACCAAGCGGCTTTGAAAGCACTTAGCTCTTACCGTGTAACGTCGAAATTGGTTCTAGACTTCCAAAAAAGACTTGCCTCGATAGGAGAACGAAACAGGGTATCGCTGGTATAGATCCCTGGCCACTCGGGTATGGACGGTAATGAGAAGGTGCCGCTCGTGTCTTTATCGGACCAGAACCTACAATTGGCATCGCAACAGGTATTGCCAAACAAACACCAAATACCTGGACAGCAAGAAGAGTTTTGGACTTCTGGCATAATATATCGAGATTGGTTCATTCAAAGGCCTTCATACATCCTTCGAATAATGTATCCGAACGAATGTTTGGCTATCATGGATAACCTACGGTGCCTAACAGGACACTGTCGTTTGAATCATAATATGCTGGAACTTGGACTGTCGGACGATCCGATTTGCCGTGTCTGTTTGGAAGATGATGGAACAGCAGAGCATATAATTTGTGCCTGCCCCGCCGCGACTCGAGTCAGGTATCTGATGTATGGCAGGGCCTCTCTCTCGCCCTCGAATCTGAAATATCATTCACCGAACAATTTAATCGGCTTCGTTGAGAGGCTGAATTTGTTTGGTGAAATATGATTAGGTATGAGCCACAATAGACTCTTACGAGTCACAGTGGAGGGCCTTATTAACTCACTTATTACAAACGTAACCCAACCTAGTTCAATCGCTTTCAGGTCACTTAATCTCTTGGCCGTTTTTGGGCAGCTATTTATTTATATTATCCCACTTCTGACACCAATGCAATGTGTTTCTTATTTATTTAAAACTTTGTATTGCGACGGGTGGAATAAATTTATACACAAGGTGTGTCTACTCACTTAATTTATTTATTCACTAAACTATTCACGAATTTATTTTATATAAACACTTCACTGCTGTTTATTTACTTGGACTTAATTTACATAAATACTTTACTATTCACTATTTCACTCTTCTACCACTAGATCAAATTGCAAACTGCCTTTTTCGTTGGTAGCTAGTCGCTTATATATTCGGTGCCTTCTTTTCCGGAACTTCTCGATTGCAGCTGGCAAATACAATCCACCTCCCTGGAACTCTCTAGATAAGAATAGTCGCAAATAATATTGATAAGTAGTTAGAAGAAATCTCTGCGCCTTTGCCAAAACTTTAACTTCCATATATATAGTATAAGACATAGTGGAATTCAGGCACTATACCAGTGTGCGATTTGCACAAAAAATTGATTTTCCCCACATCTTGTCTGTTCAAGATTAGGAAATCATGAATTATATAGTTTACGATACTTTTAAAAACATGTAAGATATTTGTAGATATGATACTCATGTTACTTCTTTTCGTCATTGTATACATTTCAAGGCGTAAATTCAGTTCATTTGCTAGCGTTGTAAAAATGTGTTAAAGAATTTGTAGATCTTTGTATTCTTCCGGTGTTGTTGTAAATTCAAAGGGTAGATTCACTTTATTTCTAGCTTTGATAAATATTTTTAAAATATCACGTTTCGCACTATTATTTGTAAAATTGTGGTAGAGCAATGAAATAACACATTTTGAATTTCGTGAAAGACATATTGTTGCATTGTGTTTGAAATCCTATAGTTAAAAATTTAGAGAAATGTCACGTTTCACACTATTATTTATTGTGTTGTAAAAGCCCTAAAATGTTATTAGTTGGAGCAAAACTAAAATTGTAACTTATTGTCACGTTGTGCGTGAATTTTTATGGTAAATGATCGGAAGTTGTGTAATAAATGTTTGAATAACTTTTTGGAGTAAAAAGGTCACAATAGGACAGTCTCGCTTTTTTGAATGTTCAATGGAAATCAAAATATCTATTGAAGGCGTCTATTGTTGATTATTGTCGATGATTCTAGCAAGTAGAATGATACTGGCCAATAGGAAATGTTCATTTCTTTTTAGTCAGCCCAATCCACATGTAAACACGCTCCTTGCAAATTTATATTTAACACGTCTTACAACGTGAAGAAGTCAGTTCCTAATTCAGTACATCACTCAACAACAACGTTAGTTACAAGCTCATCGCTCAATGAACAAAGTGAGCTCAACACTCATTCAAGAAGCATTCATACTTAGTTAAGCAGTTATCACATAGTTACGCAATCGGTTAGATTATTAACGAGTCAGTTGGTTGAATAGTGAATCGGTTCCTTGAATTGTGCAACAAAGTCGAAACTCAAGTTCTAAGTGTAACTCGGGTCGAAACACATCGTTACACCTCTATTAAGTCAAACAAGTAGTTTCTTAATTAGTTTTCGAGTTCATCACTCAATTACTTCAACACTCAATCGAGTTCTATACTCAGTTCAGCTCATCGCTCAAATTCATCGAGTCGTCGTTACATATCGAAGTAACTTCACTCAAATTCAAACAGTCAGAGATACTAAGTCTAACATATCGTTACTTAGTTGATATGAGTGAGTACTCATTAAGTCAAACATAAGGTGCCTTCTGATCTGAAACCACCGAAGTTCAAATATTCATAACTTTATACCATTCTTGTAAATTTGTACATAATAAGTTATTAATTTCGAGATTAATGTTGTCAAATTAAGATTATTAACCTAGATGAATGTTTACGCCAATCGACGAAGTTCAACTTGAAATATAATCAAAGACATTGCCCCTGAAACGAATGAAATTAAATGGAATTTCGATATTTTTACAAAAAATCGACTGTTCTTACATCTTGTTCACGAAACAAATGATATGAAGTGAAATTTAAATATTCTCAGGTTTTCTCCGTGAAATCAGCAAGGCTTAGTAAAATTTTGGTATTTTTTGAAAAAACTAACTTCTTGATTGTATGCACCATGGGCCCCTGAAACATTCGAAAATCGATGAAAGGCATGGTAAAAACTTTTCCGACCACTTATTTCCAATTAAAATAGATAAAAATGCATTGGAATGCATTAACAATCGAAAAACCGATTTTTTTTAATAACGACATATTCCACGTTACAACAATAATGTACATCAGAAATCCGGAATATTATATCTATGCCGTTGGAAAGGTCTTGAATAGAGCTACTAAAAACAAATCGAGTGTTTTTCTCCTTATGTGGTTGAAAACCGTAAAATATGAAAAAAGGAAAAAAAAATCAAATGGTGGATCACTTATTTTGGCTATAACTGGACAAGGCTCCTCCGAAAATCTCAAATATTAGACACCATTAGAAAGGTCTTGAATAAAGCTTAAAAAAACATGGATAGTATTTCTTCTCTATCTGGGGTGAAAACCCGTATAAATTGGAAAAAACTTGAAATACCCATATTTCGAGATTTTAGATGGCCATTAGGACCCCTTAAGGATTTTTTCAGGGATCGTTGTAATATGCGGTCGTAATATCTCTATCATCCTGCAAAGATTCATCGAAATCGTAAGAGCCGTTACAAAGTTGCCACAAATATGTACGAGTATATACCGACAAACTACCTTTAACTAAGTATCTGTATCTATGCTTTGAGTACAGCTAGGAGGCTGAACATTTTACTATAGTATCACCTGAGCACCCCAAGTCAACTGACAGAATTCCATCGTGATCAGTGAACTCGTTCATACTTTTTCGGTTATTTGAAAATTGACATTTTGTGTGAAAAATAATTACTGTATATATCAGTGTTTCCCAACCTTTTTTGTTTCACGCCTCACCTAAGCCTATCTAAAATTCTTATGCCCCCCTTTGTAACATATACATAATTTCTAGTTTTGGAAAATTGGTTTGTTCACTTAAGAATTCACTATGAAATTGATAACGAAAGACAGTAAGTAAATTTTCGACACATATAATAAAAAACTAAAATTTAAATTCGAAATGATATTAATAAATATTTTCCCATATTAATTTATTATTTTAATCTAGCGAGATCCTTGCGCTTAATACTTGATGCACATAGACTTTATTTCAGGTTCCAATTTGGTTAGCTTCAGTCTCAAGTCTCCCCGTTGTGTTATATCCAGCCGACTTCTTATTTTCACCAGTAAATCACTTACAGCACTAAATCCACATTCAGCTAAATATGAAGATGGAAACGGTAACAATAGTTTTCCTGCACATTTGGTTGAGTTTGAGTATTTGATTCTGTTTCCTCACAAAGCCATGCCATTGCTCCT
The DNA here is from genome assembly GCA_963921935.1 of Galeruca laticollis. Classification (NCBI taxonomy): domain Eukaryota; kingdom Metazoa; phylum Arthropoda; class Insecta; order Coleoptera; family Chrysomelidae; genus Galeruca; species Galeruca laticollis. The sequence goes on from OY998177.1 coordinate 154,944,840, forward strand.
TTCATATTAAATGAAGTTTAAACTGACTCATCATTTTGCATTTCTGATACTGCATATTTGCTATATCTGACACATCCACTAACATTGGTTGCATCATCCATGTTGGAAAATCAATTTGTTTTAAATCAGAAAATCTTTTTTCTGAATCTACCGATAGAATTATTAGATGATCGACAATAACCGGTATAGCGGTATCAGTTACTTCACATTTTTGCAGCCAATATATTCCTGACACAACTCAATGAAGGTAATGAAACCAAATATCTTCCCTTCTGCATCGACAAAAGTTTTATTTGTTCCATGAAGCTGCTTATTCAATATATTTAGTTTCACAAAGATATCTGCTGAATAACTCACAAATGCTTCACCGTCGACTGTTAATAAATACTTCATTTCAGATTTGTAGCTTAAAAAATCACTGAGAGTGTGAAATAGCTCCATAAATCTTTTCAAGCAATTACTTTTGGATAGCCATCTTACTTCAGCGTGAAGTAAAATTCTCACATGCTCTGAATTTTGTTCTTCACAAAAAAACTTGAAGAGACGCTCACATTTGGCATTATCTTCAATAGCATTGATATACTTTATCACTGAATGAAGTACTTCCTTTAGAACAGGCGACATGTTTTTAGCTACCAAGTTTTCTCTATGAATAACGTGATGCATAAGAATCATTTCTGGATTATCATCTTTCATCAATTTTAAGCAGCCATTTTTCTTGCCCATCATATTAGGAGCACCATCTGCAGCACAAGATTTTTCATTGGTATATTATTGACATCTAAGTACTTCTTTAGTTTATTATATATATCTCTGGAGGTAGTGGTGCTTTCTAAACTTTTACAGAACAACATTTCTTTAGCAAAATTCCCTTTATCAATATATGTTACATAAGTTATCAACACCGCCTCACTATCTTTCATTGTTGATTCAACCATTTGCAATAAGAATTTTCTTGTTTTCAACTTTTCAATAAGTTAATGAAATTAACTGTCTCGATCCTCACTTCGTGGAATCTATTCATATTAGTGTTTTAAATGAAACTCAACGTTTCTAGCTAATTCCACAATATAATGAAAAATGTTGAAAAATTGACAATTGTTTCGATAACTGAATATCATCCTCAGAATGACAGAAGTTACATTTCATTTGATGCCTACCTGATGTTTAGTAGTTTTTTTTGGCTAGACCTTGTGATTTACTTAATATATGTTAATAGAAAAAAGAAGAAGATGTGATATTACAGATATTGAAGCTTAGATATTATTAGCCCTATGGTGATATCCTGGATATCATTTTTCTAATTAAGATCAGTATAACTTTGCAATGATATAGAAAACTATAATTGTAAAGATCCACAGATATAGTTTTCCTGGTTTTCTATATCTTTGCACAGTTATACTGATCTTAATTGGAAAAATGATATCCACAATATCACCATAGGGCTAATAATATCTAAGCTTCAATATTTGTAGTATCACATTTTCTTCTTTTTTGTATTAACATATATTAGATAAATCACAAGGTAGGTCATTTCTTGGTCTTGCCAAAAATAACTACTAAACATAAGGTAGGCATCAAATGAAAGTTATCGAAACAATTGTCAATTTTTTAGAATTTTCAACATTTTTCATTATATTGTGGAATTAGCTAGAAACATTGAGTTTCATTTAAAACACTAATTTCAATAAGTTGTTTTTCAATATATTTACTAATTTCGTCTTTTTTCTGCTAACAGTATTTGATAACTAGTCTCAAGAATACGATTATTCATTGATGTATGAGCATTGAGATAGACTTTAATGTTGTTCTCTTTTCCAAATTTTTCTTGAAATTTTGGAAGTAATTCAAATCTGAATTAACATGAGCACTATGTTTAGCCTTCAAATGCGCCTCAAGACGACCTCGTTTCATTGATTTGTTGGTCAAGCATTGTTGGCATAAAAGACAAAAAGGAAACCGCTCATCGTGGACAGCGAGTATGAATCCAAATTTTAAATATTCTTCCGAATATTCACGAATTTTTTTCTTGCTTGCACCACTCATTTTACTATTGGCTGAAAGAAAGAAATATAAGATCAATTGAAAACAAAAACTAAAGTATGTGTTGAAATTAGTTTTCCTACTTCATCTATAACCATTTAACAATCAACAACTTTTGTCACATTTGACTCCAACTGAAAACGTCAGTTCCGACACCAGTGATAAAATATCCCATAATGTTAACTTTTGTCTCTAGTTACGAAAGTAAGAGGTTGCAATTTCTGATATTAAATTTCTGACAGCCCAATCGTTTTAAATAACTGTTCTAATATAATTATCAATCAATAATATATGTGAATTAAAAGTAAATTTTAAAATACACAATACGTTTATTTAGTATCGACTTATTCAAAGTTTGTAAATTAATAATAAAATAAAATTACTGTTGCAGTAATTGATTTAATTTTAAGGATTTAAGTTTAATTATAATATAAAGGTAGATGCCAAAAAAAACATGGTAAAACGGGGTTTACCCCTGAATCGCAGATATCATTGAGATCATTTTAAAGATGATTGTCCTCCTGCAAACTAACGTATCCTTTCAAAAATCCTATGTTGTAATCCATGATTATAGAAAGAGTATAGAGTGTTAATAGTCGAAAATAATTTTCTGCAACTTCTGCGCCTCGTTTGCATAAAATGCTGCTTTTGTCAATCATTAAACAATAAACTATTAATGTGACATAGAGTAAACGTATACTCTAAATGTATAAAACACATTTACTTCACCGCCACCGCAAAATAACGTATGTTTTTCATTTAACAAATTTTTTTTGGAAAATTATGGTACTAAAATAAAATAACTAATAATAAGATCAAATAATCACCAATTATATCATACAATGTATATTTTTTGAATCAACGAGAATGCTTATTTCAAATTAACACCAACTAAATGCTACGAAACATTACAAAAGTTGCGGCGGATCATTCAAATGCGAACAACTGCGCTGTTTAACAAGATATTAAAGCGTCCGGGGTTCCCAGCAGAGCCTGCCGTCTGTTGCATCGAGGTTAACTTGACGACGCCAAAAACTCAGAACCCAGTTGATGTCTTGGTATCGTCAAACTTATTTATAATACTTATTGGTCGCAATTGTTTAAGAATATGCTTTTTTCGCTCAATTTTAGCACCGAAATTTGGCATTACATTCAAATAGCCCCCGTATCGAGTACATTTTCGAATTACCCCCTTTAACAATCAAATTGCCCCCCAGTGGAGCGTGGGCCCCACGTTGGGGTATATATAGAGAGACTTTTCATGGTTCGATTTACATGTCGTGTACAATTTGTATTGGGCTTATTCGGAGTGGAGGTTTTTGTGGGGGTGTACTTGCGTCACTCGGCAACTAACGTTGCCTGTGACTAGTATGAACCTACTTCGTGACTCGGTGTATATTCAGATACAAAACAGCTGGAAACTATTGAGAAAAGGTATTACAATATTTTTGAAATGATAAGTTACAGTATATAGAGTCTAGCTTATATGAGTTGATGGAACCACTCAGGTTTGTATGTTTATAATGAGAAAATTAGTAGGAAAAATTAGTACGAAATCAGAATCACACTCATTCAGTCAACCATTCCAAGAACTGAAACATAAAAAGTTCGGAAGAACAGAAAAGATGACAACAAAGCCATAAACCTCAACAATCTCACACTAACACAGGTAAAATTGGAGCAACAAACATATTCAAAACTGACAAAGGTGGAAAGTTCAGCATCCAGCTTTCCATGTCATTGGTAAATGAAATAGCGTGCTGAACTAGGTGAAGCCCGTTAATACTGTACATACTTTTAGCAAATGTATATAAACTTACTTCTATAAGCCGACGATATAATTTTGATACCGAAACAGCAGATGATTCGGAAATTGAAATAGAAATCTGGTATGAAGTACTAAGTCACGGTCAGTAAAATGATACGAAGAACTGAAGCAACGAGTATAAGTGAAACCAATCAACATGTAATAAAATGAGGAAGTACACTAAACGGACCATATAAAAGAAATGATGGATAAACAAGTACTAATTCAAAAACTAATAAAATATAATAGAACAATATAGCAACTTTTCTAGTGGTAGTTGATTGTCCAATAATATTTCCTCCACAGTTTTAACGGTTTCGGCACTAACTTCAGGTTGGCAGATTAATTTTGGCAGTCGTAAGTTTGGCAACTTCCGATGCGCCGTAGCAAAGACGTATGCGGATTGCAAGAGCTCACTTTGCTGGCAGAATTTGTAAGCTTCGTTTTGACAGTACAGTTGAGAGAAAAGTGTGATTACCTTGGTTGTGCAATACTAACTTGATATGGCGACTCCAGAAAATAAAGTTGTTCATAAAAAATTTAGTCAGAATTGTCCGAAGAGGCAAACAATGGCAAATTAACAATTCCATTAACAAAGGTAAGTTTTAATCATTGCAATGAAATTTTTAAACCGAAGTAACTATTTAACAAATTTACACTCGGTAGAAAAATTTTTAAATCGATTTGTTAAACTATTTAAAAAAAGTGACATTAGGGTAAGACAAACTATTTTTTCTACTTCCCTTACTAAAACCGCATTTAGAACACGGGTTTGACATGCACAAAACGAACCTTTAAACATTAGTGTTCAATATGCGAAAAGTCACATCTCATTCATCTTTTGTATTTTAAACATCAAATCAAGTGTATTGTGTGTATGGTAAATTTCATGTTCTGTGATAATTCTGTTGTTTTGTGTCATTTGATTTGTCAGTCAGCAGTCAGCTATCGTCCGAAATGTTATGAATATAATTAAAATATAATATAATTTTTTCCTTCCTGCGGGCGAAAAAAAAGTATAGTGAGCACCTAGTGTTAAAAACGTCCCTAGTTACTCGTTTCACAAGGCACTCGTTCCGCTTCGCTCCATTCGTATCTAGTCAAACTCGTGACTAAAGAAACATTTTTGACACTTGGTACTTAATATACTATTATGTACTCATGTGTCAATTTTATGCACCGTTATGTCATCATTACAAACAAATCAACGCTATTTTCAGTTCATTTTTAGATCGTTTAAAACAACTAATGAAATGAGTCGTAATACAGTATTAAAATATAATTTAATACTTCTTTTAAATGGCCGAAAACCACGACAAAAACTTTTGTTTCAAAGAACGGTCACTGGAAACGAATTTAACTGCTGCTTCAGTTTATTTGTATAAAAATACACATGAGTAAGACTTTTAATACAACATTTATACCGACTTATTTTATTGGTAGGTCATTGAAAGAGTTTCCGCTGTTACGAAAGCTAGCCAAAGAACGCTTTCCCGTATTAAAAAAGAAGCTCTGGCAGGAATTAATGCTGACACTGATGTGCCTACTAAAGCAAATAACGTCCAGTATCCGTATGGATCAATTCGATAAAACTGTGCTTAGAAGGTGCATAATAAACTATCACATATCCGAGGAAAAGTACCAACGTTAAGAAATGTACACCAAACCTTTGCAGATAGTTATGGCTTCGCAGGAAAACGCGAATCTCTGCGGAAACAAATACATTCTTTGGGTTTTCGTTAGACCAACATGAAAAACAACAGAAGTTTGTTAACGGAACGTCACGAAAACAGACATTCGCGCCTACTATATTTAAGAAACATAAAAAAGTGCAGAGAACAGAACAAACCTAGCCTTTAAATGGATGAAACATACATTCATTCATGTCACACGCACCTTAAAAAAATGGAGCGACAAGACGAAGGATTAAGAAAATCCATTTCAAAAGGTAATAGGTTCATCATTGTGTATGCAGGATGTGAAAATGGTTTTGTACCTAATGCTGGTATTATGTGGAACTCCCAGTCAAACACAGGACATTATCATAATGAAATGGCGTATGAACATTATAAGAAGTGGGTACAAGAAAAACGTATTCCAAACCTACCAAAAAACGTTATCATTGGTAATTGATAACGCCCCATATCACAATTTTCTTAATGAAAAATTATCTACGACTGCTTGGACTAAACAGCAATTGAAAAACTGGCTTTCTGAAAGAAACATATATTACAGTGAACAAATGTTGAAACCGGATCTTTATAATGTTGCAAAAATGTACAAACCGCAATATAAAACTTATAAAATTGATGAATTGTTTATTCGACATGGATTGGAGGTTTTAAGGTTACCCTCTTATCACCCGAACTTGAATCCGATCGGAAGTGTTTGGGCGGCACTTAAAGAATATGTGGCCAAACGGAATGTTAACTTCAATTTTTCAAAGGTTTAATTCTTCTGTAATTAATGTCTTGACATATTTTCTGCAAATGATTGGAAAGTTAGATATGACCATGTTAAAAAGATTGAATATGAATTTTTGAACAATGAACCACTTTTAAATACTGTTGTAGATAATATTATTATTAGTTTGGCCAAAGACGGAGATAGCGAGGATGAAGAAGTTTATATAGAAACTGATTTTGAATAATCATTTGTAGATGCACATCATTATTTTACTGTTGATGGTGCCTGTACAAATAAAACATGTTTTTCATCATAGTGTTTGTTTGTAGGTGGTATGACTGAATACATTAAACGCAACAAATGTAAAAATGTTAATAGGTATTATCAGATTTTGAATCTACCTGACTTCCAATTTATATACAAATAAACCTCAATGACGAATATTATGAAAGGGCCACTTAGAATACATTAATTTGAAGTTAAGGTGAAAGTTTATGTCTCTTGGAATCTATTTATTACTTACATCACATAAAATAAGAAAGGGTAATTATAGAATTCCCCGTATGGTTTTTGAAGCAATAAATAATTATGTCCGTACAAAAAAACTCAATTTTCGTAGAAAAGTCTAATGGTTTTTATTTCCTTATTCATTCAAGTAATAATGAAGAACACATTAATGTTATTTTGTTTTGTAAACTCGATTTTATATAGCATTATACATATGCCACAATTTATTATTTTTAAATCCAAATTCAAAATATTGTGTTACCCTCGCACGTATTAGCAGTCTCACAATCTTCAAAACTTTGCATGCGGAATGTACGTCGCCTGCTCTTCCTGGTAACTGCGTTTACAACGTTGTCAAGTTGTATGGCTTTCTCGCGCATCGTCAACTGCCAAAATTAATTTGCCAACCTGTATATTCCTACACTCGCGCAAAGCTTTGGTATGAGAATGTTAAGGTCACTATGTATATCAAGGTAAATTGAATACCATAGGAGCCTTCATAATAGTACGTAGCATTTTATTTTGAACTATTTGTATCAGTCTGATATGATCTTATTCAGCACACCTCCAGAGTTTTATCCTGGGTGACAGGCCACAGTTCAGAATTTGTTGGCAAATATCAGCCAATGTGCTTCTCGTCTTGGATGTACCGTTACATACAGAGGTTTACATGCAGTAATTGATATTCATTTCTGAATAAAAATACAAACATTGTGTAACTTTTCTCTTTCATTATTTGTTTTTGTTATCATCAGTAGACTTATCGGAAGTAATTGCACAAGTGCATCAAAAATATCGATAATTTTGCATGACAGCGTGTTGTCTAAAAACTGCAATAGTTCATTTTCATATTTTTGAGAAAGAGCCCGACACCGAAGGTGGAGGGGTAATTTAACAAAATATGAAAATGACCGAATGCAGTTTTTCCAAGACAACACGCTCGAATGCCAAATTATCTGGTTATTTTGATGCACGAGTGTAATTCGGGGGAATATTTCCCGAGTACAAATATTGGTTAAAATATTAAATTGCGTATTGTCTGTTGTTTTTAGTGTTATTTGGTTCGCTTTGCATCACTTTATTTTCTACAATTCCCAATGAATCACATCCGAAACCAGACATTTTTAAAAATATTTTTTGATTTAACATATCAAACTGATTTTATTTTTAATTATCATGGATTCACAATGGGATTACCGTGGACTCTTAAACAATGCAATTATCGCAGTTTCTACAGTACAGTTACCGCTGTAATCAATCGATAATTGCACTCCTCGTATAGGATTTTTCACACATGAGGGAAATATTCGTTATTATTTTCATACTCCTCACATGATTACTTTAATTTGCTCCAGTAATATTACTTTGGGGGTGTACAAAAAAGTATCAATCTATACTCATCATCTTTATTATAAACATATTACATTCTGAATTGACTATCAAGATTATATACAATATCGTGAGGAATTAATTTATGCTTTCTTTGATTCCTCCTTAGGGGCGCTACGGGCGAATATATTGTGGTTTCCCCAAGCTCCCTGATTTCCCCAAGTTCCGTAGTTTCCATAAGCTCCGTAGGGCATTTCCCAGTCCAAACTTTGCCTGTAAAAGGGATATTGAGCATTGTTTACAACTGGAGAAAAGGAGTTTCCAGTGTATAATTGTTCTGGAACTTTAACGACTACTGGGTCTGGTACACCAACTGCTACTCTACGGTTGATACCAACGGGGTAAGGTTGAGCAACTGGTACTTTGACGACTTCGGGATATCTGACGTAGACAGGCCTTTCAATTGGTACTGGTACGCTTTTGGTGATTGGTACTGGATATGGTTTTTCTACTGCATATGGCACTCTCACATTTACTGGATAATGTACTTGATGGGGTACATGTACGGGGTAAGGCTTGTCGACTGGGTATGGTACGTTAACTCTTACTTGAACTGGTACAGGTTTATCGACATGAACTGGGTAGGGTTGAGGGACTCTGACGGTTTTTTCGAAGGGTACAGGTACAGGATGTGATACAGGTACTGGTACCTTGTTGACTACGTTATGAACAGTATGTCTAGAGTAGTATTCAGGTTGTGAAGGGTAGTATAAAGATGAATCGGGGTAATATTGAGGATGCTCTGGGTATAATTCGGGTTGCCAGTGGTAGTTTCCATAAAGATCAGCTCCATCGTTGTATCCGCGGAATCCATTCCATATTTGACGTTTTGATTTCTCACCACCGGAGGCGGTTTCTTCGGCTACGATAGCCAGAACAGCGCATGATAGTATCTGAAATAATAAAGATATTTGAATTGTTAATTGAGTTAATTAGCATGAAATATTCGTAAAGATTTGAGTCTATCCCGAAGTGTCTATTGAAAAGTGATTTCTGTTGGAGAAGTAGAAATATAATAAAGACTAGAGCAGTTAATTTAACATTTCCGTTGCTTAAAGGTCTAATATCTATTCAAATATATGTTAAGAAAAATAAAATATAAAAACAATCATTACTAAATGGAAAATGGAATGGAAAACAAGATGTATTATTAGTGTTTTAAAGGAAACTCACGGTTTCTAGTTAATTCCACAATATAATAAAAGTTATTGAAAATTCTAAAAAATTGACAATTGTTACGATAAATCAATATCATCATCAGAATGACAGAAGTTACATTTTATTTGATGCCTACCTATTGTTTAGTAGTTATTTTTGGCTAGACCAAGAAGTGACCTAACTTGTTATTGACTTAATATATGTTTATAGAAAAAAGAAGAAAATGTGATATTACAAATATTGAAGCTTAGATATCATTAGCCCTATGGTGATATCCTGGATATCATTTTTCCAATTAAGATCAGTATAACTGTGCAATGATATAGAAAACCAGGAAAACTATATCTGCTGATCTTTACAATTATCACTTAAGAAGACAGTTTATTAGTGGAGAACTCTCTAGATTTAACTGTTCATTGAAAACTTCATATTGTGGGTTTCTTAAATGTCTTCTAATTCCGAATTCTTCAGGGAAATCCAATTCTTGTTTCTTTTTACAAATATGCAGCACTTTTAGTTTTGTGTTAGTTGTCAATGAATGATTGGTGTCAAGTAGATGTTTTGCGTAGTGGGATTTATCTGGTTGTTTTAACCTGTATGCTCGTAAGTGTTCACTGTATCGAATTTCAAAATTTCTAAGGGTCTGACTCAAATAGACAGCGTTACATTCTGGACATTTGAGTTTATATATACCTGACTTCTTTAATAGTGGTATTTTGGTTTTTACATTTAACAATTTTGTACTAACGTTACTTTCTGTTTTGAAAGAAATTGTTGTATTCGTTGCTGAAGATATTATCTTTGAAATATTATTAGAAATACTTCCTGCATATGTGATGGTTTTATAAGTTTTTATTTCATAAGTATGTTTAGGAAATATTAGTTGTAATGCCACTTTTCTTCTTTTTTACTAATTAGCTTATTTATCATATTTGATGGATAACCGTTGGATCTTGCTATTTGTCTAATTGTATTAACCTCTCTATCAAAATTCCATTTGTTCATAGGAACTGAAAAAGCTCTATGTATCATTGAACTATATGCCGCCAGTCTGTGTGACAAAGGGTGATTGGAATTGAATGGAATTGTCACATCAGTCTGTGTTGGTTTTCGGTAAATTGAATAATCAAGTACATTATTAACTATTATGATAAAATATTATGAGACTTTGTAAAAGTAGAGCAAAAACTAGGAAATACGTGTATAGATGCGAAACCTCGGCCATGAAATGAAAAAGTTTGTATATGAAAATCATGTTATATAGATATCGATATCCACACCCATCATTATGATATGGGGGTTCCCAAGGAGACTCTTTCCCAAATGAATAATTCCTAAATGTAAGTTTTGTTAAATATATAAAAATAAGAATAAAATATAAATCAGATTAATGTTTTGAGAAAATGTAAATTTTTCACTGCAAAATATGGAATCATCGATCGAAAATTAGATATACGTTCAACTTACCAAGAATGTCTTCATATTTGTAGGACTTGTATGATGAATAAATCTGCTCGGAATGATATCAAAACTCACCTTAGCTGCCTTTTTATATATTTTTTGTTTAGAACTTTATATCAAAAAATTGGCCAACTTGTTTCTAAATTGAATATGGATGATATAAATAAAAAAAAACCAAGAATGTCTAATTAATGATTCGACTTAATTCAGTTTCGGTGAGATACCGGATCAAGACAGTGAACAAGTTTTTGAAGATGGCATGATATACATCATTCTAGAGACACAATTTTATTTTGGGACAATAACATGTATCATTTTAATATCATCATGAAAAGGATCACATCATCGTAAATTATGTATTATCAAAGGAAGCTCAGAGTTCAATCAAGGAATATGAGATACAATACTTCATAGAATATACTATTCATCACAAGGAATGTTTAACAAGAGCTTTTGAACACAATTAAGATATAAAGATAAAGGAAAATTAGATGAACAGAGCCAGATGCACGCATTGAGCAAATGGAAGGAATATGGAAATAATATTATTGGGATAAATTCAACATTGGAATAAAGTTAGTCACTACCAACAATATATGTATAACAACCAAAGAAACAGATGGAAAGCAATAGAAGGAATTACAAGAATTAAAACAGGAATTATATTAATGATATATACAGGGTGTCCCGGGACTAATGGAAAAAAAGTCAGAAGCGTATAATCTGAGCCAAAATAATGTTAGTACTTCATATAAACTTCTTCTATGCAGGCCCTCGTTTTCGAGTTATAGGTCTCCAAAGTTTTAATTTTGAATTTGGTTATTATTTTTTATACTAGTTATTTGATCTTTATGCAATCTAGGGCAAAGCTATAATGTAGGTGTATGTTTATTTTGGAAATGTAAACAGATTTACAGTAGTGCCTTGAAGCCAGGGATGGACTACTCGCAATTGTTAATAATCCAAAAATTTTGCACTGATGGCACACCCTGTATGAAATTATCGAAATTGACTTTCCCACACATTAAGCTAACGAAAAGGTACTCCTGTTGGAATTCGATAAAATAAGCCGTTCGGCTAATATCTACAGTTTTATTAACGCACTACGTACCAATTTACCTAACTAACTTATTAATACGATGTCCAAGATTTACCTACAGTACTACAAAAAAATAATTTAACGATAGCAGAAGATAAGAAACATTAACGACTTAATAATTCGTAAGGTGGTAAAAACTTTTTGAAAGTCTTTTTACCGTTTATCAAGTAACCATGAGATTAGTTGTCAAACGTTGTGTAGAATAGTTCGTAATGACTACTTGTCAATAATTCATAAGTCCTTAATTTAACAGTAACAGAGGCAGTTCACTTTTATTGAGTACCCAGATATGCATTTAATGTATGGACTGGCTTCTCGGAACTGTTTAGAGGCCAGAAGGCTTCATGCAGAACATTACCAGACAGACGAATTTTGAGCGTATTGATCTCAGGTTACGAGAAACAGGTATGAATAAGTAAATGAAATTTTCCATGTATACAAAACAAATTTTAAATTTTAGAAGGTCGAGTACGAAGCGTATGTATTGTGGCAGTTGAACAAAACTTGTTAAGTGCAGTTGATGATGAACCATCAACGAGTTTACGAAAATTATCAAGAGCACATATCGTTTCGAAATCAGTTGTTCATCGCGTCCTAAAAGAACAGCTGTTATATCCTTTTCACATGAAAACAGTACACAGTATGACAGGGGCTGATTATCCTGCACGACTTGAGTATAGCCAGTGGTTTCTGCGACAACAACAAGCAGACAATACATTTATTAGTTACGTTCTCTTTACGGACGAATCCGGTTTCACCAGTGATGGAGTGATCAATTCTCATAATATGCATTTATGAGATGATGTGAATCCACATGGCACTATCCAAACTAGGGACCAGCATATATTTATGGTTAATGTTTGGTCAGGAATAGTTGGCAATAATTTGATTGGGCCATACTTTATTGACGGTACTTTGACCGGTCAGAGATATTTGGAATTTTTGCAAAATGAGTTGTGGAACCTATTTGATGATGTGCCACTACAAACTCGTGGGAATTTATGGTTTACGCATGATGGGGCCCCTCCTCATTTCAGTTTAGATGTACGACAGCATTTACACGCAATGTTTTCTAATAGATGGATGGGTCATGGAGGCCCTTTTCAATGGCCACCGCGATCAGACGACGTTAATCCTATGGATTTCTTTCTCTGGGGTTATCTCAAAAGTAAGGTATACGCAATACCTATGCAATTAAGGCAAGATTTAATAGACAGAATTGTGTTAAACTGCAATGGTATTAGAAATAATATGGAATTGCTCTTCCAAGTGCAAATAAACCACCTTCGTAGACGTAGAATGTGCATGGAAGTGGGAGGAGCTCATATTAAACATTTATTAGATTAACTTCAGTTTGTGTTGTAATTTAGGAATTAGTTTTAGTCTAATGTTTTTTAACTTGTGTTTTTCGATATTTAATTATTGGTATAATAATGTTGTGTTCGTAATTTTAATTGAAAGCATCTAATTACGATGTTTGCGTACCTATTTAATTCCCATTAAATAAGTTATTAATGTTTTTATCATCGGCTATAATGAAATTATTTTCTTGTAGTACTGTGGGTAAATCTTGGACATCGTATTGATAAGTTAGTTAGGTATATTGGTACGTAGGCATTAATAAAAGTGTAAATATTAGCTAAACGGCTTATTTTATCGAATTCCAACAAGAGAGTACCTTTTCGTTAGCTTAATGTGTGGGGAAGTCAATTTCGATAATTTCATGTAGGTTGTGCCATCCCTGCGAAATTTTTGGATCACTAACCATTGCGAGTAGTCCGTCCCTGGCTTCAAGACACTATTGTAAATATGTTCACCTTGCCAAAATAAACATACACGTACATTATCGCTTTGTCGTAAATTTTATGAAGATTAAATAACTAGTATAAAAAATAAAAATAAAAACCAAATTCTAAATTAAAACTTTGGAGGCTTATAACTCAATATATATATATTTATATATATATATATTTATATATATATATATATATATATATATATATGTTTGAATTCACGTTCTTGGGTTTAGGTCATAAATAGATAAAAAAGTAAATATCGTCTACATACTTTGACGTTTCGCTCCTTGTTGGGAGCTTTCTCAAAAAGATGCTATGTCTTATTTGGACAGAATAAAATATTTACAATTAATCGATATACAAAAAAGATCATGAACATATGAGAAGAAGTTTGTTGATAAAATATTAAAGGTGTTCACCTCAGAACCAAATTTACGATATACGAGTGAAATCAAAGGTGTGTAGTATTTTTATTTTGTTATTGGATGTATATATTTTGGTTACTAAATTCATTACACAAATTAATTATGATAAATTTGACTTAGATTTTGTATGTCTTGTTTATCGTTCAATGAATTCTTTTCTTTGAACGATAAACAAGACATACAAAATCTAAGTCAAATTTATCATAATTTAATTGTGTAATGAATTTAGTAACCAAAATATATATATCCAATAACAAAATAAGAATACTACACACTTTTGATTTCACTTGTATATCGTAAATTTGGTTCTGAGGTGAACACCTTTAATATTTTATCAACAAACTTGTTTTTATATGTTCAGTGTCCTTTTTGTACACGTTCCAAAATTGTATATCGATTAATTGTAAATATTTTATTCTGTCCAAATAAGACATAACATCTTTTTGAGAAAGCTCCCAACAAGGAGCGAAACGTCAAAGTATGTAGACGATATTTAGTTTTTTATTTATTTATGACCTAAGACCTAAACCCAAGAACACGAAATCAAAAATATTTTGAATGGTCAAAAATTAAGAATTATTATTATTATTATTAATATATATATATATATATATATATATATATATATATATATATATATCAATACAGTTCCTCTATTTAAAAATTAAAAGAAACATTAAAATAAGGAAAATTATTTATATGTGTATGTAATACTTTCGATACACACTGTATTATATGTATAATCAATAATTTTGAAAGATTCGGTATACAAATCAAATTTGACATTTTAATTTCTGATGTCGTTTATGCAGAATATATATAATGATAGATAGATAATGATTATGATTTGGAAAATATATTTGAAATTTTAAAATACAGATGTCTCTGCTATCAGAATAACAATGGTAATAAAATAATTCAAATCTCTCTTTGTTATATGGAAACATAAATTAGTATTTTTTTTTAAAAAAGGAATTTTTTGTAACCACAGGAGAAGAGATTTATTTATTTGAACAAAGTTTAGGCAGTTGAATTTGAAACCCCCACGAGACAACATCGTAATGAGAGTTGTCTCAAATTTTTTGAGAATTTGATAGAAATTGTATAACTATACAATCAGATCATAAAGCCATACATTATAAAGCCAGTGCGTGCATAATTCGTAGAAGAATTGCAACGTATCAAGTGTAAGTGGTTCCAGTTTCTAAATCATATATTTAGAAACTTTTGCAGAATTCTAAATACACTTAGAATAAGTACGAGTTTCCTGTACTATTTGGTGAGTCCACTCCAGTTTAAAATTATTTCTCGAGAATTAAAAGGCCTTTTTCGGAAATAGATGCATCTATATCATAATTTGAGCTAAACCAAATTAACGTTACACATATAAGATTTTACATCAAGTGAAAATTTTTGCATAGACAATTTGAACGGAAAATTGCGTTATTTGACATTGATACACGTCAAGTGTATATTAGACGAGTTGAACTGTTGATTAAAAATTTCAATTAGTTGATTTATAGAATAGGTTGTATTAATATTAAGGTTGGTAGATAGTATTATCTTTGTTTCGTTTATAATATTTTTGGGAGACAATAAATACTTTTGTAATTTTGTTATCTGATCGTATAATATATAATTTTGATTTCAACTCACTGTGGTATTCATTCAGTATCTATTTTCATTGTATTTAACATTTTGCATGCTATAGAAATTTTGATCTAATCAGTGACATTTGCTTAATTTCCAGTGACAGTAAAATTGTAAATGTCATAAGATAATTCAAGTGCCTTTATTATATTGAATAAACAGTTACTCGAGATACTGAATATAGAGTAATATTTGATATGGGTAATACTTGAAAATTATACAATTTGAATTATTATTATTTGAAATTTTTTGATCCCACCCTGAGACAAGAGTGATTAAGTCAATTGTGAATTAATTTATCTTTCAAAATACAGAAATTAATATTTATCTTAGCCGGGCATTGTTTGACAACTACTGTCAAAAGTAAATTAGGTTACATACGCTGCTAAAGGTGTGTGTGCAATAGTGTCGCTACAATCACAAATTGTGAAAACGTCGACGAATAATATTTTATATTGTTATATTCATATATCTATTGAAATATAACTATTAAAACTATAAAATAACGATATAGATATATAATAATTTGTCACCCAAACGTGGGGCAACTATAAAAGAATATATATATATATATATATATATATATATATATATATATATATATATATATAATAAGCAACGAACAGATTAGTGGGTATTGCACGCAAATAGAAGAAGGGGCTACTGAAAAGCGTGGTAACCGCAGACATGCATGTTTCTAGCTCATTAGCCGTCATCGGTACGGTACAACCAAGAAAAGATGGTTGTACCGTACCGATGACGGCTAATGAGCTAGAAACGTGCATGTCTGCGGTTACCACGCTTTTCAGTAGCCCCTTCTTCTATTTGCGTGCAATACCCACTAATCTGTTCGTTGCTTATTGTTCATATGTCACGCACTATTCGAACATCTTGTTATATATATATATATATATATATATATATATATATATATATATACTTCATCATATGCAGCTGATTCAACCATTTTCCAGTGTAATGGTGTAGCCTCGCTTTACATATTTATATATTCTATTTCCATTTGGGCTCATTGTTGTCTATTGCTAGCTATGCGGCCCTACGTTGATCCTGGGAGTTTCTTAATATCGTAGTCCCATCTTAAGTTGGGGCGTCTTCTTGGTCTTTTCACGCCATACCATTGCGTTATCTTTGTATTCCATCTATCGTCTGTCCTTCTAGCGAGATGCCCCGCCCATTGCCACTTTAGGGACCTGATTCTATTAATGACATCTATCACTTGGGTTTTCTGTCTGATCCATTCAACCCTTTTTCTATCTCTCCTTGTTATTCCACTTGAAATGCATCGTTCCATAGACCTCGGTGTTGCCTGGAGTTTTCTAATGATATCAGTTTTCAGGGTCCAGGCTTCACAGCCGTATGTTAGTACTGGTAATACGCACTGATCAAACGCTTTCTTTTTTAAACGGAGTGACATTCTAGACTTGAAGATGATAGAGTTCTGTCCAAATGCTCTCTATGCTAATTTGGTTCGTCTATTTATTTCTGGAAGTAGAGAGCCTGATATGTGTATTAGTTGACCCAGGTATAGGTATTCGTCTACTATTTTCAGGGCAGGATCATTATTTCTTGTGCGTTTATTAGTTTGTTATACATTACTCGCTATCAGGATGATGTCATCAACGAATCTTAGATGGTTCAAGTATTCTCCATCTATATTCAGACCCGTGTTGTTCCAGTCTAATTTTCTGAAGATGTTTTCTAGTGTTGCCGTAAATAACTTTGGTGAAATTGCGTCTTGTCTAACTCCTCTGCTGGTGGGGAATTCTGGAGTGCCCTCTATATTCTGACTCTCGCTTGGGCTTACCTATATATATTTGCTAGGGTCTCAGTATATGGCTTGTCGACTCCTTGTTCTGGTAGGGCATTTATTACTGCTCTGGTATATATAGAGTCGAATGCTTTCTCAAAGTCAATGGAGGCTAGTGCTAGTGGTTGGTCGTATTCTTTGGTTCGACTGATAACCTATTTGAGGGTATGGATGTGGTCTATTTTACTGAATGCTTTGCGGAATCCAGCCTGTACTCGTGGTTGGGCCGATTCTAGTGTGTTTCGTATTCTGTTGTGAATGATCTTTGTGAAAACCTTGTAGTTTACTGGTAGTAGACTTATTGGTCTGTAGTTCTTAATGTCTTCTTTGCTGCCTTCCTTGTGGATCAATACTATAAGGGCGCTGTTCCACTATTTAGGTATGCTCCTGGATATTAGGCAGCTCGTGTATAGTTTGGCAAGGTACTTCCATGTTTTAGCTCCTGCATATTTGAATATTTCTAATTCCTCCGCCTCTTCTGAGTCTTCTATTATTTCTTCCAAATTTTCAGGGGACTTGTATAGGTCTCCATAGCATTTGGCTACTAGGTCTATCAATTTATTCCTGTTTGTGGTTCTTGTGTTTCCATCAGTTAATGCAACTTTCTGTCTTTTCCCTATTATTAGTGCTCTTTTTGAATGTTTGTAGTTTTTCCGGTTTTCTATTGTTGTTTTTACCAGTTTCTCATTGTAATTCCTGATATCTTCTGCGATTCTCTTTCGTATCGTCTTGCACAGTTCGGTGTATTCAATTCTTTGAATGTTTGTTCTCTTCTTAATTTCTCTTCGTTTTTGTAATAGTGCTTTTTTTGTGTTCACTTCGTTGTTGCAGACCTCCCACATCTACAGCGCAGTTCCGAATTGTGTCCATCAGTTCAGGGTTGTTATATTCCACTTTTTGTAGTCTTTCTACGAGTAGTGTTTCATATTGGTGAGAGTTCTCTCTCAGTCTTGAAGTTTTGAAAGTGTGCGAACTGTATTAATCTCTATCCTCTTTCATTCCTTTTTCCAAATCCATATTTTCCTATTCCTTTTTCTTGGTCTTTCCTGTGTCCTACTTTGGCATTACAGTTTTCCATTATGTATTTGAAGTGACTATTATCGTTGCTGAGCTGTTGGGTTATTTCATTATA
Source organism: Galeruca laticollis (assembly GCA_963921935.1). Lineage (NCBI taxonomy): Eukaryota > Metazoa > Arthropoda > Insecta > Coleoptera > Chrysomelidae > Galeruca > Galeruca laticollis. Next base: position 154,963,541 of record OY998177.1, read on the forward strand.
GAATTCTTCTATTTCGTCGTCACTATGGCTGATTATTGGGGCGTGTACCAGAATAATCTAGATAGTATATATTTTTGAGAATCTCAGTGTTATGCTGACTACTCTGTCTGATGTGCTTGTTATCCCTATGATTCTATTCTTCCAGGTTTTATAATTAGGAATCCTACTCCGCTTGTTCTTCCTGTTGGTGTCCCTTGGTGGCACAGAAGATTCCCTGATTCAAGTTCTATAAGTTCTCCATTTTTTCGTCTTACTTTGCTAATGCCCATGATGTCCCACTTTATTTTTGCTGCCTCTGTTTCTAGTTCTATAATCCTAGCTTGATTAGAGAGTGTACGGCAGTTATAAGTTGCTAGGTGTAATGTAGTTAATAGGTAGTGGTTTAGACTCCGCAGATTCTTAGCACCCTTTGCTCTTGTGGCTGGTTCCCAGAATCTACCCCTCTTAGGGCCCCTCGGGCTTACGGAGAATGAGGGCCGTAACTTGTCCTTGTCTGTCATGCTGGGGTTGTGTGGGGTACCTTACCACGCTGCCTCAGTGCGGGGGCGGGGATGCCTGTACCCCCAGATTTTTTAGTGGAACTTTTTATTTATGAAAAGGCCCTTACTAGAGTGGGATTCGAACCTCCGAGATAGCACATTTCTAATTTTATATTTCGTTCAATTAATCTCTGCTTTAGTGATCCGAAATCCTATACCACCCTAACATTCCTAACATAGAATTAGTTATACGATAGCAACCATTTCCCTATACTCATATCCAATAATGTCGAAATTGTAACTCCCAATCTAAAAATATGGAAAATATCTCAAGCAGATTGGCCCCAATTTACCCGCCGTACTGAAACTATACTTTCCAAATTCAATCCAACAAAAAATATTGACGAAACTATTGAAAACTTTAGCATGTGCAGAACACAGCTGCAAAAAAAATCATAGGACAAATTACCCATTCGTCAAGTTATAAAAGAATTCACAGGTGGAATAGTGAATGCGAAACGGCAGTAAAACAACCCACCAGATATCGGCGAGCTGAAAATCTCGAAAACCTAATTAACTTCAAAAAACTTGAAGCCTTATAAATCAAATGAGCAAAAAAGCCTCCTGGCGAAATTATGTATCATCACTCGCAATAAACACTCCCACGATACAAATATGGACATGAAACACATCAAAAAATACCTGCCATACTACACGAAGGACACATTGTTAACAATAATGTAAAAATCGCCGAACTCCTCAGAAAAAAATTCGATTGCAAATTTAGAAGCTCTGTCATAGAACACACAGATACGTACAGTCCATCTCGTTTTTCACCAAAAAATGAGGAAGACGTCGCTACCATTAACTCATTTCTCACCAAATATGAACATGCCCTCGAATCCTGTAAATCTCCGCCGCGGGACTTGAACAAATCCCGTTTATATTCCTCAAAAACGTATCACCCCTATCTAACACAAAATTATTGGATCTCTCCAATAAAATATGGTCAACTGGTCAATTTCTTAACATACAGTGTCAGTTCCTTATAATACCTGTTGAACACCCCTTCCATTCATACAAAATCTTACAGGCCAATATCTTTAAACTGAACTGGTACCTTCAAAAATATTGCATAATTAACAAAGGTCAATCAAGTTTTATAAATAACCGTTCTACTATGGATAACCTTGTCTTTTTACACACTGACATAACTGAAGCCTTATCCCGGAAACATGAAGTATTAGTAGCATTTTTCGACGTCGAAGGCGCATTCGACCATAAAACAAAATCCATCATTCTTCAGGAACTCGAAGAAAATGGAATGACAAATAATAATATCTACTCCTTCATTCAAAATTTTTTTCTTCCCCGACCATCAAAATAATTACAAACGAATGCACCTCTAAATCTTTCACTCAAAAAAGCGGATTATCTCAAGGCTCTATTTCAGCCCCACTTTACTTATCATAGCTTACAGCGATATTTCTCAAAACTTTCAATTACTAGTAAAACAAGCGATATGTGCTAACGATTTAATCATCTATAGCCAGAATCAGCTTACGCCATCTTACAAACAGCAATAAACAATGTCAGTAACTGGTCTTCCAACATCGGACTAAACTTTTCTGCCACTAAGTCTCATATCATCAGGTTTAATTGAAAAAATAATACACAAATTCCTAATCTTGTACTAAATGGAAACATTGTACCTGTAGTAACTCTCTATAAAATTTTGAGGTTAACGTTTGACAGCAAACTCAACTTCAAACGACACATTCAAGAAATGGAAGCAAATTATATCAAAAGGCTTAATATACTGAAAATATTATCCCTACATCATCGGGGAAGTGACGAAACAGTACTTCTCAGAGCGTATAGAGCTGTAATCGGATCAAATATAGATTACGGAAGTATCATTTATCGTTCCTCATCAAAATTCAATTTCAAGACTTTTAATACCATCTACAACACAGCTCATTGCATATGTCTAGGTGCCCTTAAATCCAGCCCAACCGACAGATTATATGCGGAAACTAACGAACCTCCCTTTACCTGAAACGTCAATATATTTTACAAACATATTTCAGTTCAACATTCGCCAACTCTCACATCCCAGTCCATAATTTAATACCCAACGTACATAACGAATAATCAAATCACTCCTCAAAATCAACACGTAACATCATCGACATTCAAAAACCTATCCTACATAACATCGACCTCAATCTCACACTACCTTTCCGTATTGGTTGGTTTGGAATATCTTTATTTACAATAGTTTATACTTACGAGTATTTATGAGTACCTAAGAATATATTATACATTGTAGCCGATGGTCTGAAAATTCCTGATACCCTCGTGTGTATATCCTCCTCTCCTCCATGAAAAAAACGAATACCAAAGATCGACACATCGTTACTGGAACTTAAAAATCAAGAAACCCCAGTCATACTAATAAGCAAAACATTCACCGAGCGAATGAACCAACAGAAGTTTGACAAAATCATTTATACAGACGCTTCCAAATACAGCAAAGGAGTAGGATATGCAGACCCCTCACTAAACGATATCCTTTACACAACTGCTCTCAAAGACACTTGTAGTATATTCACCGCAGAAATCTTTGCAATTCTCCAGGCGTTCAAATTATTAAGCGCAGGTGATAAGAATGTCGCAATCTACACAGTCTCTCTCTCATCAATTCAAGAAATTAAAAAACACCCACTAATACAAGATATCCACGAAAGATGGGAGTAAGTCTCCTCTGAAAACACAACGGTCACGATAATCTGGACCTCATCACATATTGGAATCACAGGGATTGAAACAGCCGACCACGCCGCTAAGCTAGCCGCTACAATTGAAACCCAAAAAACAAACATACAAATCCATAATGATTAAAAATCTCTGTTTAAAAAACATCTGAGTCTCCTGGCAATCATACTGGGACCCAATACACTCCGCCCTTTATGAAATCCAGCCTCCCATAAAATATTACCATGACTCCACACTCTCCAGAAAAAAAAGTTATAATAAGAAGACTGCGTATTGGACACACACGTTTACCCATGGATGGTTGATGACAAAATAATATCGTCCCCTGTGCCAGTTATGTTTCGTACATCTAACTGTTACACATACTACTGGAATATCCCCGTTACCAATTGTACCAGCAGGAAGACAATATAAAAGAACCACTTAGACATATCCTGAAATTTATAATACACAAATTTAATACATATCTAACATGTTCTACCTAAATAGTCCAGTAAATAAAGGGAAAAAGTTAACATTAATGACGCTCTTTTTTCATCTTCCGGTTGGAAGTAGCATTTGGTACCTCATTAAACATGAGACAAAGTTTTGCATGAAAACGCGTGCGAGGGCGGAGAAAATGGCCCCAAAAGACCAGAAAAATAGGTTTTCAGCCAATATCTCCTAAAATATGGCAGTAAGAGATTTTCGGTTCAGATAAAAATTGAAGTTCACTTAATTTTCTACAAAACTTATGATTTTTTCTCGAAAATTTGACCGGTTTCGAGAAAAACGGCACCAAGCGCACCTCGAATAATGAGCTTCTGTGCTGTATGCCGGAGAGCACAGTCCGTGTATTTACACATCAGCGGAGGGACAAATTATTCAATAACTTTGTGAAAAATGCATATTTTCTCATGATTCAAAGTTCATGTGAAAGAAGAATTCTGCTGCTATCATACCCTGTAAATTGTGTCACGCTTGACTCTTTTGGCCATATCGGAACACGGGTCAAACTTTCTGCTCCCGGGCAATTTTGACCTCGCCAGGAATTTGTTCCTATTTTTTTTTGTATTGCACTAATTTAGTCAAAATTCTCTTGATTATGGGTTCTCATAAGCTCCTTTGTTATCCCTGAAATTTGTATGCCCTGATTTTTTTCAATTTTCATTTAATCGTTGTTTATTGAATCCCAAATTTTTGCTGTTTTTGGAGCGCGGGGAAATTTTGTGAACAACCATCAATTAAAAATTTATACATGATTCGATTGGTCTCTATGATACATCATATGAAAGCTAAGAAGGTCTACTTTTCGATTCTGCAATTACTTTTTTTGACGAAGTCGTCTATTTTTCAATAAAATTAGAAAACGCAGGCTCAAAGAAAAAACGCACTTTTTTGGTGGTTTTTTCCTCCCTGCTCTTTATTTCTAACATTTTAACACCTTAACTAGTGTAACGGGGGAATTCCCACCTTTTCATCGATGTATATAAGTCATACCTTTGATACCCCGGGAAAAAACCAGTATATCTAAATGTACACGCTATAATTTATTACTTCCGTTCCTCCGTCGTTCGTCGCGTGTGTGCTCTACGTGGCGCTCGTGTCGTCAGCTACAAACCATGCGGCCACGCTTGGAGGCATAAGTGTGTTTGTTTTCTGTCATTATTATGATAAATATTATTGTCAATTAGAGAAAGAAAAGTCATAAAAGTGAAGAATATTGAGCAAATATTGACGTTTTTCATTAAAATTGGTTGTGGTAAAATTAACATGTTCATGTAAGAAAGCAGGGCTACCTTGCTCATCTATTTGTGGTTCGTGTGAGTCACGCCAGTGTTCGAATTATAAAGACAGTGATAATATGTTATCCCAAGAGGTAGAATTAGAGGAAACTCTAGACTCAAAAGAAGTTGTTGACGGGGTACAGCTCGAGGGAACTCTAGACCCAGAAGAAGTTCTTGACCAAGAATCAGATGATGACTACTGACGAACAGATTTATGTCATAATTGCAATGTATTTTTATATACTTTTTCCATCAATTCACGGACAACTAACCCGTGAATCTCTTGTACTTTTGTTAAAAATTTTCTATGTAATATTTTAGTCTATAATGTATTATTCTTGTATCATTATATTGGGTTCTCCCGTTGATAAATAAATAAATAAAAATATATTTTTCTATAATAAATGAAACATGAAGAACGTTTATAACTCTTTATTCCAAAAACCTCAATTAGTCTGGTTGCAAAAAAATTTGCAAAAATTTGCTGAGAAATCGTTGCTGAGTATTATGAGTAAATATTCTTCACTCTTGAGGCATTTTCAGTTTTCCTTACCAAAAACCTAATGAACTTCAGTATTTTGCCTTATTTGCAAAGCTGATTGTTGCTAGATTCAGGTCAACTGGTGAGGTCCATCTTGCTGTAATTAATCTCATAGCCCGTTTTCCTAATAATTATATCTTGAGGCCTCATCTGAGAGGAAAACAAGACCCTCGGAAACATAAATATCCATCAAAAGTGTCTGGTTACAGGGTTTCTCATTTATGGCACCGAGGATTTTCCCAATCTGTGAAATGTGGTGGCGCCATCTACAATTGGTTTCCACAATCCAAAACATTGAAAATAATGGATTTCCAACACCCCCCAGCTCAAATTTTGTACAAAACTTGCATATTTCAAAAGTCTCAAAATATCCGGTTTTTCAAGACGATTTTTTTGTAGAAAATATTAATGTTGCGAAAAAAAATTCCAAGGAACATTTTTGTAGAAAATGAACTGAACTACAATCTATATCTGAACCGAAAATCTCTAACTGCCATATTTTAGGAGATATTGGCTGAAAACCTATTTTTCAGGTCTTTTGGGGCCATTTTCTCCGCCCTCACACGCGTTTTCATGCAAAACTTTGTCTTATGTTTAATGAGGTACCAAATGCTACTTCCAACCGGAGGATGAAAATAGGGCGTCATTAATGTTAACTTTGCCTTTTTTCCTACTTCATTTACTGGACCAAAAATGTATCGAATGTATGAAATATTGTAACTGTAACTTTATCAATGGCCTCAACAGTCTAGAAAATTATAAAAATATGTTAATATAGGAAAACTCAATTTTTCGAAAGTGAATTGCGATAATGTCATTCATTGGTTTCTGGGTGCGTATTAGGGTAGGTTAAAAAACAATGTTTCTTCTTTTGAAACGCCATACCGCGGAAAACTTGATTCTGTAGTATTGAACCCTCACCTAACGCACAGTAATTAATACTCCGATTTTTTTGACAATCTAGTCATTATACTAGTTTTCAACAATACTCAGCCAACAATATTTTGACCTGCGATTGTATAAATTGGTTTCAAGAATACAAAAAAACTATAACTGTCAAAATCTTTCAATTCTTTTAATTGTAATTGAGAATGTCACATGGATCTGTTATGCTGGCCACATTAAAACCTTACTGTTGATGATCCCTCTACATCTAAAACATATTTTTCCATATAGTGATTGTTTGTAGGTGGTATGACTGAATACATTGAACTCAACAAATGTGAAAATGTAAATATGTGTAATAAAATTGTAGATATTAGAGACGAATTTTGCTACAGTAATATAATATTTGTAGCACATCGGTAGATCGTTCTAAATAAACAATAATTACGGCACCCTGAACCAAGATTTTTTTGTTTTGCGAGTCTTAATTCTGTAAAAAGTGTGAAGGGATGCTCTAATTTCATAGTAAATATTTGCAAAAAACCCAAAAATTAACATATGGAAATAGAAATATCTACAACAATAAGGCTTTAATATTTTATTCATATTATTGGTATACTTATTAGACAATCTCTAAAGGCGATTTCCCCAATTGGTTTTTCAAATTTTATGTATAAACCCGAATTTTTACATTATTATCTACTACATATTATTAAGAATAACAATTTTAGAAAGCTTAGCAGGTAGGTATGAACAAATAGGAAAAATTGTTGACCATTGTTAAATTTAGAAAATCTTTTAACAATCCTCATCTCCTTCCATCCTTTTGTACGCTTTATCTACCAAATCTACCTTGCTTCCAATGTATATACAAATAAACCTCAATGACGAATATTATGAAGGGGCCACTTAAAAGACATTAATTTGAAGTAAAGCTGAAAGTTTATGTCTCTTGGAAACTATCTATTATTTACATCACATAAAATAATAAAGTGTAATTATAGAATTCCCCGTATGTTTTTTGAAGCAATAAATAATTATGTCTGTACAAAAAAAACCCAATTCTCGTAGAAAAATCTAATGGTTTTTATTTCCTCATTCATTTAATTAATAATAAAGGACACAGTCATGTTATTTTGTTTTGCAAACTCGATTTTATATAGCATTATACATGTGCCACGAATTATTATTTTCAAATCCAAATTCACAATATTGTGTTACCCTCGTACCTATCAGCAGTCTCACAATATTTAAAACTTTGCATGCGGAATGTACATCGCCTGCTCTTCCCGGTTACTGCGTTTACAACGTTGTCAAGTTGTATGGCTTTCTCGCGCATCTTCAACTGCAAAAATTAATTTGCTAATCTGTACTGTTTGTTCCAAACTTTAGAGAGTGAAATGGCTGAGCCAATCTACATTTAGTTTAGTAAATGTGAAAAGCTTCAAATAGTGGATATTGAAAATGTTAAATGTGAAGTACCAGCGTTTGATCCCAATACTTCAACTAAAATAGTACCTGCTATACAAAAGCTCTGTTATAATGTCAGGCAACTGCCCTCTGGACTAATTTGTTCGTTTACCATGCTATCTTTTCCACTCACGATGGTTGACAATAGCTCAAAATGTTCGTAAGTGTGGAAACACTTCGAATAAACATAAAATGTCCTCCTTTCTCAAAATATTATACACGCCTTTATGGTTCAAAATTGACTTAAGCAAGTATCTAAAAGATGGTCTGGGACACATTTTTTAGGTTATCAAATTCACAAACGTTCTACCAGAGAATTTGGTAGGAGTGATTGATGGTGTAGTCGTAAGGAACACGTTAGTTCACATCTAGAAAATTTGCTCATTATGATCACAGTGAATAAAAGGAAGCACTTTAGGGCGTTAAGTGATAAAAGTATAAAACCATAAAAACTTTTTAATTTGGAAAAATGCTTATTGATATTCGTATTAATATTAAAAATAAAATCTCGATCTGACCGCACTGCTGGAATTACTTCAAATTTTCTAAGAATTTTCAATTCTTCTTTATCACCAATATTTTCAAGAATCATTACCAGATCAACTTTCCTTTTATCATTGATTGCAGAAGTAATGAAGTTGCGTAACGGTTTGAAATAGTTCCAGTTTCTAGAATATAAATATATACAACATATACCTTATCTCGAAAAGTTCAATGTAATCCACGGAGCAAATGGTTCAGATAATCTTGATTTTTTTAACGGTGAGTGAATGTTGAAAAACATTTTAATATTATGTCCATTAAAGAAGACTACTTCGGATTTAAAGTTTTAAACTATAAATTACATTTTATTGAACAGCCTCAAGATCACGATTGAAGGCTTTCAAGTTAAAGTTTGAGAAATCTTGGTAAGTTCTAAATGTACAATTTTTCTTTCTAATTAGAAGGGTAATCGTATCTCTATAGTAATAATCTAAATAATGAAGTGTGGAATTATTATGTTGTGTGTATAGTCTGGTTCACAAGTCTCATTTTCGTCAGAACCTAGACCGGAACACCGAAAATTAATATTTTGGGCTCATTCGATTCGTAATGGCATCTAGAACATTCTATCAGAGTTGCAAGAGGGGCTGAAGAAAAATGCAAAAGTTATAAACCATAAAGTGAAATAAAAAATGAGGTTTGGTTTTTTTAAATATTTCAAAAACAATTTGAGATAATCGGAATTTGAAAAAAGATCCTTAAAGAGCAGGAAACTTTCTATAAAAAAGTCGTACCTCCTGGAACTGTACCGACAATCCTTATAATTTTTATTTAGCGGCGAAAATAACGGTAAAAACGTGTGGTTCGGCTGCCACGCGCATCGCTTCAATCTGACACATGAACTAAAAAAATAATTTTAACTGATTTAATATTAATATTGAGGAATAAAAAAATTTGCGCAGTAAGTTGACATATGAATAAACAATAATCCGTAAAAAATTTTTTTTCACAATTTTTTTATTAATTATGCTTTTGTTAATTAGTTAGTTTTCACGATTTTATTGTTAACATAAAAACGCTGATTATTTCAAAACAAGAAATCTAAGTTTTTTTTTGTTTTTTACAACTAATCCTAAAAGTGTTTAGAAGAGATCCCCGTTAGAAAAATTCAAAAATTTTGATTTTTCACTTTTTTATTAACAATGAAAGGCATTAAAAAATTAATTATATGAATAAAGCCATCAGGAAAACTTTTTTCCCAATTATTGCTAATATTTTGTTTTCTTATTGATGAAAGCAATATTTGTTTTCATTTTTAACTATCATTATTCAAATAATTGTTATAAACAAATGCATAAATGCATTGTTTATAAGATTTTGAAAACTTTTTTTCTGGAATCTGAAAATCGTTTCTTAAAAAAAATTTTAATTTTGAAATAACGCACTTCTCAATTAACAATTTTTTTTGTTACTAAATATTAATATTCAGGAACCATTTTTTTAAATCATTATTTATTATGTTCTTTCGTATTATAAAAAAAAGTAATTGTTTTATTAATTTTTCATTTGTTTATTAAACAAATAATTTGTTATAAACAAATGCATTTATACGAAATATTTTTTTAAATACTAATAAATATTACAAAAACAAGCATATATAATTTTTTATATGAAACTTTTTTTTTATATTTTTTATATAATTTTTAAATATATTGTAATTTTGGAGTAGTTTTCTTTCTGTTTTTATAATATTTTCAAGTATTTAAAAAAATATTTCGTATAAATGCATTTGTTTATAACAAATTATTCGTTTCATAAACAAATTAATAATTTTTTTCTCATAATACAAAAGAACATATTAAATAATGATTTAAAAAAATGGTTCTTTATTATTAATATTTAGTAACAAAAAAAATTGTTAATTAAGAAGTACGTTTTTTGTTAATGAAAAAAATTATTTAAGAAATGATTTTTTTTAAAAAATCATTATTTTCATCTAGGATGAAATTCCAAAAAAAAGTTTTCAAAAATATTATAAACAATGCATTTGTTTATAACAATCATTTAAATAATGTTAGTTAAAGATAAACATTATTGTCATATGGCTTTCATTAATAATAAAACAAAATATTAATAATAATTGGAAAAAATCCTGATGGCTTCTTTATTTATACA